>OX453265.1:9560783-10760783 GCA_949709985.1 Luffia ferchaultella | reverse complement strand
ACGGTCGGTTGCTTGTTTTGCCCAAGGGCAATGACAGGCCACTGACTGACCCAAAGGCGTACAGACCGATTACCCTTCTTCCGGTCTTAGGTAAAATACTAGAACGCGTAATGCTAAAATGCTCTCCGCAGATCACTGGAGGTATCTCCAGTGACCAGCACGGCTTTTCTCGGGGTAGGTCTACAGTTACCGCGCTTAACGCGATAATTGACACGGTTAAAGGAACTATATCAAAATATGTGCAGGCGATCTTCCTTGACATATCAGGGGCCTTCGACAACGCTTGGTGGCCCATGATACTGCTCAAGGCAAAAAGGGGAGGGTGTCATCCCAATATCTACCGGATGTTGTGTGACTACTTCCGCGGGCGAAGGACTGGAATGCTAGTAGGTAGTAGAATTGAGTGGAAAGTCTCCACAATGGGATGCCCGCAGGGTTCGGTCCTCGGGCCGACTCTGTGGAACGTCCTAATGGATGACTTACTGAGGCTACCACTCCCGGCCGGTGTTAAGATCGTGGCCTATGCCGACGACGTGACGGTCCTGGTTGAGGCGCAGTCCAGGGCGGAGATTGAGGCGACCTCCGCGAACGTGCTGGCGCTAATCGCCGAATGGGGTAACCGTAATCGATTGGAGTTTTCCTCCGCGAAATCGCAAACCATGACGTTTGGAGGAAAGCTCCAAAGGCCGCCTGCGATCAGGTTCCGGGGCGAAACTATCAGGACCGTTAAGGTGGCCACAGTGCTGGGGGTGGCGTTGGACGTGAATCTTTCGTTCGCACATCATGCGACCGCTATTGGAGAAAGGGCGTCAAATAGCTTCGGTAAGATGTCCAGGGTTTCTAGCTCGCATTGGGGACTGCGACACGGTGCGCTGAAGATACTCTATCAGGGTACCTTTGTCGCCACCGTGGCGTATGCGGCGGGATGTTGGTGGGAGAGGGGGGCGCGGCATGTGGTCAGGAGCGCATTGCTTCGGACCCAGCGGCCTTCCCTGATCCTTCTGACAAAAGCGTATAGATCATGTAGTACTGCGGCACTACCGGTTCTTGCCGGGGTGTTGCCGGCAGACCTTGAGGTCATCCGTGCGGGACGCATAGATCGGGCGCGTAGATCCGCGACTAAGACTGAGATTAGGGCTCGGAAACGTACGATTTGGGAGGATGTGCTGTCCCAGTGGCAGCAGAGGTGGACGACAGAAATGAAAGGACGTGAGTTGTTTCGATACTTCCCGGACGTGTCGGTGCGTCTCGGTCAACGCTGGGTCTGCCCGGATTATGAAACCTCGCAGATCCTCACGGGGCATGGATGCTTTAGAAAGAGGCTTCATGCCATGAAGCTGAATGATACGAGCGTATGTCTGTGTGGTCTGGAAGACGAGGACATGCACCACATTTTGTGGTCGTGTCCCCTGTATGACGAAATCCGTGTGAAGATGCTGGACGGCTTGGAACGCATGAGTATGAGATCGGAGAGCGGAGAAGTGCTTGCTTGCTATGGCCCTATCTATTACGCCGACCTCGTCTCCACTGAGGCGAACTTTGGCAGCTTAAAGAAATTTGCGCACGCATGGCACAGACTGCGTGGACGCCTAAAATAGAAGACTGCCCGGCGCCGAAGCTAGATGTAGGTGTGAAGTCATGCCCTAATAAGGGAGAGTTGTGAAATGGGACAAGGAAAGACAAAGAAATAATAACTTGTAGGGAGTCAAGAGAATGCCGCGCCGATGCGTACTTCATGACGAAAAACGCGCGCGGCATCTCCCTCGATTCGGCTAGTATAACCGTAAGGTTGGTATAGCCATGGGAGGTGGTGGGTTCTGTCCTCGAGGGGTTATATACATGTATATAGGACTGCGACACGGTGCGCTGAAGATACTCTATCGGGGTACCTTTGTCGCCACCGTGGCGTATGCGGCGGGATGTTGGTGGGAGAGGGGGGCGCGGCATGTGGTCAGGAGTGCATTGCTTCGGACCCAGCGGCCTTCCCTGATCCTTCTGACAAAAGCGTATAGGTCATGTAGCACTTCGGCACTGCCGGTTCTTGCCGGGGTGTTGCCGGCAGACCTTGAGGTCATCCGTGCGGGACGCATAGACCGGGCGCGTAGATCCGCGACTAAGACTGAGATTAGAGCTCGGAAACGTACGATTTGGGAGGATGTGCTGTCCCAGTGGCAGCAGAGGTGGACGACAGAGATGAAAGGACGCGAATTATTTCGATACTTCCCGGACGTGTCGGTGCGAGTCGGTCAACGCTGGGTCTGCCCGGATTATGAAACCTCGCAAATCCTCACGGGGCATGGATGCTTTAGAAAGAGGCTTCATGCCATGAAGCTGAATGATACGAGCGTATGTCTGTGTGGTCTGGAAGACGAGGACATGCACCACATCTTGTGGTCGTGTCCCCTGTATGACGGAATCCGTGTGAAGATGCTGGACGGCTTGGAACGCATGAGAATGAGATTGGAGAGCGGAGAAGTGCTTACTTGCTATGGCCCCGTCTACTACGCCGACCTCGTCTCCACTGAGGCGAACTTCGGCAGCTTGAGGAAATTTGCGCATGCATGGCACAGACTGCGTGGACGTTTAAAATAGAAGGCTGCCCGGCGCCGAAGCTAGATGTTGTGTGTAGTCATGCCCTAATAAGGGAGAGTTATGAAATGGGACAAGGAAAGACAAAGAAAGAACAACTTGTAGGGAGTCAAGAGAATGCCGCGCCGATGCGTACTTCATGACGAAAAACGCGCGCGGCATCTCCCACAGATTCGGCTAGTATAACCGTAAGGTTGGTATAGCCATGGGAGGTGGTGGGTTCTGTCCTCGAGGGGTGTTCGGCATTCGACGGAGGCAGACGTGTCTTATGTTCGCAACGCCGCTGTGCTAATTCATTTCTACCTTCAAAAAAAAAAAAAAGTTTTTCGGAATATATCTTGATATTGTTATTAATAAATTATTATTTGTGATAATATTCGGGTATTGCTGCTTTCTGTGTGTGTCCTGGTCACTGGGTGCGGTTCTTTTCGCCTGGTGGATCCTGACTGGAGCTGCGTGGGTACCTGCGGGCGTCGAGCGTGCTCCGCCCGTACTCCGGTCTCCCGATACGGGAATTACAGGCGTCGAGACATCTCCGCCTGTACTCCTGTTATCCCGGAACTCGTCCTGCCCCTGGCAAGGGGCCGGTAACGTTATAGTTATTAAGTTACATATATTTTAGTTCGTAGTGCGAATCTGACGCTTTTTAGTTTGCTTTTGGCTATAGTGTAGTCGTAAGAATATATAAATATAATTAGGTAGTAGTTATAGCTTAGATTTCTTTTTATTTGCTTCACGTAGCTGCTATATTTTTACTAGTGGGTAGTTCGATAATATTTGTTTTTTTTATTTAAATTGAGGGGTCATGTCGGATGACGAGGATCGCGGGGGGGGGGAGTGGTCAAATTGTCAGCGATAAGGGGCATTTCAAACCTAGGCCGTCTCTGGTCCGTACACCTCCGGGCGGTTTTTCGGCTGCAGCCACCGACACGGAACCGGAGGACGTGGATGAACCTACTATGGAGGCGCCATCTGTAGCGGAGAAGCGCCCTCGAACGTCACCTGGTGAGCAGCAACCGACTGCTAGACCGCGGCTGGAGGGGGGGAAAAACGGAGGCGACCTGCTGCGACAGAACAACTAACGCTGGAAAACGAACCGGGCAGCAACAGCTCAACATCGGAAGGCCTACATTGCGCAGGAAAGCTCAGGCTGTTAGAACAAGTCCACAAGGCAGTGCGAGGAATATCGGCGATATCTGCAGGTCCGACATCCAAACTCAATAAGGCGGACATCAGTAACGTTTCTCTATACACACAGGACATCTTGGCGGTGGTAGCGGCACTCGAGCTGAAGCTGGCTGAATCTGAGGCTGAAACTGCGGCGGCCAAAGCGGAGGTAGTTTCGGTGCGTGCGGAATTGAGGGAAGCTAAGCTCAACAGGTCTCTGGCTGCGGAAACTGCGGGTGAGAAATCGGCAAGCGCAAGCGTGACCTACGCGAATGCGCTCAAATTATCTGGTAGGAACGCGATCCCGATCCCAAAGCCGCGCAGCACCGGCCCGGTTCTGGCCTTTTACCCGGCTGTGGAGCAGGCAGAGAAAATCAAAACTGCAGAGGAGACCAAACAAGTTCTAAAAAAGGCTATCGACCCGGCCAAGATGCAAGTTCAGATTGATAAAGTGCGCAAAGTGGGCAACGCTGGGGTGGTCGTACAGACCACAACTATTGACTCGGCAAACAAGTTGAATAAGGCTACACCACCAACATTACGGTATACGGAGCCCAAGCAGAGGCGACCACTCGTCAGTCTGGTGAATATGATGGGCGACCCGGACTACAATAGCTTACTGGCAAACCTTCACGAGCAGAACTTTGCGAGTGACCCGACCTGGTCGCTTGATAAAATGCGAGCGGAGAGCAAATTGGCTTTCAAAAAGTCGCGGACAGGTAGGCACACTACGACGGTAGTACTGGAATGTTCACCGGCGCTGCGAGACATGCTCACAAACAAAGGTAAGCTGTACATCGGATGGGAGGTAGTCGAAGTGTGCGACTACCTGGGAATCACTTGTTGTCATAAATGTCAGCAGTACGGCCACCCAGAAAAATTCTGTAGATCGGCGGAGGTCACGTGCGGCAAGTGCGGTGGACAGGGACATAAGTCCGAGGACTGCAAATCGGAGACGAGGAGATGCGCAACGTGCCATCGATTCGGTAAAAAAGACGCGGAGAGTCACCCGACGGCGTCGCGCGATTGCCCGGCGCGAAGATACGCGGAGGAACGTGCGGTCTCAATGACCAAGTATGCATAAACACCGTTCCCTACGCATCGGACAACTTAACCTCGGAGGTTCGAGAGTTGCGACGGATGAGCTCCCGGCCATCGTGGGCGAGCTGGGTCTCGATGTTGTTCTCGTTCAGGAGCAATACTCGGGGGCCCAGTTCGTCGTTCAGCGTGGACCTGAGGCCATGGCGGGCGTCTATGTGGCGGATCGTAGCTTGCCGTGCGTCGTTCTGCGACACCTTACGAACGACCATTGCGTCGTTGTCCACATCGATCGCTTGGACCTATACGTGATCTCCGCTTATTTTCAGTATAGTCACGACATAGACCTGCACCTGGATCATCTGGAGCGAGCAATGAACCATCTGGTAGGGAAAACCATTGTAATTGCAGTGGACTGCAATGCCCACTCGCCGATGTGGCACTGCCCGCCCCGACAATATGTTGGACGCGGAAGTGGTGCGGAGCACCGGCGTGTACGTATGGAGAGCTTCATCGTCGGTCGCGGTCTTCTGCTGCACAATGTGGCTGGAGAGCCGTACACGTTTTCAGGTCCTGCAGGAGGAGAATCCAACATTGATCTCACGTTGTCGACTCGTGGGGCGGCCGTGTCGGGTTGGCGAGTATTGGAGAGTATGAGCTCCAGTGATCACAGGTTGATCGTGTTCAGCGTGGGTGTTGAGCGTAGGTCTGCAGCGAGCGCGGAGCGCGTCGAGGAGCCGAAGAGGTTCCGAGATCGGTGTGTGAACTGGGAAAGATTCGAGAGTTCTATTTCTGACAAGGTAGGACGACTGAACATGAGCAGGCCCGCGTCCGAGGTTGGCTCTGGCTTCACCAGAGCAATTGTGAGGTCGGCGCAAGAAACTCTTGGTACGAAAGGTGTGCGCGGTGACTCGGGCTATGAATGGTGGACTCCTGAGCTGGATGCCCAGCGCAGGCTGAACAATAACAAAAGGAGAGCGTGGCAGAGGGTCAGGAAGTTTGGCGGAAAAATGGAGGAGTATGCTAAGCGGATGTTTCAGGAGGCGCGTAATAGGTATCGACTGGCGATGAGGGAGGCGCAGACGGCTCACTTCAGACGTTTGGCTGAACGGGGTAACGTTGACCCATGGGGACCGGCATATCGCCTGGCTTCCGGCAGGTCGAGACCCCCTTCTAATATAATAAACGGGATCAAGTTCGCGGAGGGGTATGCTGGGAATGTGGGGGAGGCTATGGTCGGCCTGATGCGTGCGCTGTGTCCCGATGATGATGCGTCTCGGGATACGGAGTATCACGCGCTGGTGCGGATTATGGCTTCGCTCCTGCCCTCAGGCCCAGATGCGCTTCCCTTAGACCGTCAGGATCTGCAAGACATAATTAGGTCTCTACCTAACACTGCTCCGGGACTCGATGGTATTAGCGCTAGAATTGTAAGGCACGTATGGATCGCAGTACCGGCTGAATTTACGCTGTTATACGCGAAATGTGTTCAGGAGGGAGTGTTTCCCGAATCATGGAAGGACGACCGACTTCTTGTCATTCCTAAGGGTAATGGCAGGAAGTTGACCGACCCGAAGGCCTACCGGCCGGTCACCCTTCTTCCTGTGCTTGGTAAAATTTTAGAACGCGTAATGCTAACTCTGTCACCGCAGATCACCAGTGGAATCTGCAGGGCGCAGCACGGATTCTCTAGGGGTAGATCTACCGTAACTGCACTTAATGCGATTATCGGTACAGCAAAACAAACTTCATCAAAATATGTTCAGGCCGTTTTCCTTGACATATCAGGGGCCTTCGACAATGCTTGGTGGCCCATGATTATGCTCAAGGTAAAGAGAGGCGGATGCCATCCGAACATTTATAGGATGTTGAATGGCTATTTCCGAGAGCGAAGGGTGGGTATGCTAGTGGGCGACAGGGCTGAGTGGAAGGTCTCCACTATGGGCTGTCCGCAGGGCTCGGTCCTTGGGCCGGCGTTGTGGAATGTTATGTTAGACGATTTGCTGAGGCTGCCACTTCCGGCCGGAGCAAATATCGTAGCATACGCCGACAATGTGACCGTCCTGGTCGAGGCACCAACACGGGCGGCTATTGAGGCAGCCTCCGCGACCGCGATGGAGCAAATTGCCGAATGGGGCGGGCGTAATCGACTGGAGTTTTCCTCTGCCAAGTCACAGACGATGACGATCAGGGGAAAGCTCCAAAGGCAACCCATTATCCGTTTCCGGGGTGAACCGATTAGGGCCGTCAGGGCAGCTACAGTGCTGGGAGTGGTTTTGGATGCGGATCTCTCGTTCGCGAAGCATGCGACCTATATAGGAGAGAGAGCGTCGAACAGCTTTGGCAAAATGGCGCGCGTATCGACTTCGTCCTGGGGCTTGCGCTTCGGGGCTTTGAAGGTGCTCTATCGGGGCACCTACATCGCTACCGTCACGTATGCAGCCGGCTGTTGGTGGGAGAGGGCATCGCTGCATGTGGTGCGTAGCGCTCTGCTTCGTACCCAGCGGCCATCCCTGATCCTCCTGACGAAGGCGTACAGGTCGACGAGTTCGGCGGCTCTCCCGGTCCTCGCCGGGGAGCTGCCGGCGGACCTCGAGGTAATCCGTGCAGAAAAAGTAGACGGGGCGCGATTGAACGCGACCAAGACAGAGTTAAGGGCCCGGAAGCTGGGCATTTGGGAGGATACTGTTCGGGTGTGGCAGCGGAGATGGGAGCTGGTGACGAACGGCCGTGACCTATATCGATACTTCCCGGACGTGGCCGTGAGGCTCAGTAGTCACTGGGTCTCACCGGATTATGAAACCTCGCAGATTCTAACGGGGCATGGATGTTTTCGCAAGAGGCTTCACTCGATGAAGTTAGTGAGTGACAGTTTTTGTGATTGCAGGTTGGCTGACGAGGACATGCACCACATTTTGTGGTCGTGTCCACTCTACGAGGCAGCACGGACGAAGATGTTAAATGGTATAGTGTGCACTTGGACGGAAGACGGAGTGGAAACGACTCGTTTCGGCCCGGCTTATTATACGGATCTCGTATCTTCGGAGGTGAACTTCGACATGCTGCGAGAATTCGCGCACGCATGGCACAAAGTGCGAAGCAGACTGGACTGAGAAACATAGAGCTGCCCGGCACCGAGGGATGTCATTGTGAGAGTACAGCCCCATTAGGGGAGAATGGATATAGGGATACTGGAAAGCAAAGATAGAAAAAAAGAATATGTAGGGAGTCAAGAATTGCCACACGCAACTCCACTGAAGGAACAAGCGGGGTGGCATCTCCCACGATTCGGTCAATATAACCATGACGGTTGGTTTGACCATGGGAGGCGAAGGGTCCTGTCCTCGAGTGGGTAGCTCAAGGCTCGAGTAGCTCAAGGCTAAGAGAGGCGGATGTCATCCCAACATCTATCGGATGTTGGGGGACTATTTCACCGGGCGGAGGGTCGGTATGCTGGTGGGGGACAGGATGGAGTGGAAGGTGTCCACTATGGGGTGTCCACAGGGATCGGTCCTTGGTCCGACCCTGTGGAACGTCCTGATGGACGACTTGCTGAGGCTTCCGCTCCCAGCCGGTACAAAAATCGTGGCCTATGCCGATGATGTGACGGTACTGATCGAGGCGCAGACTCGGGCGGAAATTGAGTTGACAGCCGGTGTAGTGTTGGCTCAGATCGCGGATTGGGGGCCCCGGAACCGACTGGAGTTCTCCTCTGCTAAGTCGCAAACTATGACTATGCGGGGGAAGCTCCAGCGGCCACCCACTATAAGGTTCCAAGGCGAATCGATCAGGGCTGTCACGGTGGCTACAGTGCTGGGAGTTGACTTGGATGCTGGCCTCTCGTTCGCTAAGCACGCGACCTCAATAGGAGAGAGGGCGTCAAGAGGTTTCGGCAAGGTGTCCAGGGTTTCGGGGTCATCGTGGGGACTGCGTTATGGTGCGCTGAAGGTTCTCTATCGGGGAACCTTTGTTGCTACTGTGACCTACGCGGCTGGATGTTGGTGGGGGAGGGCGCGGTTGCATGTGGTGCGTAGCGCTTTGCTGCGGGCCCAGCGGCCGACCCTGATCCTACTGACCAAAGCATACAGAACAACTAGTTCGGCGGCGCTCCCGGTCTTGGCTGGGGTGCTACCCGCGGACCTCGAGGTGATCCGGGCTGGTAGAGTGGACGAAGCACGTGCCCGCGCGACCAGGACAGAGTTAAGGGCTCGGAAGCATGAGATTTGGGTGGATGTTGTGCAGATTTGGCAGCGAAGATGGAATGAAGAGACGAATGGACGGGAACTATATCGATTCTTCCCGGACGTGTCGGAGAGGCCCAGCCAACGCTGGATCTCCCCGGACTATGAGACTTCACAGATGCTGACAGGGCATGGATGTTTTCGTAAGCGTCTGCACAGCTTAAAGCTGGCAGAATCGAGTGTCTGTGACTGTGGACTGAACGATGAGGACATTGATCACGTTCTGTGGTCGTGCCCTCTGTATGATGATATACGTGAGAGGATGCTGAATGGGATAACAGTGTATGCAATGTGTGATGGTATGGCGCGTTCTTGCTGCGGTCCTGCCTACTACTGCGACCTCGTTTCCTCGGCGGCGAATTTCGATCTCCTGGCAGAGTTTGCGCGCGCTTGGCACCGGAGACGCAATGAAATATTTGATCTCGAGTGAGCTGCCTGGCGCCGAAGTCATATATGTAAATGTGAGAAAACGCCCCAACTAGGGCAGGACAACATAGTGGTAAAATGAGCTGATATAAAGCTAAAGAACTTGTAGGGAGTCAAGCAAATGCCGCGCCGATGCGTACTTCATGACGAAAACGCGCGCGGCATCTCCCTCGATTCGGCCATTATAACATGACTGTTGATATGGCCATGGGAGGAGGTGGGTCTAACCACTATGGGAATGTCCTCGAGTGGGTTTGCTGGTAGGGGACTGCGTGGTGTGGAAGGCCTCCACAATGGGCTGCCCGCAGGGTTCGGTACTTGGCCCAACCCTGTGGAACGTCCTTATGGACGACTTGCTGCGGCTGCCGCTCCCGGCCGGTGTTAAAACCGTGGCTTATGCGGACGATGTGACGGTCCTGATTGAGGCGCAATCGCGGGCCGAGATCGAGGCGATCTCCACGAACGCGCTGGCACGGATCGCCGAATGGGGGGCCCGAAATCGGCTGGAGTTTTCCTCTGCCAAGTCACACACGATGACAATCAGAGGGAAATTCCAGCGGCCCCCCACGATCAGGTTTCGCGGCGAATCCATTGGGACCGTCACTGCTGCCACAGTGCTGGGAGTGGTTTTGGACGAGACTCTCTCGTTCGCGCAACACGCGACCGTCATCGGAGAGAGAGCGTCGAACAGCTTCGGCAAGGCGTCCAGGATCTCGAGCACGTCGTGGGGACTGCGGTATGCGGCACTGAAGCTGCTGTACCAGGGTACATACGTAGCCACGGTGACGTATGCTTCAGGTTGCTGGTATGAGAGGGCCGCTTTGCACGTGGTACGTAGCGCTCTGCTGCGGACCCAGCGGCCTTCCCTCATCTTGTTGACCAAGGCGTATCGGTCGACTAGCACCACGGCGCTTCCCGTCTTGGCGGGTGTTCTTCCGGCTGACCTTGAGGTAATCCGTGCTGGAAAACTCGATGGGGCGCGTATCGGGGCTACCAAGACGGAGATTAGGGCTCGTAAACGGGAGACTAGGATGGATGCTGTGTGTGAGTGGCAGAAAAGATGGATTAGCGAGACGAATGGGCGTGAGCTGTTTGTCTTCTTCCCGGACGTGGCGGAGCGCCTAAACTATGACTGGGTTGCTCCGGACTACAAAACCTCGCAGCTGCTGACGGGGCATGGTTGCTTTAGAAAGAGACTTCAAGTTATGTGAGGTCAGAACGTGCGAATGCGGTTTGGCTGACGAGGACAGGCATCACATTCTGTGGTCTTGTCCTCTGTATGACGACATTAGAAAGAAGATGTTGGACGGAATAGAGCGTAAAGGGATGCAGGACAGTATAGAGCGCACTTGGCCTGGTCCGGTTTACTACGGGGATCTCGTTTCCTCGAGGGCAAACTATGGGAGGTTCAGGGAATTTGCGCACGCCTGGCATGGACGCCGAGGGAGGCTGCCATAATTTGGGAACTGCGCTGGGCGTTTGTCGCAGAGGTGCCCGTTTTGTGATGTTTTCACGCCCTAAAAAAGGGCAAGCTGCTTGTAAATATTGTAAGTGTAAATGTATATTTGTTTGTATTTCCTGTATTTGTCGTATTATTAATTGTTTATTTGTATAATTTCTTTAGATTGTAAACTGTATTTCATGTATATACACGTGTCTGAAATTCGGCCCGTATAGCCGCAAGGCTGGCAGGGCCCATGTAAGACTGAAATAAATGGGTTTATTGTCCTCGACTCAAGGCGCATTCGCGGGCGGAGATCGAGGCAATCTCCTCGGACGTTTTGTCGCAAATTGCCGAGTGGGGGGCTCGAAACCGACTGGAGTTTTCCTCTGCCAAGTCACACACGATGACGATCAGAGGGAGGCTCCAGAGGCCGCCCACGATCAGGCTCTGCGGCGTATCGATCAGAGCCGTCGCGTCAGCTACAGTGCTGGGAGTGGTATTGGACGAAACTCTCTCGTTCGCGCAACATGCGACTGTCATTGGAGAGAGAGCGTCGAACAGTTTCGGCAAATTATCCAGGATCTCGAGCGCGTCGTGGGGACTGCGGTATGCGGCGCTGAAACTGCTGTACCAGGGTACGTATGTGGCAGTGGTTACGTACGCGTCGGGTAGCTGGTATGAGAGGGCTGCATTGCACGTGGTACGTAGCGCTTTGCTGCGGACCCAGCGGCCATCTCTCATCTTATTGACTAAGGGCTATAGATCAACGAGCACCGCTGCACTTCCGGTCTTGGCTGGAGTGCTTCCGGCGGACCTTGAGGTTATCCGTGCTGGAAAGCTCTACAGGGCGCGCGTCGGGGCTACCAAGACGAAGATTAGGGCTCGGAAACAAGAGACTAGGACGGATGCGGTACGCGATTGGCAGATGCGATGGCTGAGAGAGACGAATGGACGCGAGCTGTTTAGTTTCTTCCCGGATGTGGCGGAGCGCCTAAATTACGACTGGGTTGCTCCGGACTATCAAACCTCACAGCTTTTGACGGGGCATGGCTGTTTTCGAAAGAGACTTCATGACATGAAGTTGTGTGAGGTCAGCTTGTGTGACTGTGGTTTGGCTGATGAGGACAGACATCACATTTTGTGGTCCTGTCCTCTGTATGACGATATAAGAACGAAGATGTTGGACGGAATCGAGCGCAAGGGGATGCAGGACGGTGTAGAGTGCACTCGGTCCGGCCCTGTTTACTACGGGGATCTCGTTTCCTCTAGGACTAATTTTGGTCTATTTAAGGAATTTGCACACTCCTGGCACGGACGGCGCGGCAAGCTTAAATAATATGAATGTTTGGGGCAAACCTCGCTCTGAGATGCTTGCCGCCGTAGTCGTCCGTTTTAGTTTGTTTTTCCCTATTTAGGGTGATTTGTATATAATTTATTTATGTGTCTGACTATTCTAATGTGTATACTATTTGTTTAGTGTTTGTGTTTAGATTATAATTAGTATTACTTTATTTGGTTTATATAAATTAGCTCATAAGGACAAATTGTATATACTAGCTCGTATAACCGAAAGGTTGATAGAGCATGCAGAACCTAAATAAACGTTTTATAACTGGCCAATGGTGTTCATTGGGTGCAGCGCCATTTTTATTTCACTAGGGTTATGAATTCTATGTATGAAGAGAAACCCACGTGTAGTTTGTCGACCGCCGCCAATTGCGTTTTTATTCGTTTTATATTATCTTTGAATGGCAGTGTTATTTCTTATAATTCACGTTGTATTTCATTCCCTACGTATTTTCTCATAAAAGCTGAATTAGCATCCGGCTTATTGGCTCATATTGTATCTATAGTCAATCCTGAAAAATTATGGCAGGACCTGATTCCGAGTTTAAAGTGTATTGCGGCTACGACTACAATGACTGGAATACGTTGTTCCATGTGAGTAAATTTAGTTCTTATTAGATTACATTTGCATGGTTTTATAATCTAGCTTTAGTCCGCAGCTGCACTTCCAAATGTGTTATTCTTTTTCTGTTCTCGATTATTGCATTTCACTACTCGTACCTATTAATAATAAGAAAGAGGGATGCGAGATGAAGAGATTAAATAAACTGGACCGCGTGCTGAATACGCTGAAAGGTAAGCACATCCTTATCTCAATGGGCTGCAACACACACTCGCCCCTATGGTACTGCCCTCGTCGTCAGTATTCGGGGCGTGGCCCGGAGACGGAGCACCGACGCCAACGTATGGAAGGATTTATATTGGGACGCGACCTGGTCGTCCACAATGTTGAAGGTGAGCCGCCTACGTTCTCGGGGCCCAACGGGGAATCTAACGTCGACATCACGCTAACTACCCGAGGGGTGAGTGTGACAAACTGGAAAGTGAAAGACAGTGTTAGTTCCAGTGATCATAGATTGATCGTGTTCGATGTCTATGATGAGCATTGGGCTGCTACGAGTGCGCAGCGCGTTGAAGAGCCGAGGAGGTTCCGAGACCGACGTGTTGGGTGGGACCGGTTCGAGTCATCCATAAGTGTGAAAGTTGGACGAATAAATATGAGTAAACCTGTGTCGGTGGTTAGTGAGCAATTCACTGATGCGATTGTGGAGTCGGCATGTGAGATGCTTGGTGTGAAAGGGATACGTAACGACACGGGTTATGAGTGGTGGTCTCCTGAATTGGAGACCTTAAGAAAGGAGACGGGACGGAAGAGGAGACGGTGGCAGCGCATGAGAATAGTGGGTGGCAATCTAGAAGAGGATGCTAGATTTGAATTTCATGAGGTGCGTGCGAGATATCGTGGTATGATGAAGGAGGCGCAGATTGCTCATTTTAGACGGATTGCAGAGGGTGGCAATGTGGATCCATGGGGTCAAGCATATCGTGTTGCTTCCGGACGATCCAGGGCGCCCTCTAATATCATTAACGGCATTAAACTCGCGGAGGGATACGCGGATAGCGTAGGCGGGGCCATGGTCGGCCTACTGCATGCTCTGTGCCCGGATGACCAGTTGTCTCGGGACACGGAATATCATGCGTTAGTGCGGGTGGTGGCTTTGCTTTCGCCTTCTGGCCCTGATGCGCCTCCTTTGGATCGTCAAGGGCTGCAGGCCATAGTTAGGTCGTTGCCTAACACTGCTCCGGGGCTCGATGGAATTTCCGCTAGAATTGTGAGGCACGTCTGGTACGCTGTTCCGGCTGAATTCACGCTGGTATACGCGAAATGTGTTGTGGAGGGCGTGTTTCCGAGCGTATGGAAGGACGGACGATTGCTGGTCCTGCCTAAGGGCAATGACCGGCCATTGACCGACCCGAAAGCTTACCAGCCGATCACTCTTCTCCCGGTTTTGGGCAAAGTTTTGGAGCGCGTAATGTTACAGTGTTCGCCGCAGATTACTAGGGGGATCTCTAATGATCAGCACAGATTTTCTCGAGGGAAGTCAACTGTCACCGCACTTAATGCGATCATAGGAACTGCAAGAGAAACTGTATCAAAATATGTTCAAGCCATCTTCCTTGACATATCTGGGGCATTCGATAACGCTTGGTGGCCCATGATCATGCTCAAGGTTAAGAGAGGCGGCTGCCATCCTAACATTTATTGGATGCTAAATGGCTATTTCCGTGAGCGAAGGGTGGGTTTGCTGGTTGGGGGCAGGGTAGAGTGGAAGGTTTCCACAATGGGCTGTCCGCAGGGATCGGTCCTCGGACCGACCCTGTGGAACATTCTCGTGGACGATTTGCTGAGGCTACCACTCCCGGCCGGAGCAAAAGTCGTGGCCTATGCTGATGATGTCACGGTCCTGATTGAGGGGCAGACACGGGCAGAGATTGCAGCAATGCAGGTCCAAATCGACAGAATGCGCAAAGTGGGGAACGCTGGGGTGGTCATACAGACCACGACTGTGGCTGCAGCCGACAAGCTGAAGAAGGCTACGCCTTCAACTCTTCGGTTTACCGAGCTGAAGCAAAGGCGACCTCTGGTGGCCCTCGTCAATCTGATGGGAAACCCGGATTACGATAGCGTGATCGAGAACGTTCACGAGCAAAATTTCATTGATAACCAGAACTGGACTTTAGAAAAACTAAAGAGGAGCAGTAAGCTGGCTTTTAAAAAGTCAAGACAGACAAGGACCTCCACCACGATCGTGCTGGAATGCACACCAGAGCTGCGAGACCTACTGACCGGTAGGGGCAGACTCTACATAGGATGGGAGGTCATAGAAGTCTGTGACTATGTTGGTGTTACCTGCTGTCACAAGTGTCAGCAATATGGCCACCCTGAAAAGTTCTGCAGGTCGGCCGAGATTACGTGCGGAAAGTGTGGAGCTCAGGGCCATAAAGGCGAAGACTGTAAATCAGAGATACAGCGTTGCGCAACCTGCCATAGGTTTGGGCGCAAGGAGGCGACAGGCCATGCGACGGCTTCGCGCGATTGTCCGGCCAGGAGGTACGCAGAAGAAAGGACAATTGCCATGACGAAGTATGGATAGGAGACGATTGCTTCGTGTGGGGCAGATAAATCTGGCCAGATCCCGCACTGCTACTGAGGAGCTGCCTGCCATCCCTCGGGAGCTGGGCTTGGACCTGGTCCTTGTTCAGGAGCAGCCAGGCTCAGCACATCGTCCAGCGGAATCTCGACGCGGGCACGGGCGTATTCGTCGTGCGACCACACATACCCTTTGTGGTGCTACACAACCTTAGCAGTGACCACTGCATGGTGGTCCACGTGGACCATTTGGATCTGTACGTGATCTCGGCCTACTTTCAGCACAGTCACGATATTGATCGACACCTGAGCCATCTGGAGCGAGCTATGAACCACCTCAAAGGTAAGTCCGTAGTAGTTGCAGCGGACTGCAATACACACTCGCCAATGTGGTACTGCCCTCCGCGATAGTATGTCGGACGCGGGCATGAAGCCGAACATCGCCGGGTGCAAATGGAAAATTTCATTCTATGTCAAGGTCTTCTTCTCCATAATGTACCGGATGAACCGTACACCTTTTCAGGGCCAAACGGCGAGTCCAATATTGACATCACGTTATCTACGCGCGGGGTGAGTGTGTCCGATTGGCGGGTGATGGAGAGTTTGAGCTCCAGTGACCACAGGGTTATCGTGTACAGCGTTGGTGTTGAGAATTGGTCTGCAGCGAGCGCGGAGCGCATCGAGGAGCCGATGAGGTTCCGAGATCGGTGTGTGAACTGGGAGCGGTTCGAGAGTTCCATTTCAGGTAAGGTGGGACGGCTGAACATGAGGAAATCCGCGTCCGAGGTCAGCGCTGGGTTCACCAGGGCTATTGTCAGGTCGGCGCAAGAAACGCTCGGAGCGAAAAGAGTGAGTGGTGGCGCGGGGTATGAATGGTGGACTTCTGAATTGGATGTCCAGCGCGGGCTGCATAACAGCAAAAGCAGAGCATGGCAGAGGGTCAGAAAGTTTGGTGGTAGGCTGGAAGAGAGTGCTAAGAGGATGTTCCACGAGGCGCGTAGTAGGTACCGGCTGGCGATGAGGGAGGCGCAGACGGCTCACTTCAGACGTTTGGCTGAACGGGGTAACGTCGACCCATGGGGTCAGGCATACCGCCTGGCTTCCGGCAGGTCGAGACCCCTTCCAACATAATAAACGGGATACAGTTCGCGGAAGGGTTTGCGGGGAACGTGGGGGAGGCTATGGTCGGCCTGGTGCATGCGCTGTGCCCTGACGACGACCCGTCTCATGAAAATTTCAAGTTTATATACAACCATACAACCGCGAAATACGCCGGCGCCGCACAGTTAGGCTAGCAGATCGCGTTGCGGCTATGAAACGCAGAGCTCGTATCGTCGATCGCTTGCATAAATTCAAAAAGTCTGTATACAGACCAGCCACGATAATGTGTGGAATCATTTTATTAGGTCTCATCAGTTTCACTATCGTCTCGTCTCGTCAAGCCTACCGTGTGGCTTCCGGTAAGTCCAGACCCCCGACCAACATTATTAATGGAACGAAATTCGCGGAGGGCTATGCGGGGAGTGTGGACGAGGCCATGGCTGGCCTGATGCGTGCGCTGTGTCCGGACGACAACCCAGCTCTGGATACGGAGTATCATGCTCAGGTTCGGGCCGTCGCCTCGTTCATACCCTCCGGCCCGGATGCGCCTCCACTCGGACGTCAGGATTTGTGGGACATAGTTAGGTCTTTGCCCAACACTGCTCCGGGAATCGATGAAATAAGTGCGCGGGTAGTCAAGCATGTATGGGCTGCTGTGCCTGCTGAATTCACGCAGGTATATGCAAAGTGTGTCTGTGAGGGAGTATTTCCGGATGTGTGGCGGGACGGTCGGCTGCTTGTCATACCTAAGGGTAATGACAGGCCGTTGACTGACCCAAAGGCTTACAGGCCGATAACTCTTCTTTCTGTATTGGGTAAAGTACTGGAACGTGTTATGCTCAGATGTTCACCCCAAATCACTGCGGGTATATCACCAGACCAGCACGGGTTTTCTCGAGGCAGATCTACGGTTACCGCGCTTAACGCGATAATCGGGACAGCAATGAAAACTGTATCAAAATATGTGCAAGCGATCTTCCTTGACATATCAGGGGCCTTCGACAATGCTTGGTGGCCCATGATTATGCTCAAGGCTAAGAGAAGCGGCTGTCATTCCAACATCTTTCGAATGTTGAGAGACTATTTCGTCGGGCGAAGGATCGGTATGCTGGTGGGGGACAGGGCTACGTGGAAGGTGTCCACAATGGGCTGCCCGCAGGGTTCGGTCCTCGGGCCGACGCTGTGGAACGTATTGATGGATGACTTGCTGAGGCTCCCGCTCCCGGCCGGAGCAAAAATCGTGGCCTATGCCGATGATGTGACGGTTCTGGTTGAGGCGCAGACACGAGCGGAAATCGAGTCAGTAGCGGCACGTGCACTAACTGAGATTTCAGATTGGGGGGACCGTAATAGGCTGGAGTTCTCCTCCGCAAAGTCGCAAACTATGACCATGCGGGGGAAGCTCCAGCGTCCACCCATAATAAAGTTTCGCGGCGAATCAATTAGAACTGTCACGGTGGCTACAGTGTTGGGAGTGGCCTTGGATGCGTCCCTCTCGTTCGGACGACACGCGACCTCTATAGGAGAGAGGGCATCGGAAAGTTTCGGCAAGATGTCCAGGGTTTCTGGGTCTTCGTGGGCACTGCGACATGGGGCGTTGAAGGTTCTCTACCGGGGTACCTTCATCGCTACTGTGGTATACGCGGTTTGTGGTATACCAAGTTTGGTGGTAGGCTGGAAGAGAGTGCTAAGAGGATGTTCCACGAGGCGCGTAGTAGGTACCGGCTGGCGATGAGGGAGGCGCAGACGGCTCACTTCAGACGTTTGGCTGAACGGGGTAACGTCGACCCATGGGGTCAGGCATACCGCCTGGCTTCCGGCAGGTCGAGACCCCCTTCCAACATAATAAACGGGATACAGTTCGCGGAAGGGTTTGCGGGGAACGTGGGGGAGGCTATGGTCGGCCTGGTGCATGCGCTGTGCCTTGACGACGACCCGTCTCATGAAAATTTCAAGTTTATATACAACCATACAACCGCGAAATACGCCGGCGCCGCACAGTTAGGCTAGCAGATCGCGTTGCGGCTATGAAACGCAGAGCTCGTATCGTCGATCGCTTGCATAAATTCAAAAAGTCTGTATACAGACCAGCCACGATAATGTGTGGAATCATTTTATTAGGTCTCATCAGTTTCACTATCGTCGCATATTATCTTTAATTTGCTAATACGACGGCGATCGCCAACGCAACCTCAAATTGAACTTATTATCACGTTAACGCCGATAACATTACCGCGAGTTTAGCGAAATGTCTGACACTGAGGATCTACCCAGGGCAGCTGAAGTGCGTAAGGTCAGGGAGCGGGCGATCTTCGGTCGGCGCGGGTCGGTCGCGCGTTCCCCGCCCCGTGGGCCTAGCCCGACTCCCGTGAGCAGGGACGACAACCTCGCTGTGGAACAATCTCCGGCGGTACCGCGTACTGTGGAGAAACGGCCGCGGGAGTCTCCTGGGGAACAGCAGCCGGCGGTCGTTAGGTCCGGAATTGACCTGGAGGACATGCCTAAGGAGCAGCGTCGCCGGCGGCCGGGAGTGCCTGCGCCGCCTGGCGCCGGCGCCCATGCCACTAGCACACCCGCTACGGGACCGCACACCTAGTACGCCGGATCGAGCTCGTCGATGCCGGGGTCGGGGATGTTCCGGGACTGCTCAAAGATTGAGCTCATGGAGCAGGTTCACAACGCGGTCAAGGGCATTAACAATATAGCACTGGTCCAGGCTCTAAACTCAACAAGGCGGACCTGGCGGACATCACTGGACTCGGGCAGGATATACTGACTATTATATCGGTTCTGAACCTGCGTCTGGCTGAATCAGAACTGGCTGTCTCCGATGCTGAGTTAATTATTAATGAACTGCGCTCTGGAGCTTCGCCCGCCTCCGGCGCCGCCCCGCAGCCTGCTCCGGCGCAAATGTCGTACGCCAATACGCTCAAACTAGCACGTAGGGACTCTCCAATGCCAATACCGGCGCCGTGCAGCCGTGGATCCATCCTTGCCTTCTATTCGTCGGCGGACCAAGTAGAAGTCATTAAAACGGCAGACGACACAAAGTCAGAACTAAAAAAGGCCATTGACCCAGCAGTGCACCACAAACAAGTTGAGCGTATGCGAAAAATTGGTAATGCAGGAGTGGTCGTACAAACCACGACTGCTGAGGCGGCTGACAAATTGAAGAGAGCAACACCGCCTACTTTAAGGGTCACAGAGCCCAAACAGCGGCGACCTATGGTAGCCCTTATCAACCTGATGGGGATCCCAATGTCGGAGAGATGCTGGCGGCTCTCCATGAGCAAAACTTCTCTGAGGACACAGTCTGGACTCTTGATAACATCAGGAAGAGCTGCAAATTGGCCTTCAAGAAGTCCAGGCGATCGGGCTCCACCACTACTGTGGTATTAGACTGTTCCCCGCCGTTGCGCGACGCCCTCGTCGCTAAAGGACGAGTATACATCGGTTGGGAAGTCATCGAGGTCTGTGACCACCTCGGGGTTACGTGCTGCCGGAAATGCCAGCAGTACGGACACCCTGAGAAGTACTGCAGGGCCGCTGAGACCACGTGCAGAAAATGCGGCGGAACTGGGCATAAGTCTGAGGAGTGCAGGGAGGACGCCCGGCGCTGTGCCACGTGCCACCGCTTTGGGAGGAAGGATGCTGCTGGTCATCCCACGGCTTCTCGCGACTGCCCGGCGCGACGCTACGAAGAGGAAAGGGAGGTCACGATGACCAACTATGGCTAGGCTTCCCCCACTACGACTTAGTCAGCTCAACCTGAACGGATCCGAGCTTGCCACCTGCGAGCTGCCTGCGATCGCGCGGGAGTTTCATCTGGACGTAATTATTGTGCAGGAACAATATTTACGGGCACAGAACATCGTCCAGCGGGGCCCTGGGGCGATGGCGGGCGTGTACGTGGCTAGACGGGACCTGCCATGTGCCATCCTGCGGCATCTTTCCAACGATCACTGCATTGTCGCTCATATCGAGCATTATGATCTGTACGTGGTTTCGGCGTACTTCAAGTAAGCGGACGACATTGACTATCATCTTGCGCATCTGGAGAGCGTGCTGGACTCACTATCCGGGAGGCGCGTGGTGATCGGTGTCGACTGTAATGCGCACTCTCCGCTCTAGCACTGCCCCCGCCGGCAATATACTGGACGAGGCCCGCGTACTGAGCACAGGCGAGCCATGATGGAGGGATTCATCCACAGCAGAGGTCTGAACCTGCACAATGTGGCGGGCCAGCCATCAACCTATTGCGGCCACAGCGGTGAATCCAACATCGACCTCACCCTGTCGACGCGGGGTGCGGTGACTTCAGAGTGGAGGGTCGTCGACACCGCTAGCTCGAGCGACCATCGGCTGATCGTGTTTTGCGTCGGAATCACATCAGCGCCGACACCGAACGTGCAGCGCGCCATGGAACCTGAGAGGTTTCGGGATCGTCGTGTGGATTGGACTCGGTTCGAGTCGACCATACATGAGCGAATGGGACGAATAAACATGAGAAAGCCTGCATCTGTGGTGGCAACTGCGTTCACGAATTTGATTATTAGGACCGCGCGTGAGACGCTGGGCATCAGACGCGTTCCCACCACAGAAATGGGCTATGAATGGTGGTCTCCTGAACTGGAAGCCAAGCGTAAGTTGACGAACCGAAAGAGACGAATATGGCAGAGAGTGAGAGCGCGAGGTGGACGTATGGAGGAACATACTAGGAGTAAGTACCATGAGGCAAGGACGTAGTATCGAAAGATGATGCGGGAGGCGCAAACGGCTCATTTCAGATCGCTTGCTGAGAGGGGTAACGATGATCCCTGAGGTCAAGCCTACAGAGTGGCTTCCGGCCGGCCTCGTCCCCCCTCCAATGTAATTAACGGCATTAAGTACACCGAGGGCATACGGGGAGCACGGAAAGGCTATGGCCTGCTTAGTGCGTGCGCTGTGTCCGGACGACGATCCGTCTCGGGACACGGCCTATCACGCGCTGGTGCAGGTTGTGGCTTCGTTCGTTCCCTCCGGCCCGGATGCGCCACCTGTCAACCGTCAGACGTAGCAGGACATAGTCAGGCAATTGCCTAACACGGCTCCGGGACTATATGGCATTACCTCTAGAATCGTGAAGCATGTGTGGGCTGCTGCACCTGCTGAATTTCTGCAGGTGTTCGCAAAATGTGTAATTGAGGGCGTGTTTCCTGATGTATGGAAGGACGGTCGGCTGCTTGTCTTGCCTAAGGGCAATGACAGGCCGCTGACAGATCCTAAGGCTTACCGTCCGATAACCCTTCTTCCCGCATTGAAGAAGGTCCTGGAACGCGTGCTACTGAACTGCTCTCCGCAAGTTGCACGAGGTCTCAGTACGAGAGTCAGCACGGATTCTCTCGGGGAAAGTCCACGGTTACTGCGCTTAACGCGATAATCGGGACGGCAAAAGAGACCATATCAAAATACGTTCTGGCCATCTTTTTGGACATTTCTTGGGCTTTCGACAATGCATGGTATTGTTGAAAGTTAAAAGGGGCGGCTGCAATCCTAACATCTATAGGATGTTGTGACTATTTCACGGACCGAAGAGTGGGTTTGCTAGTAGGGGACTGCGTGGTGTGGAAGGCCTCCACAATGGGCTGCCTGCAGGGTTCGGTGCTTGGCCCAACCCCGTGGAACGTCCTTATGGACGATTTGCTGCGGCTGCCGCTCCCGGCCGGTGTTACAACCGTGGCTTATGCGGATGACGTGACGGTCCTGATCGAGGCGCAATCGCGGGCTGAGATAGAGGCAATCTCCACGAATGCGCTGGCACAGATCGCCGAATGGGGGGCCCGAAATCGACTGGAGTTTTATTCTGCCCAGTCACACACGATGACAATCAGAGGGAAGTTCCAGAGGCCTCCCACGATCAGGTTTTGCGGCGAATCCATTAGGACCGTCACTGCTGCCACAGTGCTGGGAGTGGTTTTGGACGAGACTCTCTCGTTCGCGCAACACGCGACCGTTATCGGAGAGAGAGCGTCGAACAGCTTCGGCAAAGCGTCCAGGATCTCGAGCACGTCGTGGGGACTGCGGTATGCGGCGCTGAAGCTGCTGTACCAGGGTACATACGTTGCCACGGTAACGTATGCTTCGGGTTGCTGGTATGAGAGGGCCGCACTGCACGTGGTATGCAGCGCTTTGCTACGAACCCAGCGGCCTTCCCTCATCTTGTTAAATAAAGCGTATCGGTCGACGAGTACCACGGCGCTTCCCGTCTTGGCGGGCATTCTTCCGGTTGACCTCGAGGTAATCCGTGCTGGAAAACTCTATAGGGCGCGTATCGGAGCTACCAAGACGGAAATTAGAGCTCGGAAACGGGAGATTAGGATGGATGCTGTGTGTGAGTGGCAGAAAAGATGAACTAGCGAGACGAATGGGCGCGAGCTGTTTAGCTTCTTCCCGGATGTGTCGGAGCGTCTAAATTATGACTGGTTTGCCCCGGACTACGAAACCTCGCAGCTGCTGACGGGGCATGGTTGTTTCCGTAAGAGACTTCATTCTATGAAGCTGTGTGAAGTCAGTACGTGTGATTGTGGCTTGGCTGATGAGGACAGGCATCACATTCTGTGGTCTTGTCCTCTGTATGACGATATAAGAAAGAGGATGCTGGACGGAACTGAGCGCAAGGGGACGCAGGATAGTATGGATTGCACTTGGTTCGGTCCGGTCTATTACGGGGATCTCGTTTCCTCGAGGGCAAACTACGGCAGATATAGAGAATTCGCGCACGCCTGGCACGGGCGGCGAGGGAGGCTGACATAATTTGGAAACTGCGCTTGGCGCGTGTCGCAGTAGTGCACGTTTTGTATCGTCTACGCCCTAATCAGGGTGGCTGTTTGTGCAGTGTAGCATGTGTAGTCTGCATAGTGTAGTGTGTATATATAAATGTAAATCTTTGTTTGTATTCATTCTTGTCGTATTTTGTAATCTGCATTTTATGTAAAAAATGTCTGAAATCCGGCCCGTATAGCCGCAAGGCTGGAAGGGGTAATGTAAGCATGAATAAATGGGTTTATTGTCCTCGACATCGACCTTGGGTGTTCGGGCCTTCGGTGTTCGGCATTCGACGGAGGCAGACATGTCTTATGTTCGCTACGCCGCTGTGCTGTAAAATTTATTTCTACCTTCAAAAAAAAAGTTTTTCGGAATATATTATTATTAATTATTTATATGTGATAATATTCAGTTATTCGCTGCATCCTGTGTGTCCTGGGCGCTGAGTGCGATCCTGTTTGCCTTGTGAAACATGACTGGAGCTGCGTGGGTACCTGCGGGCGTCGAGCGTGCTCCGCCCGTACTCCGGTGTCCCGATACGGGAATTACAGGTGTGAGATTACTCCGCCCGCACTCTTGTGTGTCCCGGATCTCGTCCTGCCCCTGGCAAGGGGCCGGTAACGTTATAGTTATTAAGTTATATATATTTTAGTTCGTAGTGCGAATCTGACGCTTTTCTGTTTGCTTTTAGTATTAGTGTAGTCATAGGAATATATAAATATAGGTAGGTAATGTATATAACTTAGATTATCTTTTATTTGCTTTACGTAGTTGCTATATTTTTACTTTAGTGGGTAGTTTAATTAGATTCGTGACATTTAACTGAGGGGTAATGTCGAATGACGAGGATCGCGGGGGGGAGCGACAAAATTGTTAATCCTAAGGGGTTTTTCAAGGCTAGGCCATCTCTGAGCCGTACACCACCGGGTGGTTTTTCGGTAGCTGCCACCGATACGGAGCCGGAAGACGTAGAGGAATCTGCTATGGAGGTGCCACTTGTGGCGGAGAAGCGCCCTCGAACGTCGCCTGGGGAGCAGCAACCGTCTGCTAGACTGCGGCTGGAGGGGAGGGATAAACGGAGACGTCCTGTTGCGGCAGAGCAAGCGCTGGAAAACGAACCGGGCAGTAACAGCTCATCATCCGAGGAAGGCCTACATTGTGCAAGCAAGTTGAAGCTGCTAGAAAAGGTGCACAAAGCGGTTCGGGGAATTTCGGCGATATCTGCGGGTCCGACAGCGAAGCTCAACAAAGCCGACATTAATAATATCTCACTGTATACACAGGATATCTTGGCGGTGGTGTTGGCACTCGAACTGAAGCTGGCTGCATCGGAGGCCGAAACTGCGGCGGCTAGAGCGGAAGTAGCTTCGGTGCGCGCGGAACAAAGAGAAGCAATGATCACCAGTTCTTTTACTACAGGTACTACGGGGGAGAGACCGATCAGCGCGAGCGTGACCTACGCGAACGCGCTCAAATTATCCGGTAAAAACACGATCCCGATACCGAAACCGCGCAGCACCGGCCCGGTTTTGGCCATCTATCCGGCTGCGGAGCAGACAGAGAAGATAAAAACTGCAGAGGAGACAAAACAGGTCTTAAAAAAGGCTATCGATCCGGCCAAGATACAAGTGCAGATTGATAGGGTGCGCAAAGTAGACAACGCTGGGGTGGTCGTACAGACCACTACTGTTGATTCTGCTAATAAGCTCAAGAAGGCAACACCACCAACATTACGATACACGGAGCCCAAGCAGAGACGACCACTCGTCAGTCTGGTAAATATGATGGGTGATCCGGAGTATAACAGCTTGCTAGCTAATCTGCACGAGCAGAAGTTTGCGAGTGACCCTATCTGGTCGCTTGATAAAATGCGAGCGGAGAGTAAACTGGCATTCAAAAAATCGCGGTCAGGGCGAAATAATACCACGGTCGTACTGGAGTGCTCATCAACGCTGCGAGATACGCTCACCAACAAAGGTAAGCTGTACATCGGATGGGAGGTGGTTGAGGTGTGTGATTATCTGGGAGTGACTTGTTGCCACAAATGTCAAGAGTACGACCACCCAGAAAAATTCTGTAGATCGGCGGAGGTCACGTGCGGCAAGTGCGGTGGACAGGGACACAAGGCTGAGGACTGCAAGTCGGAGACGAGGAGATGCGCAACGTGCCATCGATTTGGCAAAAAAGACGCGGAGAGCCACCCGACGGCATCACGCGATTGCCCGGCGCGAAGATACGCGGAGGAACGTGCGGTCTCCATGACCAAATATGCATGAACATCGCCCCCTACGCATCGGCCAGTTGAATCTCGGAGGTTCGAAAGTCGCCACGGACGAGCTTCCGGCCATCGTGAGTGAGCTGGGTCTCGATGTTGTTCTTGTTCAAGAGCAACACTCGGGGGCCCAGTTCATTGTTCAGCGTGGGTCTGAGGCCAGGGCGGGTGTTTATGTGGCGGATCGTGGATTGCCGTGCGTTGTCCTGCAACACTTGACAAACGACTACTGCATCGTTGTCCACATTGATCGCTTGGACCTCTACGTGATCTCCGCTTATTTTCAGTATAGCCACGACATCGACCTGCACCTGGATCATCTGGAGCGAGCAATGAACCATCAGGTAGGGAGAAACATTGTAATTGAAGTGGACTGCAATGCCCACTCGCCGATGTGGCACTGCCCACCCCGACAAAATGTTAGACGCGGAAGCGGTGCGGAGCACCGGCGTGTACGCATGGAAAGTTTTACCGTCGGTCGCGGTCTTTTCCTGCACAATGTGGCTGGAGAGCCCTGCACGTTTTCGGGTCCTGCAGGAGAATCTTACATCGATCTTACTTTGTCGACTCGCGGGGCGGCCGTGTCGGGTTGGCGAGTATCGGAGAGTATAAGCTCCAGTGATCACAGGTTGATCGTGTTCAGCGTGGGTGTTGAGCGGAGGTCTGCAGCGAGCGCGGAGCGCGTCGAGGAGCCGAAGAGGTTCCGAGATCGGTGTGTGAACTGGGAAAGATTCGAGAGTTCTATTTCTGATAAGATAGGACGACTGAATATGGGCAGGCCCGCGTCCGAGGTTGGCTCTGGCTTCACTAGAGCAATTGTCAGATCGGCGCAAGAAACGCTTGGTACGAAAGGAGTGCGTGGTGCCTCGGGCTATGAATGGTGGACTCCTAAGCTGGATGCCCAGCGCAGGTTGAACAATAACAAAAGGAGAGCGTAGCAGAGGGTCAGAAAATACGGCGGGAGAATGGAAGAGAATGCTAAGCGGATGTTCCACGAGGCGCGTAGTAGGTATTGTAGCGTATGTGTCTGGCTGTTTATCAAACTGGCCATACACAATGTTGTATGTTAAGTATTTTAGATCTAGAATGTCAATTTAAATAATAGATTTGGATAGAGAAATAGAAATAAAGGAGAGTCGAATTTGCGGGGCCGAACAATAATGATTACGCTAATAGGAACGATTCCTACATCAATGTAGGAATCGTTCCTATTGGGAGCGTAAAAATACAACTAGAATGACTGAACTTCACGTTTTATTATTAACGAGTATAAAATATTACAATTTATTTATAGATTCACTAATCACGTAACAATCATTATTGTTCGGCCCCGCAAATTCGACTCTCCTTTATTTCTATTTCTCTATCCAAATCTATTATTTAAATTGACATTCTAGATCTAAAATACTTAACATACAACATTGTGTATGGCCAGTTTGATAAACAGCCAGAAACATACGCTACAGTATCGACTGGCGATGAGGGAGGCGCAGACGGCTCAATTCAGACGTTTGGCTGAACGGAGTAACGTTGACCCATAGGGACAGGCATATCGCCTGGCTTCCGGCAGGTCGAGACCCCTTCTAAAGTAATAAACGGGATTAAGATCGCGGAAGGGTTTGCTGGGAACGTGGGGGAGGCTATGGTCGGCCTGATGCGTGCGCTGTGTCTCGATGATGATGCGTCTCGGGACACGGAGTATCACGCGCTGGTGCGGATTATGGCTTTGCTCCTGCCCTCAGGCCCAGATGCGCTTCCCTTAGACCCTCAGGGTCTGCGAGGTATAATTAGGTCTCTGCCTAACACTGCTCCGGGGCTCGATGGTATTAGCGCTAGAATTGTAAGGCACGTGTGGATCGCAGTACCGGCTGAATTTACGCTGCTATATGCGAAATGTGTTCAGGAGGGTATGTTTCCCGAAGCATAGAAGGACGGGCAACTTCTTGTCATTCCTAAGGGCACTGGCAGAAAGTTGACCGACCCGAAGGCCTACCGGCCGGTCACCCTTCTTCCCGTGCTTGGCAAAATTTTGGAACGCGTAATGCTAACTCTGTCACCGCAGATTACCAGTGGGATCTGCAGGGCGCAGCACGGATTCTCTAGGGGTAGATCTACCGTAACTGCACTTAATGCGATAATCGGTACAGCAAAGGAATCTTCATCAAAATATGTTCAGGCCGTTTTCCTTGACATATCAGGGGCCTTCGACAATGCTTGGTGGCTCATGATCATGCTCAAGGTGAAAAGAGGCGGATGCCATCCGAACATTTATAGGATGTTTAATGGTTATTTCCGAGAGCGAAGGGTGGGTATGCTAGTGGGCGACAGGGCTGAGTGGAAGGTCTCCACTATGGGTTGTCCGCAGGGCTCGGTCCTAGGGCCGGCGTTGTGGAACGTTATGATGGATGATTTACTAAGGCTGCCACTTCCGGCCGGAGCAAATATCGTAGCGTACGCCGACGATGTGACCGTCCTGATCGTGGCACCATCACGGGCGGCTATTGAGGAAGCCTCCGCGATCGCGATGGAGCAAATTGACGAAATGAGGGGGGGGGGGCGAAATCGATTGGAGTTTTCCTCTGCCAAGTCACAGACGATGACGATCAGGAGAAGACTCCAAAGGCAACCCATCATCCGTTTCCGGGGTGAACCAATCAGGGCCGTCAGGGCAGCTAAAGTGCTGGGAGTGGTTTTGGATGCGGATTTCTCGTTCGCGAAACATGCGACCTATATAGGAGAGAGAGCGTAAAACAGCTTTGGCAAAATGGCGCAGTTATCGACTTCGTACTGGGGCTTGCGTTTCGGGGCATTGAAGGTGCTCCACCGGGGCACATACATCGCCACCGTCACGTATGCAGCCGGCTATTGGTGGGAGAGGGCATCGCTGCATGTGGTGCGTAGCGCTCTGCTGCGCACCCAGAGGCCATCCCTGATCCTCCTAACGAAGGCGTACAGGTCGACGAGTTCGGCGGCTCTCCCGGTCCTCGCTGGGGAGCTGCCGGCGGACCTCGAGGTAATCCATGCAGGGAAAATAGACAGGGCGCGATTGAACGCGACCAAGACGGAGTTAAGGGCCCGGAAGCTAAGCATTTGGGAGGATACTGTTCGAGCATGGCAGCGGAGATGGGATCTGGAGACGAACGGCTGTGACCTATATCGATACTTCCCGGACGTGGCCGTGAGGCTCAGTAGTCACTGGGTCTCACCTCGGAGATTCTCACGGGGCATGGATGTTTTCACAAGAGGCTTCATTTAATGAAGTTGGTAAGTGAGAGTACTTGTGATTGCAGGTTGGCTGATGAGGACATGCACCACATTCTGTGGTCGTGTCCACTCTACGAGGAAGCACGGACGAAGATGTTAAATGGTATAGTGTGCACTTGGACGGAAGTCGGAGTGGAATCGACTCGTTTCAGCCCGGCTTACTATACGGATCTCGTATCTTCGGAGGCCAACTTCGACATGCTGCGAGAATTCGCGCACGCATGGCACAAAGTGCGAAGCAGACTGGACTAGAATAAGCTGCCCGGCACCGAGGGACGTTATTGTAAGAGTACAGCCCCATTAGGGGAGAATGGAAATAGGGATACTGGAAAGCTAAGATATGAAAAAAGAACTTGTAGGGAGTCAAGCAATGCCACACGCAACTCCACAGAAGGAACAAGCGGGGTGGCATCTCCCTCGATTCGGTCAATATAACCATGACGGTTGGAATGACCATGGGAGGAGGAGGGTCCTGTCCTCGACATCATTCACAACATTTCACAACGGTAAGTATGCCTGTGCCTCGAAAGAGCGGCCCGGTACTTGCCTTTTACCCTGCGGCCGAGCAGGCGGAAATCATTAAGACCGCGGAAGAAACGATGTTTAGTTCAAAACGATTGGTAATTGTTTCTTTAATAATATTCATAGTAACACCGCGGCGATCCTACATCGCGCTATAACAATTTTTCGTGTTAGCATATAAGGTTGTAAAATATTCTGAATAAATCGAAGTTTCGTAATCAGTCGGTTGTTCGTTCTTTCTACCTTGTGGCGCGTTCGGGTGTTAACAGTTTGATTTGTGATTGAAACAGCTGTGTTTCTGCTTCTTAATCATTGCTGAAAGGTTCAATGAGCTGCAACGCCTCAATTATGATACGCCGCCGTCGCCACCACCACGCGGCGAGACGTCTCTACGTCGGCGGATGTCGGTCGTTACTCGGAATTGGCGGTCGATTTTGACCGAGTCCGACTCTCCCTCCAGCGAGTCTGACGCACCCTCTGAGGCACGCAGTATTAGAGATAAACGACCGTTCGTGATTCGGAATACTCAGCTATTTGCATACAACCACGAAATACGCCGGCGCCGCACAGTTAGGCTAGCAGATCGCGTTTCGGCTTTGAACCGCAGAGTCCGTATCGTCGATCGCTGGCATAAATTCAAAAGGTCTGTACTCAGACCAGCCACGATAACGTGTGGAATCATTTTATTAGGTCTCATCGTCGCACATCATCTTTAATTTACAGATTGTCGGACATGACAACAAATGAAGAGCGTGAGATACGACAGTACCAATATTTAACTTGGTCCGACTTCGAAGTTCCAAGTAACCCCACTCGGTTCTTAAATTTTTTGAATCGCGTCCGCCGTGAGGGTATGCAAAATACCGAAGAACATCCTCCTATAATTCATTGCAGCGCCGGCATCGGTCGTTCTGGCGCATTTTGCTTAATCGATTCTGCACTTAGCATAGTTGAACTAGAAGGAATTAAGAATTTGAACTACAAAGAATTAGTAACTGAAATGACAGGATATAGAATGGGATTAATCCAAACTTCAGAACAGCTGTGTTTCTGCTTCCAATGGTGTTCATTGGGTGCAGCGCCATTTTTATTTCACTAGGGTTATGAATTCTATGTATGAAGAGAAACCCACGTGCAGTTTGTCGACCGCCGCGATCGTAATCAGTCGGTTTTCGTTCTTTCTACCTTGTGGCGCGTTCGGGTGTTAACAGTTTGGTCCATACGATCCGGATCTAGTGAAATTAGTACATAGTGACGTTACGCGTAAAGTGAAGTTAGTTATTAGTGAACAAAAAAAAACATAGAAAACAAAACAGTGAGTAGTAAAACAAATAATATTTAACAAAGTGTTCTTTTATTAAGTAGGTAGGTGTAAATTAAAAATAAATACTATTTAAATTATTATTATAATAGAAAATAAAGATGGAACAATTAATTAAAGTTCAAACTGAAATTTTCAAACAAATTCAAAGACTGTATACTAATTATAAAAAGGCTCCTAAGTCTCGTATTAATAAATCCTACTTAGAAACGAATTTAGAAACATTAGAATCGTATTGGAAAACAGTGAATTTGAATCATTTAGAAATACTTAGGCAAGTTACTGACGAAGACAGAAAGAAATACGTATATTTCAAAAGTGATTTATTTTACGAGTGTGAAGATGAGTATTTAGAGATGAAAACATCTTTGAAAGAAAGGATGCCACAAACTTCATCTTCGAATCCATCCACTAGCAGTATACCACAACAAACACTTTGTAAAACAAAACTACCTCCTATAGAAATTCCTACGTTCTCAGGAAATTACAAAGATTGGACTACATTTTACGATTTATTTAAATCTCTTATTCACAAAAATACAACTTTGAGTGATATTCAAAAATATCATTACTTAAAGAGTAATTTATCAGGTGAAGCAGAATTACTTTTAAGACAGTTTCCACTAACTGAGGCTAATTATTCTAAAGCATTAGAACTTTTAGAATCTCGATATGAAAATACACGTTGCATAGCCAATACCCACATATCTCGATTAGTGAATCAAAAGAAGTTAACCTATGAATCGGCTAAAGATATTAGAGAGTTACTAGACACTACTACAGAATGTTTATATGCTTTGAATAACATTCAGATTTCAACTGATAATTGGGATCCTATAATCATTTATCTCATAGTCAATAAATTTGATGTTGAAACTCATAAATTGTGGGAACAACATCTTGGAGCATCTCGGGAAATACCAGAATTCAAGGAGTTGACAAACTTTCTGGAAATACGATTCAGATCATTGGAGGCGCTAGCAAATCACAAGAGTAAAGCTAATCCAAATACGAAATCATTTACCAAAAGTTACAACACTCACATGGAACTCCATTGTGTCTATTGTTCTCAATCTCATTCAATATATCAATGCAAAGAATTCAATCAGATTCAATCAATTGAAAGAATTAAATTTGTCAAAGAAAAGGGATTATGTTATAACTGCTTAGCTGGAAATCATATTGTGAAATATTGTAAGAATAATAACTCATGTAAAATTTGTAAGAAGAGACACCATTCTTTACTGCACCAGTTTAATAAAGAACCACAAGTACAAACTTCACAATCAACGTCAACTAATCACATGAAATCATACAGTCCATTACCACGAACGAACGCGAAATCAGAATCAACCGACAGCCAAGTGCTTTTAGCCACGGCTTTAGTTAAAATTAGGACCAGAGACGGTCACATGCAAGTATTCCGAGCGCTGGTAGATCAAGGTTCTCAAGCGTCATTTATCACAGCGGCTGCGGTTCAACGTCTCGGTATCACACGAACTCCCGTCTACACTAGAATCAGCGGCGTCGATTCATCTTTAAGTACAATATCCAGGTCGACTGTCGAGTTAATCATGTTTCCTCTAGGTGTAGACGTAGCGCAACCAATAAGTGTGGTTGCGCATGTGTTGAGAACCTTATGCTCTATCCTACCTTCAAGTGAGGTCACAATCGACCACAGGTTAAATGTCAATGACTTGGAACTGGCCGATCCAAACTTTCACAAACCTGGCGGTGTCGATATACTTCTAGGTGCTGAAGTACATGCACAAATCCTTCTGGAAGGATTACACCATTTTGGGACCGTTATAGCCCAAAATTCTCTGCTCGGTTGGCTTTTATCAGGCAAAATCAGTGGAGATAAAGTACAACACAACTATAATCTAACGGTAATGCATACTCAACGAGAAATTGATGCATTATTGAGAAAGTTTTGGGAATATGAAGAAGTAGCTGAAGATAAACGATCCTTAACTAAAAGCGACATCCGTTGTGAAGAAATTTTTAAATCGACATATACTCGTACAGAAACAGGTAGATATGTTGTTCGCTTACCTTTTTCGGATGATGACATTACACTTGGAGAATCTCGAAGCATGGCAGTCACACGTCTTATTCAGATGGAAAGAAGATTCAACAAAAATCATTATTTTAGAGATCTTTATATTGATTTTATGAAACAGTATTTCGAACTTGGTCATCTGGAACGAGTACAAGATTGTGACGAGTCAAATCGAAATATTTGTTATTTACCACACCATGGATTGCTGCGAGAATCTAGTACAACCACTAAACTTCGTGTTGTTTTTGATGGCTCCGCCAAAACCATGAGCGGACATTCCTTGAATGACAAACTTTTAGTTGGTCCCTCATTGCAGCAAGACATTAGAGAGCTATTTTCACGTTGGAGACAACACAAAATCTGCTTGGTAGCAGATATTCAGCAAATGTACCGGCAAATTCGAGTGGCTAAAGAAGATACAGACTGTCAGCGTATTGTATGGCGAAATTCTAGTGCAGATGAAATTTGTGATTATCGTTTACTTACCGTGACGTACGGTACTTCTTGTGCTCCTTACTTAGCAATACGTACTCTTCAACAATTAGCTAGTGATGAGTATAGTGCGTTTCCAAAAGCGTCTGAAGTGTTGTGTAAGGACCTTTATATGGATGATTTGTTAACAGGATGTAATGATGAACAGAAAACTATTAAACTTAGTCATGAATTAATTGAATTGTTAAATAGAGGTGGATTTAAACTGCATAAATGGTCTTCTAACTCTGTAAATGTTTTAAAAGCTTTGCCTGTTGGTAATAGCCATCTCAATGAATCATTTCAAATTAAAATGGAGGATTCTATCAAAGCTCTGGGTATACTTTGGAATCCTAACAGTGATTGCTTTGAATTAAGAATACAATTTTGTTCCAAAGTAAAGAATCATACTAAGCGCACGGTTCTATCCGACATTGCGAAAATTTACGATCCTCTAGGATGGCTATCTCCAGTGGTCATAGTGGCAAAGATATTTCTTCAAAAACTGTGGCTTCAGGGTTTGAATTGGGATGACTATTTACCTGATGTTCTTAATTCGGAATGGGAAAACTATCGCTCTAAGGTTAATTCTATGAATATAATTTATTTAAATAGATGGTTAGGTATATCAGAACAAACAAAAATAATAGAAATTCATGGGTTTTGTGGTGCATCAATATTAGCATATGCTGCGGTAGTATACATGCGGGTTGTAAACAAAAACTCTGAGCCTGAAGTAATAATGTTAACTGCTAAAACTAAGGTTGCCCCGGTTAAACAAATATCTCTGCCACGACTTGAATTATGTGGTGCTGTTTTGTTGGCAAAATTGTTGAAACAAACTAAAACATGTTTTGGTGTATCTGATGACTGTACATTTGCTTGGACTGATTCAATGATTGTACTTGCATGGTTACAAAAACATCCCAATGCTTGGCATACCTTCGTAGCTAATAGGGTCACTGAAATTTTAAATGGAACTAGTGTTCAAAATTGGAATCATGTGAATTACGACGAAAACTCTGCAGACTGTGCGTCGAGAGGGTTATCACCTAATGATATCTCATGCCATGATCTCTGGTGGCATGGGCCAAAGTGGTTACGAAATCAGCTACCTATACCAAATAAGAAATTAGATATTCCATCGACAAATTTGGAACTAAAATTAAATGTTCATGCCTGTGAATTTAATTATGCTTATGAAAAGGAGTGGATTTTGAAAAGATTTTCCAGTTTATGTAAATTGAAAAGAGTTATAGCTTACTGTCTGCGGTTTATTAACATTTGTAAACATAAAATTCAACTTAGAAATAATTTATCGAATACTATTTTCTCATCTTATTTAAGTGTTAAAGAACTTACTACTGCCTTAAATTGTTGTATTAGTATAGCGCAAAATGCATTTTTTGTAGATGAAATTTCTAAATTAAATCGCAATGTACAAATTAGTAAAACAGTTCGATCAAATCTTTGAACCCATTTCTCGATCAGAATATACTTCGAGCCGGGGGTCAATTGGAAAATTCGAATCTGCCATTTGACACCAAACATCCCATTATTATTAGTAACAAAAGCCATCTAGCTGCTTTGATTATTAGCGATATTCACTTAAGAACTTTACATGGAGGACAACTTTTAATGTTAAGATCACCTCTGATTGTCCCAATGAAAACTTACTTGATGTTCCGATTAATAGACTTAATCGTTGGCAACACATCGAGCACATGTTACAATCTTTCTGGAAGCATTGGCAAGCTGAATATCTCACCACGCTTCAGCAACGACATAAATGGGCGTTCAAAAAAAAGGGCGTTAAACTTAACGATTTGGTTCTAATAAAAGATGAACGTTTACCCCCTGCCAAATGGTTACTAAGACGAGTAGTAGAGGTCCACCCTGGTACTGACGGACTGACAAGAGTTGTGGGTGTCAAATGTATGGATAAAATAATCTCCAGACCCATTACAAAAATTTGTATCTTACCTGTAGAGTCAAGGGAGCAGAGTTAGGTTAAGCTTAGTTACGACATATTTAGTTAGGTTTAGTTAAGATAGATTTAGTTTATCTATAAGTCTATTTGTACCTAGTGTTAAATTCTGAGTTATAGCCCTGTAAAGGACGTACTCGTCCTTGGCCGGCGGAATGTTTAGTTCAAAACGATTGGTAATTGTTTCTTTAATAATATTCATAGTAACACCGCGGCGATCCTACATCGCGCTATAACAATTTTTCGTGTTAGCATATAAGGTTGTAAAATATTCTGAATAAATCGAAGTTTCGTAATCAGTCGGTTGTTCGTTCTTTCTACCTTGTGGCGCGTTCGGGTGTTAACAAACGAAGACTGTATTAAAGAAGGCGATTGATCCGAGGAAAATGCAGGTTCAAGTGGAACGACTCCGGAAAGTTGGAAATGCTGGTGTAGTGGTCCAAACCACTACAGTGGACGCGGCAATAAAGTTGAAGCAGACGACCTACCCCCCCTACCCCCCCCCCCCCACCCTGCGATACACGGAGCCAAAACAAAAGAACCCTCTTGTTGGGCTGGTCAACATTATGGGGAATCCTGACTATAATGAGGTTTTAACAAGTCTACAAGAGCAGAACTTCTCGGACAACCCAAACTGGACACTAGAAAATCTTAGGAAGAACTGCAAACTAGCCTTTACAAAATCCAGACGTCAAGGCTCGAATACCACGGTTGTCTTGGAGTGCTCTCCACCGCTCCGTAATGCTTTAACTGAGAAGGAAAGAGTCTACATAGGATGGGAGGTAATCGAAGTAATCGATTACCTGGGGGTCACCTGCTGCAGAAAGTGCCAGCAGTACGGTCACCCGGAAAAGTTTTGCCGATCTGCCGAAGCAACGTGCAGCAAATGTGGTGTTCAAGGACATTAAGCTGAAGACTGCAAGTCGGAGGTTCAGAGATGCGCGACGTGTCATCGGTTTGGCAAAAAAGAAGCAACTGAGCGTGTGACGGCATCATGCGACTGCCCTGCCCAGCGATATGCTGAGGAGCGGACGGTTGCGATGACCAAATATGGATGATTCACGAAAGCTTCGATTTGGACAAATAAATCTGGCAAGATCGAGGACAGCCACAGAGGAACTTCCTGCGATCGAGCATGAGCTGAGTCTTGATGTCTTTCTTGTGCAGGAGCAGCACTCGCACGCTCCTCACATCATCAAACTGAGCCGCGAAGCACTGGCTGGAATATACGTTGTTCGTCGTGATTTGGCATGCTCGGTATTGCAGCACCTGTCAACCAACCACTGCTTGGTGATGCACGTCGATGCGGCAGACCTGTACGTTGTTTCGGCATATTTTCAGTTCAGCCAAGAGATTGACGGTCATTTGGAAAACTTAAAGCTGGCGTTTAACACTTTAAAAGGCAAGAGAGTCCTCATCGGAGTCGACAGCAATGCGCATTCCCCGATGTGGTACTGCCCGCAACGCCAGTACGTTGGACGTGGACCGGAATGCGAACATCGTCGCCTGCGAATGGAGGGAGTTATACTCGGACGTGGGCTCGTCCTCCACAACGTTGAAGTAGAGTTCGCGGGCCACGGCGGCGAATTGGGTGAGTCCAACGTGGATCTCACACTTGTGACAAGAGGCGTGGATGTGACGCTATGGCGTGTGCTGGACTCCGTGAGCGCCAGTAATCACCGATTGATTGTGTTTCGTGTGGGGTACCGTACTGCCGCGTGTGCACAGCAAGCCGAGGAGCCGAGAAGGTTTCGCGATCGGGGTGTTAGCTGGGGACGTTTTGAGTCCACTATCCATGAGCGAATGGGATGCATAAATATGAATAAGCCTGCGTCTACGGTGTGTGAAACCTTCACTAAGGTGATTGCAAGAACGGCGCATGAGGCGCTTGGTGTGAAGGGTTCGTGCAAAGACACAGGCTATGAATAGTGGTCCTCCGATTTGGAGGTCCTGAGAAAGAAAACTGGATGTAAGAGGAGGAAATGGCAGAGGACTAGAGCGCTAGGTGGTCTTACTGAGGAGAATGCGAGGCGTGATTTTCACGAAGCGCGCAGAGGATACCGCAAGGCAATGACAGAGGCGCAAATAGCACACTTTCAAGGCATTGCGGACGGAGGTAATGTGGATCCCTGGGGTCAAGCCTACCGTATGGCTTCCGGCCGATCCCGTCCCCCGTCCAAAATAGTCAATGGTGTTAAACTCGCGGAATGGTACGCTGAGAGTGTGAACGGGGCGATGGCCAGCCTGATGCGTGCACTGTGTCCAGATGATAACCCGTATCTGGACACGGAGACAGGACATACTGGCTGTGTTTGCCACTATGGAGATGAGATTGGCTGAGGCGGAGTTGGCGGTGGCAGAGGCGCAGTTGCTGGTCGCCCGCGAGAGCGCGGAGCCGGCTCCTGCGGGCCCCACTGTCCGGACTTCGTATGCGGGAGCTTTGAAGTTGGCCCGTGGGGGCAAATCTGCGCCGATTCCCATTCCCATGCCGCGAAGTGTTGGTTCGGTTCTGGCCTTTTACCCGACGGCAGAGCAGGCGGATAAGCTCAAAACAGCCGAAGAAACTAAGACTGAATTGAAGAAGCCCATTGATCCTGCGCGTCAGCAGATACAGGTCGAGAGACTTCGAAAGGTTGGGAACGCGGGGGTGGTTGTCCAAACCACTACCGCTGAATCGGCAAACAAGTTAAAGTTGGCTGCTCCTCCCACGCTAAGGGTCACGGAACCCAGGCAGAGACAGCCCTTGGTTGCGTTTATGAATGTGATGGGCGACCCCAACATTGAAGAGCTCATAGTCAACCTGTACGAGCAGAATTTTCTGGGCAACTCGATCTGGACGCTAGAGACCTTAAAGAAAAGCAGTAAGCTGGCGTTTAAAAGATCGAGGCGAGGTGGATCTACTACGACGGTCGTCCTTGAGTGTGAAAAGTAAGGTTTATCTGGGTTGGGAGGTTGTGGAAGTGTACGACCACCTCGGCCTGACGTGCTGCTTTAAGTGTCAGCAGTACGGTCATCCCGCTAAATTTTGCAGATCCACAGATGTGACATGTGGAAAGTGCGGTGGCTCGGGAAATAAGACCGACGACTGTAAGGAGTCGATTCGGCGCTGTGCCACCTGCCACAAATTCGGAAAAAAGGACGCTGATGGCCATGCCACGACATCGCGAGACTGTCCTGCGCGGCGCTATGCGGAAGAGAGAGCGGTCACCATGACCAAATATGGCTAGGCCTCCCACGCTACGGTTTGGACAGCTTAACCTCAATGGGTCGGAGGTTGCTACCTGTGAGTTGCCCGCCATCGCGCTGGAGCTGAGCCTGGATATAATTCTAGTACAGGAGCAATATCACCAGGCTCACAAAATCATTCAAAATGCGGATCACCGAAGAGTGATGATGGAGGGCTTCATCCAAAGTAGAGGACTCGCATGACAAAATGTAGTGGGCGAGCCATCCACGTTCTTCGGCCCCAACGGTGAGTCGAACATTGATATCACTTTGTCGACACGGGGGGTGGTGATATCGGAGTGGAGGGTCAACGAAAACGCCAGTTCGAGCGATCATCGGCTCATCGTGTTTCGCGCCGGAGCTGCATCGCCGCCGACATCGCGCGGACAGTGCGCCGTGGAGCCCGAGAGGTTTCGGGATCGTCGCGTGAACTGGTCAAGGTTTGAGTCGTCTATACATGAGCAAATGGGACGGATGAAAATGAGTGAGCCTGCATCTGCGGTGGCAACTGCGTTCACGAATTTAATTATTAGAACCGCGCGCGAGACGCTGGGGACCAGATGCGTTCCCACTACAGATGCGGGCTATGAATGGTGGTCTCCAGAATTGGAGGCCAAGCGTAAGGCGAACCGAAAGAGACGAACATGGCAGCGCATGGCAGTGAGAGCGCGCGGTGGATGTATGGAGGACTATACCAGGAGTATGTACCATGAGGCAAGAACGGAGTATCGAAAGATGATGCGGGAGGCGCAAACGGCTCATTTCAAAGCACTTGCTGAGAGGGGTAACGATGATCCCTGGGGTCAAGCCTACAGAGTGGCTTCCGGCCGGTCTCGTCCCCCCTCCAATGTAATTAACGGCATTAAGTACGCCGAGGGGCATACGGGGAGCACAGGGGAGGCTATGGCCTGCTTAGTGCGTGCGCTATGTCCGGACGACGATCCTTCTCGGGACACGGCCTATCACGCGTTGGTGCGGGTTATGGCTTCGTTCGTTCCCTCCGGCCCGGATGCGCCTCCCGTCAACCGTCAGACGTAGCAGGACATAGTCAGGTCACTTCCTAACACGGCTCCGGGATTAGATCGTATTACTTCAAGAATTGTGAAGCATGTATGGGCTGCTGCACCTGCTGAGATTCTGCAGGTGTTTGCAAAATGTGTGACCGAGGGCGTGTTTCCTGACGTATGGAAGGACGGTCGGCTGCTTGTCTTGCCCAAGGGCAATGACAGGCCGCTGACAGATCCTAAGGCTTACCGTCCGATTACCCTTCTTCCCGTATTGGGGGAGGTCTTGGAGCGCGTGCTATTGAAATGCTCTCCACAAATTATGCGAGGAATTAGAGCGAGTCAGCACGGATTCTCTCGGGGAAGGTCCACGGTTACCGCGCTTAACGCGATAATCGGGACGGCAAGGGAAAAAGGAGTTGCGGGGGTCATGACTGTTGCGTTAACAGGCTCGACAGGCACTGCTGCTTCTGCAGACCAAACGCAAATTATCACCAAAACTAGCTCGGCTGGAAAGGATGTGGAAATGGTGTCGGGCGGTATTGTTACTGCGGTGCTAGCAAATCAGGATGAACCTATAGCTAGTAGCAGTAAAGGCAATAATCAAACGGGTCAGCCGGGCAGTAGCTCATCATCCAACGACCTACTGGGCGCAACCAAAATGGAGCTAATGGACCGCGTGTACAAGGCGATCCGTGGCATCTCAGCAATAGCAGTTGGACCGGCATCAAAGCTAAATAAGGCTGACATTAGCAGCATATCTGCCTGCGAGAACGAAATTTTGGCGGTAATGTCGGCCTTGGAGATAAGGCTACGTGAAGCGGAACTTGAGGCTAAATTGGCGCGAGCAGAGCTCGCGACTGCCCGCGCGGAAGTACGAGGCGTACCTGCCGCGGTTGAAACGCGCGTAGCAGCGCCGACATATGCAGCGATGTTGAAGCTGCCTCAACGGGATGTACAGATGCCGGTCCCGCGTAATACAGGTCCGGTCTTAGCGTTCTATCCGGCGGCAGAACAAACCGAAAACCTGAAAACAGCGGAGGATACTAAAAAGTAGCTGAAAAAGACTGTCGATCCGATAAAAATAGGCGTCACCATAGAAAAATTGCGCAAGGTCGGAAATGCCGGGGTGGTCGTACAGACTACGAAACAGGAGTCAGCGACTCGGTTGAAGCAGGCCGCACCTGCCACTCTGCGGGTCACTGAGCCAAGACAGAGGCAACCACTAGTGGCACTAATGAATCTTATGGGAGACCCTTCATACGACGAGGTGATAAGCAGCTTACACGAGCAGATCTTCTCTGATTCTACCCAATGGACCTTAGTGAACATTAAAAAGTACTCGAAACTAGTTTTTAAAAAGTCGAGGCGGGGAGGCCCGAATACTACGGTCGTGCTGGAATGCTCGTATGCCCTACGTGACGCATTAACCGCTAAGGGACGCGTATACATTGGGTGGGAGGTGGTAGAGGTTGTCGACTATCTCGGAGTCACATGCTGCCACAAGTGCCAGCAATACGGCCACCCCGAGAAGTTTTGTAAGTCGGCCGAGGTGGTGTGCAGCGGATGCGGGCTTCAGGGACATAGGTCAGAGGAGTGCAAGTCTGAGGTGCATCGATGTGCAACGTGCCACAGATTTGGCCGGAAGGACGCCAATACGCACAAGACAGCTTCCCGGGACTGCCCCGCCCGACGTTATGCGGAGGAACGTGCTGTCTCAATGACCCTATATGGATGAGAGAAGATCACTATGGGTGGGGCAGATGAACTTGGCGGGGTCGAAGGTTGCTGCGGAGGAGTTGCCTGCGGTTGCGCGCGGGACGGGATTGGATGTGGTGCTGGTTGGTTCGCGCATGCCTGGCGCGGTGTAGGCAGCAGGCTGGATTAGGCTTAGAAGTAAACATAACTGCCCGGCACCGGAGTCCGTAAATGTGGCGTAACAACCCTATTTAGGGTGGAAATAAGAAAAGGGACAAAGAGCTGAAATACAGCAAAGGAACTTGTAGGGAGTCAAGAAAGTGCCGCGCCGATGCGTACTCAAAGACGAAAAACGCGCGCGGCATCTCCCACAGATTCGGCCATCATAACAGAGATGTCGATATGGCCATGGGAGGTGGTGTCCTCGACATCCGGCTTTTCGGCTAGTTTTAGTTATCTATAAGTATGCACTAGTGCGCGACTTTGGTAGTCGACTTTTAGTATTGCTTTGAGTATTGACTATACATCTGGCTGCGTGTGTGTCAAGTAATGGTTGGTTGCGAAATAGACGCTTTTAGTATTTAGGCATAGTGATATTTCTTAATAATCTTAGATAGTTTGCATTTCTTTTCACGTTCGCTGAAATTGACACAATATTATTTACAACGATTGCGACTTAATGAAGTGAGGTGTCAACACGAACGGACTCACAAAATGTCCTCGAAATATGTGTGTTCTTCTTCTACCTCTTCCTCCTCTTCGTCGGATGAGGAGGAACAAAACAAAAGAATTTTGGAGGCGGAAGCCAAATTAGAAGCAAAAGCGAAGAAAAGAACCGAGAAGGCAAGGAAGAAGGAAGAGCAGCGAGCGCTGTTTACGCCGCGCGCGTCACTAAACAGGACTCCTCCGGGAAGTTTGAGTCCGACTGTAGCAATGGATTTGGTAAATATCGAGGAGGCTGAACCTGTCCAGGCGAGAGAGAAGCGCACGCGCGAGTCCCTGGGCGAGCAGCAGCCGGCCGTTGTGAGACCCAGATTGGGGAGTGAACCGAGACGACGGCGTCACGGTGCGGCCAATGTGCCACCTGTAACGGGAATTATGACTGCTGCATTGGCGGGCGCGGCGAGCGCTGCGGCCCCGCCGGTTGCGACGGACACAGAGGATACGGCGGCGCCGGGCAGTGATAGCTCATCGGACCTGCGAACAGCCACTAGGTTGGAATTACTCGACCGAGTCTACAAAGCGGTACGTACCATCGGAGGAGTCGTGATTGGGCCTAGCTCAAAACTGAACAAAGCCGATATTGCCAACATTGCAGCCATGAACCAAGAGGTGCTAGCAGTGTTTGCCGCAATGGATGCGCGTCTCTCTGAGTCGGAGGCTGAGACGGCAGCCCTTCGTGCTGAGGTTCGCATTTACAGGGACGGTGCTTTGGTAGAGACAACTCGGGAACCTCAGAAAACGGTACAATCTTACGCTACAATGCTGAAGTTGCCAAAGCGTGATGTGCGGATGCCGGGCCCGCGCGGTGGCGGTCCTGTATTGGCTTTCTACCCCTCGGCAGAACAGACGGATATCATTAAGACGGCTGAGGCTACTAAAGCCGAACTGAAGAAAGTTATGGACCCGGTCAGATCGCATATACAAATTGAAAAACTGCGGAAGGTAGGCAATGCTGGGGTGGTCGTACAGACCACATCTGCTGAATCGGCTGAACGACTAAAGAAGGCGACTCCCCCCACGCTTCGGGTAGCCGAACCTAAACGACGTCTACCATTGGTTGGACTAATAAACCTAATGGGTAATCCCAATGTTGAAGAAGTTATTACTAATCTTCAGGAACAGAACTTTAGTGCTAGCCCTCAATGGACGCTCGAGCAAATAAAGAAGAATTATCGTCTGGCGTTCAAGAGGTCATGCAGCTCGCGGTCAACTACAACCATTGTTCTTGAATGTGCACCTGCGTTTAGGGATGGATTGGTCGCGAAGGGGCGCGTATATGTGGGCTGGGAGGTCGTCGAAGTATGCGACTACGTTGAAGTGACGTGCTGTCACAAATGTCAGCAGTACGGCTACCCCGAAAAGTTTTGCAGGTCGGCCGAGATAACGTGCGGGAAATGTGGAGGAACTGGTCACAAGTCGGAGGACTGTAAGTCTGAGACGCAGAGATGTGCTACGTGTCATCGTTTTGGTCGCCGTGATGCGAATACCCATACCACGGCTTCGAGAGTTTGTACGGCCCGACGTTACGCCGAGGAGAGAGCGGTAGCCATGACCCGCTATGGCTAGCAAAGGAAAGCTTCGGGTTGGGCAGATTAATCTGGGTAAATCGCAAGTGGCAACAGAAGAGATACCTGCCATCGCCCGAGAGTTGGGACTGGGTACAGTCCTGATACAAGAACAATATTATAGAGCTCAGAGTGTAATTCAGCATAGCCCTGGTGCGATGGCGGGGGTATGCAGTTTCGGCGAGATGCCTCATGTGCAGTTCTGCAGCACCTGTCTAATGAACACTGCATCGTGATACACTTAGACCGACCAGACCTCTACGTTATCTCGGCATATTTCCAGTACAGTTATGACATCGACCGACATCTTGATCATCTGGATCGCGTGCTAAATACGCTGAAAGGCTGGCAGAGTTCGCGCACGCCTGGAGCAGATTACGTAGCAGCCTGGAATAGGAGGAAAGAACTGCCCGGCGCCGAAGCCTGGATATGTGGAGTCATGCCCTAATAAGGGAGAGTTATGAAAATGGGACAAGGAAAGTCAAAGAAATAACTTGAAGGGAGTCAAGAGAATGCCGCGCCGATGCGTACTTCATGACGAAAAACGCGCGCGGCATCTCCCGCGATTCGGCTATTATAACCGTAAGGTTGGTGTAGCCATGGGAGGTGGTGGGTTCTGTCCTCGACATCCGACATCCCACGCGAGAAAGGGATGGTTCGTCCCATTCTCGCGTGAAGTTTGAATAGGCCCGCATCTGAGGTGAGTAGAGTGTTTACTGAGACGACAGTAAGAACGGCACGTGATACGTTGGGTGTGGTTGAAGGGCGAAAAGACGTGGGCTATGAATGGTGGTCTTCAGAGTTGGAGACCTTAAGAAAGGTGACCCAGCAAAAAAGAGGATCGTGGCAGAGGACGAGAGCGAGGGGTGGGCGCGCGGAAGAGAACGCGAGGCTGGCTTTTCACGAGGCACGTAGAAGGTACCGGAATATTATCAACGGAACCAAATTCGCGGAGGGCTATGCGGGGGGTGTGGACGAGGCTATGGCCGGCCTGATGCGTGCACTGTATCCGGACGACAATTCGGCTCTGGATACGGATTATCATGCTCAGGTTCAAGCCGTCGCCTCGTTCATACCCTCCGGCCCTGACGCGCCTCCTCTCGGACGTCAGGATTTGTGGGACATAGTTAGGTCATTGCCCAACACTGCCCCGGGAATCGACGGAATAAGTGCGCGGACAGTCAAGCATGTCTGGGCTGCTGTACATTAATCAAGGGCATTAATAATATAGCCGCTGGACCGGGCTCTAAACTAAACAAGGCGGACCTGGCGGGATCACTGGATTATGGCAGGAAATATTGACGATTATATCGGTTCTGAACCTGCGATTGACCGAGTCTGAACTGGCTGTCTCTGACGCTCAGCTAGTCATTAATGAACTGCGCTCTGGAGCTTCGCCCGCCTTTGGTGCCGCCTCGCAGCCTGCTCCGGCGCAAAAGTCATATGCCAACACACTCAAACTTGCACGAAGAGACTCCCCAAAGCCAAAACCGGCGCCACGAGGCCGTGGGTCTGTCCTCGCCTTTTATCTGTCGGCTGACCAAGTAGAGGTCATCAAAACGGCAGACGACACTAAGTCTGAACTGAAAAAGGCCATTGACCCCACTGAGCATCACATACAAGTAGAGCGAATGCGGAAAATTGGAAATGCAGGAGTGGTCGTACAAAGCACGACTGCTGAGGCGGCCGACAAATTGAAGAGAGCAGCACCGCCTACTTTAAGGGTCACAAAACCTAAGCAGCGGCGACCTATGGTAGCCCTTATCAATTTGATGGGAGATCCCAATGTCGGGGAGATGTTGGCAGCTCTCCATGAGCAAAATTTCTCTGACGATACAGTCTGGACTCTCGAAAACATCAGGAAGAGCTGCAAATTAGCCGTCAATAAGTCCAGGCGATAGGGCTCCACTACTGTGGTATTGGACTATTCCCCGCCGTTGCGTAACGCCCTTGTCACTAAAGGACGAGTGTACATCGGCTGGGAGGTCATTGAGTTCCGTGACCACCTCGAGGTTACATGTTTCCGAAAATGCCACAGTATGGACACCCCGAGAAGTACTGCAGGGCAGCTGAAACTACATGCAACAAATGCGGCGGAACTGGGCATAAGTCGGAGGAGTGCAGGGGGGATGCCCGGCGCTGTGCCACGTGCCACCGCTTTGGGAGAAAGGATGCCGCTGGTCATCCCACGGCTTCTCGCGACTGTACCGCGCGACGCTACGCAGAGGAGAGGGCGGTCACGATGGCCAACTGTGGCTAAGCTCCCCCGCTCCAACTTGATCAGCTCAACCTTAACGGGTCGGAGCTTGCCACCTGCAAGCTGCCTGCGATCGCGCGGGAGTTCCATCTGGATGTAATCATGGTACAGGAATAATATTTGCGGACACAGAATATCGTCCAGCGTGGCCCCGGGGCGATGGCGGGTGTGTACGTGGCTCGACGGGACCCTGCGGCATCTTTCCAACAATCACTGCATTGTCGCTCATATCGAGCATTATGATCTGTATGTGGTTTCGGCGTACTTCAAGTACGCGGACGACATCGACTGGCATCTTGCGCATCTGGAGCGCGTGCTGGGCTCACTATCCGGGAGGCGCGTGGTGATCGGTGTCGACTGTAATGCGCATTCGCCCGTCTGGTACTGCCCCCCCCCCCCCTATAATATACTGGAAGAGAACCTGAGACTGAACATCGGCGCCAGCGAAAGGAGGCATTCATACTCGGACGCGGCCTTAACATACACAACGCCGCCGGGGAGCCGTCAACATTTGTTGGCCCTAACGGAGAGTCAAATATCGATCTGACTTTATTAACACGGGGGGTGCATGTGTCCCGCTGGAGAGTTCTACTGGAGGCTAGCTCGAGTGATCTTAGGTTGATTGTCTACGAAATATGTAACGAACGTGGGTCTGCTGAGTGCGCGCAGCGCTTTAAAGAGCCAAAAAGGATACGGGATCGTGGTGTTGGGTGGGGGCGCTTCGAGTCCGCCATTCACGCGAGAATGGGACGGATAAATATGGGTAGGCCCGCGGCTGAGGTGAACGCACTTTTTACTGGTGTCATAGAAAGAACGGCGCGAGAGACACTAGGTGAAATGGACGGACGGAAGGATGCGGGATATGAATGGTGGTCTCCGGCACTGGAGACCGTGAGAAAGGAATGTGGTCGTAAAAGGAGGCTATGGCAGAGATCTAGAGTGAGATGTGGGTATTCTGAAGAGTATGCAAGAGTAACCTTTCACGAGGTGCGTAGAAGGTATAGAAAGAAGATGAGAGAGGCGCAGGTTGCGTTTTACAAGAACATTGCGGAAGGGGGCAACGCGGACCCATGAGGTCAAGCCTACCGTATGGCTTCTGGCCGGTCCAGACCCCCGACCAACGTTATCAATGGTATAAAGATGGATGGCAAGTTCGTACCTTGGATTGTGAAATTATGAAACCTTTAGCAATAGTTAGACGTTTCATTGTTTGATTTTGAAAATTCCTGGATGTGGCATTGAAAAATAGTAAATCATGTTTAAGTTTTTTACTGCATTAACACAACAGTAGAATCTAGTGTGGTATTTGACAGATAATATGAAGTTTACAGTGTTGCGGATAAAGAACTTCTCGAATATTTTAGTAATTATCTAATCAGGGTCAAGTTGTACAAGTAAATTCGTAAGCTATATATTCTTTAACTAGTGTCTTTAACACATAGACATTTTTGTTATAATTTCACAATTTAAAATAAATTCAGGTACACCACATGTATGGGGACTCGCCGTTGTTATTTGCGGAGGGCTATGCGTGCGCTGTGTCCGGACGACAATCCGGAGCTGGACACGGAATATCACGCGTTGGTCCGCACCGTCGCCTCGTTCATACCCTCCGGCCCTGATGTGCCTGCTCTCGGGCGTCAGGATCTGTGGGGCATAGTCAGGTCTTTGCCCAACACTACTCCGGGACTCGATGGGATAACTGCTCGTGTTGTCAGGCATGTGTGGCACGCTGCGCCTGCGGAATTCACGCAGGTTTATGCGAAGTGTGGGTGTGAGGGCGTGTTTTCTGACGTGTGAAGGGACGGTCGACTGCTTGTCCTACCTAATGGCAACGACAGGCCGCCGACCGACCCAAAGGCATATCGGCCGATCACCCTTCTCCCTGTCTTGGGTAAAATATTGAAACGAGTGATACTGAAATGTTCGACACAAATTACGGGGAGCATATCTCGGGACCAGCACGGATTTTCTCGGGGTCGATCCACGATGACGGCGCTTAACGCAGTCATCGGGACAGCACAGGAAACCAAATAAAAATATGTACAGGCTATCTTCCTTGACATATCAGGGGCCTTCGACAATGCTTGGTGGCCCATGATCATGCTCAAGGCTAAGAGAGGCGGATGTCATCCCAACATCCTACTGACCAAAGCATATAGAACAACGAGTTCGGCGGCGCTCCCGGTCTTGGCTGGGGTGCTGCCCGCGGACCTCGAGGTGATTCGGGCTGGTAGAGTAGACAAAGCACGTGCCAACGCGACCAGGACAGAGCTAAGCATGCTCGAAAGCATGAGATTTGGGCGGATGTTGTGCAGATTTGGCAGCGAAGATGGAAAGAAGAGACGAATGGACGGGAACTATATCGATTCTTCCCGGACGTGTCGGAGAGGCTCAGCCAACGCTGGATCTCCCCGGACTATGAGACTTCGCAGATTCTGACAAGGCACGGACGTTTCCGAAAGCGTTTGTGCAGCTTAAACCTGGCAGAATCGAGTGTCTGTGACTGTGGACTGAACGATAGGACATTGATCAAATTCTGTGGTCGTGCCCTCTGTATGAGGACATACGTGTGAGGATGCTGAATGGGATTAAAGTGTATGCAATGTGTGACGGAATGGCGCTTTCTTGCTGCGGTCCTGCTTACTACTGCGACCTCGTTTCCTCGGCGGCGAACTTCGATCTGCTGGCTGAGTTTGCGCGGGCTTGGTACCGACGACGCAGCGAGATTCAATGACCTGAAAATACCGAGTGAGCTGCCTGGCGCCGAAGTCATATGTGAATGTGAGAGAACGCCCCAACTAGGGCAGGACAACATAGTGGGAAAGATGAGCTGATATAAAGCCAAAGAACTTGTAGGGAGTCAAACAAATGCCGCACCGATGTGTACTTCATGACGAAAAACGCGCGCGGCATCTCCCTCGATTCGGCCATTATAACATGACTATTGATATGGCCATGTGTGGAGGTGGGTTTATCCACTATGGGAATGTCCTCGACTGAAGTTTTCCTCTGCCAAGTCACACACGATGACAATCAGAGGGAAGTTCCAGAGGCCGCCCACGATCAGTTTTAGAGAGCGATAAAGTAGTGAAGGGATACTTTAAGGCTAGGCCGTCTCTGAACCGTACACCTCCGGGCGGTTCTTCGGTTGCTGTCACTGATACGGAACCGGAAGATGCGGAGGAATCCGCAATTGAGGTGCCACTTGTAGCGGAAAAGCGTCCTCAAACGTCGCCTGGGGAGCAGCAACCGTCTGCTAGACTGCGGCTGGAAGGGGGGGGGGGGATAAACGGAGACATCCTGCTGCGTCAGAACAAATGTTGGAAAATGAACCGGGCAGCAGCTCAACATCCGAGGAAGGCCTACATTGCGCAAGCAAACTGAAGCTGCTGGATCAAGTGCACAAAGCGGTTCGAGGAATTTCAGCGATATCTGCGGGTCCGACAGCGAAACTGAACAAAGCCGATATTACTAATATTTCATTGTATATACAGGACACCTTGGCGGTGGCTGGCTTGGCTGAAACTGCGGCGGCTAGAGCGGAAGTAGCTTCGGTGCGTGCGGAACCACGCACGAAGAGTAGCAATGCTCAAAAGGGTGTCTTTGACTATAGGTACTGCGGAGGAGAGACCGGCAAGCGTGACCTACGCGAACGCGCTAAAACTATCTGGTAAGAACACGATACCGAAAGTTGACCGACCCGAAGGCCTACCGTCCGGTCACCCTTCTTCCTGTTCTTGGCAAAATTTTGGAACGCGTAATGCTAACTCTGTCACCGCAGATCACCAGTGGGATCTGCAGGGCGCAGCACGGATTCTCTAGGGGTAGATCTACCGTAACTGCACTTAATGCTCCACTGTGGGTTGTCCACAGGGTTCGGTCCTAGGGCCGGCGCTGTGGAACGTACTAATGGATGATTTGCTGAGGCTGCCGCTCCAGGCCGGAGCAAGTATCGTAGCGTATGCCGACGATATGACCGTCCTGATCGAGGCACCAACACGGGCTGCTATTGAGGAAGCCTCCGCGATCGCGATGGCGCAAATTGCCGAATGGGGGGGAGGGAAAACCGATTGGAGTTTTCCTCTGCCAAGTCACAGACGATGACGATCAGGGGAAGACTCCAAAGGCACCCCATTAGCCGTTTCCGGGGTGAACCGATTAGGGCCGTCAGGGCAGCTACAGTGGTGGGGTGGTTTTGGATGCGGATCTCTCGTTCGTGAAGCATACGACATATATAGGAGAGAGAGCGTCGAACAGCTTCGGCAAAATGTCACGCGTTTCGAGCTCATCCTGGGGCTTCTGTTTCAGGGCGTTGAAGAAGCTCTATCGGGGCACCTACATCGACACTGTCACGTATGCAGCTGGCTGTTGGTGGGAGAGGGCATCGCTGCACGTGGTGCGTAGCGCTCTGCTGCGCAACCAGAGACCATCCCTGATCCTACTGACGAAGGTATACAGGTCGACGAGTTCTGCGGCTCTCCAGGTCCTTGCTGGGGCGCTGCCAGCGGACCTCGAGGTAATCCGTGCAGGGAAAGTAGACGGGTAGCGATTGAACGCGACCAAGATGGAAATAAGGGCTCGGAAGTTAGGTATTTGGAAGGACACTGTAAGGGCATGGCAGCGGGGATGGGAGCTGGAGACAAACGGCCGTGACCTGTATCGATACTTCCCGGACGTGTGCGTGAGGCTCAGTGGTCACTGGGTCTCACCGGATTATGAAACTTCGCAGATTCTGACAGAGGATGGATGTTTTCGCAAGACGCTACATTCAATGAAGTTGGTAAGTGATAGTTCTTGTGATTGCAGATTGGCTGATGAGGACATGCACCACATATTGTGGTCATGCCCTCTATACGACGCTGAGCGAACGAAGATGCTGGACGGCATAGTGTGCACTTGGACGGAAGATGGAGTGGAATCGATTCGTTTCGGCCCGGCTTATTACACGGATCTCGTATCCTCGATATGCTACGAGAATTCGCGCACGCATGGCACAAAGTGCGAAGCAGACTGGACTGAGAAAATTAGAGCTGCACGGCACCGAGGGATGTCATTGTAAGAGTATAGCCCCATTAGGGGGTATAGGGATACTGGAAAGCAAAGATATGGAAAAAGAACTTGTAGGGAGTCAAGCGTTGCCACACGTAACTCCACTGAAGGAACAAGCGGGGTGGCATCACCCTCGATTCGGTCAATATAACCATGACGGTTGGAATGACCATGGGAGTAGGAGGGTCCTGTCCACGTGGAAACGTGAGATTTGGGAGGATGTTGTTCGACAATGGCAGATATGGCCATGGGTGAAGGTGGGTTTGTCCATTATGGGAATGTTCACGTGGAATGGATTAACAAGATTCACGTGTCCACTACGATGGTACTGGACTGTTCCCCGTCATTACGTGACGCCCTTGTCACTAAAGGATGAGTGTATATTGGTTGGGAGGTCATTGAGGTCTGTGCCACCTCGGTGTTACGTGCTGCAGGAAATACCAGCAGTATGGCCACCCTGAAAAGTACTGCAGGGCCGCTGAGACTACGTGCAGTAAATGCAGCGGGACTGGGCGTAAGTCGGAGGAATGTAGGGAGGACGTCCGGCGCTGCGCCACATGTCACCGCTTTGGGAGGAAGGATGCCGCTGGTCATCCCACGGTTTCTCGCGACTGTCCTGCGCGACGCTACGCAAAGGAGAGGGTGGATGCGATGACCAACTATGGCTAGGCTCTCCCCGCTCCGATTTGGATAGCTTAACCTGAACGGGTCGGAGCTTGCCACCTGCGAGCTGCTGCGGTCGCGCGAGAGTTTAATCTGGATGTTATCCTTGTGCAGGAACAGTATCAGCAGACTCAGAATATCGTCCAGCGGGGTCCTGGGGCGATGGCGGGTGTATACGTGGCTCGACGGGACCTACCATGTGCCATTCTGTGGAACCTATCTAACGACTACTGCGTCGTGGCTCACATTGAGCATTATGTCTTATATGTGGTTTCGGCGTACTTCAAGTACTCGCACGATATCGATCGGCACCTTTCGCATCTGGAGCGTGTGCTGGACTCGCTGGCCGGGACCTAGTGTCTAGTGATGTCAGGTTGTGTGTGTTTAATAAATGTGATTTGTGATTGAACTGAAGATAAATTTAAATGAATGTTTTTATAGAAATTATGTTAATTTTTGAATTTGTTAAAAAATGAAAACAATTGTTTTTGTTAAGACATTGTTGATTATTTATAAGTTCCTTTTTTTACTTGTTTTGTGATTAGAGTTTTTCTCTTTTGAAAAGATCTTGTAAACTCCCATTAGACATATTTGTAGAAGTTTGTATGTTTGTTTCCTGCTTAATATAATAGATGGCTATGTGCAGAAGACAGTTTTATTTTTTTAAATTGGTCGCATAGTTCTATATGAAATTCCAGTGTGGTTTAGAAAATATTTTTCTTTAAATAAATTATTCCATTCAACTATATGTAGTTATAAGTCTTAAGTATTAAAAATAAAACATATTCAATGGTTAAGAAGTTATATTTTTTAGTCCTACATCATCTTAGTAATGACCACTGCATGGTTATCCACGTGGACCACTTGTACCTATACGTGATCTCGGCTTACTTTCAGCAATGTCACGATATTGACCGACACCTGAGTCATCTAGAGCGAGCTATGAACCACCTGAAAGGTAAGTCTATAGTAATTGCAGCGGACTGCAATACACACTCGCCAATGTGGTACTGCCTCCCGCGGTATATATTGGACGCGGGTATAAAGCCGAACATCGTCGTGTGCAACTGGAGAACATCATATTGTGTCGCGGTCTCCTTCTACATAATGCATCCGGTGATGGAGAAATTATCGTATACAGCGTTGATGTTTTGAATTCGAACTCGGGGAGCCGAGGAGGTTCCAATATTGGTGTGTGAACTGGGAACGATTCGAAAGTTTCATTTCAGGTAAGGTAGGATGTCTGAATATGAGCAGGCCCACGTACGAGTTTAGCTCTGGTATCACTAGAGCAATTGTCAGGTCAGCGCAAGAAACCCTTAGTACGAAAGGTGTGCGTAGCGACGCGGGCTATGAATGGCGGACTCTCGTGTTGGATATCCAGCGCAGGCTGAATAACAGCAAAAGGAAAGCGTGGCAGAGGGTTAGAAAATTAGCGGTAGACTAGAAGAGAACGCTAGCAGATGTTCCATGAGGGGCGTAGTAGGTATCGGCTGGCGAAGAGCGAGGGGCAGACGGCTCACTTTAGACGTTTGGCCGAACGGGGTAACGTCGACCTATGGGGTCAGGCATATCGCCTGGCTTCCGGCAGGTCGAGACCCCCTTTCCACATAATAAACGGAATTAAGTTCGCGGAAGGGTTTGCGGGGAACGTGGGGGAGGCTATGGTCAGCCTGATGCGTGCGCTGTGTAGGGATGACGATTCGTCTCGGGACACGGAATATCATGCGTTGGTGCGGATTATGGCCTCGCTCCTGTCCTCAGGCCCTGATGCACCTCTTTATAATAAACTCCTCTTATATAACACATTTCTTTATAATAAACTTCCAAGCAATATTATCTTTATAGAGACTTGTCAATAAATAAATTCGAAAATTACGTAAAACCACAGCTTATATCTAAAGCATATTACAATTCAAAAGAATATATGAATGATAAAAATGTTTAGCATTAAATTGCTCTAATCCACTTAGTTTTTAAAACAGTGGTTTCTAGCGTCATCACTTTAAAAAAATCAACGGATCTCCTGCTTTCGCACGAACTTCTTACGACGTTGGAAATGAACCTAACGGAATAAAGTAAACACACATATTTTGAATAATATTTTTCGAAATACATTTTTTTCGCAAAAAATAATAACACAACTATATTTCAATAAGCTTAAAACTTCGAAATATAACATTCTGTACGACATTTCGATCGAACAAACCGCATTAGTACGAAATGTAACACCGACAAATATCCGACTTCCAACTAAGGGCATCCTTAACCACTACTTCCGGTTGTCCGATTCTAACAATTTTAGTCTCAATCGATCGCCCGTCTAATTACCCCGAGCTGTTTTTTTTATTTTTTTCTTATTCGGACCTAGTTCTCGAGATATCGGGCTCCCAAAATGAAAATCGGGGAAAATAATTGCAATTTTTTTCGTTTTTTGCCGATATATTTTTTTTGTTTTTGAACTTCTTCTAAATTGTCTTTTGTCATCTTGTAGAGCTCACCGAGCTGCGTCTTTTGACACCACGTTCATCTCGATATCTCGAAAACTCTTCGTGCAATCTGCCTGTCTCACAAAAACCCCAAATGACCCCCAATACTCCAACGAAATGAAAGTCATTACCAATGACAAAGTAAGCCACTTTATGTTTCTTGTAATGTTCTTCTTAGGGTGATCGCGTACGAACCTGCGTAATATTGGCTTTATGACGTTCATAAAGAACAGCATAATCCTACTTGAAAACAAATAGATTTCTATTTTACTTATATAAATACCTCGTGCGAGATGCGCATAATTCAAACGATTCGATCCCCCAACGAAAAGCTTTCGCTTTGATATACTGCACAAAAGATATACGCTCTTTATATAATGTAAAGGACTCGTCGATACTTATAAATTATCGAGTACATATAAATTTTGAGATTAAGTATTCGTGTTTCGCTATCGAAAAAGTAGAGAAATTCGTTAAGGACGTTGAGCGTATCGGTTTTAGGACATAATTTTACGGATTCAACTGATTCGAGAAAGGCGTCTGTCTGCAAATATTCACTTGACTTCGTAAGCTAACAAATGCTCATACAAATGTATGTGGTAAAAAACAATAATTAATTAGATTAGAGTAATGGAATTCCACTTGTAGATGCTCTTTTTTGACGAAACCCTATCTTGCCTTGTCGATAATTTGCTGACGATCCGTTGCATCTGCTATTCGCCTTATAATGATTTCATCGAAGACGTTGATCCATTGAGATCTTCAAAGGTAATATAAATAATCCTACCAGGTTCTCGAGGGTTCACTTTCATCGCCTTCCGCAGCCGAAAGATGCCCACCAAACAAATCTTGTCTTTGTCGCCTACGAGCGTTCACCAACTCTACTTCTAGCGTCACCATTTCTCCCGGTTTTTGGCTAAAATAATGTAAAAAATGTAAATAACTAACAAATTGATACTTAAATACAAAATCTTATATTATATTATAAAACAAAGCGTACCTACACCTATTCTTTAGTTGTAGGTTCCCATCTGATGTAAGCACCATTTTCGACCAGCTCAGGATTACGCTGCCAGGAGTGGCACGGGCGACGTGCGACGTGGAGTACGCACATACACATAAAAGTGTAACTGTACACGAATAGGCGTGGTTAGTTGGGCGGTCGCATCCCTCTTGGCGCAGCAAAAAGTTTCGGCTTCAACATTGCAATTGGCCGGCTCAATTTAAGGATTGACATCCTGAAACAATTTTGCGATATATGATAACTACGCACGTTACGCACGCACACACACAAAAACAAATAGAAAGTACATCTAAATAAGTACGCACCGATTTGGCGGTCGGATATTTGCCGGATACACCGGGCCGCCTGCGACTGCCGCCGCGGCTCTACGGATCTGCACTGCATTGACGACGGAAGGGTTCCATCTTTCGGATTCATTGAGGCTCTGGAGCCGTCAGTAGTCCTATTCTGCCAGCCCTCGTGCGTCACTAGTACTCTAAAAAAATATTATAAATTAAAAACATTAAATTTGTATGAGTCGAGCTGACTAGCGTGGCTAAACGTGCGACCTTTGTACGTGACTATGCTTTTTCCTCTCCGTCTAGTGCTTACTTTAGTTGCTCAGTCAAACTACCTGAAGTAGAAGTGTTTAAGTACGATTCCGCTTGCTCTTTTATACCGTATTTGTACATAATATTACATACTTTACTACATACAAATTCAATACTAAAAATCTATTAAATTTCAGGTAGGTACGTTCCAAAGGCAATACTATAACGAAAACCGTTTTTAAAGCCGTCAGATACGTCTCGGAGGCAGTACTATACAGAGTTCATTTATAGAAAATAGCGATTTTTCTATTCTATTTATATATACCTAAAGCAAGTATCTAGCTAGTTCATACAGAGAAGAAAAGCACGAAAAAGCCCTCCATTATTTACAGAACTGATTACAGCACATTTATTATTTACACTGAACGAACCTTACAAATCTGATCCAAGGCCCCTCACCTTGGAGGGAGGCCTAAGGCCCTGCAATGGGGTATAATGGGCTGATGGAATGGATTATAAAGAGAAAATATTTCATTTTATATTTTTGTTGATAAAAACTTTTTCATCTAAAACTTACATTATCAGCAAATACCAAGGGCTGTATATTATTTAAAAAAAAAATTAGAAATGTCGACGAAAATTACAATAATGTAACCCACGGTACCACGCCTATAAAAGTCGTTATATGGCGTGCCCTACCAAAACTATTTACCTATATTTTCAACTTATTGTTATAATTTGTTAATCTTTTATTTTATTTCATTGTACTGTTTAGTTTTAATACTTAATATGTAAATGCCGTGTAAATATGTAAAAATTACTATGGGGCTAGCACCCGAAAATAAATTATTATTATTATACTATAAAACGTTAAGCAGTCGGTCCCGGACGCTGTCAATAGATGGCGGTCGTTACAGTTCCCAACCCGCAGTGGAGCAGCATGGTGGACTTAAGCTCCAAGCCCCCCCCCCCCCTCCTCACCCTGGGGGAGGCCTAAGCCCCTGCAGTGGGGTAAAAATGTGCTGATGATGATGAACCATTTATTGTTCAAATCCGTCAATAAAAATAAGTGTAAACTCGAAAGATAATGATATTCATATCATCATGTTAATCGTTATCAAATTAAATAAATTCTAATAATTAACCAGGATTTTCACCATGAACTGATGATGCACCTAGGATAGTTTGTTAACGAGGGAACTCCTCAGTGGTTAGTTGCAAAGACTTTGTATATGAGTTCATTGTTTTATTGGTAATTATAATATTAGTAAGTATATTAAGTTGCACCTCTATGTTTGTTTGTATGTGCAGTGGAAGAGAAAAGTTTACTTAATTTTAAAACTTTACAGAAAATTAAAATAAAAAGATAGAAAGATTATAAAAAAAATCTGAATTCAAATTCGTTGAAAAAATTTGTATGGAATGTGGCTTAAAAAATTATTTGTTTGTATGTCCAATGGAAGGGAAAACTTTACTTAATTTTAAAACTTTACAGAAAATTAAAATAAAAAGATAGAAAGATTATAAAAAAAATCTGAATTCAAATTTGTTGAAAAAATTTGGATGGAATGTAGGTACCTAGCTTAAAAAATTGTAAGACTATAAATGAGAAAAATATTTTTCTTAAATTTAATAAGGAAAAGCATGGGTTTCTTTGTACTATATTTCCATAGTAAATCTACATTTAGAACTTTGCAATGTTATATACAAATGATATCGAGCACATTAACATAAATTTTCTCGTTGATCACTTTATTCATATACTAAAAATATTTGCTGATTTTTTGGTCCGTTGCTATTAAAGCATGTTTTTCTGTTAGTTTTTTGAAACTATAATTTATTTCAAAGATTATCCAAGCCAGAATGGTTTAACTTCTGATTCCCTGATGCAAGACCAAAATTACCATAAACAGAGAACTAAATAGCCAGCCGACTTGGTGTCTACTGGTGTACCTATCCTACTCAAGATATGCAGAATTTTGAACATTAACTGTAACATATACACTAAATTCGTCTAAAATTAATATCAAAAGTAGGTATCCATCTAATGAGATAGACCTATTATTTTTTATTAGACGTTGGTGCCAGTCACGTCATATAAAGTGCGAAGGCAATCAAAAACTGATGCGATTCCTATTTTATTGCAAGCCTATTGTATGTTACAAAATTATCAAATGTACAGCATTTCATTGCATCACCTCTAAAAGAAATTCATAGTTTCATTACAAATTTTGTAGTTTGGGTGTTCTTTGTTTGTTGAAATTTATATCCATAGATGTTCATAATGATACCGCGTTGTGGTCACAGAAATGTGAGCAAAAAATATACGCCACAAACCAAACATACGCCACAGACCAAACATACGCCACAGACCAAACATACGCCACATACCAAACATACGCCACAGACCAAACATACGCCATTTGATATTAAGAATTCAGTGTGATGCTCATGTGAAAATTGTACTGCAAAAACAAAGATTCTGTAGATTACATTTCATATGTGGTTTCACAAAATTATTGAAACAAACAATGACATAAGTATAATTAGTGATAGTAGGTAAGATCGGTTCTCCCTAGGTATGAGTCGCTCTAAGATAAACTATTGAATTTTGTTTGAGTAATGTAGAATGCTAAGTGTCGTGATAGCCGAGTGGTAGCAAGCCCGCTTCACGTTTAGAAGGCCGTGGTTCCAATCCCAGGCCATGTACCAATGACTTTTTTCTTACTTAGTTACATAACTATCACTGACCTGTGCCTCGGAGAGCATGTTGAGCCGTTGGTCCCGGTTGCCGTCATCAGATGGCAGTCGTTAAAATCGTTAAAAGATAATTATCATCATCATCATCAGCCCGTGTCTCTCCACTGCAGGATATAGGCCTCTCCCAAGGCTCGCCACCACACACGGTCCTCCGGATGGATCTATGGATGCGAAAGATAATTATAATGTGTCTTAAATGCTTAAGGTAACTAACGTATTTATATTTAATTTGTTTAGGATTAATATCGTTTCCATGTAAATAGCTTTCCAATTACCACATTATATGTGACCATTTTTTTTTACATTAATATAGGTAAAGTAAGCTATCCTGGTGTCGTGATAGCCCGAACGCAGAGAACCTGTTTCAAATCTATAAGGCCAAGTGGCCAGGGTTCGAATCAAAGCGTGTACCAATAAGTCTTTTTTGACTTAAGTACATTAACTATCACTGACTCCGTGCCTCGGAGAGCACATTAAGCAGTCGGTGTCGGTCGCCGTCAATAGATGGCAGTCGTTACAATCCACCAACCCGCACTGGAGCTGCGTGGTGGATTAAGCTCCAAGCCACCTCATCCCGAAAGGAGGCCTAAGCCCCTGCAGTGGGGCATAATGGGCTGATGGAATGGAACGGAAATGTTTTTACTTCGATACCTACTTGAACAAATACAATATCGTATATATGACTTCAATTTTGTATAAAATTTTGCAGATGGGGATAAACTAATAACCAAAATATGTTTTGCAGCGGTCTTTAATTTAATTTAAATTAATTAAATACATTTAAATTAATTTTGGAAGTCAAGATATTTTTTAATTACTATTTATCATCATTTAAAATACCTACGTGTATAAAAAGACAGAAGTATATAAAATGTAGGTGTACATTAAAGTATATAGAGTACCTACCTACATAATGTAATAAAAAGAATTATTGCAATCCAATAAATATTTATTGAGAAATGCTTGCACAAACACATTATCCGTCAATATTATAAAACACAGAGTAAACAAATTAGACAACAGCGTTTGGTTTTATTAGTCAAAAATGTCATTTCACAGTATCGAAAATGCCAAACGCAATTTCGCGGGGGTGAACACCGGCGCGCGGGAACCTCGCGGACTAAACTTGGACTAAAACTCGCTATCTCGCAACGGGTACACATCAGCTAGCTAGAGTAGGACTGGGTAGAAGGTAAGCGCAAAAGGAGGCTTCTAGTCAATTCATACTTTTATGTCATACAACAAACTGAATCGGTTAAGATGAAACTTTTGTTATTCCCTACATCAAAGAAAGAAATAATAATAATAACATATACATCACAACAATGTCTAGGCCCCAAATTAAGCATTAGCTTGTCTTTTAGGTACCAAGCGAACACACTACATACATATAACAACCAACCAAGACCCGGTACCAGTATTAATATTCATCATATAAATACTGACCCGACCTGGGATTCGAACCCGGGACCTCAAGCTTCGTAGGCAGGATCGCTACCCACTAGGCTAAGCGGTCGTCGTAATCTAGAATAGTTATTTGTGTAATAAGTTTATTTTCATTGAGAGTGCTTTTGAGCTTAGTGAAAGATTCAAAAGTACATGAACAAAACAATTTGTTCTTGTGTGACCCCAGTGAAATACAAATTTTCCACCTCACTTATAATAAAATACAAAATGTAATAAAAATTATTTTAATAAATAATATTTAGTATTAAATATTTTTAAAAATAAAATTTGGGACATCCCACACAGCGCCATCTAGTTCCAAAGTAAGCAAGTATTATGCTTGTGTTATGGTATACTAGACCACTGATACACATACTTAAATATTATTTTCTTATATAATATATACATATATAGATACTTTTACACCCAGACACGGAACAAATAAACATGTTCATGCACACAAATATCTGTCCCGGGTGGGAATCGAACCTGGCATCCTTGGCTTCGCAGTAAGGGTCTATAACCACTCGGCCAACCGGTCAGTCAATTAATTAATTTTGAAACTAGATGGCGCTGTGTGGGATGTCCCATATATTATTATTAATTTTAAAATTAATTGGATTCAATAATACATTTTACAGGTCTACGAACAGGTCTTTGCGTTTATAGCGAGTCTCCAATCAATAAATAAAACAATTTATAGGCTTTATCAATTCAGTTCAGACTCTCAAAGGTTAATAATTCTTTCTTGGGAAATCGTTTTCATTTTTATAATAAATTTCCAAAAGAAATTTTATATTTGAATTTTAATCAATTTATAAAGCGAGTTAAAGTGCAACTCACAAAAAAAGCTTACTATTGTATTACCGAGTATTTAAATAAGTGCGCATAGACATAATTGTAATAGTTGTAAGCACTTTCAATTAAAAAAAAAAAACAATTAAGAAAAACATATATTTAAATAATATAAACAGGGAGGAGTTTCTCGTCCGTTCGGTTCTTCCCATTCTAGTTTTTGAACCAGTACCTAATCAATTCATTTTGACTTTCAATAAGTGTGTGTAAACATCTTATAATTAATAAAAACTTTTTGAATTTTTAACTAGAATCTAAATAGAATTTAAACAGAATACATAAAAACAGAAATATAGTATTAAAAAAATTAGAAAAAAAAACCTACTTATTGGTAACTTAAAATAAAAACAATAATTGGTAGGTGGTAATTAGAATATACAAAATAGTAACCACTCAGCTGGTGTGTCAGGGCATTGAATGTCAAAGACACTGGTTTTCGGTGGAACCAGAGTGACTGATGGGTCATATTTTACTAAATTCCGTGCATGGCTTTGTGCCTAGCATTCAGTTTTGCTATTTAAAAAAGTAGCACTTTACAGGGCCTCTTGGTGGCCCGTTAATCTACTCCTACTTTGCAAATGGTGGACTATCAACCTATCCCATATCTAAAATTTATTATTGATATGAACACAATTTCCATAAGGCAGCATTGGAAACCTGGCCTAATTATTTTATAGTATAAGTATTGTTCTATATTTGTGTCGTCGTCAACATCAAAAAATTTAAGTAAGGAAAAATTTCCTCACATTTATTTATTTATTTTCTCATAATTATAAGACATAAAGAATATGTAATAGTACAGCTAAATTGTCGGAGTCTGGAGCCTAAACTAGGTCGAACCTGTTCTTATAGGTCTCCAGACCCCATGACTTATTAGTTTAAACAATTTTTAACTTAAAATGTTTAATGAAAAAAAAAATTAAAAGGAAAGAGTTAGAGAGTATTTGGGAGTGTATGTATGTGAAATTAGTGTCATCATAGAGAGATTGCGTCTGAATGTAGAGTGATAGTGTGAGTGAGTGAATGTTAATGTGATGTTACTTAGTGTATATATTGTATATCTGCGTACCTATATTGCATGCATGAATAATTATATTTATTATTTATTGTATCAAATAGAAATAAAACTAAAGTAAACATTATATTTCTTATAATAAATATCAGAGTTAGATACGGCTTTCCAAAACTACCACCCTAAAAATATTAATAATAAATTAGAGGGGGGTAGGAAGAAGACCATTCAGAATTTTTTAAAATGCAGAATTGTGAAAAAACGAAAATAAAAAATGAAAAATACATAGCCATTACAAAGATATACGCTCTTTGCATTGACATAAGCAAACCTAAATAACATAACCATTGAGAAATGGTAGACAATCTACCCATCTTAACTAAATGTTAAATTTATACTACCACTTAGCCTAATGGGTAGTGACCCTGCCTACGAAGCTGGAGGTCCCGAGTTTGAATCCCAGGTTGGGTCAGTATGTAAATGATGAATATTGATACTGGTACCGGGTCTTCGTTGTTATATGTATGTGGTGTGTTCGCTTGGTACCCAAAACACAAGCTAATGCTTAGTTTGGGGCCTAGACGTTGTAGTGATGTATATGTCATTATTATTATTATAGATTATCATCTTAGTAGCTCGTTGCTCTGCTCCTATTCCCTCCTTACAATGACATAAACTAACCTATCTTAACCTATTGATTGAGAAATGGTGGACAATTGACTTACCTTGACTAAACTTTTATAAAAAACACAAACATATCTGACCTTAATTTTTTTAACATTCTTTTATTTACCAAATATAAATAGTTGAGACTTAATAGACGAATGAGTTTAGTGTTAGTTTCAAGGGTTTGGAGTATAAGGGCTAGCAGAAATGTCTTAGTAGCGGGCTACCGAAGCATTTATGTATAACTCATTAATACTGGTAGTTCGGAATAGCCAACCCTTCTGGGGTAGTAACAAATATGTATGTAGGTACACAGTGTGTTCAAAAATAAATGAAAAAGAATTATTGCACATCTTAAGTAATTTCTAAGAAATGCGTGAACAAATAAATATACTTATATGTATATTCCTTCGAAGCTTTATTAGATTAATATTACTTATAAATTAGGTCTTAACCTATGAAGTTGCCGTTTTGTATGAAATAAGGTAAAGTATTTTGTTTTTCAAACATCTTTATTTCTGTTATTCAAAGTAATCACCCGTGCAATCGATTCATCTTTGCCAACGCAGTGGCAGTTTATTGATGCCCTTGTTGTAGAAATCAACTGGACGGGAGGCAACAAACTCTTCAAAGGGACTTTGTACTGTCTCTCGGGAATTGAATTTTCTTCCTGTTAAAAAGTTGTCCAAATTTTGAAAAAAAGTAATAGTCGGTAGGTGCAAGGTTTGGTGAATGTGGTGGCTGAGGGAGAACTTCCAACCCCAACTCTAGCAGCTTGGAGACTGTTTATTGTGCAGTATGGGGTCGCGGGTTGTCGTGAAGGAGCAGCGGGGACGACCGATTGACCAAAGTTTGTAAAAAGAATGTCATGTTCTAAAACAAAATTAATTTGAATTTAGAACTCACAGCCAATCATAATTTTTTTTTTTTTAAATGGCCAGTACTAAAGAACGGCAACTTCATAGGTTAAGACTTAATATTTTGTAATTCTAATAATTCCAAAAAAAAATACATACATGCGGGTCGAATCCATTCCTCGTTATTTTTTTTGTTAGGTTGCACCGCACGTGTTGATTTCCAGTTATTATTTCGATGTATTCACATTTCTCTCACTGTACTCTGCAAATGATTATTATTTATTGAAAGGGCATTAAATTAAAACAAATAGCAGCTCAAATAGGTACGAAGCGAAATAAATAGAAATTCGGTTTTATGCGGAGTTTTACTTTATTTAGGTAGGTACTTTGCAAACAATAAAATCAATTTTCGTTCATACGTCAAGTCAAAAAAAATAAATTGATTTAGTGGGTAGTTAGTAGTCACATTTCTGCCGACTTTACTTTTCTTACTTTATATAGAACTGCCACAGAGAATCTTTTTTGCACATATTATTTTCTCATATTTCCATGATATTTCCATTGTAAATATAGGTAATTAACGCCGGCAAAACATATCAAAACTTTTCCCGCCAAAATCTGGTTAACAAAAACTTCTTTTTTTTCCAAGGCGTTTTTTGTCAAGACAATGTCGCCAGTGTCAAGTTTTCATCACAGTTTTTATTACTAACTTTCCCTTAAAGAATTAGATAGGTACCTACTATGCTAAATTTATTTTGGCTGTAACGATGGCACCATCAGCGGAAATAATATAATAAAATACGCAAGCCAGTCCAAAATGCGGGCCTCAACAGAAAGAGACAGAGAATAAGATTACCTTGATTTATAATATGGTACAGTCAAAGGTACAGTTATTTTCCATCCTTTTTTCTCCCGTGCCCAACCGACGGCCAACCGTTACATACAGGGCTTTATGGAGCGTGCCTACCACGTGCCTACTCTAGTTATATCATTTCTATGACTTGGAGTGACACAGTTTGTTCTTCATTTTGAGGAAAATTACATTTATTTATATTGCAAAGACTCATATGATGCTCATATATCAAATTAAATATATAATCTCAGTGTTTCTTTACTTTTTGTTTTAAGTAAAAAAGATTGTACACCGTTAACACGAAGTTTTTTTTTAAGAAGTTTAGGCGAAAAATTATAAATTAAAACGAGATTTTATTTTGACATAATACTGATGATAAAGGATAAATATGTTCAAACAAGTTTTGTTACAGATTTTGTGGCGTTCACGCTGTGTTTCTTTATCGCACGTAGGTTTTCCGTAAAGATCTGAGTTTGGGTATGGGAAAAAACTGGATGGAAAATAACTGTAAGTCGTATCCTTATTTTACTTTTAAGCCGCGGTGCTTAGATGGTCAAAATAAAAAGAGGTAGACTGAATATAAATCTGTATAAATCGACGTATACTCACCCTCTATCTCTTTCTGTTGAGGCCCAAATTTCGGCTTGGCTTGCCTATTCTATGGGTTCGTTCCATTCGTATCAAATACCAGCCCATGGAACTAAATTAGTTCCATGTACCAGCCACGTGGTTTGTCAGTGGTGGTACTACTGGTGGTCAGTCAGTCAGTGGCAGTCAAGTCAGTGGTTGACAGTGGTTGACAATTTGGTAAAATCATGTAAAACTAGGAATTCGTAACAATTCTAAATAAATCAGTTCAATTCTAAAAAATAACTAAAATAAGTTCAATTCAATTTTCATCACAGTCTTCAATTCATTATACGGTATACGAGCTGCAGATGTAAGTACCTGCTTACCACCTACTTACTAAAAAAAATGGTAGTGGGTGGGTCTGGGTAGCGACCGAGCCCGCAGAGTCGCGAAGAGTAATCTGTGGTCAAAGAGTAACAAAGGGGTAACGCTTTCCAATGTAGCCTGCTGAAAAGTTACAAAATATTTAATCAGGCTTATGGGAGAGGAGTGTAGGAACCTCAAGCAGTAAATATTTTTTTAAGGAAACGAAAAAAAAAGCTTATTAGTGGCTCGTCGCCCTCGTTGCTCCGCTCCGCATCGCTTCTCGCATTATCACAAGCAAACCATAAGCTGACCTATTTTTTTGAATTGATGGAGCATCAACCTATCTTATCCAGATTTCTAATTGATCATTTTTATGAACACAATTTACACCAGGCAGCATCGGAAATGTGAGGATGAGTCACCCAGATGATAAACATCATATAAGTAATTTATTGGCAGTTTCAAGTATTTTAATGACAGTAATCTCTTAGTAACAGGTATATATTTTTTATTTGAAGTTTTTTCAAATCGGCGCCTCTGCTGTTTTGAAAACCCATACCAATTTCGCCAACTTGGCATAAATGGGTTGATATTGTGTCTCAAAGTGTGCTGATAGTTTTGCACTAGATTGTTTTACAATCTGTATCTACTGGATAAGTGTCACGATGCAACTACTATTCAAAATACGATGCAACTGCTATTCAAAATGACTCATTTCAATGTGTCTATGTTTACGTACAGACACAACTGTCAAAACAATTGAAAAGCAGTTATCAATTTCTTTTATTGATTTTAAATTTACAACTAGGGATGCTACAGTTCAGCCATTATGTTTACGATTTAGCTTATCATACTTGCAACAATGTAAACCTGAGTGAAAGGACAGACTCAGATTAGACGGAACATCCATCGTTGTCGTCTTAAACAATTTGTTGAATTACACATTAAATTAAATTTTAGAGTCTTGACTTGCCTTAGTATGAATTTTACTTTGACTGACACATTGACCGAGTAGTTAGAGACCCTAACTGCGGAGCCAAGGGTTGTGGGTTCGATTCCCGTCCGGGACAAATATTTGTGTGCTTGAACATGTCAACATGTCCTTGTCTGGGTGTAAAAATGGGTTGGCTTTCCAAAACCACCACCCTTAGGAAGAGGGGAGCGAGGTGAAGACTTTAAACCCAATTTTAGAATTTTTAGAAATGCGGAAATACGAAAAAAGCGAAATTAAAAATGAGTAATACATACCTGCTACTAAGACATTTTTGATAACCCTCAAACTCAAAACACTTGAAACTAACACTAAATGGCCAGCCACTCTTCTAATAAGTCTCAACTATTTAGGTTTGGTACATAAAAATCATTTAAAAAAATTCGGTTAAAGTAGGTTGCTTTCCCGCTATTTCTCAATCAAAAGGTAGGTTAGGTTAGTTTAAAAAAATATTCAATAAAAGTTAATATATGGGCACTCCGACTACTGTTCTAACAATTGGTGGTTCCAACCCACTATGAACTTAAAAAATGGCACAAGCGAGCGTGCCGCGGCAGCGGCCGCCGAGCGCTATGCAAGTCGAATTTTCAATGGTTACTAAAGTAAGGTTAGGAAATTCTTAACATTCACTGTTTTCAATTTATTTTGATGTTGAAGTCTATTTCCTCTTTCAATAGTCGATCCTTTGATTATGTCAATGCAAGCAGCAAATTCATGTTGGTGGTAACGGGTACGAAGTTTTCAGTTTTTATTTTTGGTTTTTTACACATTTCCGCATTTCTGATAATTCGAAAATTGGTTTTCTCTCCTCGTCCCACCATCTCCTAAATTATTATTAATACTTCTAAAGTGGTAGTTTTGGAAAGCCATACTGTAAAAATATCTATATGTATGTGTTATAAAGAACATTTATGTATGTATATCAGTTGTTTAGTACCCCATAATACAAGCATAATACTTTGGGGCTATATGGTACTGTGTGGGATATTCCAGATATTATTATTATTATTAATGTTTTCAGATTGGATCTCTAGCTTTGTACAGAATATGGCTTCAAACTTGAGGGCAGGAGTGCGGCAACATGTTGCTGACTGCGGTGGAGTGAGAGAGGGCTACATCAAGTCTGAACCTGCAGATGATTACAACAATACCAGTGTTAGTATATAATTCAATACAAGGCAACTCTCATACTACTGTACTGGATACCATTGTGGCCTTTGCATAAGATGCATTTTTCAGTCTTGCATAAAAATGCATGACTGTACACTACCTACACTGTACCTAGAGTTGATATTTAAGGTTTCTGTTTGCTGATAAAAGCAAGAAATATGGTTACCTTATGCAAGTTTGTGACAATGTTGCCCCAAGAACTGTTATTAAGAAATAATTACTAATTGGCATGATTGGGGTAGAAATCTTGCATTTGTGCAGCACTATCTATTAAAAAAAAATCATAATTTCATTGTAACCTTAAATGTGTTCGGTAGACATGTGAAAATGTGAATGAAAAGCTGATCAAGACAGAGGTGAAAAGCGAAGAGATTCTAATCAAACAAGAGTTGGAAATTGGACCAACTGTTCTGCAGTGTCATTTCCTTCCTGGTCCAGACCTGCATGGGACATCTGTACCTGTTAGTAATCAAATCAAGTTATTTCAGCCCACATTGTGAAACAGTCCTTAATTCATGGCGATTCGGATTAAGATTTGGCTATTTATGATTTATATGGCCTCTGTATGACAGATGGTTGCTGGCATGGCGATAACGGGCACAGTAATTTAGGGTGACCACAGTAATTGTCCTTATTCCAGACCTAGATTATTGTTTCGTTTGGATGGTTGCCGTCGTGCCGACAACATCGTTATTTAGTAGACAACTATTAAAAAATAAGTTCAATAAGTATTTTTCTTTTGATATTTTTCTGATACCTGTTAGTAAATAATTTCAATATGGTCCTTCAATGAAAATACAACATGATTCAGTCCCTTGAATTTTATGTACTCGATAATAGTTCACAGGCAATATTTAAAATGCTAATGCAAAAGTAATTGATAGCTTTTTAGATTGTTTTCATTTTCTTAACTTGTTTAATCAGGGTGTGATCATTTCATTAGATTAAGATCAAAACCATACACAATAATTTTGAACAATTATTTATTGATTTAGTTTTATTAAACACATAATTTTGAGTTTCTTGTGGTACTTCTTCTTCTTCTTCTTAGTTATTGGCGTTTTCTGCTTATAGCTATTCCGCCCTTGTGGTACTTGTCTGTGATGTTAATTTTTTTGACACATCGGTAAATTTTGATGAGTATAAGTGTCATTTTTGACTATGTTCTGGATAAAGAATTTCATTCAATTTCAAAGAGTTTAAATTAATTTTATTTCAATAGAAATCTGAACGTGGCGAGGAGGCCGGACCTACATCAAGACAAAGCAAGGAATTGAAGAACTACATGACCTATCATATTGAAAATGAACAATATTCCAGCTTTCAGATAAATAATGTGTCATCATTTCATGCAAATTTTACAGATACCAGACACAAACATGGAACATTTGGTCATCCTAGTCATTTAAACAGACACAATGATGAGAAACGATTTGGTTGTGACCTATGTAATTCCAAGTTTAGACAGTTAAGCCATTTGATTGCTCATAAACGCATACACACTGGCGAAAAACCATTTAGTTGTGACTTATGTGATGCAAAGTTTAGACAATCTAGTAATTTAAGTGCACATAAGCGAACACACACCGGAGAGAAACCATTTAATTGTGATATATGTGAAACAAAATTTAGTTGCTCTCGTAATTTAATTGCACATAAACGCATACACACTGACGAGAAACCATTCATGTGTGACATCTGTGAAACAAAGTTTAAACAGTCTAATGCGTTAATCGCCCACAAACGCATACACACCGGCGAGAAACCATTTAGTTGTGACCTATGTGACGCAAAGTTTAGACAATTGAGTCACTTAATTAGACATAAACGCGTACACACTGGCGAGAAACCATTTACTTGTGAAATGTGTTGTTCAAAATTTAGTTGTTCTCGTAATTTAATTGCACATGAACGTACCCATACCGGAGAGAAACCATTTAGTTGTGACATATGTAATGCAAAGTTAAGACATGCTAGTAGTTTAATTGTGCACAAACGCAAACATACTGGTGAGACACCGTATAAATGTGACCTGTGTGATGCAAAGTTTAAACAGTCTAGTCATTTGATTTACCATAAACGCATGCACACTGACGAGTAACATTAACTGTGACATGAGTGGTTCAAGTTTTGATGGTTTAGTACGAAAAACCTGCCCTTCAAAACCGTGTGAATTCACCTACTTTCAGCCAGTGCGGTTTTCGATTTTCCAATTATGGTTCCTATTACAGGGTAGGAGCTGGCCAGGTGATTTGTATGTAACTTAAAAACAGTAATGTAATGTATGCCTGGTTTCTAAGGTATTTAGTCCAATACCGATCGGGAAGGTTGTCTCCGTCTCGCTCAGCGCGTCTCATTAAGACAGTGACAGGGATAATGTCGATCACCGGTATCAAATGAAACTCCTTAGGATTCGGGTGCTGCTGCTAATATAGATAAGTTATAATTACCGAAAATAAAGTAATAAAAATACATACTTTAAAACTGATTGTTTTATTTAGCCGACCTATATACCTACATAGTAATAACGAAATATACATATAAACAATAAGAAAATTATAAATGGCTATCATAAGCCATAAACGAGTAACGCGGCGCTTGAGTAAGTATCGAATTTTACTTTGGTAACGAACCGCGCGAGCATACGACCCGGCCTGTACGTGGCAGTCCATCTGGATAATGTTATCTGTACTCTGGATTGGACCGACAAGTCGAGCCCGCCTCGTAGTTGTAGCTTCGATAGTAACTACTAGACCGATTGAACTTATTAGTTCTCTGTGAAATCAAGCAACACATTTTATACGCATATTCTCTTCGCTAATATTTTCCGTTTTTTATCGGAAATGTATAGGATTTTCGTGAGAACTATGAGGGAGGCGCTATATTCCGTATTTTTTTTGTTATAGATTCAGTAATTTACAGGGACGTCGGTTGTTTCAGAGACTTTGAGGGCAATGGCATAGAGAGTAACGGTCGATAAGAAATAAACAATTTAAAGAGTTCAAGCAACTGAAAAATTATTTCTGTACTGTATCATGACTGAGGTGTATCCATGGAACTATTATGTACTACGTACAACTGGAAGGAGCTCTCTCTAACATTAGCGTGGTCATACGTAAACTGGTGATTAAAAAAAAAAGTGCGAAAGGGAAGTAACCGGGTGCCTAACTATCTCTTTCTACGCCACTTCTGTGTGGCTAGCATAAAATATACCACTACACTGGGAAAAGTACTATGGTGAATTTAGATTTTATTATGAGGGAACCGAGGAATAAAAAACTATGCGTCATGATAATTACGAAACAGGATCTATAATTTCCGCTGATGCATTATGTTTTCCTCTTCATATTTCTCGTTTTTTATTATGGGGGTCATCCATTGCTCGACTGTTGAACATTTTTCTTATGGTAGGTAATTAGTAGCCTACAAAAGTTAGGTAATGGCATTGCTTCGCAATGCATGATCTCACGTCGCGTTCTAATATCGCTTCTTCTGAAAGTTCTGAATCCATTTTGATGATTTTTGTATTTGGTCACTATTTTTCAACATAGGGTAGATACAGTGGAAGAATTATCGAAATCAGCTGGTCTAATACGCCACTATGGCCGTTCCATATCCGAGCTGCTATTTCACGTCGCTGGTTGTACACAGTCGCCGAGCGGAGGTGAAGTCAGAGACGCATATTTTTTCCTCTTCACATTTCTCGTTTTTATTATGGGGGTCATCCATTGCTCGACTATTGATGAACACTTTTTTTAGGGTAGGTAATTCACTAATTAGGCCACTGCCAATAAAGGTTACATAATAGCATTGCGAAGCAATGGCATGATTGCTCACATCGCGTTCTAATATCACTTTTTAAAATATTTTGACATAGTTCAATAGGACTTTATACACGTTTGGCCGTTAATATTTCTGAAAGTTCTGAATCGATTTTGATAATTTTTGTGTTTAGTCACTATGTTATAACTTAGGGTAGATACTGTGAAAGAATTATCGAAATCAGTTCTTTTAATTTAAAGCTGTAGCAAATCAAAAAAGTCGACTCTTTGTTTTTGCGGAGTTTTTACTAAACAACTTTATTTCTGGTTTGTTTTGCAATTTTATTTCTATCTATTTTCTTTTCTTTTTAAACATTATTTAGGTACCGTAATTTAGCTTTATTTGGGTATCCGTTAACGCAAAGTTATAGTAGCCCTTGACTTAGCAAGAATTAATAATAAATGAAAAAGAAACGTACCTAAAAAGCATCAACGCAGGATGACAAGCTATTAGCAAAATATTAATATAACACAGGTCTTCAAAAATTTTTTTTTTCGAATTTTGATTTGATAATATCATCTACTGTTAATGTTTTTTAGTGTGTTGAAACCGAAAATGAGGTCAATTTTTCTCCATAACGTAGGTACAGATTTTGTTCAATCTCGAGTAAGTACAGTAATTATTACAATAAAAGATAACAAAATCGGCTGGTAACTTTGATTTATTTTCATCTTGTTCACAATATCAAATACATAAATACATATTACATACATATTATGTATTACATAAATACATAGTTCATATTTCGGCTTGTCAGAATAAACGATGACTCATACTTAATCATTATTTTTATAAAAACTTTTTGTAACAATGAATATGTTTATTAGATCGTTTTCGTGTAGGAGTGTAATAAATTTGCCTATATTTCCAATATTTATATTGATAGACAAAAGACAGTGATGGCAAAAAAATCAAGAGCTTTCGGAGCATTGTAAGATACTAAATTTTCTAAAATCGGTTCGTAACTTTATCAGAAAATCGAAAACGATGAAAAAGTCGAAATTTCCCTATTTTTCGGACAAAAAGTTGATTGTTTCAAAAACGGAAGAATTAATATCGAAAAAATTAAAAACCTTCCGAGACTGGTAGATTGTATACAAGTTTGAAAAATAAAATTTTAAAAACGGTCGAAAACCCTGACTTGAGCATGTGCCCTTTTCATTTAATGATTATCAGATTAGCTAACCTAGAAAGTAAGATTCGGCCTTATTTCAAGAAGTTATAAAGGTAGACGAAAACACTAGCGTCAAAAAATGCAAGAGCTTAGTATGGTAGCACATCGAAAATTGGTCCATAACTTTCTTTGAAAATTTTTTGTCGTACAATTTTGTTCAATTTCCTCCGATAATTGCGAGAAGAGCAAAATCTGTAGATTTTTTTCAAGGAAACTTATTTTTTTTAGACCTAAATTATTAATATATATTTATAGAAATAGATAGTAATACACTATTTTACACTCTATTTTTTGTGACTTCTGGTTTTTAATATATCTTGGTATGCGAATGATAATAGTATTTTTAAAGCTTGTTATGGTATATTTCATATTTGTTAAAATTTTTATGATTTAAAACGAAAGTCTTAATTTATGGTTTTATGCTGGCAACTGAAACGAGAATTTGGGGAATTTTGACATTTGTCAAAGTTGAAGTTTTTGACGTCATAATACTAAGGTGTCCATAATGTTTAGATTAGTTAATAATAATACTTTGGTAGTTGCCTTTTGCCCTCTTTTGCCTATGATGTGGCCGAAATAATAGGTTGCCAGATTTTTCAATGAATATGAAAGATGGAAACCTATGTATTGTTTTAAAGAGAAACGTTTTTCGTTAAAGTACGAAAATAATTTAGTTATAATATCTGACGTCATTCTAGTTACAGATCTGACACCATACGGGTAATGAATTTGACGTCATATATGCATTTGTGAGACTTGTGTGTGTGATTTCGCTGGGGTATTGAATCTGTCCGTATCTCTGGTGCCAATCGAAAGGAAGGAGGCCATCATATTAATATTTGAGATCCTTAGGTCTCGCACCAACGTTGAATTTTGAGACATTTCGGCCCTAGAAATAATGTTTCGGTACCTAGAGTCTTTTAAATCCATTTTATCCGCCGAATGATTGGGAATTTTTGAGATTGTTGGGTTTTTTCGGGAAAGAAAGGAGCTTGGTTGCCTGTACGAACTTATGTTTTCAAGTTCCCACGTGCGCTCAAGGCGGTGAAGTGCGACAATATATATGAGAAATATATTTCAAACATATATATCTATAGAATCCTTGACCTTTTTAATAACGTGTTTAGGCTCATTGGGATCGTTTCAACGGATATTTTCTGAGTGATAGTTCTGAGGGCTTCGGCGTGCAAAAGTACCTACGCAACTTGTCGCGCTTGGATCTTTACTTCTGTGGGATTTAACTATTTTGTAAATAAAGGCGGTCAGCCATCCAATTATGAATCACATTCTAGGTAGCTTTATTTCTGTAATCAATAGGAGATTTGTTTTCAAAAGGGTATTATACATAAAGGGAGCATGCAGCTAATTTACTAAGGTGATTGAGATATCGATATTTGAAGCTTTGATTTTTAGAGTTACTAACTGCTTCACAATTTATTTCTTAGGTGAGAAGCCTCCGTCGATTGATCATATTTTCTGCGGGTTGCCCGCTTTTAGTGACTAGCTCTCTTGAACTTCTGTTTGATTGCTTCTACTTTTCTATCGAGGTGGATAGGAGTCGGGCTACTGCCGTTTATTTTATTTTTTGTAAATTTGATGATTTAACAGTATTTCGTACAAATCCAACCAGTATTTTTGATGCTGTCGCAAGTTGTACTACGCGGTGGCCACGCGAGACCTCATTTTCAGTGCTTACGTTCGTGTTTTATGATCCCTTATAAATATTAAAATTATTTGTTAATAATGAATGTAAATTGATTCCCATAATTCATGTATGTTTTTTTACTCCATAATTATACTGATGTATGTTTGTAGAATTTTAATTTGAAATCTGCTAAACCAATTTTGACAAATGTTCGAATTAAAGGTTCTAATTACGACATACTAAATTACGAATAGGTTATTGACCCGGACATACAGAAATCTTTATACCTACTCATGTAAAAAAAGTTTACTTCAGTGTCACGGGTTAAGATAGGCTTAGAGAGTTTTGTTCGATGTTAGTCGAAAATTAAAAAGTTCCTGTTATGGTCTTATTTATCCTACGTAACTTTGTCACCCTAATCAGAATGAGACAATATGGCACCCACTAACGTCCTTGTTACTTTTATCTTTTTAATTCGTTTTCAAGGTCAAATTTCTAGGACCTCGAAATTTCTTCGTAGAGCTCATTCCAGTTGTACGTAGTACATATTAGTTCCATGGGTGTATCACTGTCCTTTTCTCTCGCCAGGTGGCGCATGAGCGACCGTATTCAATTGACTGTCAGTTTCATACAAAATTTAGATTTTTTTATAAACATATACCTAAATATTAGGATAGTGCCGCAGTCTGCAGCTTTAAAATTAGAAATCGAGCCAACAGACAAAAAATGCCGTAAGTTTTGGTAAAAGGTTTTGTAGAGGAAAAATTGGAAATCAACAGCTTCCTCGAGGTAATGTTCTAAACTTTTTTTAACAGATGGAAGATATTTGTCATCATCTAAACACTCTTCTTCTTCATAATACTCTAATCTAAAACAAACAAATACAAAAGAATAAATCAAAACAAATCACAATTCAGTACGTAAGACTGCTGAGAAATTTAAATTCGGAGAGACATTATTTATTACTATTTCTTGCTTGCCTCTTATCAGATCAGCCTTTTTCCCTTCCGTGATGCATTAAACTTACGTAACTTTTGATCGAGTCACTGAAAGCATTGAATACATTGTTACAGCTAAAATAAAATATATTCACACAATTTTTAAAGAAGGTACCTTCGCTGAGAGCGCTATCTACGTAGCTCATTTGAAAAGTTCTTAGCCTAACATGGTTAAAGTCATTGGTTTTTTTTTATAACTACCCTCATTTTGTAGTTACATTATTTAGCAATAAGTATACACAGTTTAGTTTATTCACAGTAACACATTGTTCGTTTACACGTGATACCGTAAGTCAAGTCAGAGCTATTTTTGAAAATGGATAAAATTGAACATCGTGCAATGATGAAATACCTGAATTTGAAAGGTTTAACTCCAAAAGCTATACATGAAGACATGTCTGCTACTTTGGGTGAGTCAGCTCCTTCGTATGCGACTGTTAAAAACTGGGTGGCAGAGTTTAAACGTGGTCGTGAGACCATTCAAAATGAGTTCCGTAGTGGCCGGCCTTCGACTACTTCCACTGATCAAAACAAAGAAAAAATCTGTGATTTAATTTTATCTGATCAAAAATTGACTGTCGACATAGCTAAGACAGTAGGCATCTCATCTGAGCGAACACATCATATAATTACTACTGAACTTGGATTCTCTAAGGTGTCTGCGCGGTGGGTACCGCGACTGCTTTCAGTGGAACAAAAACGCAACCGACTCACAACTTCTCGCGACTGTTTAGAGTTATATGAAGCTGACCCAATAGAATTTGTTGAAAGATTTATAACCATGGATGAAAAGCTGAAAAAATTGTTAGGTGGTAAACATTTTTTTACAAATGAAGAGGTCATAGCCGCCGTGGACGCTTATTTTGAGGAGTTAGACGAAGATTTTTTTAAAACGGGTATCGAAGCCTTACCTGGTCGATGGAAAAAGTGTTTCGAGCTCGGAGGAGAGTATGTTGAAAAATAAAAATAAACTCAAAATCGTGTGGTTTCATTAAGTATGTTAGGCTAAGAACTTTTCAAATGACCCACGTACAAAAGTTTTGCGTGACACAATCTATTAAGAATTTGTCATTGCCTAAAGTAGAAAAAAATGTATTCCATTATGGCATTGACTGAGGGAGTGTGAGGGAGCATCCATGACTTATGTTTGTTGTTTATGGTTGTTTACATTTGTGTTTGTCTGTGTGACACTGTCACTGTGGTTAACTTCAAACTTTTAACCACACTTTTATTTTAACTTTCATGCACTTTCATGGGAATTCTAAAAATGATTAAAAAGAGCTGTAAAAAATATTTGCACTTTGATAATTTCAAGTTACTTAATTCACAAGAAAGTGTACCAAATGCAGATATTGTTTGGTCGTCAAGTGAATCTAGTGATTTAGAAAATGAGTGCAAAGGAAATATATATTTCAAGCAAAATAACAGAAAGCGAAAACGCGAGGAAAAACATCGAAAAAACGCATCATTTCTTGATATTACTATAACGGACGTATATAAGAATAATATAGAAAGTAATAATGTAAATAAATCTCCCTTGACCGAGAACAAAAACATTTCACAAACCACTTTCTTTGAAAGTACTTTACGTGATGAAAGTGAATGTGTGCGGCCAGAAAGCCCAGTTCTTACGTTAAGGCTTTCGTCACATAAAGAATTTAAAAATAAGTCAATTATAAAAGGTCTTGAGATTTCAGCAGACAATTTTAGATGTGAAAAATATGATATTCCAAATAGTAATGAAAGATGTTCATCTCCAATTTTGCATGTTCACAGAAAAAGTAATCAAAATCTTCAAAATTACAATTCAGAAAACCCATTTGAATCTAGACATAAGTCACCTATATTGGAAATGGATCAGTCCAAAATAGAATTTCTTACTAAATATAAAAAGAAAAGAGATTTAAAGGAAATAGTTGACATTGTGAATAATAAAAAAAATTCTACATCAGTAACTAATAATTCAACGATTGCATTTGCAAAGAGTTGTAGTTTAGAAAAATATCCAAATCAATGTAAAGAAAATAATCTTGAAATTGACTCTGGAGAGACGAATAAAAATTCTAAGCTGAAAATTAATAATTCAAATGCTAAATTTTGCACAAAAAACAATAAAGTAGTTTCAAAACAAGTCACTGGAGAACAACAAAATTACGCCTGTGTTCAAGATAGTTTACACCCCAAGTCGAAAAAATACACTGATATCATTACAGAGTTATTAAAGAGAGACTCACTAAGTTTTCATCAAAATGAGAAAGTAAATATGAAAGGCGACATGTTCACCAATGAGTTTGTTATGCCAAGATCACAATTCTCAATAGAAGAATCTCAATCGGAGGAATCTGAAAAATTATCACCGGAAATTGAATTCGACAGTAGTTCATCCCAAAGTACCGAATCCGGGTCAGCTGTAACTAAAAACAATAACAATTTCTCAATTAGAGATCTAGACATATTGAAATACAAAGTAAGATACCAAAGAAACGGGCTAGCATATAGACTACAAAATTTAATAAAGAAACAAAACAGTAATATTTATCTCTGGCAAAACGAGTTGTATTTGTCAAAAAATTCCAACTTCATAAAACCAAAAGAGGATTTTTGGTTATTTCGTATACATACAGCATATTATAAATATAATATTTATTTATTGAAAGCTTTAGATTTGCGTACTGATGATATTTTTTTGATTTTGTTGAATAATTATAGTATTACAGATGCCTTTTTTAATGATTCAATATTAAAATTGTACAAACCTTTCATTTTGGTGGATTGGAAATATGACGATATGAAAATAATCTTAAACGCTTATAAATATGAATGCATACAATTACAGAATAAGATGGTATAACTTGAATTTCTTTTTTTAAATTAAGTGTAACGTGACTGAAAATTAAGAAAAATTTTGTCAACCAATAAATAAAAATTATTGATGCTAAATATATTGATACTATGAACACGAATTTTCATTTTAACTCTATATTATATAAGAAGGCTACATGATATGCCGCACCAAATGCTTTTTTTACGGGGTGCTGAAATTCCAAAAAAATCCAGAAGCAGAGAACATATCAGACATGATGATTGTCAGCAAAGTATGTAGAACTTCATCGCACAAATCTTATTCCCCTTTGTTCTACTTAATCTATTTAAGATGTATGTCTGTCTTCTCTCGATACTTAAGGATGGGCTCTTTTCCGCAACTCGACGATAAAGACCTATTTTGCGTAAGTGAGCGGCATCTTGCCACCCCAGCGTCACCAGAAAGTCCAGCAGACCCTTCATGTTGCCGATGGCTTCTGGGAGCGACCTCGCTGACTCAAGGCGTTTGCCCTAGTAAGTAGCCACTCCTTCGCACTCTAAAACCATGTGAGTGGCTGTTCGTTCCACCTCCATGCACACCCTGCATAAAAGACTGTCTGTAATACTTATATCATACAGGTGTTTGTTAAAAGGACCATGACCAGTTAGAGATTCGACCACCAAACGTATTAGGTCTCTTCTCCGTCAAAGCAACTTACATGCCATTTATTACATACCATTATTGACGACCGCTTAGCCTAGTGGGTAGCGACCCTGCCGACGAAGCTATAGGTTCCGGGTTCGAATCCCAGGTCGGGTCAGTATTTATATGATGAATATTGATACTGGTACCAGGTTTCGGTTGTTATATGTATGTGGTGTGTTCGCTTGGTACCCAAAACACAAGTGAATGCTTAGTCTGGGGCCTAGACGTTGTTGTGATGTATACATTATTATTATTGCCCTTCCTTATACTTAATCTATAAAGATGTAACACATGTCTGTCTTCTTTCGATTAGACTTTAGCTTTATCACAGATGGCATATAAAATGTTTTAATTTGTAGCAGAGAGGGGCGATACCAGGAGATCTGGCCCCCTCTACAAAATGATCTAGATTCACTCGCCTGGGTCCAGTAGCTAAGTACTCGGTAACTACATCAGGGGAAAAAAATAAAACTGAAGGTTACTAAGAAGAAAATAGTGTATGTAATAAAAATAATTATATATTTTACAGGCATTTCTGCCATGTAAAAAGGGAGATCTTGAGTGGCTTTATGATAGAACTCTGGCGAGCAGCATTCAACAATTTCATAGGGGCGATTTCTCCTACTACTCACGAACTGGTACCTACATTCACTTTGACTTGTGTGTATATGACATGAAATATTTTTTTTTATTTACACATGTTTAAACATCTAGGTCTGGGTGCTCCCATTAGTGTTTTGTTGTTGTGCTGGTACTCACAAGTAATTCTATTTTGAGGTGTAGACATAAAGAAAAATGTTTTACCGTTCCCACAACCTGTATCACTTCAACTTCCATTACAACTACATCTCAATTACCGCTCATATTTGCTCATCATCCATTTTGATTAATATCCCATGGGAAACTTCGATTGGGATAAACCGTTGCTTAATTACTTCAGTCAATATACCACATCGTTTTGTCAAACACACAATTGCAATATCAGGGTTAGAATGTTTTGTAACAATAGTATAATACATGAAGCAAAGCTGTTACTTTCACTTCACTTCATCAGCCCATTTTTAACCCACTGCAGGGGCTTAGGCCTCCCCCGGTGAGGGGGGCTTGGGGCTTAAATCCACCACGCTGCTCCACTACGGGTTGGGGATTGTAACGACCGCCATCTATTGACAGCTATGTTACAAATAGAACAAAACTTTATGGCCAATTTGAACATAGCGTCGTGTGTCGTTGCAGTAGTGACATTCAGGTGTCAGCGGGGCTGCCATGCCGCCACAAACTCACCCATGTTCAGAGCGATCATATAGTTTTGTTCAATTTGAACACAGCTAGAACCATTTATGTCTATGGCTACAACACAAAAGAATGTCATTGTGGGTTGAACATTTTTTTTTTTATTTAAACCACTTACTTAAACTATAGTATTCTTCAAATATACATATTCTAATCACATTTCCCATGACATACTAGAAAATATCATGACATGGATTATTTGGACTGCCCAAAGGTAGCAGGTTCATATCCCACCTGGGATATAATAATAATAACCTGGTGGGATATTACCACCCAGGAAAATATTTGTATGCATGAAAATGTCTATTTGTTCCATGTCTGGGTGTAAAGTATTTACATATGTATATATTATAAATGACATTTAAGTATGTATATTAGTTACCGTTGTCTAGTACCCATAATACAAGCTCTACTTAAGGGTTAAATGGTACTGTGTGAGATGTCCCAGGTATTAGTATTATTTCTGGAGGAAGCCATGTATTCAAAAAGGGTAAGAACAGTAAAACAAAATATGAAAATAATTTAAACTTTATTTTCAAATATGTGTATTTTATTATGTACATTTAACGTGTCTTTTCTTGCAAAACTTTTTCCGCAGTGGCTACACAGAAACGGTTTTTCACCAGTGTGCGTTCTTTGATGGTTCAGCAATTGAGTTTTTTGTGAAAAACTCTTTTCGCACTGACTGCATTTGTGAGATTTCACACCTTCGTGTATTAATATATGAGAGATGAGGGTACCCTTTTTGTTGAACCTGCAAAAAAATATATAGGCATAGAATAATTATTGTGTTGTTCATCATTATAATCTCAACCATAGGAAGTCCACTGCTGGACATAAGCCTCTGCTATTGTGTTGTTACATCGCTCCAAACTAATGTTGTTATAAGTTAATAACAAAGCTTATGTTTCCTGCAATGGAGAGACACGGGCTGATGATGATGAAAGCTTATGTTTAATGATCTTTCAAAATATAGTTAGTGATGACATCACGAAACTCTCTGTAGAGTATGCTTTGCCAAGTTTTGAAAAGTATACTTGAAACAAAAACGAATATAAAGACATTGGGCGTTCTGTCATTTGGTGTAAGCAAGTATTTTGCTTGTATTATGGGGTACTAGACAACTGATATACATACTTAAATATTCTTTTATTAATAATATATTTATATATAGATACTTGTACACCCAGACACGAAACAAATAGACATGTTCATGCACACAAATATTTGTCCCGGGCGGGAATCGAACCCGCGACCCTCGACTCCGCAGTTAGGGCCTCTAATCACTCAGCCAAACGGTAAGTCAATTGTGCATTGCATATCATTCTTTGCGTCTCTATAGACATACTCTTCAAGGATTTTTGTGACATCTCTTTTTTTCGGACTATACGCCCGCCATACAGGTCCTGTGCAAATTGGGAGCTGTTAGCAAGGACTGTCACAGAAGTAACGATTAAGGTGAAACTTTGAGATATTTGACTGAAATTTTTTATAAATTACAAACTCATTGCAGTCAATATGGCAATCAACCCCCCAACTTTTATATGAAAGGTGGAATGTTTAGCCACTTGGCCATCATGGCTTCATCTAACATAGCTACTCTTCAACTTGGTCAAAATTGTGGTTCCTGCATGCTGTAACTGACCAAGAAGACTAAGTATTTTTAACATGGAAATTTAGTTATATAGGTAGTTATACGTAGACCCTATATAAGAATCACAATTATGTTCACGAGAAATTAACAAACAAAAGTTAGAGATTTTTATATTTAACAGCCACAATTAACAACTTCACTGTCGTGAATGCTTCAGCTTGACTTGAGCTGATTGTCCAAGTAAATATACTTGGCATTCGGTAGGTGCTACAACAACCAGGACCAGTGTTTTGAAATGAGGACATGTCTCAGTGTACCAGGATGAATGGCAACCCTGGTAAAATCATATTCGCAGTGGAAATTCTGACTTGAAAAGTGAAACAGCTTAATGAAAAAATGGGTGATAATATCACATACCTTTTGGTACAATATACACATTGATGTGGTTTTACACCTTGGTGTATTTTAATGTGAGTTTCCAATGATGACTTAGCTGTGAACGTTTTTTCACATATCTCACATCGATACGGTTTCTCACCGATATGGCTTCTTAAATGTATTTTGTATTTGCTTAACACTGTAAACTTTTTCTCGCATGTGTAACATTTTAAAACTTCCGTTGTATGAATTTTTTTATGTAGAACCAGAGTTTTCTTGTTGCTGTATACTTTTTTACAAACTTCACAACAGAATTCTGGACTCGTATTAATTGTTTTAAATAATTTTCCCATAGTTTCAGTTTGTTTTGTGAATTTATTTTCTATTTCAAAACTTATATTTTCGAACGACGGTGGTTTTAGTTTCATGTCTAAAACTAGACCTTGAGTTTTGAAAGGTCCTAAATTCAGTTTATGAAAAATGTTCCCTTTAATTTTTTTTTTATTGTCAATTTCACACGAATTCTCTGCATACTGTGGTTTTTCAGAAATATCTTGTAGGTTTTCATGCATTTTTAAATGTAGTTTCAGACCATCCTTTCTATTAAAACTCTGTCCACAATTATCGCATAAAAAACTTTTAAATTCTGAATGCACTTTCAAATGTCTATCATAATTAAATTTTTGATAAAATTTTTTGTTACAAATCTTGCATTCATATGTTTCTGTGTGATTGTGGGTTAATATGTGTCGTTTTAGTATAAAATTTTTGCTAAATTTTTTTCCGCATATATGGCACACTAATTCTTTTTCGAAATGTATTTTGTAGTGGTATAAAAGACTTTGTTTCTCTGTATAGTTGTTTTCACAAATATCACATTTGTATATTTTCATACGTGTATGAGTTCTCATATGTGAAACCAATTTACTTGGCACTGTAAATTTTTTTTCACATAATTTACATCCAAATAAATCGTTCTGTGTATGTTTTCGGATGTGATATACCAAACACGATTTTCTTGTAAATTTCTTTTGACAATAATCACAAGTGAATAAATTTTGCTTTGTGTGTAACTTCATATGGGATAAGTAACCATTTTTTTGTATAAATGGTTTGTTACATAAATGACAAAAATATGTTTCTTGTAATACATGCATTTGTTGATTCCTTTTGAATTAAAATTATTAATAGTGGTGTTCGGATACTAGGTAAATTAGTTCGTACAATATTTGCATATTGATTATTTACTTGCCATTCATATACTCATCTAAAAATATTTACAAATCTCTATAATCTTAAAGGCAAATAAGCATCCTTATAATGGTAGCACATAGGTGACCCAATACCTCTTCAGAACCGCAGGATTTTATGAACTTCTTAGTTTAAATGGCTGCATTGCTCTAAATTCAAAATATTCATTACAATCCTTATCGCATTGTTGTCACTATTGACAGTATTTTCATAAATCTGCAACAGTAAAACAAAGTGGTTTTTGCGTATACTAAAAGTACCAGGTTTTACTCCCAACTAAATTTTTTGTATACTTACTTGTAAACTCCTCACTAATTAATTCATCTTGATACTATCTAAATATAGTTCGCCTCAAACTTTATGGCGGATCGGAATACGAATACAACGCTATAAGCGTGCTTGCGCAGGTACAGTCATATACTCCTCGCTCCACTAGGTCCCGCTACACCTAAAACCGGTTACTGCGACGCGACTTGTGCCTATATTCGGATCCGCCATAAAGTTTGATTGGAACTGAACAAGGTAGATACCAGAACGCAGAACGGTGGTTCGCAAGGTACGTAATCAAAATATAAGTAAATACTACTGATCTGGTTGGCATGAATAATCAATTCTTCTGTTGTGTTAAAAATGTAGGTATGTACATCAAAATAAAGTTGTTTTACAATTTATTCATCACACGAAAATTTACCTTTGTAACAAACACAAAACAGTTGATTACAGATATAACTAAATGTAACAAAGAATTATGAAAGAAATTCACAACTATTTGGCATCCTATCCAAATCCTAAGAAATAAAATCAACACCAATCAAATCGACATCAATACAAACGAAATGAAATGCATGAAATGACGCAATGTCTTGTCAGTTTGACACTGTGGTTTGACTTTGACGGATTTTACCATTTGACATTTGACCATAACTTCATTAGGGATGCGTTCAAAAAATTTACTATATTGAATAAATGAAATTCTAACCAACTTTTAAGAATCAAATTCATCCCATCACAACACTGTGTTACAAGTAGACGTTTATATATGTAATATAATGTTGTACCGGTTGTACGTAATGAATTAGGTTCTTAAAATGTATGTCACATTCAAATATTTTTAAATTATAGGTACTTATCAAATATCATTGTTTTTTCTATATAATGAAATAAACTGTAATATATGTAATTTAATAGATAGCTACTTTTTTTAAAATTGTTGTAAAATTACTTGACAAACTATAAGAAAGATTTACTAGTGCTTCATGTTTCATGTACTGACTTGCTGAACTTATATGGCAACACAATCGGAAAAGCTACTTCTACTGAAATTCAATTACTGACACATATGACCAAATTCTATAAGAATGCACATTGTAGAGTGTTTAATGTAAGGAAAGGAAGTCAACGCGAAGGCACTCACCACACACACAATGCTGCTAGTGCTAATAGTGTCATTTCAGGTACTTCATTTCATAACGCATCGAATTTTCCTTCAGTCGCTTCAGTCGATATTTTCGCCTGTAAAAACATTACGTATTTCCGGTTTCCTCAAACTGTAGCAAATATGATAAAATTAAAATACAAATAATAACGAAATTAAATTTTGTTTGTGATACTACAATTTCGACTTTTTATACTTACAATTTTTAAGATTTCTATACGATATTATACAAATGTGAATTATTGATTTATTTCTATATGAGATTAAATTGATTAAACAGCGAGTGATGCAGGTGAGTTATTTTTTAAAAACACATTTTACCTATAGATATAATTAAGTACAGTTAAGTATATACCTACATAATACATAGGTAAGTATATTAAATAAATTATATTATACATATATTGTAACTTATATGATTAACTCATGTTTATAGTTCCTACTTGATGATCAGTCATTAAGTTTAATCTTAGGTACCTATCTATAAAGTTTCCATAATGATGGAATAACACACATTCATGCTATGTCCATTTTTTGTCTTATTAATCATTTATTAATAATACAAATAAGTGCCTAATAGTTATCCAATTCTCAACGAACTACACATTTTACAAAGCTAAAATGAACATTAATTAATTAAAATTAACAAACGTAGAACTAGAACATCACGAAAGTATTATTTCCAATGATTAGTTCTATCCGTTAGAACAATATTACTATTTTTACTACTTCTATTATTCTATTCAAGTTTTAAAAGCTTCCCATTAACATGCCCTTAGAATTAGATGTACAGATTTCTTATGTTCAAACTAAAAAATATTCAAATGTGATTTGCCCATCCTGACATAAAAAAAAACGTGTTTTATTTTTAATGAGTTGGCTCTTTTAATTTTATAATCATTCTGTGGAACTTTTAGTATCAAAAAAGTTATAGCTAAGTAAAATCTTTATATGTGATTTGTGAATCAGTATACTTGGAAGTAGCATAAGTGTCCAAGCTATCGACAAAAATAATAATAATAATATTATAATAATAATATCTGGGACATCCCACACAGCGCCATCTAGTCCCAAAGTAAGCAAGTCTTATGCTTATAGGCTAGTAGATAGCTGATATACATACTTATTCTTTCTTATAATATATACATATATAGATACTTTCACAGACACGAAACAAATAGACATGTTCATGCACACAAATATTTGTCCCGAGTGGGAATTGAACCTTGGCTGCAAAGTCTCCAACCACTCGGCCAAAAGGTCAGATCGTATCATGATTTTTTTCAACATTATACATACCTATTACAAGATGTATTAGAAACTATAATGAAACATAGAAAAACATTTGTTGCTAATACACTTTAAGGTTTGTTAGTTGTGTACCATGCGATGTCGCATCCATTATATGAAATTTGTCTCTATCTAAAATGTGTTTTTCTTTGCTTGTCTTTTCATATGCTTTTCTATACCATTCATATGATAGTGATCAAACTTATTATACTATAGAAACTAGTGGCCGTCCAGTGGTCGAAAGTTGACTATTATTCATTTTTTTTTAAGTGTGAACATTATTGAGATTATTTTGTTAAGGAGTATACCTCTATAATTGTTGCGTGCACTTAATTTTTTATAATGCAATATGAAAGTATGACGAATAGAGACTTTTAAATAAGTTGTAGGTGGAGAAATAATAATAAATTTATTAAAAAAAATTAATAACACTAAAGCTACTGAACACAAAAAAAAATTGATTGCCAAACAGAAGAGAAAGTGCCTACTGAAGTGTTTTGTCTTTGTCGATTTATAGTATACTTATAGAGAAGAAGAAGATATCACTCTGGACAGGTTTATTGGTTAAAGACCACTAAGAGGCACTGCAGTATATTTGTTTTTTGAAAACAAGTTACCAGATTTTGATGTGTTTTTTGCATTACATAGACCTGTACTGAATCACCTCAGCGAAAAGTTTAATGGTTATTAGCCAACTAGCGACTACAGACTACACATTACTGTTAAAGTGATCTATTATTAACATTCGAGAAGGTTTCTGTGTACTTTTTGCTTATATAAATTTTGGTTACTGTCATACAAACTTTTGACTCCCACCTCCCCCTTAAAATTGGAAAATAAAAAACTCTGAAACACGTCGTTACTTATTTATGATTAGCGGTCGCGCCCGGATCCGCCTGGGTGGACTACAGAAATGTTCCCCATCGCGTTCTCCCTCCCCTCCCCTTTCCTACTATAGCACTCCTAGTGTCCTAGCTCCATTTCTACGTAACTAATGTATTTAATTTGATAAGGATTCATATCATGTTTAAAAAACACCTTCGCAAATAGTGCGTTTATGTTAGAATAAATTTGATTGCCATAAAAAAGGTTAAACCAACTTTAAAAGATACACATATGCTGTCGCGGACTTTTGGTTAGTACTTTCAAAGGGGAACAATACCGTCATACATGACTTTTGCTTAACATCAACCGTTTACGCAGCACACGCAACAGAAGCTCTCAAAAAGAATTTTTTTTTTTGTTTTTGCAACATTTTTCGTTGATGCTCTTCTCCTATTGGTCGTAGCTGATATAATAATGGCCTATAGCCTTTTTCAATAAATGAACTATCCAACACAATAAAAAAATTTCAATTCAAACCAGTAGTTCTTGAGATTAGCGCGTTCATACAAACAAACAAACTCTTCAGCTTTATAATATTAGTATAGACAAGGGGTGCCGGAATATATATTTATCTTAAACGCCTAGGCCAATTTTGATGCGGTATTTTACGCTCTATAGTAATGATAAGAACTAGTTATTAGATAAGTTTTGCTGTTATAAACTGCAGGTGGTGCAGCAGTAAATGTGTTTCCTTAAAACGACTAGCTCGATTTTGATGTGGGTTTTACATTACATAGTTATGAGTATCGAGTAGGTTCTCAGATCAGTTTGCAGTTATAAGCCACCAGAGGGCGCTGTAATAGATGTTCCTTTAGAACATCTTTTTCATCATTATCAACTTGGACACAGGCGCCCTGATCTTTAAAAAATAATAAAATAATTTTTTTTTTTAAATTGTTTTAGAAAGTTCCATGATATGGAACGTCTCGTCATTTTAGCGGTCTAAGTACAAATGTATTTGTATAGTCCCCAGTGTCCCCACGAATCATAAGCTAAATGGAGTACTGCCTGCATATGATATATTAAGAAAAGTGTATTGGACTGTTACCAATAATTATTATGCCTGAATCCAAAATATACTAAGATTAATATTTTTAATTTTATTATATGTTTGCATTTTTGTTTGAACGTTTACCTATTAGGGGAGACAGGGGACACTTGATGGCTATTTTGAAAAATAATGTCTCATATTAATTAACCTTAAAGTGTTACTATAATTTTTTTTGATAATTTATTAATCTTACATGGTGATTATACATTTGGGAATGAAAATAAAACACATATGATTTTAATTTTTTATTTTAATAAAAACAAAAAGATCAAGTCACCCCTATTTCAATGACAGCAATAGTTCTGTTCTGATTTATTTATTTATTTTATTGGAGAACAAACAGATACAGACCATTAATAGGTTAATAAGATTTACATTATTGAAATATGATATAGTCTATATCCTAAAACATTCTCACTAAGATTTACAAAATTTTAATTTGAGCTTCCACATCACACTCAAGACACACACCACTCAACACCAACACACGTCACTTCAAACCTCATCCATCGTTACATTAAATTTTAATTTTGAAATTTTTAATAATAGGTACAGTACCTTAGGAATTGGTCCAAACCAGTTTACTTAGCGGAACAAAATTCACACTACTTACAATATTGCATCTGTTATAAAATAATACATATACAGCATTTTAAATGAATGTTAAGGCTTACAAGATAAAACAATTTTAATTCAATTTTAAATCACGATATTATCATCATTACTTTCCTCATCGACCATCATAACATGATAAACATTGCGTCTAAACACAGCAGGGGATGAACTGAAAATATCGACCGATGCAAGGTTTTCGTCATACTGTTTACAAATTCTGTACAATGGAGCTCGTTTTCCAGCGTTAGTATTACATTTCGGCAAAGCAAAGAGATGGTCGGAGCGCGTGCGCCGACTCGGAGCTCGAAAATTTATCTGGGCGATGAGTTCAGGACAGTTGTATTTATCTCTGCAGATGTTGTACAGTGCCACCGCATCAGCTTGTGTGCGTCTTGAAGAAAGTGTCAAAAGATTATATGTGGTCAGCAGGTGGACATAGGATGGTGGTTTTCCCATTGTTCTGTAATGCACCGCGCGCAGAAACTTTTTTTGAATGCTTTCTATTCGACTTGCATAAATTTGATAGTACGGGTTCCAGACAACCGATGCGTAATCCAATTGAGACCTGATCAATGTCTTGTACAGCAATAGATAGGATGACGGCTTTTTAAACGGTTTGGCGATACGGAGAACAAAGCCCATCAATTTATAAGCTTTATTCACTATACTCTCTACGTGCTTATCAAATATCCACTTCAATATCATTAATCAGTCTTTCATAATCAGCTTTTCACATCACTTTCAACCTAATCAGCAGTGTTAATTCCAATCAGCCCATTATGCCCCACTGCAGGAGCTTAGGGGTCCCCCCAGGGTGAGCGGGCTTGGAACTTAATCCACCACGCTGCTTCAGTACAAGTTGGTGGATTTTAATGGCTGCCATCTGTTGATGGCACCAGGGACCGACGCGACGGCTTAACGTTTGCGCGTTTACTGGTTAACTTGAAAACAGGTGCACCGATTTTTTTACAACTTACAACATTTACAATATCTTCTTTTATAGCTCATTTGACCTTATGATTGACAATTTTCGGCTGTGAATCTTTTTTTTTTTTTTTATAATACATGGGACTTCCCACACAGCGCCATCTAGTCCCAAAGTAAGCAAGTATTATGCTTGTGTTATGGGTTACTAGACAACTGATATACATACTTAAATATTATTTATAATATATACATATATAAATATATTTTTTTTTAATATATATAACAACCAAGACCCGGTACCAGTATCAATATTCATCATACTAATACTGACCCGACCTGGGATTCGAACCCGGGACCTCTAGCCCCGTAGGCAGGGTCGCTACCCACTAGGCTAAACGGTCGTCAAAGCGGTTTTCTTTGTGATCTCTTCAAGTGAAACCGACACCATGGAAGTAAACAAACATTTATTTTAATATCGTAATGTGTTTATATCAAATGTTATACAAAGTCTTTTTACATATAAAAACGGAAAGAAGTGACAAAAAACAAAAACACGTATAAAAATATTAAAAATAAAATCGACGTGATTTTGCTTCGAAGTAACAACTAGATATTTATAATTAATATTGTCTTTGTAAGGCGAGAGGATACCGGCGGCGCGGCGATGATTGGCATAATAATCGATATTACACGTGCACGAGGTCAACGACCGCATGTTTGACCTGTTTTATTGTGCCATCACTGAGAAAAATTTCAGCATGAAAAAAGGATATTGTATACTTAAATGTATACGTGGTATTACTTGAGTTAGCGGAGCACAGTATAGTACACCATGCAGCTGCAGGGCAAGTCTGTCGGTGTACTTTTGATGTATCCATATTAATGTTATATTGTACATATTTAAGTCTAAAGTATACGTTGACGATATATTTCTGAAATATACGTTCGTCTGTACGAAGGATTTCTCTTAGTACAGGTATAGGTTAAATTATAGGTAGATTTCTCTTAGTACAGGTATAGGTAAAATTATAGGTAGATTTCTCTTAGTACAGGTATAGGTAAAATTATAGGTAGATTTCTCTTAGTACAGGTAAAAAGTTACTCCGACACTCTCTATTAATTTGTCCTATTAACTTCCACTCCATACAAATCTGTATTTCTCGCTTTGATATAGTCAATTCGAACAATTCATTTTCATTAGGGTTTCATTTCATACCCAAAGGGTCGTGGTAGCCTGTCGTGATAGCCCAAGCGCGGCGAACCTGTTTCAAATCTACAAGGCCACGTGGCCGTGGTTCGAATCCGGGCGTGTACCAATGAGTTTTTTCTGACTTAAGTATATTAACTATCACTGACTCCGTGCCTCGGAGAGCATGTTAAGCAGTCGGTCTCGGTTGCGGTCAATAGGGCGGTCGTTACAATCCACCAACCCGCATTAGGGCAGCGTGGTGGATTTAAGCTCCAAGCCCCCTCATCTTGAGGGGAGGCCTAAGCCCCTGCAGTGGATATAAAAACAGCTGATGGAATGTAATGGAACCCAAAGGGTACCAACGGGAACCCTATTATTAGTAATGGCTCTGCTGTCCATCCGTTCATCAGTCTGACACAGGGCTGTATCGTCTGAACCTTAATATATAGACATTTTAAACACAGAGTGTGTATTACTATCGCCGCTATAATAACAAGTAATAAAATTAAAATGAAATTGAAAATTAAAGGGCGTCCCCATGACGAGCGATTGGCCGAATAGGTAGTTAGAGACCCTAACTGCGGAGCCGATTCCCGCCCAGGACAAATATTTGTTACAATCCCCAACCCGCAGTGGAGTAGCGTGGTGGATTTAAGCTCCAAACCCCCTCCTCACCCTGGGGGAGGCCTAAGCCCCTGCAGTGGGGTAAAATGGGCTGATGATGATGATGATGATGACAAATATTTGTGTGCATGAACATGTTTGATTTGTACCGGGTTTGGGTGTAAAATATTTATATATGTATTTATTATTAAAAAAAAGAACAAGTAGGTATGTATATCAGTATGTAGTAACCCATAACACAAGCATAATACTTGCTTACTTTGGGATTAGATGGCGCTGTGCGGTATGTCCCATGTATTATTTTATACAAGATAAGTTTTTTTTATTTTTCATTTATATTGTACTGTGGTACAGAACTCTTCGTGTGAATAATTCAAAGATTTCGTAGTTATAACGACTAAAAACTTTTTTTCGTCGATTTAATTTTTTGTTTAAAAGTTTTAACAAAAAATAAGCATTTCAGATACGTCGTAGTGACATATGCATGTTACGGACGCGTGAGTTTTACGTAGGTATAGTTCCAATCAAGCTTTATGGCGGATGTGAACATAGGCACAAGTCGCGTCGCAGTAACCAGTTAGGTGTAGCGGGACGCAGTGGAGCGAGGGGCATATGACTGAAACTGCGCAAGCACGCTTATAGCGTTGTATTCCGATCCGCCATAAAGTTTAATTGGAACTATACCTACGTACCTATTGCGGTTTGTGTTAGAACTCATCATTGGCTGTAGTTTATACATAAGTATTTTTTAAAGCTGTAAATACTGTTATTGAAATAAATAAACTGACCCGAAACCAATGTAAACGAACTAGCACAAAACATTGGTACATATTATACAGCTATATTCACAATAGTGAATATTCTAGTACTTATTCGAAGTTTATACCGACTCCGCCTTGAAACGGGTAACGTAAACATGCCACGAACGCCGCCGTCTAAACTAAATAAAAACGCGTTTGACTAAGATAAACATGCGGCTTGATTGGTTTGTAACTGAGAGCTTTTACACATGGCGACACGTTTATTAGGTTAATCCACCTTCAGGTAGTTATGTTCCAGACGATAAGTGAGTATTAGGATTTGTTCCTATAACCTAAAATTTAATAAATAAACTTCCGATATTTTATGGACACTATTATTCTGTATTTTGTCCTACTAATATTGTAAACGCGAAAGTTTGTATGTGTGTTTGTTGCTCTCTCACGCTAGAACCACTGAATGGATTTTAATGAAACTTTACAATAATATGGTATATACATCAGAATAACACATAGTCTATAATTTGTAGATACTAGCTTTCAAGTCAGAAAAACTCATTGATACACCCCCGGATTTGGTTCGAATCCGGGCGTGTACCAATGAGTTTTTCTGACTTAAGTACATAACTATCACTGACTCCGTGCCTCGGAGAGCACGTTAAGCAGTCGGTCCCGGACGCTGTCAATAGATGGCGGTCGTTACAATCCTCAACCCGCAGTGGAGCAGCGTGGTGGATTTAAGATCCAAGCCCTCCTCACTCCGGGGGAAGCCTAAGCCTTTGCAGTGGGGTAAAAATGGGCTGATGAAGATGAAGAACACAATGTGTTCTATGTCATAGGCTATAATGTATAAATATACTAGCTTTCCGCCCGCGGCTCCGCTAGCGTGGACTACACAGTTGTATCAGGACCGCCATGATTTTTTGCATAGATATAGTTTATAAGCTGAAAGAGTGACAAGGCTACTTTTTTTCCTGGGAAAAGGGGTCTCGGTACAACTATGTAGTCCACGCGAACGGAGACGCGGGCGGAAAGATAGTTTTAAATAATTTTAATCAAATTCGGTAAATTTAAATTACGAAGCTCTGAAATGTAGCCTTTGCGTGATGTCAGTTCTGTCGGGTTTTCAGCGTTGCCTCTATTATAAACATTTCAATACGAGAAACGTGCCTGTGTAAATATTACGCTTGTAAACTATTTTGACCAATGTCATTAATGACGATTGACGACCGCTTAGCCTAGTGGGCAGCGACCCTGCCTGCGAAGCTGGAGGTCCCGGGTTCGAATCCCAGGTCGGGTCAGTATTTATATGATGAATATTAATACTGGTACCGAGTCTTGGTTGTTATATGTATGTGGTGTCTTCGCTTGGTACCCAAAATACAAGCAAATGCTTAGTTTGGGACCTAGACGTTGTTGTGATTGTGTGTGTTATTATTATTAATGTACTATATCGATTGGAGATTTGTTTAGCGGCGCAGCTTTATTATAAGGTGACCGATTGGTCGAGTGGTTATGTTTGTGTGCATGAACATGTCTATTTTTTCCGTGTGTGGGTGTAAAATATCTATATATGTGTATAGGATAAAAAAAGAATATCGAAGTATGTATATCCGTTGTCTAGTATCCCATAACACAAGCATAATACTTGCTTATTTTGGGACTAGATGGCGCTGTGTGTATTGACCCAGGTATTATTATTATTATTACTATACTACAACATACAGACATTGTAGACAGTTTTAGGTGTAACGGGACGCAATGGACCGTGGGGTATATGACTGTACCTGCGCAAGCACGCTTATTGCGTGGTATTCCGATCCACCATAAAGTTTGAGGCGAAATATACCTTCGCCGCGAGCGCTATGTACAAAAGTTTTGCGTGACGCACCCCATTTAATGTATTTTTTTTTTACAGTTCTCACACAAAATGGAATTGTCGAGATACGTGAACGCAACCTTTGTCGTCTTGGTGTTGCTGTTGTTTGGCATTTCGGAAGGTAATTATAGATTACTAGCGGTCGTACCCGACTCTGCCCGGGTGGACTACAGAAATGTTCCCATTCCCTCTCCACTCCTCCTCCTTTCCACCAACTTACTCTACTCTGCCCTCCTAACCCCTTACCTTACCTCTCCCCTATCAACCCTCCCTCAATCCTCCCTAAAATTCCTTTATTTTACTATACCTATCTATTACATTACATTAAAAATTCGCAAAACGGACGCAACCGTCAATGACATCTGCCTGCCTTCGAGTCGCGCACTCAGCGATCAGCGACTTCTTCCCCCACCTCGCCCCGGAAAGCTAGTTTGAAAATAAAATATTGCCAATGTTACTCGCTGACAATGTAGCTTTCCATAGGTGAAAGAATTTTTAAAATCAGTGTACAACTGTGTAGTCCACGCGAGCGAAGCTGTGGAAAGAAAGCTAGTATCTTTATAAATAGCTTATACGTTATTCTGTTGTATAAGCTATATTATTGTAAACTTTCAATAAAATCCATTCAGTAGTTTTTGCGTGAAAGAGCAACAAACATCCATACATAAAAACTTTCACGTTTATAATATTAGTAGGATTTTAGAAGTAGGTAAAGCGTCATTGTTTACCTGCCTTGTAAAATCAAACAGAGTTTTTTTTATATTCAGCATAGAGGAAATTAATTTGATACCAGCATATGTTCAGCATGTGTCGTGATAGCCCAAAGCGCAACGAACCTGTCTCAAATAAGGCTTCATAGGGCCATGGTTCGAATCCGGGCGTGTACCAATGAGTTTTTCTGACTTGAGTACATAACTGTAACTGGCTACGCCGCATCCCTGATTCTTGTTTCCTCACTACCCGCTTTTTCTTTTACATTCTATTCCGCTGTTGTCTTTCCTATGTGACGCACTGAAAATATAAAACGCTGAACGCATAATCGCTTATCGCCTAAAACTCGTATAAAAAACCTAATAATATTGTGTAACAAACGCTATAACATATAAACTGTGGAGTGTGCCCGATACGTGTTGGTGCCGCGCCGCCGCCTGACTGGAGGAGCTCCTGGCTGACAGCGAAGACTTATATGTGTGTTGCTGCGTCAAGGTCAGTCCCTTTAGTCTTTCCTCTCCTTTCGCTATCGCCCCTCGCTATACCTATTAATACAGTCCACTAAAACGCTCACGCTTCAGGAGTGAGCCCAGACGAAGTTCAAAGAAGAACTCGTGGGCGCCTTCAGTAACTGACTCCGTGCCTCGGAGAGTACGTTAAGCAGTCGGTCCCGGACGCTGTCAATAGATGGCGGTCGCTACAATCCCCAACCCGCAGTGGAGCAGCGTGGTGGATTTAAGCTCCAAGCACCCCTCCTCACCCCGGGGGAGGCCTAAGCCCCTGCAGTGGGGTAAAAATGGGCTGATGAAGTGAAGTGAAGAAGTTAAGATATGTTCAGTCAGAGTATATACTATGCGTTTAATTGTTTTACCAGATAAAAATGCACCAGTGTGACTTAGTTTGATTAGTTTATTTGCTTTGTTTGCTTAAAAAACACATGTTGTTTTAGCCGAGTGATAGTGAGCCCGGTTCTTGTTTAGAAAGCCGTGGTTGCGATTCCATGGCATGTACCTACCAATGAGTTTTTTCTAACTTATGTACATATCCATCACTGACTCTGTACCTCGGAGAGCAAGTTAAGCTGTCGGTCCCGGTTGGCATCACTAGATGGCAGTCGTTAAAATGCACCAATCCTCACTGCAGCAGCGTGGTGGATTAAGCTCCAAGGTTTCTCATCTCGAGGGGAGGCCTAAGCCCCTGCGGTGAAGCATTAATAAGCTGATGGTATGGTACATAGAAAACAGTGTTAAATTTAACATAATTATTTGCATTTAGCAACACATGAAGCATTCAATTATCTTAATAGACTATATGAACTTTGGTATGTAATTGTAAATTTTAAGGGGACTCTTTTATTTCGACGCCGGAGGAAATCTATACATGCGATAAAACCTTAGACTTTCCGCGTGTGTACGTTAGCAATTTTCGCTAAAATAATTCTGGGAGGGAGACGCGAGAAACAAGCAATAAAACGTAAAAAACCAATTGTTTAATTTTTTTGTCTGTTTGTCGATTTGTTTTTCGTTTGTGCGTGCATCACGTAAAAGCCGTTCATTAGACTCAAATCCTAATAACTGTAAAGTATGAAGCTCTATTCTGAGTAATACCTATTTAGTGTTAATTTCATCAAAATCGACCCACAGAATGAAAAGATACTAAATTTTTAACTTTAGTTAAAAAGCTTATACCATGCTGCCGTGCCGTAGGTCCACCTCACGACATCGACAGAGTGAAGGACGAAGTCGTGGGCATAGCTAGTAGGAAATAAGTAGTACATTTTCTTAACATCGAAAACGTTTGTATTTCAAAAGGCGCGTGTGGACGAGGGCTATCGTGCGGTATAAGATTTGTTGAAATCGGATTAATAGGTTATTCGAAAAATATCCAAAATTTGGGCTAATAAAATCTGACTTTTTTACTTCCGACTTGATATTTTAGAACTGGGAGTAGATAAGAAGAAAAATCAAAAATGCTTTATCACCAGCATCAACGAATATGTGAATTTTTATTCTGTCAAATTGTACAATCGTTATGAGTAAAAAAGTTTTTTGTAAACGCTCGTTTCATGGCTTTAAGATGTAGTCACAATATAAATGAAGCACCTCTTTAAATCACAATACTTTACGTATACGTGCTGTATCTTTCATGTATGGCATGACGGTAATTAGCACATTAATCTAGGTCTAATGAGGTCAACGACCGCATTAACTTGCTTCGTTGTTTTAGTGACCACCGCGCTTTTTATCCTAATATATAATATTCATACCCGTGAAATTTCATTAAAATCGGTTTAACCGTTTTGGAGAGTAGCTCGAATAGACAGATGGACGTACATACAGACATACAAAAAGTAGTGTATGTCACTATTGACTACTTCTTTTCCATATCTGTGAAGTTTCATCAAAATCAGTTTAGCCATTTTGGAGATTTGCTCGAATAGACAGACAAACATATAGTATTATTTTATACATATAGCCTATAGCCTTTCTCAATAAACAGACTATCCAACATAAAAAGAATTTTTCAATTCGAACCAGTAGTTCCTGAGATTTGCGCGTTCAAACAAACAAACAAACAAACTCTTCAACTTTATAATATTAGTATAGATAAATGTGAGAGTTTTTATGTTTAAAAGTGAAGCACACAGCAACGGCCCAACGGATCTTAGCTTTGTTTTGTGCTTAGATATGGTCTACGAGTTCGAGGGTAACATAGGCTACTTTTTACACAGTTTCTGTGGTATAACTATCCTTCATGTTGAAACGGCTGAGTATTTTTGAGTGAGTAGATTCAGTACAAAGGTGTCTAAGGCTTGGAATAACACACAAGATAAATTTCATCCCGGAGAATTACACGGTTCCATTGGAATAGGTATTCTTTATACTAAAATGCTGTGCTAAAATGCCCAAACAGATTTTTATATTTATTTATACTTTTATAATTAAATTATAATTCCTTAGGTAAAGTTAAGTTTTAGAATTTTCTAGAAAATCTCGTCCTTTTGGCGGTCCCGGTACAACTGTGTAGTCCAAACGAGGAAGCGTCTGGCGGGAAGCTAGTACCAAGAAATCTAAACAAATAATAGACAAGAGTTGTACACCGTTGACCGTTGTCGATTGGAACGTTGCCTTTTTATTGACAAAAACAAAAATAATTTTATTTTCTTTTTTGCCAGTATCATGCATAGATTGCTTCAAATGTGTGTCAATGAACGGACGCTATCCCGCGTGCGACGACCCCTTCCACAATAACCACTCGCTGAGCCTACTGGAGTCGCCGTGTATGGGTGGCCGTAAGGGGCGAGATGGACTATTTCCCGCCACGTCGTGCATCAAGATCGCTGGAGTGTTCGGTGAGAGCGTAAAACTATCAACTCAAATCTGCTCGAATGGCGTTTGCGTCTTTGTTTATTCACAGTCGTGCCGTCCCCCTTACCGAGGGATCGACACGTGTCGGCCCTCTACTTGAATTTAATTCATACGCCCAGCGAGGCGGCGCTCTTACGAGTAAGGTACCGCACGTCAAAGGCAGTCACGCACCGAAGCATCCTCAATACGTCCGGTTCGCGTTCATTTCAAATTCTATGACATTCTACGCAGTATAAGTTGAGGATGTCCTTTAGCCGGTCGGGCTGCTCCTTCTGTGTTGTTCCGACCCGGCACTATCTGCGCGGTAGATTGGGTGCGCAGTTACTCTTCATGCAGATTCGGCCTTCACAAAAAAAAAAACCATTCTAATGCCGCGTGCCCGTCAATAGTAGCGTCACAACGCCGCTACTGTTCACCAATCATTCATATTTTTATAGATTGCTTCTTGACCGCTACGTACTGTCTCGCGACAGCACTAACTTAATTTCAATTTTAGACCCCGCAGCCGAGTTGTTACTGTCCCGAGACGCAATTCCCGCGCACTTCCATAAACTGTTGGAGTCGAGTCTCTCCGACTCCACAGTCTAAAGCATGAAATGAGCCAAGTAAAATTGATTATTTTCTTCGCTATGCACCCGCACACCTCACGTCTCTGAAAACGATAAATATGCGTTTGTTTGAGTATGCTTGCATGCATCGTGCGGCTTGGAATCACTTCAGGCTTAGTATTTAAAGATTCAGATGACCAAAATAATGCCGATTATGCACACTCGCGCATGAGTTACTTTGTTACAACCCTGACGCATATGACCCGGAAGCCTGTCATCAAAAAATGGTCTTAAACCTGTTTTTTGTCTATTGCAAGTTTTTACACAAACAAAATTCATAGATTTTTATCTGATGATAACATATATTTCACTCGCGCATACTAGCGCCAATTAACAACCCCTCCTGTATCGCACGACACGCACACAAGCGTTAGGCACATCAGAACACTCTAATAGAATATCTAATAGATACTAACGGTAGTCTAGCAGATACACTTCTATAATATATGTATCGCGGGTATATACGAGATAATGTTGTAATTATGCGCAATGTTGTAATTATGCGCTAGTAGGTATGCGTACTTCGTGCACCGTGCTTCGGAGGGCACGCTAAGCAGTCGGTCCCGGACGCTGTCAATAGATGGCGGTCGTTACAGTTCCCAACCCGCAGTGGAGCAGCGTGGTGGACTTAAGCTCCAAGCCCCCCTCCTCACCCTGGGGTAGGCCTAAGCCCCTGCAGTGGGGTAAAAATGGGCTGATGATGATGATGATGATGATGATGAGGTATGCGTAAGTGTGTGCATGCTAGATGTTCGAACGCGGCGTAGTTCTTTCAATGATCTGTGGTTTCAACGCTGACATATAAAAATATCTTTTATATTGCAGATGACACGGGTGAGAGAATCACGGTCCGAGGCTGCGGCTTGGATTCCGGGACCGCGACCACAGACACGGAGATTATCCGCATGTCGCATTGTGGTCGGTTCTATTATAACGACAGGTCAGTAAGAAGTACAGGTAACGTGTATGGTGGCGTTGACTATGACGTGTATTCCCTAGGAATTAACCATGGATGAACTACACAGACAAGTCAACCTTTTAGACCACGCTTTGACAGGGAATAGCATTCGCCAAGGCTATGTAGTGACACTACATAACTACGTCACTAGTGAGCCGTCAGTTGGAAGCAGGTCGGAAGCCATTAAATTGTCAATTTTGAACGAGCCAATGAAAACTAGCCGACCTCTCCCCGCACCCCGCCACTTTTTGGCGATTTCGTTTTCGTACTGACGTTTATTAAAGCGTGGTCTATAGGTTGACTGGTCTGTGATAAACTAGCAAAAGAAGAGTGTGATGTCCGATAACGCCCCGACGCCTATCTTGGAAAATTCTTACTATTTTACTTATTACTTGATGACCGCTTGGCCGAGTGCTTAGAGACCCTAACTGCCAATGATCGCGGGTTCGATTCCCGCCCGGAACAAATATTTGTGTGTATTAACATGTTTATTTGTTCTGTTTCTGGGTGTAAAAATATCTATATATGTATGTATATATTACCTATAAAAAAAGGATATTTAAGTATGTATATCAGTTGTATGGTACCCATAATACAAGCTTTGCTTAGTTTACGACTAGATGGCGCTGTGTGGGATCTCCGAGGTATTATTATTATTTCAATAAAAATATTCGTTTGTTTTTCTTTGTTAATAGTATTATTTCCTTTAAGGAATTAACTGATGTGACGTAACTTTTTAATAAATTAAACGATCAAAGACAGACTTAGGTATTGCTGTAATAATTGTGCCTTCGCGAACTAGTTTACTGTTTTTTTTTTTTGTGATATACTGCATTAAACTGTTATTTGGTTGTATGGGAAACAGTGATGCGAGAGGCATACGACTGTACCTGCGCAAGCACGCTTATAGCGTTGTATTCAGATCCGCCATAAAGTCTTACGCGATCTATACTTTATGTAGATTTCGCCTTGCATTACCATTTTTTTTTTAAGTTAGAAATTGTTTTGCAATCGCAGATATGTCCACGGCTGTCTCCAGAGCTGCAACGACGCAGACGCTTGCAACGGGGCCAATGACGTCACATATCCAAGATGGCTACCGATTTCGTCAATAATTATCATTACTTATAAAATCATATCCAATCATATCCTATACATTGAAAGCTAACATTGTTAGTGTACTTAAGTCCAATGAATAATTTCATTTATGCTTTTAAAAAAAATATCAAGCTAAAAATATTATTCGCGCGCAATCAGATTATATACGACCTTTCGGAAATATGTGGGTAATATTCGGGAATATATTCATGCATATAATAACATCATAGACTTCCCGTGTCTGTGTATCAATGATTTTGATGACAAAAAAATAAATAAATAACTAGACGTGAATAATAAGTAATAGAACCTAAAATATTTTTTGAAATTTTTGTTCGTTTGTATGTACATCACGTAAAAGCCAGTCATTGGATTCAAAATCCAAATAACTGTAACATATTAGGTTTTTTCTGAGTAATATTTAATGTTTAATTCATCAAAATCGACGCACGAAATCAAAAGATATTTAATTTTTAAGTTTAGTAACCACACGCGTGCCCGGTGTTGCGGGACGTGCGTCGCTGGAAAGCGTGCCTAGTATAAGTGAGCGAGCTTATGTATGTCATTATTAAATAAAATCATTAACCTACCCAATTAACAAACACTAAAACAATCTTGTAAATTGTTTCCTAATACAAACGGAGTCAAGTTGCATTTCATAACCGTCTAAGATAGATTTAAGCCCACGCAAACCAAGTCGCGGGCGCAGCTAGTTTCAAATACACCGAGTGTATAATGATTTTAGTATAGTGATTTTAGAATTTATTATGATGGTTTGACTATCAGTAGAGCTATTGATGATCGATATCATCATAAATACGAGGAAACCGAGGTGAAAAAATTACACGTCATCACAATTACGTTACAGGAGTTATAATTTCTGCTGACGCTTTTTTTTCTTTTCATATTTCTCGTTTTTTATTATAGGAGTCATCCATTGCTTGACTGATGAACATTTTTTTCAGGGTATTTATTATTTTCATGGTAGGAATAGTTAAAAGCGAGTTTTTACCTAAGGTTTAAAATCGTTACCTTTGCAGGTGACATTTAGTTCTAGTTTTCGCCGAAAATATAAATTTTTTCCCCTTGGTTTACAATGTACATTTAAGGTCACTGACATATGTACCCAGGTACTAGACGTGAAGGTCCCTTTATATCGTATGGCGCACGTAACGCAAACGAGAATGGCCGAACGCGTCCGATAATAGTCGATTGCAATTTTGTTGTTGTTCACCAGGGCCGTATTGTAACAGTCATTTAAATTAATTTTTTTTTGTTGGGCAGTAAAAATTATATTATAACATTGCACTATGTCACCAAGGAGAAGATATTTTGATAAATACTTTCTTTTTAAATTACTGTTAAAGTCGAATCTACTGTTAATTTAAAATTATTTATTCAGGATATGATGAAATGAAAATTTTTAAGTAGGTACATTTACATATTTACAAAATTCGCAGCACATTGCAAAGTTTACAATTATACTAAAAATTACTAAAAAAAAATTTAAAAAAAATTTACATTCCTATATCTGTAAGAATTAAAAAAATTAATGTCAATAGTAATTATTAAGAACTTAACAAATATTTAAACAAAACTAAACTTACATTACAGTAGAAGGTAGCAATCTATAATAGTCAAACGAAAGTTAGTTTAGGAAATTCTTAACGACTTTCGTACGGAGTTTCATACGGTATGTACGTACAGTCTAGTACCATAGGTGCATATAAGTTGGTGTTTAAGGTTGTGTTACTTCTTCATACAAACCGCGAAGGGGGAATCGGTCACTTACTATTTTATTGACGCGGTTCCAAAACCTACCTAGATATCGATTTATCTCATCTTTAACTAAGTTTTTAATAAAACAAAACAGAAAAAATGATAACTGTTTAGAAAATTGTGACTCTTGAAATATCTAATTAGTAGCACATTCAGCCTAACTTTGGCCGTAAATAGTGTATATGTCGCAGGATGCTTTGATAATTCGAACTTTCGCGAAAACCCTAGGGATTTTGCAAAAACACGGATAATTAGACGATGGTGAAAACATTTCTCAATCTTATTCGAAAAAGTTAGGGTTTTTACAAAAACACTAGTCGCTATAGTAATACTGCGGAACGAAACGTTAGCTATTATGAAATAAGAATGCTGATTGGCCGGTCGGAGCGCCCAAATCGAGACCGCCTCTGATTGGTTGACGTTTTAAATGTCAGTCATTCGCGCACGTTGTTTTGTTTATGTTTTTGTGAGCAACTCAGCAGTCTTTTGTTTTGAATGTGGTTAAAAGTGTGCAAAAGTTTCTATAAATCGATATTGTTATTTCTTACCCTTCACAGCTCAATGATCTAACACTTCAATGCTCACAAGGTAAAACTAGGAACCAATCAGAATAAGATTTGGTCAGCAAGCAAAAAGCAGCTAGCCAATCGGAGTTAATGGTATTCAATGTTACTAGAGCGACTAGCGTTTTTGCAAAAATCCTATTTTTTTCCAGTAATATTTGCAAAAGTTTTTGCCACTGACTAATTAGCCCTGTTTTCGGAATATACCAAGGGTTTTCGCAAAAATTCGAATTATCAAATCATCCTACGACATATATAAAATGTATGGAAAGTGTAAATAATTTTATTTAAATACATAGTTTAATCAATAATATTTTCAAATGACTTTAAATACATTCATTACTTTATGGTAACACTAGAGCCAAAATCGATTTATAATTTTTTCCATACTAATTTTTAATACGTATTTAACATAGTGCGGCTCATAGAAATATTAATTTATTATATTTACATGGCATATCGAAAATAAATGTATTTTTTTCCGCGCTTTGTTTCTCGTACATGAAATGAGATAATTTTTTGTCTTTAAAATAATAAGAATTAAAAATTAAAGGGGGCTCCCCATACAAGAAAAGTGTTTTTTATATTTTATGATAAAGTTATGCTTAAAATTACACTTAAGCACACTTGTAACTGTTTTTTTCTTCAATAACGATGACGCTGGTTATGATTACGTTGTGAGATACCAAAAGCGAAAGAGAATTTATCATTCTGATTGCGCGCGGTTGATAATTGAATGTTTACTATTATTTTTGGCTGTGAAAATAACTATTTACACTAGTATACAAACGCTTTATAAGGTTCTAATGGCTGTAACGGCACATCGATGGCGCGGACGCGAGCAGTTTGCCTCCACCTAAAACTTGGGTCCCTCGACGTGTAATGTATCACGTATGTAACCGTCTATCCGTGGGCTGTCTAAAATTAATTTTTTTCTTACAATGTTGAACGGCGCTACAACTATTTTCCAACCCGCTACTTAATGGAAAACGGTGACGTTGCTTTCTGTTATTCTGTAATTACGTATCTCTTTTTTTTCTTATTATTATTAATTAAAAAAACTATTTATGTGATTAAATAAAGAAAATAGCTATCTGAAAAGGCATCCATCGTTTGTGTCATTCGAAGAGTAAAATATAATCACAAAACAATTCCAGTAGTCGATCCAGTGAAATATTGAGTAAATGTCGCAGTGAAATTCTAAAATTAGTAAAATTATAATTTAATGTTTAACTAGGTGTAAGTCGTCTCAAACTTTATTGCGGATCCGATAGAAGGCAGTAGTCGCGTCGCAGCACAGATTATCGTCGCAGTGACCAGTTAAAGGTGTGTGTTTCAGAGGTGTTTCTCCCGCAAACCCTGCGGCGGCCTCTCCCACCTGAGCTAGCCCGCGTTTAACGTTGTATTCAGATCCGCAGTAAAGTTTTAGGCAATCTGTAGGTACCTAATATTTGTCCGGTTTTTTTGGAGCTTAAGTAGTATTATAATTCAACTATGCTGTACTAGAATCTACTAAACACAGGGTAAATCTAAATTTTACCTGGGTAGGTTCTAGGGTCGCTATGCTCCGCGAACGCTATAGTTATTCTGTTTATTTATGTAGTACAACTTACAATTATTATCATTGCGGCGAAACAATTGCACATTTTCACATTGGTCATGGGACGGAGCTCTATAGCGTGGGCTGACCTTAGTAAAGGAATTCGCAGATTGCATGACCAGCGATCGCGCCATCGTATTGCCATTGTCTTTAGATCACACTTTAGATACTTCTTTTGAATGAAATGAAATTAATGTTACGAAAAAGAGCACAAAGTACCTATTATTAAATGTTTGTACCGTGTAGTTATTAAATATATATATATGCCTAGCACTGGAAATTCTGAATATTACAGAAATATCACCGAATTCATATCAAAATGTAAGTATTCATTCATCATGGTAATTTTGTAGCACAACTTTTTCTAAAAGAGAAACAATCTACTGGGCGATTATTATTAGGCCTTCGACACAGTCTATTATTTTATAATTTTTACAAGTATATCTGGCGATTATATTAAATTTTAAATTTTTTCATGTTTTCTATCATAAATATGTTTCAGATTAAAAAAAAAAAAATTTATTCGTATAATTAAATAAAATGTGTACACAACCGGATATGACGACATATAACAATTCCATGCAGAGTACGGTTTCATTAAAAACCGCAACTTGTATAGTTAATACGTTTTTCTCAAAATGACCCGAAAGTACGTCATTTCGTGTGCGCCATTTAAAAAAAAAAACTTCTAACCAAGCAGTTATGAATCAGTGGCACGGTATCATTTCAGGTTTTGCCAATCGCCATTTTGAAAAATTAATAAATTAAAAACCACATCTCTCTTAAATTAAAAGAACGGAATTAGTCTGTTATTTCAAAGGAACAATGTTTTCGATAGAAAACATAAAAACTACATATATGTTAGAAAAAATGGTTTTACCGAATTACATAACTATTCGTTTTTATCATTAATGTGTACTGAAAACAGAACCTAAATATGGTCAGTACCTATATAGGTACGTAATAAATGTTTTTTTTATATTGCATGTGGTTTCATATTTACTAAGTTTAGTTTTTGGAAAAAACAAAAGTGGAATAATATAGGTATTATATTTAATATACAGGATGAGATTTTAGTAACAAGCCAAAATTTTCCTAGATGTTAGGTATCACCAATAGACCTCATTACGTAAATAAAAATATAGGTCAAATATTCATAATCAATAATTATATCCTAAGTATTTTTTAACAAAATTTGGCTACCTTCTACTTACATAGGCGAAAGGGCGGGGCATGGGGCATGTGAGCAGGGTGCGTGCACGTGCACTGGCGCCCTCGTGAATGGTGACTAGTATTTTGGTAGTTTTGGGAAAGGTTTACGTAGTCTTAACTGAATATTTTCCTATTGAACGATACTAAAAAGGAACAAGACGGCAACGGGTTTTCATCAAAGGTCATTATATTAAAATTTGGCTGGTCATTAAAACCTCACCCTTTATAAGTAGATATGAATATATAATGCTTACCTAAGATATTTTTTGTATGACAAGTGATACATCATTTTAAATGTCTTGTTGTGTAAGTAGCTCTATGTATATTTTGCATAATTTAATTTAATTAACTTTAATAGTTTTTAAAATTAAAAAACCGGCCAAGTGCGAGTTGGACTTGCGCACCGACGGATCCGTACAAACCTGTAAGTAGATATATAAGTAATAGTAAGTTTGATTTTGTTACAGCTTAAAGGTATTATAGACCTTAATATTTGATATGAATTTCTATTTGATACTTTTCGCGTACATGGGGAAAGGGGTAGTAAGTTTAAAATTATTAAAAATATTTTTATTATATGATGTAACTAAAAATGTAGGCTTTTCGCAATTTTTCCTTTCTCTGTGCTATAAGACATTGCTTCGTACCAAATTTCAAGATTCTGAGTTTGCGGGAAGTACCCTGTAGGTTTTGATTTCCTTGCGGGTAGGTATAGAGAATTTGCAGCATAAACGGCTGTATCCTTTGATTGCGTTGGCTTAGAAGTTTGATTTTTTCACAGCTCCAAGGGACAATAGACTTGAGTATTTGATATGAATTTCAGCTTCATACCTCCACGCGTTCCGAGAAAAATGGTCTTGACAGACAGACAGATGGACAACAAAGTGATCTTATTAGGGTTCTGTTTTTTTTCCTTTTGAGTTTCGGAACCCTAAAAAAGGAACTAGTCAACAATTCCCTAGTCTAGTTTTACCTTCAAATCAAGCTACGAAGGCTGCTACGGTTAGAGTAGAAGTGACAGTTTTTAGTAGCATGGTACGGGTCTCAATTTTTGTATTTTTTTTTTAATTTGTATAACTTATACACTAAAAATATTTATTTGGAAAAAATCGTCTAGACATGAAGAAAGACCTTAATATGAGAATTACCAAATGTTTCTATTTTAAGTTTCGAACCCCAATATTGGAAAGGCACTCAAATGCACATAAGTTTTTTCTTAAAGAATATATACCTACAAGTGTGGTTTTTCGCTTCTGCCAAATCAATACATTGAAAGTTCAATACGATAAGAAACGTTTGAGGGTATTTCACATTTATTCGAAAATTTATACGAAAACCTTATTTTTTATCGATTTTATTAAATGTCCAAATTTTCCTTTTCGTCACATGCAACGGCGTTATAATCTACACTACGCAATACCTGAACGATTAGGCGGTAAACGCATCTGATAACACCTCGAATAGCGATACAAAGGGGTTAATTTTATAAAAAGAAAAAGTAGGGAAGTATTTCATTTACATTCTATTTCGGAATATATACATATATATATATAAAATTGTATTTGTCTTTAAAAGCTGATATTTTAACCCATATCAAGATGGCAGGAGGTTTAAAACACATTCTGTATATAGTATTTAAAAATCAATTAAATACGCACCTTAAAATTTAAACTATCATCGCAATTGAAGGGGTGAGTGGACAAAGATGTAAACTAATAAAAAGTTCAAAATGAGTTATGAATGTTTTTATGTTGCTCATTCCTTTTGCAAGCCTGAAATGATGCATGTTTGTCAGTTAATACCTTTGCTGTAGATCTTTATTTTTGACGCGAATCAAAATTTTCGCAGTCGATTTATGATCATATAAAATCTAATTCCATGCAAAAGGTCGATTTATTTTGTTTTCTTCAGATGACACCTTTGTCCACTCACCCCTTCGATTGTTTTCATCTTCATATTATGTAGTCAGTACCACAGACAAGTCAACCTTATAGACTACGCTTTGACAGGGAGTAGCATTCGCCAAGGCTATGTAGTGACACTACATAACTACGTCACTAGTGAGCCGTCAGTTGGAAGCACGTCGGAAGCCATTAAATTGTCAATTTTGAACGAGCCAATGAAAACTAGCCGACCTCTCCCCGCACCCCGCCACTTTTTGGCGATTTCGTTTTCGTACTGACGTTTATTAAAGCGTGGTCTATAGGTTGACTGGTCTGTGAGTCAGTACGAACGTTTAGTGAACAGTTAAATAAAGCTGGATTTTGTTTTATACATAAATATAGCCTTAACCGAAATCCATGGAAAGTTATGGTGCATATAATTCTATTGTTGCTTTAGAACTTATGATTAATAACATAATTTTAATTATCTGTAATAAATGAAACAAAAAATCATCAGTACAATTGTTTAAGGTCTTTTAATGGCCTAAGCTCTAAGTAATTAGTACAAATTGTAAAAAATAAAATAAAAACCATTTAATATTAATTATTTCAAAGAACTATCCACCTACTTTAATTATATTATGTGTCATGTCGTTTCACAGGTAATGTAATATAAAATTTTATGCATTTTTAGTGTATAAACTGCGTATCCTTCAAATATAATAATAATTTATTCAAACAACTCATCATTATACATTTAGGGAATACACCAATTTATTTATGTATAATAAGTATTGAAAATAAACTGAATTTAAAAGTAATATTTTTTATTTCCGTATACAATAGCCTCGTGTCGTGATAGCCCGAGCGCAGCGAACCAGTTTCGAGTTTACAAGGCCGTGCGGCCGTAGTCACAGGATAAATAATAGTAGGTACTAACGTACAAAAGGTGCCCTTTGATCCTTTGGTCCTTTGATCTTGAAAAAACCGACATTTAAAATACCTAAACGTCGCTTCCCGCTGCCCGCCCGAACTCGTAGCTCGGCCTCGTTCTCGCTATCGCGACCAGTTCATATGACTTCTTTACTAATGACATCAAGTTTCTCCTTTGAGTTTTAAAAGAAACTTCACAAATACAAATGGACCAAGAGTTGTCAGAATTATATTTACACTTTATTTCCATAATATTAGAATCACTCAACTCACCTAACATAAAACACAAGTAGGTACAGTTCCAATCAAACTTTATGGCGGATCTGAACATAGGCACAAGTCGCGTCGCAGTAACTAGTTATAGGTGTAGCGGAACATAGTGGAGCGAGGGGTATTTATGACTGTACTTGCGCAAGCACGCTTATTGCGTTGTATTCCGATCTGCCATAATGTTTGAGGCCGAACTATACTGAAACACATTCTACGAACTCAGAACTATAGTTTTACGAGTACGTATAGTTCCAATCAAACTTTATGGCGGATCGGAATACAACGCCATATGCGTGCTTGCGCAGGTTCAGTCATATTCCCCTCGCTCCACTGCGTCCCGCTACACCTAAAAATTACTGCGACGCGAAATTTGCTTATGTTCACATCCGCCATAAGGTTTGATTGGAACTGTACCTACACTACGCGCGCGAGTTCCATGCACTCGCTGTCTGCTATGTTTGTAAATTGAGAACCGCTATACCAATTTTGAAATAAGTTTCAGATCTACATTGATGTAAGAGTGGTTTAACTTTTAAGTTTGATGCAAGTCTTCAATTATTCTTAATTTACAAACATATAGAGGCTCCGAATGTACGGAAGTCGCGCGCGTAGTTAGCTGTAATAAAAAAAAAACCACTTAACTGAAAAGAAAATAAGAAAAACAAAAACTACATAACATTTGTTGCAAAAATCTTTATTCTCACAAAAAGACCACCACCAACCCTATTTTAGTTATTGGTTTATTTGTTCCCGCCTGCAATACCATTCAAAATTCATATGTACATAATAGAATATTTTGTGATTCTGGTGATAGCAGACTGGTGGCGAGTCCGCTTCTTGCTTAGAAAGTCGTGGTTTGATTCCCAGAAATAAGCATGTACCAATGAGTTTTGTCTTACATAAGTACATAACTATCACTGACTCCGTGCCTCGTAGAGCACGCTGAGTCGTCGGTCCCGATTGCCATCAAAAGATGGAAGTCGTTGGGATCCATCAACCCGCATTGGAGCAGCGTGGTGGTTTAAGCTCTAAGCACCGTCATAACGAAGGGAGGCTTAAGCCCCTGCAGTAAAACATAATGGGCTGATATGGATAATTATTTATGATTGACCGCCAGTAACCGCTCAAATTAAACTCTTTTTATATATTTTTTTACTCTTCACACTTTTCCGCACGAAAATGTGTACATTTGTAACAAGACATCAGAAAATATAATTCTGATACTTTGAGCCCGTTAAGAAAGACGCACACGTTCATTTAATCGTAAATTAATAATTTTTATTTGATAAAAGTAGTTATACCCTAAAAAGGACCAAAAAATTACATTTAGCTAGACTGGCGTTTGCAAGCTATTATTTAAAAACAAAGGTTAATATTAGGTCCTTAGATATGAAATTGACGATTTATATGGAAAAGTAAAACGAGAAAAAAAAATCAATGTATATATTATTATCTATGCTCTTTCGCCATTATATAGGTAGGTACTGAAAAATTCTGGGAGCACGAATTCTAAATGTTTTTCCTTGCAAGAAATTATCCAAATTCTGGGAAGTGTTAATCCATTGGAGTAAGGTGACTTTACTCCAATGGAGTAAAGTCACCTTACCTTACCTTAATGGATTACCAAGTGGTAATCCATTGGATTCAGGAGTATGGTGGGTGTCGGCGACATTACAATCGCAGCTCCTCTACTTTAGTGATCTTCGGGTGTGCAATGTGTGGTCTAGCGTTGTCCTGAAGTAGCAGTAGGCTAGGCTAGAGCAATTTACTAATCACGGTTGTTTAATGGCTAACTTTTCCATCATGGTTTGCAACAGACACTCATCAGTACTTTTCCTGTGTCAATTTTCGCTTGGCACAGCATTTGGCCGGTTCTCCTGGGTTCAATCATTAATAATAATAATAACACACACAATCACAACAACGTCTAGGTCCCAAACTAAGCATTAGCTTTTATTTTGGGTACCAAGCGAAGACACCACATACATATAACAACCAAGACCCGGTGCCAGTATTAATATTCATCATATAAATACTGACCCGACCTGGGATTCGAACCCGGGACCTCCAGCTTCGCAGGCAGGGTCGCTGCCCACTAGGCTAAGCGGTCGTCATTGTGATGAGCGTTTCCGATTATACTACAGAATCCATTTTTTAATACGATTCGAAATTCCCTCGTTATTGTGACGGTTGAGTAATGTAACATGTAACGTAGCATTCGACGCGTATTTGTTACATTCAATTTTTGTAGTAGGTATTTTATTATTTATTTCTTTATTTAGGAAACAAACAGCTTATATAACACTTAATATATAGAATAGGAATAAATACAGAATAATAATAAAATAAGTAGGTACCCATTTTTCGAGCTTTTTCACTATTTCAATTTGATTCAAGAGAATTAAAATTGTTTTATCATTCACACGCTATGTGTTTTACGATGGATCCGAATCTAGGTCACTTTTATTTCTTCATTGTCGACTTGGGTTTTCGGCCGCTCATAGGGTTTGTTCTATAGCTCAAAATTTTCAAAACGAAAACGTTGGCACCAAAAACGAACCGTACTTTCGTTTACAGTAGCTTCCCCATATTAGACTACAAGCCTGTGGAAAAAATTAACATGTGAAATGAACCACCGTGAATAACGCTTAGAAGGCTATTACTATATCAGAAATTAACTCTGAGCACTATGCCGTCATTTCTGAGCGGTACAGGTGAGTACGTGAGTGAATGGAATTTCTCAGGTACAAATTACGACAAATTATTAATGCACGGCTTTGTTATAGTGTATAGATGATTAAAAATAAATGTCTAAAAACCTAGTGCCGTACTAAAGTGGTGGTGCCAGAAGTCAGTGCAAATTTTTAAGTCGCCGATAATTGCAGAAGCAATATAGGTCATTTAGTATTGTACGGCATTTGCGTAATTCTTTTTGTACACATATACCTACAGACACTTTACCCGTAAACGCCGTACATATTTCCAGCGCAGGGGTCGAAAGCCAAGGGTCGCAGCCCTTATCTCTGAGCAGATTATCCTTATCACTGACTTTCGGCACCACCACTTTGGTACGGCACTAGGTTTTTCGACATTTATTTTTAATTATCTATACACTATAACAAAGCCGTAAATTACTAATTAGTCGTAGTTCCTCATTTGTATGTGAGAAATTCCATTCACTCACGTACTCATCTGTACCGCTCAGAAATGACGGCATAGTGCTCAGAATTATTTTCTGATATAGTAACAGTCTTCTAAGCGTTATTCACGTTGGTTCATTTCACAGGTAAATTTTTTCCAAGGGCTTGTAGTCTATATAGTCTATCCGTTATATTAGACCTCGGTACACCAAAAGGTAAGCAGGAACGAAATGGACAAATTAAAATATATATATTTAGAGGAAACAAGAACTTATCACATTCGCTGCACACGAAACAAAAACTTATGACATTCTTCATCCCTCGACGTATCCTTCGAATCATCACCTGTGTTTATAATAAAACGTTCTATTTTGTGATTTACTTTCTGTGAAGCGTCGATGTAAACTGATAAATTTTCGCTCAAACTGTACGCTGCACGCGCAAGCCGGCGGTTTCTTTTGTTACTGTCGGCACGTGCGACGGTTTTCTGTGATTTTTTTGTGAGTGCTTTGGCGGCGTCTCAAAGGATGTGGGTTAAAATAATGGATATACTTTACACATTAATACTTCAAGCCGATTCTGCAGCGTTGGTGTCACGGTAGAACTTGTACTCGTAAATAACACGATATTTTATGTTTTCCATATTCTGAACAAAACGATGTTAAAAAAAAAATCAAATAGCGTGAAAACAAATTTATGACTAAATTCGAAACATAAATACACAAGCTTAAATTTTAAAGAAATTAGAATTTGAAATTTCTAAATAATGCCAGATATTAGAGGTCAATGTGGTCAGTTCGACAAAATGCCAATTTCATAAGTAAGGACCTAACACACTGTATACATAAAAAATTTAAATGACATTTCAAAATTAAAAAAATTATGCTATTTGTATTTTATGATACCATTTCAGCCCATTATGCTCCACTGCAGGGGCTTAGACTTTCCCCCACGATTAGGGTGCTTGAGCATAATCCATTACACTGCTCCAGTGCAGGTTGGTGGATTTTATTATAACGGTCATATGAATTCGCAGGCAATGTAAAGCGAAAAAAAAACTGTGAAAGCGATTGCTATCTTTTATATATATATCTATATTTGAGACATTGAGCAATTACATTTCTTGTATTTTCGGTTAAATTGAACCACAAAGTTTAAATCACAATGTTACAATCGAAACGTTATGGTGTGTACACGCAATATGCGCTTCCGGTTACTTAAACTATTACAATATCTAAATCTTTATACCACGTGTCACAAGCAAATGGTTTCTCGCCAGTGTGTATGAGATACGTCTAATAACATAATCACGTCGCCTAAACTTTGCTTCACATTCGTTATAAACAAATTGTTCTTTGCCAATGTGTATGCACTTATGTGCAATTATATTAGACAATGTTCTTAAGCATGTATTACCATTTTACAATTAAATGATTTCTGGCCAGAGTGCATGCGTTTATACTTAATTAATACACTTGAACTTAATCACATATTTGAAACTTAAATGGCTTCTCGCCAGTGTGTAAGCGCTTATGGACAATTAGATTACGAGACTCACTAAACTTTGTATCACACCTGTCACACTCAAATGGTTTCTCGACAGTGTAGGCGGCGCTTATGCTTAATTAAATTACTAGGTTGACTAAACTTTGCATCACATATGTCACAAACGAATGGTTTCTCGCCAGTGTGTATACGCTTATGCCTTATTAAGTCACCAGATCTACTACATTTTGCATCGCACATGTCACACTCATATGGTTTCTCGCCAGTGTGTTTGCGCTTGTGAACAGTTAAATTACCAGAATTACTAAACTTTGCATCACAAATGTCACACTTATATGGTTTCTCGCCAGTGTGTACGCGCTTATGCTTAATTAAATCACTAGACTGCCTAAATTTAGCGTCGCATATTTCACACTTATATGGTTTCTCGCCAGTGTGTATGCGTTTGTGTATAATTAATACGCCAGACGTACTAAACTTTGCATAACATATGTCACACTCGTATGGTTTCTCGCCAGTGTGTCTGCGCTTATGATGAATTAATTTAATAGAGCTACTAAACTTTGCATTGCATGTATCACACACAAATCGTTTCTCGCCAGTATGGATGCGCTTATGCTTAATTAAATTACTAGACTGTCTAAACTTAGCATGACATATTTTACACTTAAATGGTTTCTCGCCAGAGTGTATGCGTTTGTGTATAATTAATACGCTAGGGGTACTAAACTTTGCATAACATGTGTTACACTCATATGGTTTCTCGCCAGTGTGTTTGCGCTTATGAACAGTTAAATTACCAGAAACACTAAACTTTGCATCACACATATCACACTTATATGGTTTCTCGCCGGTGTGTATGCGTTTGTGTATAATTAATACGCCAGACGTACTAAACTTTGCATAACATATGTCACACTCATATGGTTTCTCGCCAGTATGTTTGCGCTTATGAACAGTTAAATTACCAGGAATACTAAACTTTGCATCACACATATCACACTCGTATGGCTTCTCACCAGTGTGTACGCGATTATGAATAATTAAATCACTAGATTGTTTAAACTTAGCATGGCATGTTTTACATTTATATGGTTTCTCACCAGTGTGTATACGCTTATGAACAGTTAAATTACCAGAAATACTAAACTTTGCATCACACAAATCACACTCATATGGTTTCTCGCCGGTGTGTATGCGCTTATGAACAATTAAATGATCAGTCATTTTAAACTTTGCATCACACACATCACACTTAAATGGTTTCTCGCCAGTGTGTATGCACTTATGATTAATCAGGTTAATAGAGCTACTAAACTTTGCATCGCACGTGTCACACACAAACGGTTTCACGCCAGTGTGTATGCGTCTATGCCTTATTAACTGTCCAGAGAAATTTAACTTGGCATCATATTTGTGACAATTCAGTGGTTTCTCGTTAGTGTGGATGCCTTTGTGTCTATTTAAAAGTTTTCCATGTTTGGGCATTACCAAAGTGCTAACTTTTACAAGAGAAGACGATGCATCAGATGTACAACCTTCACTTAATTTACAATTTGAATATTGTTTGATTCCAGTATACGTCATGGGCTTCATTAATTTTTTACGCTGAACCGATGTACATCCAGCATCGTTGTCGCATTCAGGTTTCTGTGACCAACCAATCGCGCCAATCTGCCAGTGATATATTAAAATTACTTTTAGGGTTCCATATCCGAAGGGTACCTACCATTATTATATCTGTAAATATTTTTATATTGAATTAAATTGTCATAAATGTTAACATTCCGTGCCTCTGCGAGCACGTTAAGCAGTCGGTCCCGGACGCTGTCAATAGATGGCGATCGTTACAATCCCCAACCCGCAGTGGAGCAGCGTGGTGGATTTAAGCCCCTGCAGTGGGGTGAAATGGGCTGATGATGATGATGAAATGTTAACATTAGTTTTTGAAAGTTTTGAAGTTACCAACGGCAACCCTATTACTAACCCTCCACTGTCCGTCTGTCCATCTGTCAAGGGGCTGCATCGCGTGAACCGTAATAGGTACACTTTTGATGCCATCACTACAGAGCTCTACCTTGCATGTGTCCCAACATGGACTTGACGGTTTTATTCAAAAAGTTAAAGATTCAGTTGTGAATATAAAATAAAACGTAAACAAAAACGTTACACTGAAAATAACACGTAACAATATTCTATCGAATAGAAATATCTATAAAAATAATATCTAGGACATCCCACCCAGCGCCATCTAGTCTCAAAGTAAGCAAGTATTATGCTTGTATTTTGGGGTACTAGACAATTGATATACATAATTAAATGTTCTTTTTTTTTATAAGACATACATATATAATGTGTCTATTTAATTATATGACATGATTTGAATACCAACCTCATTCAAATCAGTGTGATGCAGGCCTGGATCAGGGTAGTAATGGTGCTGCAGCACAGTCATCTCAATATCCAATTCCTCTTTGATTTGAGTCACCTCGCTGTCCATACATTCCTTCATCAGATTTTTAGGTGGCTACCAACAAAAATTTGATTCTTAACATAGTTTACTATGTTACGAATAATGCTAAAAATTTTTTATAAATGCATAAAATTTATTAACAGACAATCTTTAGAATGTAAGAAGGTTGATATATCTTTAAATATAATGTTAATACACATACTGAATGCAAAATTAATCCATGTGACTATTGATAATTCGTGTTATCCAACCTTCATCCTTTTACTAAAAATAAATCAAACAAAGCAAGGACTTCCGTAAGGTTCATCATAAGGTAAATTTAGGCATATATATGTTGCACAATTTATAATACTAATATGTTGGAGATGCAGTAGCCAAGTGACTCAGCACCCTACCTTGCACACTAAAGGATTGAGTTTGATTTCCATCATAAGCATATTGAACAATGACATTTTAATAAAGCCTTGAGTCACATTAGTATTACAAGCTCCACCGACCTCATCACTTACATGATGGTACAAGATAACAAGCCTCAACCTGCACCGGACCAATATGGTTGGCCTATTGTTCAACTTCGTTGTATGATGAATATTGTGGTATCAAGATTTATATCAGTTTTATAATAAAATTGGTTACGTGTTACAATAAATTAATATTCTATTTGAGGTCTTTTAGACTGAATCTCATTCAACGTGAGTAACCTAGTACCTACATGTGTACGCACTGCATACATATTAAATTAATAACTGCTTACATAAATTAAAAATATTTTGTTTATAATAAACCAACTGCTATTATAGTTTATTAACCTGGTCCCTAATACAATAATTTATTTAAATAACCTTGTATAATTATACTAACACTAGAGTTGGAGTCATCTTGATTGGGCTCAGGCTTGACGTACCCCTCTCTCAGTTGACCAGGGATAGTGACAGTGCCCTGTTGCACATCCACCCACAAGTCTGAAGTCATCTCTACCTCAAAACTGGAGAGATCTAACCTGAAAAGGGTATATACACGTTAATATGTCATACTAGCTCTACGTTTTTTTCTAGGCACGTTGCCGGAAACATGGCAGAGTGGAGAATGTTGGAGGAGTTATTATACCTAATGTCATACATTAATCACCAACATACAACTGATGTCGAATGACTGACCGGTTGACCAAGTGGTTAGAGACCCTATCTGTGGACCCGAGGGTCACGGGTTCGATTCCCGCCCGGGACAAATATTTGGGGTTGGCTTTCCAAAACTACCACCCTAAGGGTATTAATAATAAGAAAGAAGGGAGCGAGGTGAAAAGAATAAACCCATTTTTAGAATTTTTAGAAATGCGAAAATACGAAAAAAGGCGAAATTAAAAATGAGTAATACATACCTGCTACTAAGACATTTTTGATAACCCTTAAACTCAAAACACTTGAAACTAATACCAAATGGCCAGCCATTCTTCTAATAAGTCTCAGCTATTTAGATTTAGTACCTACATAAAAGAACATTTTTTAAAAAATCGGTAAGGTAGGTTGCTTTCCCGCCATTTTGTTGGTTACCGTAGTAGGTTAGATTAGTTTTAAAAAATCTACAATAAAACCGAATATATGGGCACTGTGACTACTGTTCCAACAATCGATGTTTCCAAGCCACTAGGAACATAAAAAACGCGCGAGGTGAGCGAGCGAAGCGAGCGTGCCGCGGTAGCGGCCGTCGAGCGCCATGCAAATCGAATTTTCAATTGTTACTGAAATTAGATTAGGAAATTCTTAACGTATTTACTGTTTTCAATTTATTTTAATGTTGAAGTCTATTCCCTCCTTCAATAGTCGATTCTTTGATTTAGTATGTCAATACAAAGAACAAATTCATGTCGGTGGTACAGGTACGTAGTTTTCAGTTTTTATTTTTGTTTTTTTTTTACATTTCCGCATTCCTGAAAATTCTGAAAGTTGGTTTTCTGTCTTCGTCCTTCCATCCCCTAAATTATTATTAACACGTCTAGGGTGGTAGTTTTGGAAAGCCGTACCAATATTTGTGTGCATGAACATGTCTATTTGTTCCATGTCTGGGTGTAAAAGTATCTATATATATATAGTATATATAAAAAAAGAATATTTAAGTATGTATATCAGTTTTCTAGTACCCCATAATACAAGTATAATACTTGCTTACTTTGGGATCAGATGGCGCTGTGAAAGTGTCCCAGATATAATAATTACATTATTATTTTTATATAATGTTATTATATAGTGTACTTAAACACGTCGGTGACAATACTGACGATGATTCTGGTACTTTAGAGATAAAGATAACATATGCATTACAATTAGAGAGCAATGCCCGATAATACATTTTCTATGTCTAACAACAACAGAAACCGTGCCATGACCGTACCTACCGATTTAAGCGAACTGAGCACGCTCTAACAGCGGGAACTTTCTTTAAAGACATTTCTTTTCTTGCACGATTTCGTTTGCTCCTATCTTCATGATGTTAATTTTAATTCTGTATTTATGTTTGTAGTCGTCAATGAATACCAATAACTTAGAGAAACAAACTGAAATCAATCACCAAATCACCCACATAAATATCCAAATGAATTGAAACAAATCTCACAAAGATTACTCCATAGAGTAATGATCACAGTAATGATTACTCATAGAGATTACTTTAAAAACAAATGCATGCAAGATTGCAATGTCCACATGTGTCCACATGCACCACAGAACAAACTAATAACTACAAAGTAGTACTCTGTGCACAGAACAATAACATAACAAAACTGTGTCAATCAAGTCAGCACGTCACGTGAGGTGACGCGAGGAAACACTGGGATCCAGCTGGGATCACACTGGGATGGGCTCAGTGGTGTAAAAATCAGCTATGTTTTAAAAAAATTCTTCAGACTATAAACTATATTATTTTAGCATGTTTATTTATATCCTATGTTATAGCTTAACGAGCGAGGTAGCGCGCGATGCGTTTAGCGCAAATAACGAAACACGTCCTACAACTGCCTACATTGAGGCGTAATCGCGCGTGAACTGACCTATCTAATCTGTGTGTACAAGTATCGATAATCTGTGGTATATATGATACTTTAAGATCAATAAATATTGTTGATTTGATACTTGTGAGTACTATATAGACTAAAGAAACTTTATAGACAATTTTTTTTGCCACTCGTCCAACGTGTGAATCGAGGTTTTTTAACTTTTTTTCAAAACTTTTACATTTTATTTTTATTTTCAGCAAGCGCGTACAGCTTGGCAAAAAAGAGTAGAAAAAATTGGGGCGCTATCATCGCGAATGTTGCAACCCCAATAATACTACGACATGCTGTAATCTGTGGCTGTAATACCTATATTACTCTATGCCACAAAGGTACAAAATAAACAAGCAATGCTCACAGTCCACACCACAGATTAGGTCCATAGATAAGTATATTCTATGCATGATCTAAACTATAGACCATTGTTTAAACTTAACTTAAACCACTTTAAACTGAAACGCTGTGCTGAAACGTGCCAAACGTGGTGTTTATTCAATATTTGTGTTGTGTAATTTATTGCGTAAATAAAGCAGTGTAAAGAAAAGAGTAAGTGGTGTAAGTAATTATACCTTCGTGTTTACTGTAAACTGCTGCAGTATTTATATAATATTTTTCGAAATGTGATCGAAATTGTATTTCCGTAATTTTGCCGATTTCTGTTATTTGGCGTTGTTCAATTGCTGTCTGCCTTTATCGTAGATAATAAGTTACTTAATCCACAGAATATAAGTAGATGGTGAGCTCATGTTCCATGGGTGAGCTTCGTGGGGACTACTATATAGACGATGACTTTTACACTTAGTATTAGGAATCTTATTAATTATTTTTTACTAAAAATTTGAAAAACTAAAAGTTATATTACTTTCATAATGTTCTTCTGGGTAGTTTGTAACTGTGTTTTACCTCCCATCTTGTAGGTATTGATTGTATTGTTAATATTACTATTGAAATCACAAATATATTAGTATCATCTATCCTAATCTACCAACTTACAAAAAGTGAACCATCAATTTTGGATGGATCAAAAAGATTTTGGGTTGTTTGATATTGGTAATTAGGAAAAAAAAAATAACCAATGTTAGGACACTCCAGTTTAAATTGACTGGTGTTTAAAAACGTGCACGTCATGAGAGCAGAATTTGCAGTTTGAATTTCCAAAACAGCCACTTTTTGAAAATCTCTGTTATTTATATATCTATTCTTTAAAGTTGGTAATTTGGATAAATTGGGGTGCCTCAATATTGGCTCTCTTTTTGATCTAAAGGGGATTTCAAAAATCGTTTTCTTTCCCTATAACAGTAGAAACAAACTTTGTTCCTTAATAAATTTTTAGATCTACTGGTGTCATCTATTCTATGGAATTATAAAAACTATTATACTGGTGAAAAAAACTGAACAACAAGTAGCGTATCTTTACTACTGGGGTCTGATGTATTAACTTTCTACAAGCAAGTTGTATTAACCAATAAATAAAAAAATAGTTTCACATGTTTATATAGATATGCCCAAATAATATGTATTAGGATTACCTGTAGGTAGGTACTATGTTGCAGAACCTACCCCAGTAGAAGCATTTCCTTTTTGTTTATAATTAATTTATAATTTATTTTATTTTTTCATAATTACCTACTATTACATTAATATTTAATGATAAATAATAAATTTTCATTCATAAATTAATAATAGTAGGTAGATGATCAAACAATCAACAAAACAAATTAATGGCTGAAATAAAATTGAAAACAATTTAAATTTGTTTAAGAATGAGCATTACCTATTTTTGAAAATTATTTACAAATGTAAAACCTTTTCAAGGAACAGACTTCTGAACTAGGTATAATTTGTTATCAATTTTTTTTGTAATTACTTATTTTTAAAGATATTGGGAAAAATAATAATAACCTTCAGATAACCTTTGGGACGTCACAATTTGGTTGAAATTAAACCTAACCACCATGAGATATAGGAAATTTAAAAATAAAACATTTATTAGCTATCAATTAGAGAGAAGACCTACTCCGAACAAATTTAATTTCAAGGTAGTGCTGCCTACGTTAGACGTCTTCCTCTTTTACACATGAGTTATATTAATGAACACATCCCTTTCTTTTACATAAGCTAGGCAGTTATATCTCAACAAAAAAATTGTTTGGAGTCTCACTGCCCGAGTAATATTGTAACATTGTGACAAATGCGTGACACTGACACTAATTGATGTTTGTATTATAATTAAAAAAAAAAATGAGGCTATACATGTCACTATAAATCCTACTGTAACATCATTTCTGGTGAATTTTCAAAAAAATATAAAAATAAAATTAGGTATACATCCAAAAATTTAAATATTCAAATTGGTTTCTTACATTTGCCTAAGTATATTAAAAAAAAAATTAATAATCACATGTTGAAAAAATCGGACAATGCTCATTATTTAAATTTGAAGAAAAATTAAGATGGGCAGTTAATTTTCCCTGCAAATGAATATAATTAACATGATTCTTTAAAAATAAACTATTATTCTAAAGCGTGTCAACAAACAAAGTAACATGTATACTGTTATTATAAACAGTTCCTATAAAAGGTCCAATGCTTCTAAACAGTTATAATAAAAACAATATTTTCAGGTTGGATTTCCTTCAGACTTCAGATTTGGCTTCAGACTTGACGAAGGATATGAGACAAAGTGCTGCTACTGACTCTGGTGGAGTAAGAGATGGCTCCATCAACCCTGAGCCTGAAAATGATCACTACAATATCACCACCACCGTGATTACCAATGTCAGTATAATTCAATACAATAATACTAACCGATTGGCCGAGTGGTTTGAGACCCTAACTACAGAATCAAAGTTTGCGGGTTCGATTCTTGTCTGGGACAAATATTTGTGTGCATGACATGGTTCTCTGTCCGGATGTAAAATATCTCTATATGTATTTTAAAAGAAATATATATTGTAAAAGTATCTGTTTATGTATATATTATAAGGAGTATTTAAGTATGTATAACAGTTGTATAGCACCCCGTAATACAAGCATAATATTTGCATACTTTGGGACTAGATGGTGCTATGTGGGATGTCCCATATATTTATTTTTATATATAATATTTATGTATATCTAAGTATGTATATCAGTTATCTAATACCCACAATATAGGCTCTGTTGAGTGTGGGACTAGAAGGCGCTGTGTGGGATGTGCCAGGTATTATAATAATAATAATAATAATACATGGGACTTCCCACACAGCGTCATCTAGTCCCATAGTAAGCAAGTATTATACTTGTGTTATGGGTTACTAGACAACTGATATACATACTTAAATATTCTTTATAATATATACTTATATAAATATTTTTCCAAAAACACCACACACATATAATAACCAAGACCCAGTATCAATATTCATCATATTAATACTGACCCGACCTGGGATTCAAACCCGGGACATCCAGCTTTGTAGGCAGGGTCGCTACCCACTAGGCTAAGCGGTCATCATTATTATACATTGTTGTATTGGGGACCCACAATTTACATAATAGTAATGTAATATCACATTCAGGGATGCTTTTATTTGTTGAAATAATAGATATTTTAGATATTTCTATTTGTTTGAGTAGTATCTGATGTTAAGGTTCTCCTTCAAAAAATTTAGCACTTTATCTCAACAAATTAATTTAATGTTATATTAATAAACCCTTAATTATCATAATTTCGTTTTAATTTTTAATTCCGATTGGTAGGCTCATGAAAATGTACACGAAACACTGATAGAAGCAGATATGTACAGTGAGAAGACTCCAATCAAAGAGGAATTGGATATCGGACCAACTGTGCTACAGCACCGTTGTTTTCCCGGATCAAGCCTACATGAGACTGATGTATGTGAGATAGTTAATTATTATTATTAAGTTAATTCTTTAATTATTGTTTTCCATGATGACTGTGTTAAAAAGCTTGAATTGCACTTTTTTTCAAATTAATAAAAATAAGAATGTTTAAAGTAAATATTAGAGATTTTTTTATCACCAGCCAGTTTTTTTTTTCTAAGCTTTAGGTAGAATATAAAACCTCCATTTTTGAAAAACAGTAGGTCTAATTTTTTTCACATTTCAAATATTTACTAATATTTCATGGCAGTGGGTGCAGTTTTTTACTCCCTGTCTCGTTTTCTCAGACTCATACATAAAACGACATGATTTTAGACCACACTCGCTTTGCAGTTTGAGCAAACGGTGTGCGTACCCTTAAAGGAAAGATTATAATTGTAAAAATCGTCCAAAGACAAAGTCATACACTCTCCTACAACAAAGACACGCCTTCATTTGATTAGCTTATGCAACAGTCAAAGTAAAATGTCCATAATATACTATTGTATATCCGTCAAGGATGGTAAGTAATAAAACAATGTTTTGGTGGCAGATGGGTACAATCGGTTGGCCATCGGTGGACCAGAAGTCTGAGTGTGACAAGGAGGCCGGACATACAACGATACTGAGCAAGAAGTTAAAAAAGCAGGTGACCTGTCATACTGAAGACAAACAAAATCCTGACCACAAATTAAGTGAATATCAAATGCCTGACGTATCGGCGCCTGATGCAGTATCCAGTCATTTTAATAGACACAGTGCAAATAATCCATTAACTTGTGATATATGTGGCGCCAAATTTAAACGATCTGATGGATTAATTAAGCATAAGCGCATACACACTGGCGAGAAACCGTTCACATGTGATATTTGCGATGCCAAGTTTAGACAGTCCAGTGCATTAAATGAGCACAAACGTATACACACCGGTGAGAAACCGTTCAGTTGCGACGTATGCGGTGCCAAATTTAGTTTGTCTGGTAATTTAATTAAACATAAACGCATTCACAATATAGAAAAACCATTCACGTGCGACGTATGCGATACAAAATTTAGATGTTCCAGTAGTTTAAATAAACATAAACGCGTACACACAGGCGAAAAACCATTTACTTGTGATAGATGTAATGCAAAATTTAGACAGTGTAGCGACTTAACCGTGCACAAGCGCTTACATACTGGCGAGAAACCGTACGGTTGTGATACGTGTTATTCAAGGTTTACACATCTCGGCAGTTTAATTATGCACAAGCGCATACACACTGATGAGAAACCGTTTATTTGTGATATTTGTAATGCAAAATTTAGACGGTCTGGTAGATTAATTGAACATAAGCGTATACACACTGGCGAGAAACCATTCAGTTGTGATGAATGTAGTGCAAAATTTAGTGGTTCTACTAATTTGAACAGACATAAACGCGTTCATACTGGAGAGAAACCGTTCGCTTGTGATACGTGTGATTCAAAGTTTAGATGCTCTAGTAGTCTGATTAAACATAAACGCATACATACAGGCGAAAAACGGTTTACTTGTGATGTGTGTGATTTAAAGTTTGGACAGTCTAGCGGATTAATTGCGCATAAGCGCTGTCACACTGGAGATAAACCATTTGGATGCGACACATGTGAATCGACCTTTACATATCTTAGCAGTTTAATCATGCACAAGCGCATACACACTGGAGAGAAACCGTTCAACTGTGATGTATGTAGTGCAAAGTTTAATCTTTCTAGTAATTTAATTATACATAAACGCATACACAGTGGAGATAAACCATTTGAATGTGACTTATGTGGTGCAAAGTTTTCAAAAAATGATCATTTAATTACACATAAACGTTTGCATACTGGCGAGAAACCATATAATTGTGACCAATGTGATGCAAAGTTTAGACAATCGGGTAATTTAACTCAACATAAACGTATACATTCTGGAGTGAAACCATTTGGTTGTGATTTATGTGATGCAAAATTTACACAATCGTATCATTTAATTAGACATAAACGTTTGCATACTGGCGAGAAACCATATAATTGTAACCAATGTGATGCAAAGTTTAGACAATCGGGTAATTTAACTCAACATAAACGTATACATTCTGGAGTGAAACCATTTGGTTGTGATTTATGTGATGCAAAATTTACACAATCGTATCATTTAATTAGACATAAACGCGTACATACCGGCGAGAAGCCATTTACGTGACATATGTAATGTAAAACGGAGTAGCCTTTTCAATTTAATTAGACATAAAAGCGTACATGATAAAAATTAACCGTTTCACTTGTGAATTACCGCTTAGCCTAGTGGGTAGCGATCCTGCCTACGAAGCTGGAGGTCCCGGGTTCGAATCCCAGGACAAGTCAGTATTTGTATGATGAATATTGGTACTGTAGTAGGGGAGCCCAGGATGCTAAATCGGGATTTACTCGAGCGTCAAAAAGACCTATTTGATTGCGAAGCTTAGATGATAAGAAGAAAAAAATGTCATATAATATATACACTTTCATCGGTGGGGGGAGCGGCTATACATTTTCAAAAATGTAAAAAAAAACAGTTGCATGGACATACTCGAGCGCGTCAGATATTAATAGCATCCATGTCCTACGTATTTCTGAAAACATACGTATGTTAATCTGATTGTTTCCATGATGGGGATGGTCGTAAGTAAGGGTTGAAAATGGAAAAAAAAAATTTTATCGAGCGCGTCAGATTTTCAAAGGGGATGTTAAGTGAACCTAAAAGAAGGCTCTTATGTAATAATCTGACAATTTGGATGTGACCCAAACTCGCGGCCATTATTAGAATGTGCAAAAAAAAATCGCCATTTTGAAATACTCGAGCGCGTCAGATTAAGATATATATGGTTCATTTATATATCCTAAACGTGCTGTCTCATAATCTGACGATTATGTGGAGGGATTCGCCTAATCTGACAATGGAAAGAATTTTTTTGTATTTTATCAAATCTTTTAACTTAACAAATTAAAGAGCTAAAAAAATAGCATGCAAATAAAACAGTATACATTCTTTGAAGTACAAAACTTTTATTTATAAGAAAATAAGTAAAAAAAATATATATTTTTTTGAGAATCACGTAGCTGCACGCATTAAACTTTATCGATTATTTTTCCTTACTTCGGCTTACGGAAATCGTCAGATTATATATTATTCGTGAACGTTGAATTACCTTCAAAATGAAAAAAAATTTAGCCACGCTCGAGAAAGTCAAGATGACGTTTTTTTTTTACAAGTTTGTAACCCACCTACTTCTTATCGTCAATCGAAGATTGTCAGATTAGTGTACTATACACTTTTTAGCATATAACTAACTTACCCTACCTTAATCTGACGCGCTCGAGAATTTCAGATGATCAATTTTTTTTTACTAATCTGATCCTTTATCCTTGACACGCGGCCACATATACGGGGCTAATACTTGGTAGAAGTATTTAATGGGGTACTAGGTTCCTCCCTGTATGTTAATCTGCCGCGCTTTAGTAAATCCCAAAATCCCCTCTTGGGCTCCCCTACTACTGGTACCGGGTCTTGGTTGTTGTATGTATGTGGTGTCTTCGCTTGGTACCCAAAACACAAGCTAATGCTTTGTTTGGGGCCTAGACGTTGTTGTGATGTATACGTTATTATTAAATTACTTGATTTATACACAAGTTTATGACTTAATTAGACATAGACGTGTGGACACTGGCGAAAGATATTTATTTGTGGCATGTAATGGAGATTTAAGCCACCACACCAAACCACAACCCCTTACGGAAAATCTATGAAGTTGTGACAAATGTTTCTTATATTTTAAATAAACGACACTGAAATAAATATATTGATTAAAATAATCTTAATTCTTATATTTTCTAATGTGAAAGGAACCTTAGACGGAGTGCCCGGTTAGTCGCCTTAGTGCGGACGTGAGCTGCGTGCGCTCCCACGCGCAGCTTTGTATTATATATACATACGTTTGTACATATATACGCACAGTATATACGTAACAAAAGTAATGTCGTTTGTTTCATTTATGCACATATCAATGCATATTTTGTGTTAATAAATCAATTGTGCAGCTTTTGTTGCACTGCCTTTTCCGTAGATATAGAATAGAGTTATTTAGAATGTATTGGTCGCATCCGGTTCGATTTTCAGTAAGGCGAAAATGAAACTGCCATCCGAAAACAGGTTATGTAATTAAGAAATACAAGTGCGAGATCATTGCATACAAGGACGCTTCAACGCTACCCAGCGGCACAAAGCTGAACTATAGCTGTATTATACAAGATTCAATTTATTGTATTAAGGTGGAACGCTGCCTGTCTAGTACGGCTATTTAATAATAGATGGAGCCACCGTACAAAGAAATTATTTATATTTTTTTATGGTTACATTTCTGCGTTTCAGTAAATGAAACATAACATGCAACTATATAAAATATTTCTCTTTGATGTTTTTAACTGACATTATTGATCGTTTAAACAGTTTCGAAACGTTTGTACAAAAACATAACATTTGTGGAAAATTAGGTTTTTTTCCATTGATAATAATAACTATTAAGAGTTTCGAAGCGTTAGTCTACTAAAGAGGCAGCGTCCTACCTTAATGACATGTCTACAGGCGACAAGTGGCATTAAATTAAACACATATATTTATTTGTTACAAAGGTTTAATTTTTTTTAATCAAACAAATAACCATGACATTTAAATATCAACAATTGTCATAGGTTAAATATTTCAAACAAGATTTAAATCTTTGTCACTTACTTTTTATTTTAAATTTGGTATTACTAATAATATTTTACAATAAACACTTCAAAATAAAACTAGCACGAGTTCGTAGTTTATAAATAATTAAAGGAAAAACGAAAAATCTCAAAGTTTTTACATTATTCAGAATTTTTGTCAGGCAGCTATCTCGTTTATGGCAACAAATAAAAAAATAAAATATTTGGATTGTGGATTGCTCACGGAACCTCAATTTCTGTATAGCCTCACGCACTTCACCATTTCCGGCTGTAACGATAAACCAACCACCATGGAAAATCAGCAATAAATATATTTACCAATGCTCTCAGACCATCTCAGACGAATAAAAAATGTAAGACAGGGTGCCGCAAGCAAAAAAGTGAAATATCGAAATCTTGTCAATTCACTGCTAAATACGTGCAACACGATAACAAACCCCGTGTCTTTGCCAATCAGTCCAGTGCCATCGAGATAGCTGACTAAAAAAAGTTAAAAACAATCGAAGAGTTTAAGGAACAGAAGCGAATATATTTTCCAAAAGTTCTAAGTTTCTAAAGATATTTCAAAATTTATTTATGTAGGTTTGGTTTTGACGTGTGTTGCCAGCAAAAAAAAATGTTTAGCAAAAATGTGGATTTGACAGCTTCTGTTCTTTAGCTCCTCAAACGACGACATTAATTTTACGAATACCTAAGTATCTCATTTGTCTTTACATTTTAAATTCTCAGCTAATACTAAAATCAATCACTGTCAATATTTTTGGAGTCACGGCTGCCAGAAGTCCCGTAGACGACCTCCAAGCCCTGATCCTGTGAGGCCTCTTCAACGTTTTTATCTAACAAAAGTAAAGAACTCGGTTCATATAAAACTGATTATTTTAAAACATAAAATATAATAATAACACCTGGGACATCCCAGACAGCGCTATATAGTCCCAAACTAAGCAAAGCTTGTATTATGGGTACCAGACAACTGATATAAATACTGAAATATTCTTTATAACATATACATATATAGATACTTTTACACCCAGGTAGGGAACCATTAGACTTGTTCATACACACAAAATTTGTCCCGGGCGGGAATCCAACCCGCGACCTTTGGCTCCGCAGTTAGGGTCTCTAACCTCTCGGCCAATCGGTTAATCAATGCCACGTCCAGGATGGGGATAACCCTATAATTTTATAGACAGTGCGAGATTCCTTCGCAACGCCTCCCTCACCATAAACGTTTTCCGTTTTACACGAGCTAGCCATAGAATGAGTGGTTAGACGGTAAACGTAGAAGAAGCCTTCTGGTCAATTCGTACTTTTTTTAAATTCGTATAAAAAACTAAACACCTACTCAGTTTATGGACCGTTTGCTGATTATACGTTGGTAAGTACAGAATCCTATCTGTGTAAGTACGACTCGCTTTTGAAATTTTTTTAAAGTTGCGCGTCTCAAAGGAAAACGAAATAGGATTGTAGTTCTGATTTGACGAGGCCGCTTCTCGCGCTCTACCCCAGGGCCGCCACTGCCAACAGGATACGTCCGGCGGTGAAAATGATTAGCCGACTGATCGATTGGCCGAGTGGTTAGAGAATAGAGACCCTAATTGCAAACCAAAGATCGCGGGTTCGATTCCCGAACGGAACAAATATTGGTGTGCATGAACATGTCTATTTGTTCTGTGTCTTGGTGTAAAATACCTATATACGTATATATTATAAAAATACTTAAGTATGTTGTCTTAGGACCCATAATACAAGCTTCGTTTGAGACTAGATGGCGCTGTGTGGAATGTTCCAGGTATTATTATTTAGTTAAGACATATTGTGGTAATCAGCGCGCAGACGCAGACTACGCTTTTTTCATCCTAGTTTTGTTATTGCTTTGACATCTAGGGCGCATCGCACGATAGCGAAGGTCTTTGACACGGGAAGAAATAGAAGGGTTGCAGAGGTGGTGTTTCCTTTGTCTGATGGTGTATGAGCTTTTTGATTAATTATCTCTAAATATTTTAATAGGTAACAAAATCACATTTTATAAACAAAATTGTAGGTAATTCCGTAAAGTATACAATTCGAGCTTGTATTTTATTATTATTTATTTATTCATCATCATCATCTTAGCCATAGAAAGTCCACTGCTGGACATAGACCTCCCCCATTGATTTTCAATAGGACCTACTGGCAGCGTCCTGCATCAACCGTCCTTTACAAGGTCATCATTCCACCGTGTGGCTGGGCGTGTTACGCTGCACTTGCCGTGGTGTGGTTTCTCATAGGGGGGGGGGGGAGTTACCAATACTCAGCACGCTTGGCAGGTGGGTTGCCGAGCGAAGTTGTTGGATGTTAAGACGCTGCTGCTCACTTTCTGGTTTATCTGTTAGCCTGTGTTTACGCCACTCACGGAAAAAATGGAGGGCGGGTACTATTCTTTGCCGGCACCCACGGCTTTTTTTTTATTATAATCTAAAGTTACATCTTGTATAGAAGAACGTTATGAATGAAACGAGATAGATGTGATTTAAAATTATGATTACCAGTTTCGTCTTCGGCCCCGGATACCGATTTCGCTGCTTGGTCGCATTTGCATTTCCTCATGTTCTCCAGAGCTCTCAGCGTGGATGGCAGCATCTTGGATTTATCGACTTCCGATTCTGAAAAAAAAAAATATTTCGCTACATACATTCACTAATCAAGCAACTCATTTAACAATAATAAGATTATAGAGACAGCAAAGCTCCCCGCCGCTTCCTAAATAGAGACACGGTAACACATTTACTGTACCAGACGAAGCGTTCCATTCAGCGGGGGTGTGAGACGCGTTTGCGGGGGGAAACGTCCACACAATTTCACACTTACACAAACATGTCCATGCTTACACATGAAAAGTAACACTACTCAACGTAAAGCAAACAATCATACATCAATCGAAAATTGTAATACAGTGTCAATCCCAATCAACAGATTCAGGCTTTGCTATTGGAAAGAGCGCCTGATGCTTACTGTCGTTGCCACCCAGACGAGAAAAAAAAACATAGGTTACCAGAAGCTTCCAAGTCCACCGCGTCTTCTTTCTTTGTAGGTTCTTCCTCGTCTTCGCAGTGACAGGTCGTGTCTAAGACGAAGGCTTCCTCTTCTTTCTTACGTCTTATTTCCGATGGTAATTCTTTGGGAACTGTGAAATAAAATCTTATTTAAGACAGCTTTTATAGTTGGAATTTTAATTAGGTATGTTTTTCTGCTCTCGTTCTCGCTTTAGTTCTTCTCTCATTACCTACTATTCCATCTCACAACTCAAAATCCTCGTCATTCTGATCCATCATTCCGTCATACCGGCCGATTGACCGAATGGTTAGAAACCCTAACTGCGGAGCCAGGGTCGCGAGTTCGATGCCCGCCCGGGACAAATACTTGTGTGCATGAACATGTCTATATGTTCCGTGTTTGGGTGTAAAGAAATATGTATATATTATAAAAAAATAATTTATTTATTTATTGTGGGAAAACCAACAGCTATTAAGACACAGTATTATTTGATAATAAAATCAAAGTTTAGCCTATTACAGGTTTATATTTATGTTTACTAGTTGTGTAGTACCCCATAATACTTGCTTACTTTGGGACTAGATGGCGCTGTGTGTGATGTCCTAGGTATTAATATTATTATATGACTCATGTCTTTAGGCATAAATTAAAAACTCATTGGTTAACATGCCTACGCTACGGCGGGAATCGAACCCGTGCCTTATTTATGAAAGGCGGAGTGTTTATCCACTTGGCCACAACAACTCTATTCAATTTTTTTTTTAAATCTTTATTTATGACTTAGACCAAATTGGTCATGTCGATCTATAGCTTTTAACAAACTATAATATTACCAAGCGGTCTCACCTTTTACAAATGGGATAACTTTTTATTTAAAAAACTCTATTCAAATATGAATTAAAAACTAACGTGTAGGTTTCTTGGGAGCTTCCGGTTTGTCCAACACGTCCTTCAATTCGCGCTTCATGACGTAATGGTAGTCAGATTTTTTCTCAGGCGGAATCACTACGCCAGTCGCGATGTTCAAGGCTAAAATCAATCAATCAATTAATTCGTTCCACCTTCAGCCAGACGTAATATGTGGAAGGGACAACTCTCGATACACCAAAGGAAATGTAGATATGTAGGAACGGAGTGTACGTTGTAGCCAGGATTAGGGGTGACGGGAGTGAAAGCCAAGTGGTATTCATGCAACCTTTAGCCAAAAAAGAGAGTTAGGCGAGGTAACGGATATTATAATAAATATCAATTACCGTTAAACAAATTATTTTAATTCAGATTTGCATCTAAAACGGTGAAAAAGGAATCTTTATTGTCCGTATGTTTGTATGTCTGTCCGACTGTCCGTGAAGACTCAGGAACGGATAGACCAATATGAAAATAATATGAAATACTTGAAGTCTGCAAAACCATTGACGTTTTAGAATAAAATCTTGAGTCACTTATACGAAAAGTATTATGATTTTTCACATAGTACCATATGAAGTGATGAGTCTTTCGTATTTTCAAACGAAAGGAAGGTCTGACAGCCAATTTAAATCACCAATTTATACTAAAACTAGAGTCCACACGAGAGGAGCCGCGGGTGGAAAGCTAGTTTGAAAATAAAATATAACCCATGTTACTCGCCAATAATGTAGATTTATATATGTGAAAGAATTATTGAAATCAGTTAAGTAGTTTTTGAGTTTATCAGTCACAAACAAAAAATTAAATCTTTCCTCTTTATAATATTGGTATAGATTAAGTTAGTGTCCTGTGCCCCAAAACGTAAAAAACAAAGTACGAATTGACTAGAAGCCCTCTTCTGCGCTTGCAGTCTAACCACTTATAATCTAGCTAGCTGGTGTAACAGTTTGACGAGATGGCGAATTTCAGTCCGCGGGGTCCCCGCGCGGCGGCCGTTACCCCCGCGAAATTGCCTTTGACAGTTTATTAATGTGAAGTGCCATTTCTGACTCGTATTAAAACCAAACCCTGCTGTCAAATTTATTCACTCTACGTAACTCGTATACATCTAAATATTCATGACAACTCACCTTCGTCAAGGAATGATTGCGCGTCCAAAACCGCTTCGACTTTCTCGCGGATGATGCGACTAAATTCTTCTCTTATCTCTGAAGTCACTCTGCGGCTTCTTCTCGACTCTATGACAGCTGTAAAAATAATAATAATATACAAGCACAGACTTTCAATAAGTCGTCATATCGTTCATTCGGTCTAAGTACATATCGAAAATATATCGAAATAATCTGAAATCGCATTAGTTGCTGAACTTTGCCACAGATGGCGTAATAAAAACATTCATTTGCAACTATGTAACTCCGGAGACCCTAATTGCGGGTTCGATTCCCGCCCGGGACAAATATTTATGTGCATGAACATGTCTATTTGTTCCGTGTCTGGGTGTAAAAGTATCTATATATTTATTATAAAAAAAATTTAAGTGTGCACATTAGCTGTCTAGTACCCCATAATACACACATAATAATTGCTTACTTTGCAACTAGATGGCGCTGTGTGGGATGTCGCAGGCATTATTATAATATTGTTATTATTATCGTATAAGTTCATCAAGTTTTTGACTAAAATGTCAGAAAATCGGACTACAGTGTCAAAGGACCACTACATATCATTTTCTCTTTTTTCGCTCCAAACAACCACTTAAGAGGGAAATGCACTGTGGCAGTTAATGAGAAATAGGTGTTTGACCAAATGCTTGCTGTCTCTCCTGACGCAGAGGGGACCTGAATTGTGCGAGAAAGACAGTTCTAGCTTAAAACGGCTAGGCGTCAATAATTGACACGTAAATGTTTTGCCTTCTATCGTTTTACACCTTTTAAACTTTCGCCGCTTTCAAAGATTTTTCATTTCAAGGATCACATCAACCGTGTTTGCAACTTAGCTAAATTTTATAGTTCCCGCCTTAGCGGCATGTTAGGCCCTAAAAGTAAAATGTCTCTACGCAATAAGCGTACTCTTTACACCGCATGCATCAGGCCGGTGATAACTTACGAGTCTCCCGTTTTCGCCCATGCGGCACCAAATTTTTATACAGACTCCAAATTGTCCAAAATAAATTCCATAGAAGAGCGACTGGCGTACCGTGGTACGTCAGAAAGTTCTACATTGAGACTTAGAGCTCCCCACCATCTCAAAATACATGAAAGACTCATCAGAGCGTTTTTTCACTAGAGCCACTAATCATAGTAATCCCTTGATAGTTTTAGCTGCCACTTACGAGGCACCTCCTCCTAATCATTTTCTAAGAAGACCACGGAATGCACTGACAGATCAGCCCGACGACCTCACTCTCGAAGTCGAACGGCTGATTCAAACTAATGAGTCTTTCTCGGGCGACTCTCAAGTCGAACACGAAGCGGGGGCGCGCGAAGGCCCGCCCCAACGGAATTATTTCGCATCAAGTAACTCTTAAGGCTTTCTCGACATCTTCGCGCCGGATACCCTAGTGTGTCTCCTGGCCGCGTCGTTGGAGCTTTCGGGCTAACGACACGCGTCCTTATTTTGCTTCAGGCGGTTGTTTAGTGGGTGCAACTTCCACATACCCTGAAACTGTTGAGTTTAATCCGCCTTCTCACCGCAAGGGTAAAACAAAAAAAAAATCAATAATTTTCATCCCATTTTTTAAGCGATGATGAATTAACTGCCTTTATAGGTACGTTTGATTTTTTTTAAGTTATTTTGTATTTTTTCGTTATGCCGTATAAAGATAACCAAAATTTTGGTTCAAAATCTTGATTTCCAGGTGCTAATACATTTCTTCAAATTAAGAAAATAAAAAATTTAAACTTACAATCATAGGCTATATAAAAAAGACTATATTTCAAAAATATTAGAAGTCGGTTAAGGTTTAGGCTGGTGGAAATGTTATGACATTTTGTATGGAAGACCGGCAGTCCACTTCTCTCTTGAAAGCGAGAGATAATAATAGTCATGGTCTGAGAAAAATTTCAATTTTCTAGTGTATTTAAAGTTCTAGATAACATTCGACGGAAAATGCGCTCTATAGCGCACGAGGTAAAGTTTATTTTCAATACATTTACTATTAATACGGTCTCCATGACATCGAAACTTGAACCGTAATATTTTATTTTACAATACTAGGCATTTTTACTTTACACCAATCACAAACAAGCATTCTGTTTGTAATGCATGCGTAAACCGCGAAAAGCTACCCGCTCGCGCCCTTATTTCCCGCCATTATTACATTTGAAGTATCTACTTAATTTTAATCGCAAATATATTGAAAAACGTCGTATGATGCAAGTACGGTAAGCTGGCTATTATAGTCATCGGTTTATTATAAGCATTCGGCTTCGCCTCGTCCCTATAAACACCTCGACTATAATATGCAGCTTACCGTACTTGCATCATAATGTACTATTTCAATTATAACTATCAACTTAATAAGTATAAATATATTTTTTTAAATTAAATAATTGATTCAGGTAAATATTTTGAACTATGACTTCTGCAATCTTTTGCAGGTAGTAAGTGCTTCAGAAAAATAAAACATTACCTTCGTCAAGCATAGCGTTTACCATGTCCCTGAAATCGTGATACGGCGGTATCTTCTCGCCCATTGATTTAGGTGTGGCCACTGGGCGAACTGTGAAGGTCAAAAAAATACACAATTTTTTATAATAAGTAGAAAATATTTAATATGCGAGACATCTCCATAGAAATCCTTACTAATATTATAAACGCGAAAGTTTGTATGTATGGATGTATAATGTCTGGATGTTTGTTACTCTTTCACGCAAAAACCACCGAATGGATTTTAATGAAACTTTACAATAATATAGCTTATACATCAGAATAGCACATAGGCTATAATTTATAAAGATACTAGGTTTCCGCCCGCGGCTCCGCTCGCGTGGACTACACAGTTGTACCGGAACCGCTATAATTTTTTGCATCGATATAGGTTATAAGCTGAAGGGTACCATAGGTTACTTTTATCCCGAAAAAAAAGGATCTCGGTAAAACTGTAGTCCAAGAGCGGAGCCGCGGGCGGAAAGCTAGTATAACATAATTTAAACTGTAGATATGTACTGTATTATTTTCTATATTAAACAATAATATATTAGTGAATAATTATAACAAACCGGCCAAGTGCGAGTCTGATTCGTACGCGATTAGTTCTGTACCACCGTACAATATGAAAAAAAACACGTTTTTTGTGTGGGGACCCAGTTTAATTTTTAACTTTATTTTATCTTTATTATTTGTTGTTATGGCGGTCATAGTAATACGTACTCTGTGAAAACTTCAAGTGTCTATATTTTACGGTCGAGACGATACCTATAGTCCTGTGACAGACGGACAGACAGACGGACAGTGAAGCCTTAGTAATAGGGTTTCAGTTGGTACCCTTTTTGTAGGGAACCCTAAAAATTATGAAATTTACGTATCCGAATTCGCTGAATCACCCGCTGAGAAATGTTAATATGTTACGTTGTACATTAATTAAAAGATTAACTGAATCAATAACTCACTTCTAGTGTACTTCCAGCGTGGGTCTTCTCTGTGCTCAGGCTTCTCGATTGGCTGCCGTGGTTCGGGGCACACGTGGCAGTAGCATTTGTCGTACGGCAAACGGCATTGTGGACAATGGACTGGAAAGCAGTGACGGATTTAAGCTTAGGTTTTGGTTTAAAAAAAATGTTTTTACTTTAATATTTTTATTAACTTGTTACTATCCCTCAGTGATAAAAGAAGGTGAAGTCTTTTATTCTATAACTTATGTTTTACAGTAATAGGCTAAAAACACAACGGCTTATATGCTCTGCAACCCGTGCGAAGCCGGGTCGGGTCGCTAGTTATTAAATATTTTCTACTGTATCATTAATAATATTATAAAGTATCATCATCATCAGCCCATTTTTACCCCACTGCAGGGGCTTAGGCCTCCCCCAGGGTGAGGAGGGGGGCTTGGAGCTTAAGTCCACCACGCTGCTCCACTGCGGGTTGGGAACTGTAACGACCGCCATCTATTGACAGCGTCCGGGACCGACTGCTTAACGTGCCCTCCGAAGCACGGTGTCAGTGATATTGTGTACTTAAGTCAGAAAAACTCATTGGTACACGCCCGGATTCGAACCATGGCCCTGTGGGGCCTTATAAATTTAAGACAGGTTCGTTGTGCTCTGGGCTATCACGACACTATATTATAAAGTATAGAAACTTCAAATAACGAAAAAAAATCGCTACCGCTCAATGTTGGTTTCCTACAAAATAAGTTGCAAAACCGACACTGCGTGTAACCCAGATTTTCACGTAATTTCAACCAAAACATCTACATAGGTGATTAGGTACCTTCTTCTTTAACATCTAAGTCGTCGACGAGCCCGAACAGCGCTTCTCTCACCGCCTTGAGCCTGACTTGCTGTATAGCATCCAAGCGAGCCCTCGCAGCAGTTTTCTGAGTTTCAGGCAACAGGAACTGATGGATCAGCTCGGCCACCAACTCGTGCTGTTCCGCTGTAGAGCTGGGCGAAGAAATGTTGAGGCATAAAAATATTAAGTAGTTTTTGGCTAAACTAAGAGTTTGTTGTAGCGCACGCGTTTGACTAGCGTTGGGAAGCAGGAAAAAATACCCAATCCTTCAACTTGTTAAAGAAAAAGTTATAAAAATATATAATACTAGCGACCCGCCCCGGCTTCGCACTGGTAGCAGAGCATATAAGCCGTAAAGTTTTTTCTGTCGTAGTGTCATATCAGCTTGTTGCGTCGAACACGTGGATTGGATTTAATTACCTTTAAATTTGACGTAAGTCCATCCTACTTGGAGTATTTTTAAAGTATTTTATTTCCAATTCTATAAATATTTAAAAAAGTAAAGAATAAATACATATAACCTAACCTAACTACGCGTGCCGCGTCGCGTCGTCCCGATGGCCGCCCGGCTGGTCACGCAATATTTATACTTCGCGATAGCTCGTAAGATATTAATTTAATTGCATAGTGTAAAAAGCAATCATAATGTGCATGAAATGCTGAATGTAAATAACATATTTAATTTAATAGGGATTGATACTGTATCCGTATAAATTGCTTTCCAATTACCTCATCATATGCCACCATTTTTTCAAACATAAAAATAGGTATAGTAAGCTGTCCATAAAAGATAGACATATGCCATCGCGGACTTTTATTTAGTCTTATAAAAGAGACACAATTCCTCCATACATAATTTGTTATATCTCAAAAGGATTGGGCAGCGTTTTCGATGAAAGCTCCCAGCCGGCTTGATTTTTTTCCGACTTCTTCAACAATAATCGTCATATTTCAACAAATTTCCACAAAACATTAATAAATTAAACACGTAAACCTTTTTTTTGAATCACTCTGTCCATTGGTGTCAAAAATATACCAATCCGTTCGGTAGTTTTAGAGTTTATCGCGTTCAAACAGACAGACAGACAGACGCGGCGGGGGACTTTATTTTATAATATGTAGTGATATATTCTTATATAATATAAATATCTATATAAGTTAAAAAAATACCCAATTATGTATGCCCTAGTTAACTCTATAAACTCTAAGTTAATTGACAGAGTGAATGCAGACTGACTGGACGGGAAGCGTAAACGTCCATACAGACGTTCTTAACCGTGTACGTCGTTAATACGAAATTAAAGTCTCACTTGAGTTAGAATTAGGTTTGTATAGAGGCAAAACTTTGAAATTTCTATAAAGATCTCCTATAACTAGGAAGTTTATACCACATAGCCCATTATACCACACTGCAGCCTCCCCCCAGGGTGAGGAGGGGCTTGGAGCTTAAATCCAGCACGCTACTCCAATGCGGGTTGGTGGATTGTAACGATTGCCATCTATTGACAGCAACCGGGATCGACTGCGTAACGTGCTCTTCGACGCACGGAGTCAGTGATAGTTAATGTACAGTCAGAAAAATTCATTGGTACACGCCCGGATTCGAACCACGGCCTCACGCCCTTAGAAATTTGAAACAGGTTCGCTGCGCTCGGGCTATCACGACACTATATCACGAAAATATCTCTTAATTATTACAAAAAGGTGTTCTTCATTTTATATATGTATAGAGTATTTGACTACTGTCTATTAAATATATTATATTTGTCAAGAAAATAGAAAAGTAGACCTTATAATATAACAAATTTTATTAACGAAATTATATTCAGTTAAAAAAAATAAAATTATAAGCCATAATTTTTTATCTTTGTCTCTTTCTTGCAAAACGAAATTTAACATTCCTTTAAAAGGTCTGACTTCATGGGTAAGTACACCGTGCGGCATTATCCTCTCTGTATAACCGGATATTTTAAACATTCATATGTTAAACTTTGTTAATAATGATTTATTTATTAAAATTCTTTCACTGCTATGATATATTTAGAAAACTCGTTCATACAAAATAATAATAAGAAAAAAAAAATAGTCAGCTAGCCTATTGTGAACTTTCATAATCTATTTACATTCACACACCACGCCATAAACAATAGACAACACTTAGAGAGCGTCCATAAACTATACATCGCCTGGTAGAGTGGATGAGAGGTTAGGTAGAAAGTTCCAGGCTAGGAGAGGGCAGAGGAAGGAAGGTCAGTGTCCTAGCGACGCAGTCATTGCAGAAGTGACTTCTCACCATTCAGTCAGAGTATATAAAAATATATCGGTTTCGTTAATTTGGAGCCACTACAAGTAGGTTTGGTAAAAGAAAACATAGTAAAACATCTTTCAGAAATAATAGGAAAAAATCTATGTTCCATATGTTAGACTACACAGGGGGAGAGAAGATATCAAGAGCCACGTGCTGTGTGGGACATCCCACACAGTACCATCTAGTCCCAAAGTAAGCAAGTATTATGCTTGTGTTATGGGTTACTAGACAACTGATATACATACTTAAATATTCTTTTTTTTATAATATATACATATATAGATATTTTACGCCCAGACACGGAACAAATAGGCATGTTCATGCACATAAATATTTGTCCCGAGCGGGATCCGAACCTGAGACCCTTGGCTCCGCAGTTAGGGTCTCTAAGCACTCTGTCAATCGGTCAGTCAATCAAAACGGAACCACGTGGCTTATGGACGCTCCCTTTGTAGGCTTTCAAGCTATGAAAAAAGACTAACATCTGCTCCTTTGCCTCTGCGTCGACCTGATCGGCACGACGTTCGATGTGCACGACGGCATCCTCCTCAGCGCATGTCCGCACCGCAGTTTTAGCTATCTCAAGGAAATATTCGTCCACTGTGTTGTTTGTCACGCCCACCATCTGTGAGATACAATTTAAGTCAGGCACGGATAAATGGGGGTGGGGCGATGGATACGATTGCCCCTTCACGATTCATGACTGATATATTATTTTGATCAATTTCAAACAAACAATTTAATAAATTTTATGTTAAGAACGTTTTTTCTGGAATATACGTAAAACACAATAATTGCCCCCCTCCCGAACAAATTCTTGAATCTGCTCCTAATTCAGGTATGTAGTACATGCGATGACTTATAAAAAGGTAAGCCGGCTGCGATGATTTAGGTAATAAGAAGAAAAGAATTGAGAAGCATTTATTTGGTGCACATCACAATGAGCGAGTTTTGTAATTTTTGTTTTTTATAGAAATATTTTATACTTATTAAGAAAAACTAGTAAGTGAAAGAATTTTATTGATACGTATCTACAAAAATGCCGAAAACACAAATTTAAAAAAAAACGTACTATGGCGTCACTCGGTTACATTACTATGGGCTAACGTGGATAATTTGTACGTAGCGGCACCGAGTGACGGCACGAGTGGATCGTAAAAACACAAACTTTGATTTGTGATAGCTCCGGTAATAATCGGTGTTTTTCCGAAATTAAGAAAGTATATTCATCAGTTTATTATACTCTAGCGTGTGAAATAGCGTATGATACATAATTTTGTTGATGAGGACACTCATTATAAATGAGAAAACAACCACAAAAACAATACATTAAAATAATACAATGTATGCGATGTACACCTAAAATGGTTGCCGCTCAGCTTTTGTCGTGGTAAAATGTTGCCATGAAGCTGTACTTCTGTGGGAACCACCTAAACTAAGAAAACTAGGCATCCTGTATTTATATTTATATCGATTCTAGGTTACCGGGAAGTAATCGTCTCTGAGAAAAGCCGTCTTGACAGAGGAACAGACGGACAAAAAAACAACGGATCCCCTGCTTTCGCAGGAACTTCTTACGACATTGGAAATGAACCTAACGGAATAAAGTAAACACACATAGTTTGGATAATATTTTTCGAAATAATTTTTTTTAGCCATAAAAATAACACAACTGTATCTGAATAAGCTTAAAACTTCGAAATATAACATTTTGTACATTTCGGTCGAACAAACCGAATTAGTACGAAATGTAACGCCGACGCATATCCGACTTCCAACTAAGGGCACCCTTAACCACTACTTCCGGTTGTCCGATTCTAACAATTTTAGTCTCAATCGATCCCCCGTGTAATTACCCTGAGTCGTTTTTTTTTATTTTTTTCTTATTCGGACCTAGTTCTCGAGATATCGGGCTCCCAAAATGAAAATCGGGGAAAAAAATTGCGGTTTTCTTCGTTTTGTCGATAATTTTTTTTGTTTTTGAACTTTTTCCAAATTGTCTTTTGCCATCTTGTAGAGCTCGCCGAGCTGCGTCTTATGACACCACGTTCGTCCCGATATCTTGAAAACTCTTCGTGCAACCTGCCTGTCTCACAAAACTCCCAAATGACCCCCTATACTCCAACGAAATGAAAGTCATTTCCAATGACAAAAGTCATTCCATCAGAGTTCCACTTTTTTACGTTGCATGCCTAATGTCCATTAAGTTAAATGTAATTTTTTGTTCGTCTATATGTCTCGATGTGGAATCGGGACTATGCCAGTCTCTATACGAACATATTTAACCTCTTTACGTAAATTTTGAGAAAAAAATTTTTACCAAAAAACTATTTTACATAAAAAAAGTTTCCTTCCTATAAAATTCAAAACAATCGTCTTCTGACAAATCATGAGTACATAACAAAAAAATAAATACTGATTTAACAGTAAGTACCTAGGCATATTAATAAAACAATAACATATACAAATATCATATATATATATATAGAGAGCGAGGTCCCCGCGCGCCGGTCTTCAAGCCCGCGAAATAGCGTTTGACATTTTCAATACTGTGAAGTGACATTCATGACTCTATTAAATCCAGACGCTGCTGTTAAATTTATTTACTCTGTGACAAATATGCATAAAATGCATACGATAACATTGTAATAAATTAATATGTAGGATATAACTAATCAATCAATTGTCCCTGTCATTCAAATGCTCGTGATCTTGTATCCAACCCGAATGGGTTAATGTGTAGTGCCTGGGTTATTATATATATTACCTGTTTGAACATTTGGTCGTGTTCATGTCTCCTGCGTTCTTCTTTCTGCCGCCTTCCAGCCTCGGCCGCTTCACGCATCTGCCTGTCGCGCACTAAACATATTTTCAAACGTTATCAAACATATATGAGAAACAAACTCACTGCCATCGATATCGAGTGGTTAGGGACCCTAACTTCGTCGTATATAATATAATAATAATAATATATAATATGCATGGGACTTTCCACACAGCGTCATCTAGTCCCAAAGTAAGCAAGTATTATGCTTGTGTTATGGGTTACTAGACAACTGATATACATACTTAAATATTCTTTATAATATATACATATATAATTTTTTTTTTCGAAGACACCACACACATATAACAACTAAGACCCGGTACCAGTATCAATATTCATCATATTAATACTGACCCGACCTGGGATTCGAACCCGGGACCTCCAGCTTCGCAGGCAGGGTTGCTACCCACTAGGCTAAGCGGTCGTCGTATATGTATATATTATAAAGAATATTTACGAATGTATATGAACTGTCTAGTACGCCATAATACAACCATAATACTTACTAACTTTGGGACTAGATAGCGCTCTGAGAGATGGCCGAGGTATTATTATAAGAATAAATAAATAGATGCTGATTACAATATGACGCGGGGTTATTCTAATAAATTCTGATTTATTTAGATACGAGCCCTTCATTGACACGAAGGTCGCAGTTGGTTGCACTCTGTCCGTGTTTGCTAACGTTCTTTAAATTACGTACGAGCAGCATTCTCCAAGCGTTATTGCTTTTCATTGTGTAACGAGTAGTCTGATATCGGGCATTTATTCGAAATAGATATGCAGTGAATGAAATAAGAAAAAGGGCGAAAATGCCTCGTTATGGTTGCTGAATTATCGATATTTTTTTTCCTTTTCAAAATCGGCCCGATGTGACATGGTTTTTTTGGATTGTGTAACATTTAGAGATTATAATAATAATAATATAATAATAATAACACACACAATCACAACAACGCCTAAGTCCCAAACTAAGCATTAGCTTGTATTTTGGGTACCAAGGGAAGACACCACATACATATAACAACCAAGACCCGGTGCCAGTATTAATATTCATCATATAAATACTGACCCGACCTGGGATTCGAACCCGGGACCTCCAGCTTCACAGGCAGGGTCGCTGCCCACTAGGCTAAGCGGTCGTCACGATTATTGGCGCTATGTAGATGAGAAAAGAAGGTGTAATCTATGTACGCTATATAAAGGTGTAGCGAAATCACAAAGAAAAAATATTTTCGAAGTAGGTTGCCATACGTGCAACTGAGGATCGAAAGAAATATTTCCAGCTCACCTTAGGGACGCGGGTTCGATTCCCGTTCGGGACAAATATTTGTGTGCATGAACATGTCTATTTGTTCCGTGTCTGGGTGGAAAATGTTTATATACAGATACCTGTATTATAAAGAATATTTAAGTATGTATATCAGTTGTCTGTCTGGTACCCATAATACAAGCGTTGCTTAGTTTGAGATTAAATGGAGCTGTGTGAGACGTCCCAGGTACTACAATTATAATTAATGACTTTGAAAAACATAAAGTTCTAAAAAATGTGGCCTTCTATTAACTTTTCAACTATGGGGTGCAAATTTACTAAAAAAAATTTTATCCCTATTTTCTTTTTTTGATTAGCATCATATTTCCATTCCATCAGCTCTTTTTACTACCCCACTGCAGCGGCTTAAGCCTCCCCTCAAGATGAGGGGGCTTGGAGCTTAAATCCACTATGCTGCTTCAATGCGGGTTTGTGGGTCGCATCATATTGAAATATGATTATGACTCTATGCCACTTCGACAATAAACACGAATCTATCGACACCTCACATGTTCAAAGCCATCAAGCCGTTTAAACTACAGGAAGTGCCAAATAAATATCTAGAATACAAACATACAGTACGGCTAACGATATAATGCGCAAAGAAATCTTCGCCTTACTTCGGCAAAGGTCGTATTTCCGAGTAGACGGAAAGCGACATCTTTATAGAGCGGTAAAAATTCACAACAAGTGATGTTTGATACATTAGATGTTTTTTTTTATTAACCAAAATGTCTGAAAAAAATAAACAAAATTACAACTACAGTAAAATTACGCGTTACTTTAAGACCTATGTATTGTTACGTGTTAGAGTTCGAAGAATTTGGAGAGAAAGACCTGCTGACTCTTTTGAAGACTTTATTCACTAACACTAGGTCCAACACTAAGCACTAAGTCCAAACACTAAGCACTCACGATGTATTAGGTCGTAGCCAAGTCGTAGGTTTCACTGGTATCACTGCTGATCACTAGTTTCCACTTCGAAGTCGCCTCGAAAGTAGCCCAAAAACTGAACTGACTCGCTCGTATTCCTGCGGCTATTTATATAGGTCGTAACGAACATCGAGTGCATTAGTAATGAGTAGGGGTTTCGTGTTGTCCTTGTAAACCCTTCTACAAAGTGGTTTTACTAGTTGACGCTAGATGGCGGTCGTTACTCTGTCCGTTCGTAACAGTATTTTACGGGTTTTGCCCACTTTTGATGCTATAGGCTTTAAGTAAAGCTAGTTGCAATGTAATTATTTAGTAATTCTAGGGTGAAATAAAACTACTATTCATTATTAAAATATTGAAAGTTAAAAATCACCAAAAAAAAAAAAACACGAAAGACGGTGTTAATAACAACTCTATAGAATTTTGTAGCAAAAAGTGCGCGTGTCCACTTAGTAACATAGCTTGCATCTACCCTATTTTAAAATTACCTTCAATTTTAAATTTTGTACGATAAGGTTTAAAAAGCGAGTGTTGTGTGAGCGAGCGAGAGCGGGCCCTATCGTTTTGCGATTCGTTTTTTGTCGGAAATACGAAGTGTGACGAAGATTTCTTATGCGCATTATAACTTTAGCCGTACTGTACATACATAAGTACACTCGAATAATATTACCCTACGCAGTCCGGTAAAAATACGCTCAATAGCATTTATTTCGTAGTATTGTTAACCAAGCGATACCTTTCTAGCATTTTTATATTTTAAATTGAACCGTGTGTCTAAGACTCCATCAACCCCATAATGCCCCACGTCAAGAACTTAGGCCTCCTCTCGATATGAAGGGGCTGGAAGCTTAATCCACCACGCTGCTCCAATGCGGGTTGGTGGATTTTAACGACTGCCATTTAGTGATGGCAACCAGGACCGACGGCTTAACGTGCTCTCCGAGGCACATTCAATGATAGTTATGTACATGAGTTAGAAACAACTCATTTGTACTGGACGCGTATAAGGGGTGGGAAGGAGAGTGGTTGAGTGTAATACAAGGTGTTGGTTGTTCAAAGGCTGTATTGCAAATGAACTTAATGTCTAACATGCACACATATGAGCTTATACCTATGCTTATATCTATAGGCAGTACTCATTAGTGCATGCCCTGGGATTCGAACCACGGCCTCCTAAACAAGAAGCGGGCTCGCTAACACTCGGTTATCACGAAATTTCTTTTCTCAAATAACATACCTACTGTATATTCTGTCGAAATAAGTGATTTTGCATTGTTAAACTCACAGGCTATTAAGAAGAATGCGTGTTGCCTCCTCTCTTCTTTGAGCCGAGTCAGCTCCTTGTCCAAGAAATCGAGAGCCGTGGACACAGCCTCGCCGCATACCTCTTGTACCAGTGCCGAAATAGCGTCTTCCTGTAAGCATCCAGAGTTAGGCTGTGGTCACAACTCCAATCAATAAGTATCGCCCGTAGAAAATTAATTTAGGGACCTATAGCAACGCTGCTTATAGTTATGTAGACACATTTCAATTGACATTATAGATATCAGTCAAAATTGAAAAAATAGATTTTCTAATTTATTTATTAGCATTACATGCGAATTTTAAGTTTTTTTTTCCATAATATACTGTCATTTCCATGAGAAATAACTATAGCTACTTCAATGCTGTTTTCGTTTATACTCGTGAACTAAATGTTGTGTTCCATTTCTCTCTGTTTTGTCTTTAAAATCCACCGATCCACTCTGGAGTAGCGTGGTGGATTAAGCATCAAGTACCCTAATTCCGAGGGGATGCCTAAGTCCCTGCAGTGAGACAAAATGGGCTGATAGACGGTATATGCCTTTGAATAGATACGAAATTGTATCTCATAAAAAAAACTGCAATGAATGTTTCCAAAATCAAACTATTGTTGAATTTGACAGGTAGTTTGATAATACTTGAGTTGAAAGTGGGCGTTGCATCGTGGCAAAAAAGTTCAATAGAAAAAGTTCGCATAACATTTTTACACTTAATCACGTCACAGAATCACACTTTCAAATCATTTTTTTCTTAATACATTAATTATCGCACCGAACAAGCTATACGCATAACTAGGTCATACGCCGTTCCTAGCGACACTAACCGAAGTCTGAACCGAAGGGGATTCAATTACTCATTTTGACGGCGTGTTTTCCGAGCTGAATAAATGTAGCTATGGTGTATCTGCTTATAATGGCACCTATTCATATTGGTAATAAATAACACATACCCTTTGCAAGGCGTGCGCTTCGGCCTCATAAAATTCTCTAGCTTTGACGTCTTCTTGGATTATCCTCAACTTCTCGGGCTCGTCCAGACCGTGGGTTGACTTCAACTCCTCTATCAGTTCAGCGCTTCTCGATCTACCTTCGTACATCTGTAAAAGATATTGGAAGGACATTTTAACTGCGTGGTAGAAGACATTTCACAGAATGAGTTTCAATTCTTATGAGGAAACTATATACCTATGAAATATATTGGACTGCGGTCACAAAGACAACATGCAAGGGCAGATAGCTCACGCATCATGAGGAGGGATTCATAATTTTTTGAACTAAAGTACGTTATATTTTATTTCGTAAGAATAGACAATTTTTAGTTTAGTTTCTTAAAATTGTCTATTTTTTCGAAATAAAATACAATGGATTTTAGTTCAAAAATTTGGGAATGGTCAATTTGCCGGTGAATCCGAGCGAATCCGAACAAGTCGTATCGCAGAGCGAGGTTCACCAGGTTATCACCCGAAAGAGGTTAAAATGAACTTCGTTTGCGGTGCCAACAGATAGGTGCGTATATGTCCGTCATGTGCCACGAACATGCGTCGTTTCTTTATGAAGAGAGGGGGTGAATATTTTCCACCTTCATTGGGAACAATGTATAGAGCGTATCGCAATCGTAACTTGTTAGTAACTAACTGCAACTTTTTCTCTTGGCTCAAAAAACAGTGATGTTGCTTTAAAACTTCAATCTGAAAAATAATTAATTCCTGCCAGTTCCCGGTCCTGTTGGTTTTGCGTCATAAACGGTGAAGACAATCTTAAAAATGAAGCATGGCATGAGAGATAAAATCATAAAAGTACACATTGACTAGAAGCCCTCTTCTGCGTTTACCGTCTAACCACTCACATTCTAACTAACTAATGCAATATGCCGAGTTTTAGACCGCGCGAGGTCCCCGCGCGCCGGTCTTCAAATAGCGTTTGACATTTTCGATACTGTGAAGAGACATTTCTGATTCTATTAAAACTAAACTCTGCTGTCAAATTTATTTACTCTATGGATAAAGCTCTTGAGAAATGAATAAGTAGCTCAACGGAAAAATAGCTCAAGCCACGAAAATTAAAACTAAAGTCTATAAACATATTAACATTTCAATAATAAACATTTTCATAACCATAGTAGCCTAACATGGTTTTATATAGAATTTGTCGAATAAAGTTCTTCAGTTGTAAATTTAAAAAACCACACTGGCCTATGTTGATTAGAATAAAAAGAACAAGACACGTTTTTCCTGGACATTATCAGATCTAGAATTAAGTATTTGGTATCCAAATGGACGACCCCATTGAGATAAAAAAAATTATGATGATCTCTAAAACTCTTGCCTTATATCCCTATATGCAACATGTTTTTACTATAACTTAAAAACAAAGCCCCCACGCTACTCCAGTGCGGGTTGGTGGATTTTAAAGACTGCCAGCTGTTGATGGCATCCGGGACCGACAGCTTAACGTGCCCTCCGAGGCACGGAGTCAGTAATAGTTATGTGCTTATGTAGATGGTGGATTAAGCTCCAAGCTCCAAGCCCCCTTCACCCTGAAGGGATGCCTAAGCCCCTGCTGTGAGGCATAATGGGCTGGTGGAATGGAATAGAAAAACAAATATTTTACATATAACAAAGAAATGCACTTGCATGGTAATGACCTAACCAATAAATAATTAATAATTTATTCGGTAGGCTTAAGGAACAGGCCATTTTTCATATTTTGAGTTTAAAAAAATTGATCGCATTAATATTAAGTATTACTTTTTAGGGTTCCGTACCCAAAGCGGTACAAACGGGAACCTTATTACTAAGGCTCCGCTGTCCGTCTGTCACAGGGCTGTACCGTCTGAGCCGTAATAGGTAGACACTTGAAATTTTTATAGAGTGTGTATTACTATGGCCGCTAAATAAAATAAAGCTAAAAATTTAAACCGGCCAAGTGCGAATCGGACTCGCACACGCAGGGTTCCATACCACCAAACAATATAAAAAAAGGAGCGCCACGTTAATCGAACTTAACCATTAATCGTTATTATTATGTAATTTAAGAATTATTGTATAAATATATTTCATTTTTATTTCGTTAGTTATTTAGAAGGCGCTCGATCCTCTCTGGCTAATCCGAAAAGTAATAACATGAGTGCACTGATAGCTAGAGACAACTTTTATTACTTATTTTATTACAGTGAACCTTTGACTTTTAGTATCAATTGTGAAGAGGTGCCGTGATAGCCCAGAGCTGTCTCAAATTTATAAGGCCATAGGGCCATGGTTCGAATCCGGGCATGTACCAATGAGTTTCTTTGACTTAAGTACCTAACTATCATCGACTCCGTGTCTCGGAGAGCACGTTAAACAGTCGGTCCTGAGCGCTGTCAATACATGGCGGTCGTTACAATCCCCAACCCGCAGTGGAGAAGCGTGACGGATTTAAGCTCCTTCACCCTGGGGGAGGCTTAGGCCTCCCAGCCCAGGCTTTAAAAATGGGCTGATGAAGTGAAGAAGAAGAAGTTGGATGATAGTGATTTTGAAATATACTAATTCAATACTCGTACCAAATATTGAACAGCACGGCCTCGTATGATGCGTTGTAACAACAGAGCCGTTTGGTAACACGTCTCCACTGGTTCCTCGACAGGTTCCACTACGGGCGTCGAAGGTCTCGGCGTGACGGCCACGTGTCTTGGCTTCAGGATGGTGATCGGACCGGCTGTTAATGCTGCAGCGCCCAAACGAGCCTCTAGGGTGGACAAGATTCATTCATTGGATCATTATATTATGAGACAGTATGTCAGTCGGTTTTTAAATTATAACAAATGTAAGAAAATGTGAACAAATAATGTTTGTTGTGTTGCGAGTGTCCAAACAAAAATACAAACAGATTATTCCATTCCTTCAGCCTTTTTTTATACCCCACTACAGGGGCTTAGGCGTCCCCTCAAGATGAGGGGCTTGGAGCGTAAAGCCGCCACGCTGCTCCAATGCGGGTTGGCAGATTGTAACGAGCGCCATCTATTGACAGCGACGGGGACCGACTGCTTAACGTGTTCTCCGAGGCACGGAGTCAGTGATAGTTAATGTACTTAAGTCAGAAAAAACTCACAGCACATGTACACGCCCGGATTCGAACCACGGCCACATGGCCTTATAGATTTGAAACAGGTTCGCTGCGTTCGGGCTATCATTACACTACAGATCATTGATACATACTAATTAAATCTTTGTGCAGTTTCTCCAAGAAGCCTTCACTCCATTTTGTCTCCCTTTCGCAGAGTTGAGTGTTGTCGCGCGGCAGATGATGGCCGGAACAAGTCCTCTTCAAGTCCTGGCCACACTTCTCCAGCCAAGCTGGTGGCGCTGCGATTCTGTTGTGGTCTTCCTCGGCTGGAACATAAACGAAATCTTTTTTTAGTCTTTTATAAAAGCCTGTTAGTCATACGACGCGAATTTCGATTCACAGACAAAATCAGTACAATGTAGGTCAGTTGTCAAAAACAATTTTCCATATTTTGATAGTTTATGACATTATTTTCTATTAGTTTTGTCATGTATCACTGTATGTTTCCCGAATAAAATAAAATAAAAATAGTCTTACTAAAAAATAATAAATTTATGGCCAATGCGAACGTTGGTTTAGACGAAGCGCGGCGGGACTGTGCAGCCGTACTGCGACCCACCCCACAACCAGGTGACCACATTTCTCAAAATATTGCGGATTAATTTTATAGCTTATCTAATAGTAATAAAATCGTAGAATTCACGTATCTGTACATTGACTATTTGTGCAAAAACAAAAAGTTTGGAGACTCAAGAAGTAAGTAATAAAACGTAAAAAATAATCTTCTGAAAATTTTGTCTGTTCGGCAATTTTTTCGTATCACGTATAAGACATTCAATGGATTCAAAATCTAAATATGAAGCTAAATAATTTTTTTTTTAATAACGTATACATCACAACGACGTCTGTGTTTGCTGCATTCCTTTCTTATATTCATTTTGTTTACTTAAATGCTCACTATAATATAATTAAATCGCTTGCTCGTTGGTTATCCGTTCGTAGAAGACGTACGTACATACATTGTCGTCCGCTTTGTTCTCAAAGTCAAAATAATCAAATTAATACATCATCATCATCATCATCAGCCCATTTTTACCCCACTGCAGGGGCTTAGGCTTCCCCCGGGGTGAGTGGGATTGGAGCTTAAATCCACCACGCTGCTCTACTGCGGGTTGGGGATTGTAACGACCGCCATCTATTGACAGCGTCCGGGACCGACTGCTTAACGTGCCCTCCGAAGCACGGTGTCAGTGATATTGTGTACTTAAGTCAGAAAAACTCATTGGTACACGTCCGGATTCGAACCATGGCCCTATGGGGCCTTATAAATTTGAGACAGGTTCGTTGCGCTCTGGGCTATCACGACATTAATAATACATATTTAGCGCTAATTATTACGCATCCGCCCATCTCCGAAATACTTATCGTCGAGTTTCACGGTGGCCACCAAAGTGGAGTGCGAAGGACGATATCGTGTAGGAGTATGGTGCTGTGTCGTCTAAGGTGAGTCCTTCCTTTTCCATTCCCGATTTGTGGTGTGCTGATTGCTGTTATACCGGTGGCATAATTTTGGGAAAATATACAGGTAGCTGTAGGCGCATATCGCTAGCGCATTTAGCGTCTACATTATGAATAATATTTAGTGTTAATTTCATCAAAATCGACCCACATTATCAAAAGATATCAATTTTTAAGTTTAGAAACAGCGTCGCGTTATAGATACGTGCCTGCACTGCCCGGTGTCGCGGGGCGGTGTGTCGCGGGAGACGGGAGACTAGACTGATGTCACGTTTTATAAACCGGCTGAGATAGGTCAAACTCCACACATAGACGAAGTCGCGGGCAAAGCTAGTTTTCAATAAATCTCCGATCTTAAAATAGGTACACCTTTATACGTACGAGACAGTGAAATAGGTTTAGGAATTATATTGTAAGTATAATTATTTGAGTGTGTCGTGATAGCCCGAACGCAGCGAACCTGTTCGAAGTTTAGAAGGCCGTGCGGCCGTAGTTCGAATCCGGGCGTATACCAATGAGTTTTTTCTGACTTATCTAAGTACATAACTATCACTGACTCCGTGCCTCGGAGAGCACGTTAAGCCGTGTCGGTCCTGGTTGCTGTCAATAGATGACGGTCGTTACAATCCACCGACCCGCACTGGAGTAGCGAGGTAGAGTAAGCTTCACGCCCCATCACCCTGGGGAAGGCCTAAGCCCCTGCCGTGGGACATAATGGGCTGGTGGAATGGAATGTATAATTTTACAAAATATAACGGCGCCCAGTACCACCACCTGAATTGTTATTTAATTTCCGTTTTTATTGCTTTATCATACATTTTTTTTCTTTTTTATAAGTTTGTACTATTATTAGTTCTGATATAGTGAAACAAGTAGGATAATATTGCCTGACCGGTAGGCCAAGAGGTTAGAGACCCTAACTGCGGAGCCGAGGGTCGCGGGTTCGATCCCGCCCGGGACAAATATTTGTGTGCATGAACATGTCTATTTGTTTCGTGTCTGGGTGTAAAAATATTTATATATGTATGCATTATAAAAAAAAAGAATATTTAAGTATATATATCAGCTGTCTAGTACCCCATAATACGAGCATAATACTTGCTTACTTTGGGACTAGATGGCGCTGTGTGGGATGTCCCAGATATTATTATTATTATTAAATTTTTTATTACTAAGTATCTAAAACTGCGTTCCTATCATCCTTCCTATATGCTTCTTGGTCTAATATGACCACTCTATATCTACATATGAAAACCTATTAGTTACTTGTTTTTGTTAACATAACCATATATTATTATAAACTCCTACTAATATTATAAACTGATGATATTAGATACAGATCGCGTCAAACTTTATGGCGGATCTGAATACAACGCTATAAGCGTGCTAGCGCAGGCGCAGGTACAGTCATATACCCATTTGCTCCACTGCGTCCCGTTACACCTAAAACTGGTTACTGCGATGCGACTTGTGCCTATGTTCACATCCGCCATAAAGTTCGATTGTAACTGTAATAAATAATGATAACGTAAACATCACAACAACGTCTAGGCCCCAAACTAAGCATTAGTTTGTGTTCTGGGTACCAAGCGAAGACATCACATACATATAACAACCAAGACCCGGTACCAGTATCAATATTCATTATATAAATACTGACCCGACCTGGGATTCGAACCCGGGACCTCCAGCTTCGTAGTCAAGGTCGCTACCCACAAGGTTAAGCGGTCGTCATAATATAAATATAATAAACTCACACAGTAAACTGGGATCGTAGATTATATGCGCGTGCCTTTGGACTTGCGGTGTGCGTCGGTGGTGGTCCGTTTTTGCGCCGACGATTGCGTTAACACTGTGAGTGGTGCGCACAGCGTTCAACTTGCGCAGCTCTGGTGGTTTAAAACAATTATGTCAATTTCACGCTACGCATTGTTAACTACAAAGTATCGTTGGTGTCGTGATAACCCGAGCGCAGCGAACCTGTTTCAAATCTATAAGGCCGTGTGGCCGTGGTTCGAATCCGGGTGTGTACATGTGCTGTGAGTTTGCTGTCAATTTTAAGTACATTAACTATCACTGACTACGTGCCTCGGCGAGCACGTTAAGCAGTCGGTCCCGGTCGTTGTCAATAGACGGCGGTCGTTACAACCCGCCAACCCGCATTGGAGCAGCGATTAGATTTAAACTTCAAGCCCCCTACCTCGAGAGGAGGCCTAAACTCTTGCAGTGGGGTATAAAAAAAGCTGATGGAAGTGGAAAGTATTGTTACGGGATATAGGTCGAGCTTGCACTTAAATTACTAACAAAATCACATCATCTATATCTATACATGTATACATATCAAAAATTCAAAATAGCTGTGAAACTTTGGGTCATTGAAAAATGTTTTTATAGTACTAAGGAATTTTTTTACTATAGATGACACTTTTATTATGGTTTATGACTTATATATACAAGGTGAAATTTTAACAACCATCCAAATTTTAATGTAATGATAATGATCTTTAGTAAAAAACCGGTGGCCGTCTTGTTTCTTTTAGTATCGTTCAATAGAAAAATATTGAGATATGACTACACAAACTTTTCCCGAAAAAACCAATAACTCTAGTCACCATTCACGGCCGCTTTACGTTCCGCCCCGTGTCGGGCTAGAGGTCTCGGGCGCGTCGTCACAAAGAAGGCTACCAAACGTTACGAAATAACACTAGATAAAATAATTAATTATGAAAATGTAAAGTTTTTTTTTTATTTACGTAATGAGGTCTATTGGTGATACCCTGTGGTGTACCTAACATCTAGAATTTTTTTGGATGGTTGTTAAAATTTCCTCCTGTATTTGTTTTTCTTGTGACATTCCCCCTTGGGAAGTAATGTAATAATTTTGTATATGCCTGGGAAGGTAGGGTCACAGGGGATTTACTATTTAAGTTTATACCTGTAATCTATATAATAAACGATTTCATTTTATTTTATTGCAATTTATATCGCACTCTTATACTTGTTCGCAGGTATGTATCCTTGGTAGGTAGGTAGGTATCCTTGACTCTTCCAAAAAGACTGAATCAGACTGACCGGCGTCGGCGCTCGAATTCCTTATATATGTCCCGAAATTCCTGCCCGGAAATATCTCAGAATTTCCATCATCGAACAATCGATTTTTGACTTCTAATAGTAATTTATTATGGGAATAATTCACGTCGCCGGCGCTCCATCTTTTGACGTCTGCCGCCTCAGAAATAGAAATTCATAATATAAAATGCAGCCCGCGTTACTCACTGATCGCATAGCTTCCTATAGATGCAGAAAGTTTTAAGATCAGTTTAGTAGTTTTGAGTTTAATCATTACAAACATACAAAAAATCTGATATTTTCTATTTATAGATAATATTAGTTCAGATTACATAGATGAAAAAAAAATTAAAATCAGTTAAGTAGGTACTTACCTAGTTTTTGAGTTGCTCCATTACAAACAAACCTACAAAAAATCAAATCTTTTCTATTTATAGATAATATTAGTACAGATTCTTAAGATTAATATCACGTGAGTGTCCTATTTACGTAGTTATCTAGGTGTACATTTACAAACCTCTGTCTCTATTCTGTCGTATCAATGAAATCTTTTTATCCATTTGTTGTTTCTTCGTTTGCCACAACTTCGATAACTTCAAAGCCACTTTGTTAGTGTTCTTTATCCGTCGGTCGGACTGCAGTTTGTGGAGTAAACACAGTCTTATCCCTTGAAGTTCGTCGATCTCCTGCAAAGGGTTGCGTCAAGTAACAATTTCTTTTCTATTATTAAAAAAAAAACAAAAATATAAAAAAAACTGATTGGCAGTCATAGGAACTGCCCACAGAAGTGAAAACTTAGAACTTTTAGTATTAAAATTTGAATTTTCATAATGTTATTAAAATCATCAACATCAAACTGGTTTTCACGGTTTTCACATCTATTGACACTCCGAGCAATGACGCAGCCGCCAGCGACACGAAACTGAGTAACGCACTCATAGGAACCCGATGGACGTAGCGTATGCCCTTTGCGAGGTGTATAGTGGCATATACTCGTCGAGGGATCAGGTCCAGTCGCTTAAACTCGAGAGTCACGGATGTGAAGATACCTACGGCTCTTCCCAACACTCTCTACCTGACATTCACTCAGGCAGAGAAAGAATCCCTAATAAAACTGGGATTTGGGAGGGGCGTAGGTTCACGCACCTTGACGATCCACGAGGCGCAGGGCTGACCTACAGTCGGGTGATTATTGTGCGGACGACCGAGAGATTGCAGCTGCACGAGAGTATTCACCACGCAGTGGTTGCAATCACTCGGCACACGTCGAGCTGTACATACCACACGGATGATAGTGACGACGCGATCGGCAGATTCGTCACTAGGGCGGTGACCGTCCCGGTTAGCAGAATAATTGAGCACAACCTCAAAATGGCCATGAGGAGCGGGGACGAGGCGATCGTGGAGAGACTGACGCGCAATAATAAAGACGGCGCAGCTTCTTGACCCGTTTCCCTTGACCTCAATCCCTATAGTGTAGAATTATATAAAATTTCAGTTAAATAAGTAAAGGTACCTTACTTCTAACACGAAAGCCGTCGCACACCAAACGTTTGAATGCGCGGTGGCGTGGGAATCGGGTCGCAGCATTCCCTTCAAAATGGTTGAGTGAGGCGATGGCTGGTTCCCACGTCAAACTGGTGAACTGGTGCCTCGCAGGCAAACCAGACGACTCAAATGTATTGGAATAAGGACATTTAATAATAATAAAAAAAAAATAAAAAATAAAAAATTTAAAAAAGTAAATAAATAAATAAAATAAAATAAAAATAAAAAAAAAAAAAAAAGTAGTATTGTGGCAAACTCATTAGGATAGCAGTAGGCAAAACGTAGAGCAGATGCGGTAGAAATAATAAATAGATATAAAAATTTAAGTCAAAGCTCTTCTAAAGACATGGGCTTCGCGCCTATGGAAATGTGTAGTACATAAGAAAAAAAAAAAAAAAAAAACTGAGTAACGCTCTGGCCTTACTCCCCACTCTCAGCAGTTAGTAGTGGGGATATAGGGAACAACCGGCTTCTCGTGTGAAACCCGATTGTTCCTTATATCTCCCCCACTTATATTATTTAGCGTGACGCATTTTCGTGTCGTTTCAGGCTCACCCCGTGCCATAAGAAGTTTCACTTCAAAAGTAATATAAAAGGAGATAATGCCAAAATGCCCATAACCCGTTGCCCCAACCAGTTACAGACCTAACGACTTATATGTCATACGACAGTAAATTATTAATACCTAGTCTAAGAGAGTTTATAGCGTTAAGGGTGGAAATCCCGTACGACATTTCATACTAGATTTAGTGCAAAAATATAGCTTGTTTAGGCCACTTATTTTTGGTAATGATTGGCTCAAAAATTCTAACTAAAAATCTATTTTTCGCAATTCGAGTAAAAATACGATCTAAATACTAGGTATCTTTTAAATTTGCACAAAATTTTTAAATAATAAGTACCTATTTATAACGTATACATGACAACAACGTCTTGGCCCCAAGCTAGCTTGTGTTTTGGGTGCCAATCGAAGACACCACATACATATAACAACCAAGACCCGGTACTAGTATCAATATTCATCATATAAATACTAACGCGACCTGGGAATCGGACCCGGGACCTCCAGCTTCATAAGCAGGGTCGCTACCCACTAGGGTAAGCGGTCGTCTAATTGGTACGAATCTATGTGCAACATGTAACCGCTAAATGTGTGCTTTACGAGATACGTGGTGTTGTCTAATTTTGCAGTACATATAGCATAGAAGTATCGACATCTCGCTCACACTACGGCGTCAAAATGAGACAGTATGACAAACACGCGCGACGTTGCCGCGCCGAAAGCTAGTTAAAGTTAGAACATGATTGGAATTTGAATTGATGAGTTAATGACAGTATTGCTATTGACTGACAGTCAAGTCCAGTCAATGTTTATTATTTACCCTTGATTTACACCAATCGTCGAAACCTGTGGTCGGCATAATTTATAGTTTAGTGAAGTGGAGTGTAATAAAAGTTATGTTTTTAGGTTTTTAAACGAATGAAAGTTACACCATGTCATAATGTCATAATCCTATAGAAGCATTTTGTATAAAACAAATTTCAGTAACCATATAAACGTAAGGTCAGCTGGGCTTTGAGTAAAGGAATCTCTGGTGCAAGTCCTGATACTCCTGATGGTAATGGATGGTATTTATATTTTTCATAATAAAATCCAAAAATATAGTAATATTATAAACGCTAAAGTTAAGCTAATGTACGGATGTTTGTTGCTCTTTTATGCAAAAACTACTAAATAGATTTTAATGAAACTTTAAAATAATATAGCTTATACATCAGAATAATGCATAGATTATAATTTATAAAGACACTAGCTTTCCGCCCACGGCTCCACTCGCGTGGCCTACACAGTTGTATACTCATTTTAAAAATTCTTTCACTTATAGAAAGCTACATTTTCAGCGAGTACTTAATATGGCCTATATTTTATTTTCAAACTAGCTTTCCGCCTGCGACTCCGCACGCGTGAACTACACAGTAGTACCGGGACCGCCATGATTTTTTGCTTAGATATAGTTTATAAGCTGGACAGTGACAAGGCTACTTATTTCCGGAAAAGAGGTCCCGGTACAACTATGTAGTCCACACGAGAAGAGCCGCGGGCGGAAAGCTAGTATGATATAATAATAATATGTGGAACATCTCACATACGGTCATCTAGTCCCAAACTAGACAGAGCCTGTATTATAAGTACTAAAGAACTGATATGGACGACAGCTTAGCCTAGTGGGTAGCGATCCTGCCTACGAAGCTGGAGGTCCCGGGTTCGAATCCCAGGTCGGGTCAGTATTTGTATGATGAATATTGATACTAGTACCGGGTCTTGGTTGTTGCATGTACGTTATGTGGTGTCTTCGCTTGGTACCCAAAATACAAGCTAATGCTTAGTTTGGGGCCTAGACGTTGTTGTGATATTGATATATTGTGATATAGATACATAAATATATTTTTTTGATTACACCCATATAGGTACGTGGAACAAATTGCCATGTTCATATTCAAAACAGTAAGATTTGAATCAAAAAGGATGAGGGATTAAAGTCTTAGTAAAAATTATAGTTTTGTAGGGTTTCGTACCCAAAGTGTACCAACGGAAATCCTATTACTAAAGCTCCCTGTCCGTCCGTCTGTCTGTCATAGGGCTATATCATCTGATCCCTAATAGGTAGACGCTTGACATTTTTATAAACTGTGTACGCTTATAGCCGCTATAACAACATATAATGAAAATAAAATATAGTTAAAAATGAAAGGGGGCCCCATGCAATAAACCTGTTTTTTTATAATATTGTGATGTGGCACGGAACCCTTCGGGTGCTAGTCCGACTGGTACTTGGCCGGTTTTTTGAATGTAAAACTAGAGATACACTTTTTCTGTTTATATATATTCTAGTAAAATATTTCTAAACAAATTCTTATTTTTGCAATGCAACCTTCCAACCAACCTTAAGCAACCCTCTGCGCGTTTGATCATTATTGATTTCATTTTTTTTTAGGTGTCCCTAACTGTGTAGCTGAGTTGAATAAACAATTTTATTGTTTTATTAAGGATATACTTTTTATTTTTGGGAGACAATAAACAACTTCAAGGTGTATTTCAATTTATTCACGAACTCCTATTAATAAAATTAACTTATTCTATTTCACAGAATATATACAACAGAGTATTTTGAAATTCAAACAGAGTGGTTTTGTACATGTCTATGGTATTATGCAATGAATGGATTACCTCGAATCCCGACATTTGCGTCATGCACCGTGAAAAGCCGAGCAAATACCTATTGGTATGTCATTTCAATTTATATAGAGCGCGGCGCGGTGGCGCGGGGACGACATTTTGTATTTCAACGGGTGTTCGATAATTTCCCGGTCTCTAACAGTGACAACCCTCCTACTGTAACTTATTTCGACGACTGTATCAATATTTTGGATTGTTAACATTACCCATAAGTTCTTTTTAGATTACAATTCCATGACTTACCGCCTCTCTGAACAGCCAGTCCTTATCTTCTACGTCCTTGATTATGAAGTCCCTTTTCTTCATCCAGCAAGGGAACTGGCCAGATTCCACCAAATTGTTCCAAGTTCTTGCATGTCGCATCCTGGAGACGTTTGATATCAAATGCTGTGTGACTTTTCTCTTTAGGTACTTAAATTACTGAAGGTCTACGGTAAAAGATCCCGAGTAATATTACAATTATGAACATGTGTTTGTTTGTCCTTTCTTTACGTCGTATCGAAGTAACACGACTTGATTTTCCGGACGCGTTTAACGAAGGGACGGAATGTAAAATACATAAAGACCTACCTTCGAGTTGAGAAATGGAATAGTAATAGATGTAGAACTCAATATTAAATTATAAGGACTGGTACGGCTGCTGGCAAGAGAACGGAAATGGGAAGGGGCAAACATAACCACAGGTACCACGCAACCGCGACATACCTATCTCCGAAAATTATAAAATATCAAAAAACATAAAATTAAGAATTTAGAAGCCAGAATCGACTGACTATATAGAGTTGAACCAGGTACGGCTATATGCAGAGACAATAAGAGCGTTATGCATAGGTATATACGCTTCTAACTCGGAACTATCATGGCGTCTCTGCACACTGTGTTCGATTGAAAATAGTCTAAACTTAAAGAACGCTTACAGCTTAACTAACTAAACAAAAACTTTCAAGTAAGCTGGTAGCGCAAACTAATGATTTCCGAGAAAAAACATTAATGTTTGGTTACACGACAGTTGAGATACCTCTTCCGAGACAATTAGTCTACCGCCAACCACCAATTTAAAAAAGATTCCACTTCCATCAGCCCATTATGCCCCACTGCAGGGGCTTAAACCTTCCCCAGGGTGAGGGGGATTGGAGCTTAATGCACCACGCTGCTCCAGTGCGGGTTGGTGGATTTTAATGGCAACCGGGACCTACAGCTTAACGTGCTCTAAGAGGCACGAGCACAAAAAATGATTACATAACGAAAAATTCCACCATCATTTCAACTCAAAGAATACTCGGCTATAGACCTTACTAGCTGTTTCACGAGTAGCGGTTCTTTAATTTTACTATTCGCGAGACTGTTTCGTGGTGTTTTATTGAGTATAAAATAATGCTATTCTGTATTATAATATTATTGTTTAGATTGCCTGCTAAAAAAAACAATAACATACCTAAACGAGAAAAATAAGACTTTAAACATGTTTTCCTCAGTAACCGTTAGTTTGCGCCATCAGTTCACTAGAAACTTTTTGTTTAGTCCGGCAAGCTTTACATGCTCAACAAATTTCGATTTGCATTTAGCCAAACACGGTGTATAGAAAGACATCGAATGACAATAAAAAAGACAATATGCATTAGTACACTTACTTGTTGATGATCTCGGTAGTATGAAAATCGGCCGGCAGATCTCCATTTCTGTACGGGTCGCCGGGGCCTAAACACAAAAACAATTATTACTTTTTATTATTACGGAATAGTTCCACCACAACAGACAGTATCGCCCTCCTCCCTCACTCTGAGGGGAGGCCTAAGTCACTGCACTGGAACATAAATGGGCTGGTGGTATGGAATGAAAAAAAAAACAGTATTAAAATACGTATGGGATGGATATAAGTAAACTTCTAAACGGGCGTATACCAATGAGTTTTTTCTGTAAGTACATAACTATCACTTACTCCGTGCCTCGGAGAGCCGGTTAAGATGTCGGTCCCGGGTGCGGCCTGCACTGGAGCAGCGTGGTGGATTAAACTCCAAGCCCCCTGGCCTAAGCCCCTGCAGTGGGGCACAATGGTTACTCATGTGACAATGGGCTGGTGGAATGGAATGGACAGAAGGACATATAGACAGGACAAAGTTACTGTTTTTGCCATTTGATTGTAGACATCTAAAAAGAGGATTGGCATTAAGTTTAAACAATATTTACTTACTAAAAAAAAATATTTTATTTAAATCGAGCTCTTTGAATCTTACAATTTGATATTTTAAAATTTAGTTATTACCTACTGTCACTATAAATAAACCAAAGTTCCATTCCTTCACGAATAAGCTCCGTTTTCTTACATTCCATATCAGCCCATTTTCCCTACTGCCTAACCTGGATGAAGGTGCTTGGAGATTAATCTATCACGCTGCTCCAGTACGGATTAGTGGATTTTAAGAACTGCCGTCTAATTGATGGCAACCGGGACCGACAGCTTAACGTGCTCTTCGATGCACGGAGTCAGTGATAGTTATGCACTTAAGTCAGTAAAAACTCACAGTACATGCCGGTTTCTGGGATTCGAACTAAGACCTTCGAAACGAGAAGCGGTCTCGCTACAACTCGGCTATCACGACTATCGGCAATTGGCTACCCTACATTCGCTTATCTATAAATAAAACAATACTGACCCCATTCAAGTTTGTTTAAATACAAGACTTCTGGGGTGGTCTCGCAGTCCGGCGCGGGCACACCATCAGGTTGCCAAGGGTGCGTCTGCGCCGACGACTCTCTGGAATAAAGTAAGATAAACTTACCGTAAGTACAGTTTCAATCAACCTTTATGGCGGATGTGAACATAGGCACAAGTCGCGTCGCAGTAACCAGTTTTAGGTGTAGCGAGACGCAGTGGAGCGAGGGGCATATGACTGAACCTGCGCAAACATGCATAAAGCGTTGTATACCGATCCGCCATAAAGTTTGATTGGAACTATACATAGAATTTGTCTTAATTAATTAGTGTTAGTGCATGTATTTATTATTTAATATATAAACTAAGCAAATTTATTTGCTTGTGTCTTAGGTATATATTCATACAAAGTAGTTAGCGCTTATTCAACAGATATTTATACAATGACAATGACCAACATAATGAGTACAATTCTGAATTAGAAATTATGATTACATATATCAGCATTATTTCTACCTTGGCCTTAATTATGAGATTACTAATAATAAGTTTTCTGTGTCATTTTAGTTTTTCCTTTAAGTCATTCTTGTGCGGTTGTTTTACATTCGACTTTATTCCTAGGGTAAATATGTAGATACGAGTTTGTTCTGTTGTATAGAAAACCACCCAGATAGCAAAAGAATCTAGTCTAGTCTAGTAGAAAAGAAGTAAGAGTTGATGATAATTCCGTTCAGGCGACACTCACGGCATGGTACGTGGTACGCACAACACCCGTTTGCGTTTTTAAACTGACATAAATTTTCTTGAGACAATTTTATTTAATCTGAAAATCAATAAAGCCGTTTTTTTGATTAGAGGAAGTCCTTTAAGATGAAGTTAAAACAAAAATATGATAAAGGAAAATATAGTACAGTTAGTTCAGCTATATGACGTCAGTGTTTCCTCTACGTGGTTATTATTTACTCTTACACCTAGTTTCCACCAAGTATAATACACTGTATGATACAGTGATACAAGTATGGATATGACAGTTTAATACAGTGTATTATACTTGGTGGAAACGAGGTGTAACATGACAAAGCCGAAGATTTTTATCGCACCTATATACAGTCTGCACTCGTCGGTTGACCGGTCGCGTGGGTAAGTCTATCTGCGGTGACATCGGTGGTTGGAAATCTGGGGATGCCGTCTTCAGTGGTAACACTTTCTTGGGCCTGTATACATAAATGTGTTAATAAATCTATACATATATAAATGAATAATAGAAAGTAAAATAAGGTTTTTTTTTATTTTTGACTGTTTGTTTGTTCGTTTGTTTGCGTATCATTTAAAATCCACTCATTGAATTCAAAATCTAATTACTGTAAAATAAGAAACTTTAATCTGAGTAAGATTTAGTGTGGATTACATCAAAATCGACCCACAGAATCAAAAGATATAAATTTTTAATTTAGTTAGGAACATAAAGAATGAATTGACTAGGAAGCCCTCTCCTGCGTTTACCGTCTAACCAGTCATAATCTAGCTAACTGGTGCAAGATGGCGAGTTTTAGTCCGAGTTTCAATCCGAAAGGTTCCCGCGCGCCGGTCTTCAACCCCGCAAAATTACGTAATGGGTTTGATCTTCGATACTATGAAGTAACATTTATGACTCTATTAAAACCAAACGCTGCTGTATTAATTTACTTTACGGTTGAAAACCTCACAGCAGCACGCCATACGAGTACAGTTTAATGCACGAATCTCAGGGTCTCAAGGTTTCGCAATTGTTATTTTCGGGACTGTTTGACGGTATGAAGTGGAACAGGTTCGACCAAATACTGTTCCTGACCGGCATAGAAGTAGGAATAATAAAAGATTAGAACGAGCGCTTCTCAACTAATCTATTATAACGTCGTAAGCCGCTAACGCGGGGAAAGTATGCGGATAAATGTCGGAGGGGTCAACACACAGACCAGTCAAACTATAGACCACGCTTTAATAAACGTCAGTACGAAAACGAAATCGCCAAAAAGTGGCGGGGTGCGGGGGGAGGTCGGCTAGTTATCATTGGCTCGTTCAAAATTGACAATTTGATGGCTAGCGACCCGCCCCGGCTTCACACGGGTAGCAGAGCATATAAGCCGTAATGTCTTTTTCTGGCGTAGTGTCATATCAGCTTATTGCGGCAAACATGTGCCAATAATATGCCAACCCGTTCGGTAGTTTTTGACTTTATCGTGTTCAGACAGACAGACAGACGTGGCGGGGTACTTTATTTTATAATATGTAGTGATATATATTTAAGTATGTATATCAGTTGTCTAGTAACCCATAACACAAGCATAATACTTGCTTACTTTGGGACTAGATGGCTCTGTGTGGGATATCCCATGTATTATTATTATTATTCCAACTTCTATGCTAAATGGCTATCAGCCGCGGCCGCATTCAACGATCGATCCGTTTGCGTGTGCGCAGTCTGTTTAAATTGGCTGAAAGAGAGTACATGCAGGTTATTTCACCAATGTCACCCAAACCCCGAAATCCGTATCTCCCAAGATACTAACATAGCGCTGAACTTGAACCGATCCCTTCCAGTTAAGTGCGGCGTCGGCAAACCGCTTGAGTAATGCACACGCCTTATATACCCTTCGTACGAGCGGTCCATGTGTCTCGGTAGCCGGCAATTCGGATGATATACTGGAAAAGAGGTTGTATAGTTGTGGACACTGAATGCTTGTACCTTGAGAAAAGTGTTCATCATCAATCGAGCAAAGGATGACAGTCATAATAAAAAACGATTAAAACGAATAGAAAAAAATATGTGTTAGCAGAAATTATGGTTCCTGTAACGTAGTTATGACATGTAGTTTTTCTTTCTCGGTTTCCGCGTATTTATGATGATCTCGATCATCGATTTCTCTGCCGATGATGAATCACCGAATGTCGTGATAGCCCAGAGCGCAACGAACCTGTCTCAAATTTATAAGGCCCTATAGGGCCATGGTTCGAATCCGGGCGTGTATCAATGAGTTTTTCTGACTTAATTACACAATATCACTGACACCGTGCTTCGGAGGGCACGTTAAGCAGTCGGTCCCGGACGCTGTCAATACATGGCGGTCGTTACAGTTCCCAACCCGCAGTGGAGCAGCGTGGTGGACTTAAGCTCCAAGCCACTCACTCACCCTGGGGGAGGCCTAAGCCCCTGCAGTGGGGTAAAAATGGGCTGATGGTGGTGGTGGTGATGATGAATCACCATTTTTTTGAAGAACACTTTTCTCAAAAAAAAAGTAAAATGTATTATTTAAATAAGCATGTTAGGCCAAATGGTGCCATTTTGGATTTTCCGAATTTTATAATTCCTTTCTTTTTTTCTTCTTTATGGATTGATTAATAATCTAGTAGTCGGAGACGCCGATTGCAAAGTCATAGATCGCGGGTTTGATCCCCGCCCGGAACAAATATTTATATAGTATATGAACATGCTTTATTTCGTGTTTGGGTATAAAATATCTACATTATGTATGTATGTAATGAGGATCTATCTAGTTTGGGACCAGATGATGTGTGAGAGTCCAAGAAATGATGGTCGAAGGTTTCCATGGGATGCAAAACGAGTTTCAGAGTTAACGAGAGCTGAACTTCGATCCTCCAGTTCTCGAACGAAACGGTAATGAGGGAAGGAGGGCTGCCAAAATGGGTAACGTGAAAATGTAGTGATTAACTAAAAGTATAAGAATATGTACCAAAATATTTTAAAAATTATAAACTTAGTTTTTGTTGATCTGAATACCATATATTTTTTTCGTGCCAATTGGTTAAGGTTTAATGGTGTGCAACCCAATTCTTGCTTAACGGCTCCATTGACTTTCTTCGCAAGTTTGATAACTTTGGACTAATCACTATTAATTAAGACTAGAGACCGGATTAACGGCAATTATCCGCAACAAACATACAAAAATTATATCTATGTTTATAATATTAATAGAGAATTTTAGATATATAGGGCAAAAATTATGCATCTTCACTATGAAAAGATATGCATATAATCCGCTCTTTACTCATCACATAATAATTTTAGCACATACTTAACAAGTAGCAGATGCTTCGTCACGCAGATCTGAGAATATTGTTACGAACAAACAGAGTAACGACCGCCATCTAGCGTCAACCAGAAAAACCACTTTGTAGAAGGGTTTTACAACAAACAAACGCGAAACCCCTACTCAATACTAGATGGCGTTAGAGGAAAGAATGGTCTGGAATGGAATCAGCCCGTTGGATTGAGTTCGTGCGAGTGGAGTGATTTCTAGAATGCTCTCGAGACTCGTTACGACCTATATAAATAGCCGCAGGAAGACGAGCGAGTCCAGTTTAGTTTTTGGGCTACTTTCGAGGCGACTTCGAAGCGAAACTAGTGATACCAGTGAAACCTACGACTTGGCTACGAGCTAGGAACATCGTTAGTGCTTAGTGTTTGGACTTAGTGCTTTGTGTTGGACCTAGTGTTAGTGAATAAATTCTTCAAAAGAGTCAGCAGGTCTTTCTTTCCAAATTCTTCGAACCCTAACACGTAACAATATTATTTTGTTTTTCTTGTTGCTTACCGATTTGAGCGCTCGGTAGTTTTTTTAGTTCCGAGAACATGGTTTTGTACAACGGCTGGATCATCTGTAAATTACGTAAGTATTTACTTTATTAAGCGAAAATTTTAACACTAGCTGCTACCCACGGCTTTGCTCGTGACCCTGTCCCCAAGATTATATTGTACATATAGCGACCACCCGCAACTTCGTTCGCGTGGTTTTCATGATTTCGTGTTGACAATTTCGAAAGTTAATACAGAAAGCTTAAATATTTCTAGAATGAAAAGAATTTCAGTTCAGCCGTTTTCGAGATTATCTCCGACAAACTGACAGACAGACAGACAAAAAGTAGCGTATGTAACTCCTGACTACCTCCTTTTCATATGATATATGACAAAACACGTTTCGTATTTCTTTCTCCTCTTATTTTATTGTCGGTTATCCATTATTCTACTGAATAGAAAATACTTTTCTTTACCAACCACTTGTGCAGACGCCATTGCCGCTTTGAAAGCCGTCCTGGCGTAGTCTCTGGCTCCAGACACGATGAACGCTGAGTCTGTGAGTTTGAGCAAAATCGTTCAGTATCGGTTTTCTGTTTAAATAAGCAAAAAAATATCTAACAATGTTCATCTGTGGGATTGGCTTTCCAAAAGTACACCCTTTTAATAGGTATCTGTTTGAATGTCTATGGTTTAGGGTTGGTAATTAGAAGCTTTTGGATAGTCGAAATTTAACCAAGATAGGTTGATGGGCCACAGATTTTTAAATTAATAAATAAGGTTTGTTTATGTCAATGCAAGCTGCAAAGTGGAGCTGAATAATGAGCCACTAGAAGAAAAACACTGTAAAAGGAATTTGCTGGTAGTTTGTAATGTTTTAATGACAATAATGCCTTTAAAACAGGTACATATTTTGTATTTTTGGGTTTTTTTATGTTCCGCATTTCAAAAAATTCTGAAGATGGTTTTGATCCGCGCCCTACCACTTCCACCAGTCCATTGATGCTCCACTGCAGGGGCTTAGGCCTCCCCTAAGGTTGGAGCTTAATACTCCAGTGTGGGTTGATGGATTTTAACGACTGCCATCTGTTGATAGAAACCGGGACCGACAGTTTAACGCGCTCTCCGGAGTCAGTGATAGTTATGTACTAAGTCAGAATAAACTCATTGGTACATGCCTGGAGGCGAACCACGGCTGCACGGCATCCTAAACTAGATATAGGTTCGCTGCGCTCGGGCTATCACTACACTATCCTCGCTCCACCACCCTCTAAATTATTAATAATACTTTTAAGGTGGTATTTTTGTAAACCTGTACCTCAGTTTATCAACGTCCACTGCTATAAATAGATACATTTCAATAACCTCCTCCATCAATCAGCTATCCAAAGCCTTCAGCATCCAGCGGTCAACCGCTGTGGCCTTCAGATATATCTCTCAGGTCGGGAGTGTTCCACATTTCGCTTATCGATACGTGGTCAGTAGACAGATTTAGATATATCAAAACTTACCATACAAATAGTCATGTACTCTGGTCTTCGCGACAAACTGTCTTCTAGGCGGTGCTTGCATTACTTCGCTGGTCATTTTTATGGTTAATATAAATTTATGAAACTAAATAAGTTACAAATTTAGACAGCTAATTATCAAAGGTTTATTTATCAGTTATGTTCGTAGTCTATGGCAACCGATCGAACTTCCCATACGCATGCGAATTTCTCTTGTTACCAAAGCAACGGATTAGCTACATAGAATCGTTAGAGCCGTTTCCACGTTTCTAAGATAGGCGAAGTATATAAGGTGAAATTTTAATCACCATACAAATTTTAATGTAATGGTCTTTGGTAAAAAACCGATGGCCGTCTTTTTTTCTTATAGTATCGTTCCTCAGGAAAAAATTGTGATATGACTACACAAACCTTCCCAAAACAACCAATAATAGGTCTGGTCACTCGGTGCTGTACACGTCGCGCCGCGTAAATATTTATATCGTATTGGAAGTTACAACATGTTCGTACCACTTCGCACTCTTAAAAATCCACAGATATTGCAGTCCCCGCAACCATCGGTTTCATTGAAAATGAACCTACTCAAATCCGATTTTCACAGATTATTTCATTTTATTGCCACGAAATCGCGGCATTGCCACGATTTAAACTGCAGCCTCTGATATTCTTAAACGTTTTGAACTCGATAATGAAGCATTCGAACGAATACAAGCCGAAAAGCGATGACCGTAATGTTAACAAGTTCCCGATCGTCCATAAAATCTAACATGTGATGTCAAATTTCTTGTTCGATTTCCAACCGATCCGCAAACACCAGCGATCGACCAAAAAATCTCATCTTTCGGAAATAATTTCTCTTACAATTACCAACCGATTTCCAAAAACTTTGTCTCAAACCGTAGATACGTCAATGGCTGAGATACTATTTTTTTTTTATTTTCGATATCGGTCGCCGTTCTCGAAATATTTTGGATTTGGTGAAAAAAAAAAAATCCGAAAAAATCCCGATTTTTTTTACATTTTTCAATTTTTTTAAAAAACTACAAAACCGATTTCCAAAATTTTCATACGATGTCAATGTCAATGTCATACGATGCGCAACTAAATTATTGATCTTTTAAGACCTTAAAATCTTGGCTAGACCCCATACCCTCGGAGTTATGGCTAAAAATGCGTCTCCCGTGAAATGGATTTGATAGTCATTTTCAATGACAAAGGTCATTTTTAATGCTCTCAGCTGATGTGAGTTGTGATCCCAATGTGTATCATCGATTAGTTTTATTTTTATAGCGAACTTGACCCGGACATCGAATATCCATCAAATTGACACGAATATCCTTACGTACAGGTTACGTTTAGGCTGAACTTAGTGCTCCGCTGACTGCCAGCGCTAACAACGGTCGTCCGTAGCTATTTACATGAAGTTACGTGTTTATTATAGCGATGACAAGTTGGTGCGCACGCACCGGCACTCAGCGCTGCGCTGCCCCAAGGTGTCGTCGGTCGGCGGACGGGCCACAGAAGTAATAGGTCAACTGGATTCTATGTGTGTATACATGTTGTTTGTGTTGTTCCATTCCGTACACATCGCGCACCGTACCCCGTTGCCCGGTTGCGAATTCGCGAGGCCGCGAGGCGCGTACTTAGTGCCTACACTGTGTACTGTGTACTGGCTGGCCTATGTGTCACTACGCACTAGATCACTGAAGCGAGGAATGCAACTTCCGCCCGCCCGCCTCGCAACTACCCTTCGCGGTCCGCACGCTGCAACTGCGTATGTGTCCTTCGAAAGAAACTCAGCACCGAGAAAAATAGCGCTTAATACTATCGGTAACCCAAGCGTCATTAAAAAATCTGTATGACAAAATTATTGTATGAATATTTGACCTACATTTTTTATTTACGAAATGGCGTCTTTTGGTGATACATAATGTCTAGAAATTTTTTGGATTGTGATAAAGTTTTCACCTTGTATAATATTAATAACGGGTTTGTAAACTGTAGTAACCACAGTGGTCACGGAAAACAAAATATCGTTTACGTTTACCTAACTGTATCTATAGGTATTCGAAAAAAAGTTAAATGTAGGTATAAGTGCTTTAGAAAAGTTATTATAGCCGAACCTAGGCAAACATAGCATAATAACATAATAATTACTACCGGACAAAATACAAATACGCCATAAATGTAATAATGTTACTTCGAATTACGTCATAAATTAGAATAAGTGGAATAAGGCTACATGTTTAGTAAATAGTTAAGCAATCCATCTCGATTGTGGCAAGATGAACTGAGCTGTGAGGCTACCAATATCTTGGCTTTACTAGTGTTGAATACATTGCGTAGTTTCACTGGAGAGAGCATCTGGAGAGAGGCAGATCTTTATTAACTCATACAGCAATGGACAGCGATCTATTTGTTAATACGGCCGCAATTGACTTTCTATTCTTTCGGGTCGCAAAACGATGTGGGAGAAGAGTTACATCTAGGGTCTAGGGAGGTCCATATCGTGTAGAGTATCAAAATGTCCTGAATGTCAAAATGTCCAGTTTTACAAAATGACTAGAGTATCATAATGTCCAGTTGTAGAAAATGCCTGTCAGTTAAAAAATTTGATATTGATACCATGAATGGAATTAATGGGTCGATGTGTCCGTTACGAATGTTGTGTCTAATAAACCTCTTTGGATAAATGAATCATATAAGTCACTTTATTATACCCTTCCTGTATTCGTGAATATGTTTCAAGTGTCAGGCATTATTATTTCCTTAGTCTTATTATTTTATAGTGATGCCTTAAACCTTGAAATTTTATATTTTAAGACTAACTTTATAAATGTCGTAAAGTATAATTAAGTTAAGGACATTTCTTTTGTGCACAAATTTTATCAATCAGTTAAAGCATAGTAGGTTAAGATTCTATAAGTAGAATATCTTCGCGATAAATAGGCGACACAAATGGGAAGAAGCGGTGCGGTGGGGCAGAGGACGCTTGCCGTCGACGGTCGGCGGAGCAGACAAGGTTAGCACGTCATGCTAGTTGTATGTTTTTAACCACCAAGTCCACTTATTATATTTGATCATTTGAATGACTACTCGTAGATAGAGCAACGCGATAGGTAATATAACGAAAAGGGGTAAACTTGTACATGCTTGTGTGTGTGACTAAACAGACCACATATCTCGCCACGCCATACTAACCGTTTTTGTGTGCTTTATTTATAACCGAACAGTAAGGTGATATTTTTATCGTCGTTTTTTTTGGCTCCATCTCCCTATCTTGACATGTAAATAATCAAAACTTCTTATTACCTATATTCGTTACGTACTTAGTCATTAAACATGGATTCATCCTAAAATGTAAAAATTAGAATGTGCATTTGCCGTGTAGGTATATAATTTTTTACTCACCCGCTCAATGTTGCCATATTACAAAATAAATATGTCCGAAATCCGTCATTGGCGCATCATCGGGCATTTTTCCACTTGCCGGCACAGCAACGGCAACGGCGCGGCTGTCGGAGAAACAAAAATATATTAAATATATGTCAATGTACATGTCTTACAAAAATTAAAAAGATTCATATTTATCCCCAAAAACATAAAAGTATTATATTATACGAATTGACTAGAAGCCCTTTTCTGCGTCTAACCAACCACTCATACTCTAGCTAGCTGATGCAAAATGGCGAGTTTCAGTTTGCGAGGTCCCCGCGTACCGGTCTTCAACCCGCGAGATTGCGTTTGACATTTTCGATAGTGTGTAGTGACATTTCTGATTATATTAAAAACCAAACGCTGCTGCCAAATTTATTTACTCAATGCCCAAAATACTATTTCTTTTGCAATCTTAAGTACGGCACGGCAGGACTGATCCATAAATTCAAAGCCGCTCAGCGTGCTATGGAGCGGGTTATGCTCGGTGTTTCTTTGATGGATAAAATCAGAAACACTGAAATCCGTCAAAGAACTAAAGTTGTCGACATATCCGAAGCGATCAGCAGGCTGAAGTGGCAATGGGCCGGTCATATTTGCCGTAGAACGGATAACCGATGGGGTAGACGAGTTCTCGAATGGAGGCCACGTACCGGAAAGCGAAGCGTTGGACGCCCCCCGGCCAGGTGGACAGATGACCTGAAGCACCATACCGGGGACAGTTGGATGCGAAAGACGGCGGACCGTGAGTGGTGGCGAGCCTTGGGAGAGGCCTATATCCTGCAGTGGAGAGACACGGGCTGATGATGATGATGATGAATCTTAAGTAAACCGTTGGGTTTTAAAAATAATCTCGAAACTGACACATCTATCCCTTAGTGCACATACTAATTACAAATCATAAAACTAAAATTTCATTGACAAAAAAAAATTTATAAACATGATTGTCTACCGAACTCTACAGTACAATACCCTACGGTATTGTACTGTAGAGTTCGGTAGACGCGACAACATTTGAATCTGTGTATTGAATAGCTTACTGGCGGCAAATGTGTAAATCGACCACTGATGCATCCGGTCCGCGTTCCGTTCAAATCCTATGACACCCTACAGAGCATAGGTTGAAAATGTCGGTTAGCCGGTCGATTGCACCTTCTGTTGTCCCAACCCGGCACTATCTGCACGATAAGTCGGGTCGGGTGCGTATAGTTGTCTATATGCAGATTTGGCCCTCATTTAAAAAAAATGAAATGACTTGTGCTACGCCCATAGTGCGTAGGTATAACTTTTTTACCATTTTCGAAGATATCAATAAAGTTCTGTCATTATAGTTTGACCGAAATCGCTGTACCGCGCCTTAGGTATGTGCGCGGAGCGGAGGGAGGCAGATCTGCTGTCAGTCTGTTGTCATCGCTTAGGAGCTGCCTTCCCTCATCGCCGCGCACATACCTAAAGCGCGGTACAGCGGTTTCGGTCAAACTATTATAAGTTTTTCTAAATAAATATACTTAAGTAATTTCTATAAAATACATAAAATTGAAAGACGGTCAATATAATCAAGTCGTTTATTTCGGAAAACATGATAATTACCATAGTCTCTTTTTCACTAAAATGTTCAATACGAAGTAACATTAATGTTACATAGCGTAACCTCCTTCGTAACAAAAACATCCTTATGATATATTTGAAAAAAAAAACAAAGCCCTGAAAACGACTTTCGAATGACATACAGATTTTTTTATCACCTTCCAAATGAAGCTATCAACCGAATACAGAAATAATTAGAGATTTCAGATTAAAATAAATTTGAAATTAAATTCAGTTTACAAAAAATATAATTTTAAAGCGGAACCGTGAAGTCCAAAATAGCATCGGAGCTATAAAATATTTCCACAATAAATTATAATTCAAATTTTAAAATATAATGGTCGACTACTTGTAACCACACTGTTCTGATTATTCTTTCGAGGAAAGTATTTTAATGTGGAAATATTACTTTTTATCGAAAACGGAGTCTTTAGAAGATATCGAAGTCTGAACAAAAAAAAAAGGAAAGTGATAGAAAATTTTCCGTGTACGTCTGGTCGTTAGTGATCAGTGAGACAGGTTAAACACAATTCCGGCCATTCTTCTTTCCACTTAAAACTTACATTATACATTTTTCATAACATAATGTCATTGAAATGACAACTAACTAAAAAATTATCAGCATCTTCTTTTAATTTCCATTTGAAACAAAACTATTAAAAGTACAAGATCATTTTTAAAAGAAAATTTTAAATCTTACACATTATACGGTGTGTTCAACTGAACGTAGTTCAAATTTATAAAATGTGTAGAGCTTATCAAACTAAACAAAAAAATTAAAAAAAAAAAAGATAAATGATAGAAAAAAAAATAATTTTAAAACATGTTTTCTTCGATAACAATAATAAACTTGGGACATCAGACACGACGACATTTAGTTAGTCCCAAAGCAAGCAAATATTCTGCTTGTGTTATATATATACTTTTACACCCAGACATTCCGATAGCTATAACATCGGCAGGTGTAGGTAAAACAAAATATAAAACAAATTATTATTCACTAGATACTCAAATCGTTAATTGTTCCCCAATTTACAAACTGCCTGCATAACCAACTAATTGAAAAAAAAAAACAAATTGTCTATAGAATTCGGTTTGAACAACGTAAAATACACCAATGTTTTTTTGTCAATACTTACTTAATTAGATAAGTACTACAATATACCATCATACAAATATGACTTCAATGGTATGTGGTATTGCAGGGGGTGGATAAACTAAAACTAGAAACTGCAGTCGAGCTTTTGCTTTTTTTTAAACAATTTAGTTTTATTAATTCCCATACATCTATTTTAGTTTTGGGTCCTGCCCAACAAAGACATAACATACTGTCTATGCGTTAAACATACTGTTTTATGTATCAAAATGGTAGCCTTAAAGTATTGTAATATATATATATATGTTACGCCCAAAGACCGAAAACCGAAATCGAAAACCGAAAAAACCGCTCACGATACGTTGTGGTCACTGTAAAACATGCACATCGTTAAATTCTTGTTATGGTACTAAAATCACAGAAAGACCACATAGCGGGATTCGTCGTGGCTATCATGTCGTACGACCACAACGCGTTGTGGCATAATAGCTCCGAAGAACATAATTGAATAAAACTATAGTAGATAATGTACTTCGTAAACTTATTCCTTCATGATTACGAAGGACGTGACTACAGTTTATTTGCAGTCCCTTTCAGAGTAATCGATTTCCTTAAGGTGGAACGCTGCCTACCTAGTACGGATATTTAATAACAGATGGAGCCACCATATAAAGAAATGATTTTTATTTTTTCACGAACACATTTCTACGTTTTGGTTGATAAAATACAACATGCGACTATAAAAAAATAATCCTCTTTAATATTCTTTACGTACACCATTGATTGATTGACAGTTACGAAGTGTTTGCACGAAAACCTAAAAGTTGTGAAAAATAAGGTTTGTTAGATTGATTTATATAATGTTTCTTTCTATAGTTTTGAAGCGATTGTCAAAAAGTTAGTTTTTTCCAAATTACAAACGCTTCGTAACTATTAAAACAATAAAGCCAGTTAAAAACAATAAACAGAAATATTATTTATAGTCGCATGTTATGTTTTATCAACTGAAACGTAGAAATGTGATCTACAAAAAATTTAAATCATTCTTTGTATGGTGGCTCCATCTATTATCGAATAACCGTACTGAACAGGCGTCGTCCCACCTTAACCGGTCGCGGCTCCTGACCATTCAAAACTGCGTGTAAACTTCTAATAGGATAGTATAGTTTTTTTTTTTAATTATTTCCTAACAAACAAGTATTTAAAAATTCGTATTAAAGAAGGTCATTATCGTATCAGATGTATTTTTATACTTTCCATATAAACCTAGCCTACAACACGATTGAAAAACAAATCGATTTGCAATAATTTTCACTTTAGTAACACCATCACATGTAATTCAATTCGGCGTTTATCTCCATCAGTCTCTTGCGGATCGCTTCCAACTCTATAGCTTTCATTTTGGATTCGTGGCCCAACCGAAACATAGCATCTAGAAGTTCTGTCTTTTTAAGCGTAGCACGATTCTTCTCTTCCGTGAGGAGTTTCTCTGCATCTTTGCCTGTGTAAAAAATTAAAATGTTAAATCGGTCAGGCGCGGACCACGTGCAGTATGACTTCCGTAGACAGCACGGCTCTATGCATATCGTGAATTTGTTTGGTTTTACCTTGTTCATTCAGATACCAATGTATTGAAGTTTTCTGTAACCTGTTTTCATTGAACATCCTGATTCACATCAACCTAAATAACACGGCCCACACAACACCATCTAGCCCCAAACTAAACAAAGCTTGTATTATCGGTATCAGACAACTGATATACATACAAACATTCTTTATAACATATACATTGTATATATATATTTTTTTACACCCAGACACGGAACAAATAGACACGTTCATGCGCAAAAATATTTGTCCCGGGCGGGAATAGAGCCCGCGACCTTTGACTCCGTATTTAAGGTCTCTAAACTTCGGTCAATTATAAGAAGAAACTCGTTGGGTCCCATGGAAACCCTTTACTGACGCTCTGCTGTCCGTCCCTTCGCCTGTCACAGGGCTGTATCACCTGAATCGTGACAGATAGACAATTGAAATTTTCACAAAGTTGTTATGCCCGCTATAACAACAAATAATAAAGGTGTAATAAAGTCAAAAATTAAAAGGGGTCCCCATACAAGACACGTGTTTTTTTTATATATTGTACGGTAATACGGAACTCTTAGTGTGGGAGTCCGGCTCGCACTTGACTGTTTTAATATTTTTTTTACATATCAATACTTAGTCATCTGTTTCAGTTCTAGACCAACATGATATACAACATGCATGAGAGAAACCTTTTAATTACCTAACAGAGGGATATAGTCGGCTGCCCTTTCTGCTCTGATGTCTAACTCGAACCATTCTTCAAGTTCATCGGAATCTGGTGTGGCTATATCCTGAAAATTACATATAAATTATATTTAGCTACGTCTTAGCCATATTAATTTACTCTATGGTTTATGTACAAAATTATTTTACTTCTTCATCAGCCCATTTTTACCCCACTGCAGGGGCTTAGGCCTCCCCTGTGTCTTTTCTATGTATATTGATGTGTTTATATTATGTAAATAGTCTCATGAAAGTTTGTAAGTACTGATATTTACAAACTTTGCACTCCTCTTTTACGACGAGCTATGAGCCACCGCGATACAGCGCCGCGAAGGGCATAAATATAGTGACGCGGCGCTGTACAAACCAGTCGACGAGCAGCAGCGGACCAGTCAAGATCGAAGAGCAGACAGTGGCGGGACCCGGTGAAGTGACCCGCAGCGGTATAGTACTAGAACCGGCCTTTCATTTTCATACAGTCCACATTAGAAGGGGGTCTGGCGGGTGTTCAGATCGACCCTGAAGCCCATAGACAGGCTGTACACATATAAGAATGTAACGACACACAATTTTTTTTAAATATTTTGCTTCTCTTCCTGTTAAAAAAATCCGTTAGCCGTCAAACAATGTTTTTCCCGTTTTTCATCACCGTCATCCGTTAGATCTGACAGGAAAACTATCAATTTGGTAATACTGTGGATGACGAAGGCGCATTTTTTTTTAAATATATTTATTTAACGAGTCTGGATGTATCTCCTCTTAAACCGGATATATAATGTTCAATTTATCATATTTAACCTAAAGTGTCAGCAAATAGAGAGTTGCCATTGTCTAAGTGCATCAAAATACAAATATATATTATTTTTAGAAATCCAAAAAGACAAAGATAGAAATAAATAATATAAATTAATAGAAAAATAATGTGGGGATACTTTTACAAAATTCTATTAATTAAATATGAAATAATCATTTGATTTTCGAAAACTATTATATTACTTAAAATTTATTTGAAGTCTTAAAACTACCAAATAGTAAAAATCTACCAAAAATGGTCACACCGTTGCTACAATGCAGCTCAATAACCAAACGGCCAATCTTAATAGCATCTTAACCGATTAGTACACTCATTGGCGGTATAAGATATATTAAACAAAGTCTTTACATTATAGAAGTCCAAGTCCGATTCCCCACTTTCGTAGTCCAATGGTGGTGCGTCTTTTTCTTCTTCTTTAGTTGGAGGGTCAATTTTTTCATCTCCCGGCACGTCCTCGTCTTCGAGATACTCCTGTAATTAATTCGATATGCAGAATGTAAACAGTTTTAGTCTGCTTCTTGTTTAGAAGGCTGTGGTTCAAATTCCAGCACATGTACCGATGAGTTTTTTCTATCTTATGTACATAACTATCAGTGACTCTGTGCCTTGGAGAGCACGTTAAGCCGTCGGTCACAATTGCCATCAATCTATGGCAGTCGTCAAAATCTACCAACCCGCATTGGAGTAGCGTGGTGGATTGAGCTCGAAGCCTCCTCATTCCGAGGGGAGGACTAAGCCCTGCAGTGAGGCATTAATTAGCTAATGGTACATTATGGTATATGACTTATTATAAACTTGTTAATCAGTCGAGTGGTCAGAGGTTGATTTGGGAGACCTCTGGAAACCTCTAAAATATATACATTAACATCGACTGAGCGAATGGCCTAATGGCTAAAGACCCTAACTGCGGAGCCAAGGGTCGCGGGTTCGATTCCCGCCCGGAACACATATTTGTGTGCATGACCATGTATGTATATTTGTTCCGTGTCTAGGTGTAAAATATATATATATATACACACAATGTATATTATAATAGTAGATTGTTACACTAGGGGTGAAAGAGACCTATTTAGGTACGAGATGGTTTGGTGAAAAAAGCGTTAATTTTATAGAAATATCTGTATATGTTACTAATCAGCACTTGATAAAACGACTGAAGTTCTGATTGCTGCTTTCTTGCCTAATTTATGTTTTTTTTTTTTTCTATGGCATTCCACCAGCCAGTACTTTTTATCATTAATGATGGTAAATATTTACCTCAAATCTATGTAAATTAAATAATAATTTAGTTAAAAATTAAATTATAAGTATAAAGTCATATTACAAAATTGTTGATAATATTTTTTAATTACAATTTTACGCCGCGATTCAACAAAGTTGCTGTATAAAAGGTTGGGACATGGCTTGCATAGTTTTTTTTTTTTTTAATATTCTGACAGCAGGGAAAATCGTTTCCCAGGGACGAAAAGTACTACTTTCATCCCTCTGATTAGGTAACTTCAAGCGTACTTTCCGAATATGAGTAACAAAAAAATATTTAAATATGTATATCAATTGTCTGGTACCCGTAATACAAGTTTTGTTTAATTTAGGACAGGATGGCGCTGTGTGGAATGTCCTAGGCATTATTATTATAACATTAAAATGGTACTCCTTAAAACTAAATGCTTATTGTGAAAACAATGTGGTGTATTCTCCTTAAAACTAAATGCTTATTGTGAAAACAATGTGGTGTATTCGGAAGCAAAATCCAGGATTACAAGATAAACTCACAATGTGCTGATCCCCCATAGAGTCCTCGGTGTCGCTACCTTTTTCGGATTTATCTAAAATCATCTTCAAAGCCGTTTCGTCGCTTATGACGACGTTTTTGTATGTGCCCAGTTTCTTTACAACTTCTTTGCCGTCTGTCGGTTTCTTCGAAACCTCCTGTGCCTTCAAACTCTCCTGTTTTTTTTCCGACCTAGTTGCCATTTTACTCTGTGGAAAGCTGTTCTTTGTCGTGCTCTTGGCCGCCTTCTGTACTTTCGGTTTCGTGGGCCGGAATATTCTTTGGAGACTAGCTTTGTCGTCTGAAAACTGAAATCGTATATTCATAGTTTTGTTTATTAACACTGAAACAGACACTAAAATAATAATGTCTATTGCTACAGATGCAATTGACCCAAGTTATTGTTACAGTAAAACTTTATGGCGGATCCGAAACTAGGCACAAGTCGCGTCGCAATAACTATTTTTACGTGTAGCAGGACATAGTGGAGAGAGGGCTACATGACTGTACCTGCGTAAGCACGCTTATAACGTTGTATTGAGATCCGACATAAAGTTTGACGCGATCTGTACGTGACTATAAGTGGCGTCAAATAAAAATATATGTCGTCGAAAAGATGATCTTTTTTGAAAATTGATAGTAAAATATATTTTCAAAAAAGAAACGCTTTTGGTGTATTATCATATCCTATGTTAAGATACATATATGCACACAAATATTTATCCCGCTCAGGAATCGAACCCGCGACCTTGACCGCGATCGTGTGACGCTATCTTTATATGTTACACAGTTACATTCGAATCATTTATTTTTTTCAAGCAACACATATTTTTCATAATACATGTCAAGTGTTTTAGAAAAGTAACTAAACTCGCTAAAAATGTTTTTAGTTAATTTAAAAACGTGAAATAAAAGTAACATAAAAAATTTTAAAAACTTCCTACACAAAGAACTGAACACTTAAAAGTCTGAAATGATACCATTTATTTGATTTTCAAATTATTTTTGTGTCTTAAAGGCGTCGGAGACCGCTAAGTAAACTTACACCAAGGTACACACGCGTTTAAAGACATGTACACCATTATCGTAACCTTTGTCTAGACCGGGTGACCATTTTGTTCTGACCTTTGTAAAGGGTGGTGTACTTACTTTTGAACGCGTGTGTACCTATATTTTGTTGACATTACATATTTAATAAAAGATTTGAATGAAGGTAAGTTTACTTAGCGGTCCCCGACGCCTATAAAAATCAAAACATCTGAATATTTAAAAAAAAACACTAGTATTATTTCAGGCTTACCTTATGTTAGTTTTTTTTTTTTGTGTCGGAGACGTTACTAAATTTTGTGCTACATTATTTGACTATCACTACTTTAATATTTTTAGGTTTCAAGGGTACCGAAATGGGAACCCCATTACTAAAGTTCCACTGTACGTCATGTCAGTACGTCTGTCACAGGGCTGTATCGTCTGAACGATAATAGATAGACACTTGAAATTTTCATCGAGTAATGGAGTACTACTGAGGCCGCTGTAACAACATAATAAAAATAAAATAAAGTTAAAAATTAAAGGGATTCCCCATACAAGAAACATGTTGATTTCGACGTTTTTGTTGATTACTGGTTGTGAAATCATTGCTTACACTAGAAATTCGTATTTAGTGTGTAACTATTATAACCGATATAACAACAAATTAAAATAAAATAAATAATAAAAATAAAATAAAAAATTATAGGGGTCCTCATACAAAAAACGTGTTTTCTTATATTGCACGTTGGTACGGAACCCTTCGTGTGTGAGTCCGATTCGCAATTTGCCGTTTTTTTTTTAATATTTTCAAAACACACACCTCGCTGTCTGAAGAGGCAGGTTCGGTTTTGGCGCTGGATTTCGGCAAAGATTTCTTCACTACCATACGTTTCGCTACTTTCACAGTTCTGATTTTGGCATCCTGGAAAAACATAAACATCAAATTCAATTTCATTTTTTTTTCTTTTAATTTCAATACACGACCTCTACAAAACTTCTCATTTTCCCTTATTTAAAAATATTTACTAGCTTTCCGCCCGCGGCTTCGCTCGCGTAGATTACACGATTGTACCGGACAGCTAAGGGAAGGCGACGCTCCAGGACACTGTAAAAGTTTCTAGAACATTTTGAAGCTTAACTACCTAAGAAATTTCTATACTTACTATGCGAAATTTCATCAAAATCGATTGAGTCCAGCCGTTTCGAAAATAGCCGGAACAGACAGACCGACACTGCGATATTTTATAAATAGAAAAAAAATCTATCTCACTTCTAACACTCCTTTTTATGTGTGCAAAATTTCATTGAAATCGGTTCAGCCATTTCGGAGATCAGCCCTTATGGACAAACAGAGAGACGAAAAGTTGCCTATGTCCTTTTCCAAGATCTAAGCTAAAAAAGTATAAATAAGTAGTAAAATAAAATTGAAAAGGTTAGATACCTTAACCGCGGAGCCAAAGGTCGCGGGTTCGATTCCCGAACGGAATAAATATTTGTGTGAATGCACATTTCTATTTGTTCCGTGTCTGGGTGTAAAATATACATGTATTACAAAGAATATTTAAGTATGTATATCAGTTGTCTGGTACCCATAACACAAGCTTTGCTTAATTTGGGACTAGATGGCGCTGTGTGGGATGTCACAGGTATTATTATTACATATGATTCTATTGTAATTATATTAATTGTTTAACATCAACGAAATTTCGACTTGTACATTTTTTATGAAGACAGAGGCGCCATCTGTGTTCACAGTCACAGAGCATTATAGTAGGTTAGAGTTGGCACAAAGACAAGTCAACCTTATAGACCACGCTTTGACAGGGAGTAGCATTCGCCAAGGCTATGTAGTGACACTACATAACTACGTCACTAGTGAGCCGTCAGTTGGAAGCAGGTAGGAAGCCATTAAATTGTCAATTTTGAACGAGCCAATGAAAACTAGCCGACTTCTCCCCGCACCCCGCCACTTTTTGGCGATTTCGTTTTCATACTGACGTTTATTAAAGCGTGGTCTATAGGTTGACTTGTCTGTGAGTTGGCATGTAGGCAGATACGCTGTCTTCTTCGAGTATGCAGTATGCTGCATACTTAAGATACACATTATAACCTAAACTCTAAAAGCGACATCAAATCATAGCAAAGATGTCAGTGAAATAGATGAACGACTTAGACGCTTTTTAAAATGATAGATGAGACAAAAGTTTTTACGTACGCGTAATATTTCCGTGTTCACAGTACGTTCCGAAACGAGACCTTATACACCTAGACGAGCCTCCACTAGGTGACCCAATAACATGGTAAAGGTGGTGGGCCTACATCAGTTACGGGTGGCGTAAGACCGTCCCTATGGAGATCTACGAGGGAGGCCTACGTCCAGCCAGGGGGCTGAAACGATACTTTGCTAACTATTAAACATTTGTACAATCTAGAAAATAATCACCTTGAAAATATCGTCTGAAGATAATTCCTCTTTAACTTTTGTGCTGCTCCCGTTTTTGAAGACTGTCAGCTTAGGTTCCGGAGACTTATCACCGCCCAGCATCCGCTGAAACAATCATTTTGTATGTGTTTTTAATAAAATATGCAACGGCAAACGCTACACTTACAATTCCACCCCGTGACGTCACGCCATAAGAATTTTCAAAATAATATATCTACGTAAATACCGATCAAAAAAAAAATTCAAATTAATCCCTTACAATTATCTATTCGTTCGAAAAAAAAATTACAGATTTTAGGTCAAAAATTTATATCTTTGTTAACTTTTGTAATGACTCGCTGGAAATAAGAGAATTTATATATTAGTTAATAAAACTACTACGATTTATATTTTCGACAGCTTTCCGCCCGCGGCTCCGCTCGCGTGGACTACACAGTTGTACCAGGACCCCTTTTTCTCCGGGTTAAAAAGTAGCCTGTGGTACTCTTCAGCTTATAAACTATATCTATGCAAAAAACCATAGCGGGCCCGGTACAACTGTGTAGTCCACGCGAGCGGCGCCGCGGGTGGAAAGCTATTTTGAAAATTAAATTTATCCCATGTTACTCGTCGATGATGTAGCTTTCTGCAGGTGAAAAAATTTAAAAAAATCAATTACTCAGTTTTTGAGTTTATCCTTAACAAATTTTTCTTCTTTAAAATATCAATGTATATTAAGCATCCAGAATTTACTACTGTCGTGATAGCCCGAGCGCAGCAACCTGTTTCGAGTTTACAAAGCTGTGCGGTCGTGGTTCGAATCCGGGTGTGTACCAATGAGCTTTTCTGATTTAAGTACATAACTATCACTGAATCCATGCCTCGGAGAGCACATTAAGCTGTCGGTCCCGGATGCCATCGACAGATGGCAGTCGTTAAAATCCACCAACCCACACTGGAGCAGCGTGGTAGATTAAGCTCCAAGCCCCCTCACCCTGAGTGGATGCCTAAGCCGCTGCAGTGGAATATAATGGGCTGGTGGAAAGGAATGAAATCTAGAATTCACCCAATTGATTTGTTTTTTCGCATATTTCGAAGTCGATTGCCTGACGACCGATTAGCCTAGTGGGTAGCGACTCTGCCAACGAAGCTGGAGGTCCCCGGTTCGAATCCCAGATCGGGTCAGTATTTATATGATGAATATTAATACTGGTACCGGGTCTTGGTTGTTATATGTATGTGGTGTCTTCACTTGGCACCCAAAACACAAGCTAATGTTTAATTTGGGGCCTAGACGTTGTTCTGATGTATATGTATGTTATGATTCAATTTCGCGCCCAAAAGTGAATATTTGCCTCTTTTCCACTCGTAACCAAGAACGACAGCGATAAGTGAAGAGCTGGTAATCAGTTGCTTAAGGTCATTCGCTATTATCAACATCATAAAAGAACTATCCGAGGGCCTCAATATGAAATTAGCAGAGCTTTTCTGTATTAATAAAAATAGCGTCGTGATAGCTTGAACGCAGCGAACCTGTTTCAAATCTATAAGGCCATGTGGCCATGGTTCGAATCTGAGCATGTACCAATGACTTTTTTCTGACTTAAGTACATTAACTATCACTGACTTCGTGCCTCGGAGAGCACATTAAGCAGTCGGTCCCAGCTACTTTCAATAGATGGCGGGCGTTATAATTTGCCAACCCGCATTGGAGCAGCATGGTGGATTAAAGCTTCAAGCCCCTCATCTTGAGTGGAGGCCTAAGCCTCTGCAGTGGGGTACAAAAAGGGCTGGTGGAACTGTTTTATTGGGTCTCGTAGTTCAGACCGACTGCGGCAATTTAGGATGTGCCAACTAGGGCAATCTGGGGCAAACATACTATAATAGTATTTACCAACAACTCGTCCGTACTGTGTCCATCGTCGCTGTTCTTCCCATCGTCAGGCTCTAAGTCACTGGTCTTCGGTTCATCGGCAGTAGCTTTGTCTTCGCTTTTTATTTCACCATCTGTTCCAATTAATAGAGCATCCAATGAGCGAGTCATGTCATTTTTGCATTTTATAGAAATATGTTATATTTATTAAGAAAAACTAATAAGTGAAAGAATTTTATTGATATCTACAAAAATACAGAAGATACAATTTTTTTTTTAAATAAATCGTACAATGACGTCACTCGGTTACATTACTATGGGCTAACGTGGATAATTTGTATGCAAAGGCACCCAGTGACATCATGAGCGCATAGTAAAAGCACAAACTTTGATTTGTTATATCTCCGGTAATAATCAGTATTTTCTCGAAATTCAAAAAGTTTAGTCTTCAGTTTGTTATACTCTAGCGTATGGCGTATGATACATAATTTAGTTGAAGACGACGCGCTCATTATTAGTCGATGTCCTTATAATTACAGAATATAAGTTATGATTTTGGGAATAGAAAAAAGCAACACTAAGCCGCCTCTTTTATGTGGTGCTGCATCTAAAACGCGACCTAGGGTTGTCGGTATCGCTAAAAGGAATGTTTAAACAAATTTTAGTGTCACAATTAAAATAAGACCCACATAAACTCTCATGGGTCGCGGGTTCGATTCCCAACACGTCTATTTGTTCCGTATCTGGGTTTAAAACGAAAAGTAGTATCTATATATGTATATATTATAAAAAGAATAAGTATGTATACCAGTTGTCTAGTACAAGTATACTCATTCTAGATTTCAATGTACGGGCAAGACGGGATAATTTATAATTTTATTTTACTGCTGCTATGTTATACCTATAAGATAGCACAATATACCACACAACTTTCCCTCCCTCTCCGCAACCGGCCTCACCCCGCCACTCCTTGGAAAGAGCTCCGTTTTACAGATTTTATCAATTTTCAACAAAACTATATAAGTTAGAACAGTCAAAGAATAAAATATTAATTATTAAATTTCCTACAAATAAGTACATACATTAATTTTAATACAAGTTACATTTTTCAAGCTATGGTGCATCAAAGTTTACTAAAAATTTACAATCAGCAATTAATTACGAATCAAATAATCGCAAGCCAATCACGTTCGGGATTTGCGAAAGAAACGAGAATGTTGTAGTGGTTGGGCAATATATCGATTTATTGGTTATTTTACTGGTTCTTAATCCACTAGACAAGAATATATTCTTGCTGATAAAGTGTCAAGGGACTGTGAAGAACAGGATTTACTGCACTTGAAGCTTCATTCAAGGAGATGTAGTTGATAATTGCAAGAAATAAATCCTTATTGGGAAAAAGGATGCGGAAAGAGACGTGGATGTCCCAAACCTGGATTGCTATCATGTGCATAAATTTTATCAGGGACTAAGTTGCTTCAATAAAATTCTAGACGATTACGTAGACAATACAGATTTTATTTAAATGATTATTACAATATACAGTCATTTCTAGTAAAATATAATACTGCAGGTAATTTAATAACAAATAATTTAGTCTTTGAACATTTTGTACTAGGCCGTTTCGTTTTTCAGGAAAAAAAAGGAAATGTATACAACAGGACACTTTTTAAGGGGGGACGGAGAGACCGGTTGCGGTGGGGGAGAGTTGTGTATTACAATGTACTCACAACACAGAAGCTAGTAAAAAAAATTATTAATTATGTATTATATACCTAATAGTAGGCCTCCTATTATTTACGTGTGTTGGTCTACCCACAACACACGAAATAGTAGGCCTCCGCGAAATTTATTGTAAAACTATCACAAAATAGACTAAAGTGTTATCAGACTTCTAAATCGTGAAGACAACTAGTGATTTCCTGATCAAAAATTGTTACCTAGTGAAAACTCCGCAGATTAAAAGAAGAAAAACAAGTGAAAAGTTACACTCATTGAAACATCAGGTGACTGACAGTTATAGTTATCTGGATACACAAACACAACCATAAACAACAAAATTTTCCTCTTTGGATATCTGTAGTGTTGCCAGTAGAAAACAAAAACTACTATATTGGTAAATAAATAATGGAAGAGCAAATGAACCTCTTGTGGAATAAATTAAAAGAAGAACTTCGCTGTCAAACTGAGAGTATTAATGAAAACGTTAAGAAATCAATAATTACAACAATAGAAGAAAAACTAAAACCAATAATGGAGGAAAATGTGATATTGAAAGGGGAGATTAAAGCATTAAAATCTAAAGTGAAAGGATTAGAGCTAGAAACAAGAAAGAATAATCTCATAATTCATGGATTGGACGAAAAAGAAGAAAACAATGCCGGTCTAATGGATATAGTTTTGGAAATGCTCAATAGTACATACAAAAAAAGAAATCTTAACCTAAGTGAATGGGATAAATGGGAAGTTAGCCGGGCACAGCGAATTGGAGGAAGAAATGGGAAAAGGGCGAGACCAGTTAAGATAACCCTCACATTGGGCTGGAGGAGAACAGAGATACTAAAAAACAAGAACAAATTTCCAGAAAACATATATATATCTGAAGATTTTCCAAAGGAGGTATTAGAAACCAGGAAGACTCTAATTCCAAAACTGAAAGAAGCCAGAGAGTCAGGCAAATACGCGGTCTTAAAATACGATCAACTTATAATAGAAGATAAGTTAGTAACCGAGAAGAACAAAGAAAAAAGAAAAAGGGTTCCCTCTATATCCCCACCCACACCAACTACCTCCACTTATTATAAGAGAGATAGTGAACAAACTAATAAAATACAACCCACCAAATTACTAAGAGTCAATGCGTTCGAACTAGCTACAAACAGGAATAGGCCTCAAGTAGAAGAGACACAGACAAAAAACTAATGAACTACGGTAGCCGCAAAATGGAAAATAACACTAGTAAAACTAACAATCAAGCAAAATATAACACAACGTTCCTCAATACGGTTGGTCACCGCGAGGAACTAGACCACCACCCTTCATTGCCAATACAGAAAAACCAAAACAAAACTATATTTTCTAACAAAAAGGAAAGAAGAACCAGTAAATTCTATATAGCAACCTTGAATGTAAGAACATTAAAAAACATAGAACGCCAATATGAATTAGAACACGCCATTAATGAAATAAAATGGGATATAATAGGAATTTGCGAAATAAGGCGAGCGGGAGAAGAAATCCAAGAAGTGAAGGATAAATTTATTATATATTTTAAGGGAGAAATCCAAGGAAGAAACGGAGTTGGCTTCTTGGTAAAACCATACCTAAAAGAAAGAATAGAAGAATCTATTGGAATATCAGACCGAATTGCTATACTGAACACTACACTTCCTGGCCTCAAGGGGAAATGGTCAATTGTTCAGATATATGCTCCTCACGAACAGACTAAAGAAGAAGACAAAGACCTATTCTATGATGAACTAACATCTGTAATGCAATCTACACACAAAAACATAATAATCATGGGAGATTTTAACAGTCAAATCGGAGAACGAGCACAAGTGGAAGAAAAATTCAGAGGTGAATACAGCTTTGGAAAAAGGAATAACAAAACAATGGTGAACGACTCCTTAATTTCGCCTCTGAACAAGGATTAATACTTGCAAATACCTTCTTCAAAAAAAGCCAGAAGAAAAAATGGATGTGGAAATCTCCGGATGGCAAAACCCTAAATGAACTAGACTTTGTGCTGACAAATAGACCTAGATTGTTTCAAAATATAGATATTTCATTGAACTTCAATACGGATCATCGGATGGTTAGAGGTACGATAGACACTAAAAGCTCCAAAAAGCTTAGAAGGACTATTAAACCACAAAATCAAACACTAATAATTCCAAAAGATGGTCTAAAAGAGATTGGACACGACATATTAACCCAATTAAAAAAGGAAAACATGAACATCCAAGAAAAATATGATTACCTAGAAAGTGAACTAAAAAAAATTGAAGAAAAATCATTGGTATCAAGAGACACAAAAAACAAAATTGGAGAAGAAGCCAAGCAGTTGCTGAGGGAAAGGAAAACATTACTACAGAATAAAATAATAAATAAGAAGAAAATTGCAGAAATTAGTAAAAAAATTAATATAGCCATTAAAAAATTTAGAAAGAAAACACGAACAGACACAATATTGAAACATATTGAAAGAACAGGAGGAACTAAAAAAGCAATTAAAGAACTGAATGAGAGCAAGAACTGGATACCTAACATGAAAGATAAAATGGGCATAATAAGCTCCAAAAGAGAATGTATACTTCAAATAGCTACGAATTTTTACAAAGACCTTTACAACGACAAGGGAGATGAATTACAAATGGAATTGGAAGAAAATGCGGAAGAGCCAGTACCATTCATTATAGAAAGCGAAGTAAGAAAAGCAATTTCAACACAGAAAGGCAATAAATCTCCTGGTGACGACAAGATTAGCAATGAGCTGCTCAAGGGCACCATGCCAGAGTTACTCCAAGCATTTACTTATCTATTTAATGAAATTTTAAAAACTGAGGTCATACCAAAACAATGGACACGATCGACAATTATCCTTCTCCACAAAAAAGGAGATAAAAGTCAAGTGGGAAATTATAGACCTATTAGCTTGATGACAAATATTTATAAGGTGTTCTCTAAAATAATATTAGCCAGAATAACCAAAATCTTAGATGAGTCACAACCTAAAGAACAAGCAGGCTTTAGGAACCAATTCTCAACACTGGATCATATTCATGTTATCAAACAGGTCATAGAAAAATATAATGAGTACAATAAACCTTACTACCTTGGATTTGTCGACTACAATAAAGCCTTCGACTCAATTAAGCACAATCACCTGTGGGTAAGTCTCAAAGAACAAGGAGTACACAATAAATATATAAGGTTAATAAGAGAAATATACACCAACAGCACGGCAAAGATAAGATTAGAGAAAGAAGGAGAAGAATTCCAAATTAAGAAAGGAGTACGACAAGGAGATCCCTTATCTCCTAAACTATTCTCGGCAATCTTAGAAAAAGTGTTTCGAAATCTAGAGTGGGACAATTATGGACTACGAATAAATGGAAGTATGCTGAATCATTTGAGATTCGCAGACGACCTCATTCTATTATCAGACAACCCACTCAACCTAGAACAAATGTTACAAGAACTAGCTAGAGAAAGCCAGACTGTAGGTTTAAGCATGAATACAGGAAAAACAAAACTAATGACCAACATGAGCAAACAAAGAATACAAGTCAATAACAAAGAAATAGATTATGTAGATGAATACACCTATTTGGGACAAATAATTTCACCAAACAATCAAATGTCTAAAGAAATTGAACAAAGAGTTGTTAATACCTGGAAACGTTATTGGTCTTTTAAGGAAATAATGAAAAATAGGGACTTCCCAATAACAGCAAAGAGGAAAATATTTAACACTTGTATTCTGCCATGCATGAGCTACGGCTGCCAAACATGGGCACTGTCAAAGAAAAACACCAAAAAGCTTGAAGTCTGCCAACATGGAATAGAAAGGAGTATGATCAATGTAAAGAGAAAAGACAGGCATAGTCTAAAATCAATAAGAAAAAGGACAGAACTAAAGGATGTAAGAAAATTCATATATAGTCTAAAATGGAGATGGACAGGTCATATGATGAGGGATAAAAATGAGAAATGGACCAAAGAAATAACGTATTGGTACCCAAGAGACGGAAAAAGAAAGCAGGGAAGACAAATAAAGAGATGGGAGGACGATTTGAGGGAGATTGCAGGTGCAACTTGGAGAAGGATAACCCAAGATAGAGAACAATGGAAGGCAATGGAGGAGGCCTTTGTCGGGAGACAAGCGGATGAGGAAGAAAATTGAATACATATTAATTAAATTTTATATTATAATAATTTTAAATTTCTAATCAATCATAAGTTTAATTTTAATAATAAATGTAATGTATTAGGTATTTAATTGCTACAATAATATATTAATGTAACATGTTTCATCCAGCAATAAAGGCTATCTGTCTATCTACCTAATAGGGTCAGTATTAATATGATGAATATTGATATTGGTACCGGGTCTTGGTTGTTAGATGTGGGTGGTGTCTTCGCAAAAATATTTATATATGTATATATTATAAAGAATATTTAAGTATGTATATCAGTTGTCTAGTAACCCATAACACAAGCATAATACTTGCTTACTTTGGGAGTAGATGGCACTGTGTGAGATGCCTCAGGTAAAAAATAAATAATAAGTAACGGTACATATTTTTGTATCCTATCAGCAAACTACAACAATTTTTTTTAGAAATTCGAAGCTAATACCTGGATGCAAGAATTCGTTGACATATTCTCCAATTGTTTCGTTCTTAATTTTTCCTCGGTAAATGATAAGTCCGTCATTTTTTGAGATCACGTCTTTTTCCAACTTCAGAGCTCCGCTGATGATCTGGTCTGCAGTTTCAGCATTCAATTTCTTTTTAACATTTGAAGATTCATTTTGATCTAACAAGTCTTCATCCTGGAAAATTATTAATGAGTAGTAAAATGATTCTTGCCATTTTACTATGTTAGACTTACTGCAGACTAATATTGAAAACATTACATTTCCCTGAATAAATAAATCTAAATATAATAATAACTAGTAACACGCCCCAGCTTCGCACGGGTAGCAGAGCATATAAGTCGTAATGCTTTTTTCTGTCGTAGTGTCATATGAGCTTATTGCGTCGAACATGTGGATTGGATTTAATTAGATTTAGATGTAACGCAAGTTCATCCCACTTGGAGCATTTTTAAAGTACTTTATTTCCATTTCTGCAAATATTTGAAATAGAAAAAAATAAATACATATAACATAACCACGCGTGTCGCGTCGTCTCGTATGCCCGACCGGCGCGGCGAGGCACCCAGCTGGTCGCGCGATATATTTATTTCGCGATAGCTCCTAAGATATAAATTTAAATTGTATAGCGTAAAGAGCAATCATAATAAGCATGACATGCTGAAGGTAAATAACGTATTTAATTTGATAAGGATTAATAGTTTATCCGTATAAATTGCTTTCCAATTACTTCATTATATGACACCATTTTTTTTAAACATAAAAATAGGTATAGTAAGCTATCCATAAAAGATAGACATATGTCATTGCTGACTTTTCTGATCCCACCATACATTATTTTGTTATTTCTCAATGGGATAAGGCAGCGTTTTCGATGAAAGCTCCCAGCTGGTTTGAATTTTTCCGACTTCTTCTACAACAATCGTCATATTTCAACTACTTTCCACAAAACATTAATAAACTACACACATAAACCATCCTCTTGAATCACTCCGTCTATTGGTGTCAATAATATGCCATTCTGTTCGGTAGTTTTTGAGTTAATCGCGTTCAGACAGACGCGGCGAAGGACTTTATTTTATAATATGTAGTGATAATAATAATGTATACATCACAACAACATCTAGGCCTCAGCCTAAGCATTAGCTAGTGTTTTGAGTGCCAAGCGAAGACACCACATACATATGTATAACAACCAAAACCCGGTACCATTATCAATAATCATCATATAAATACTGACCCCAACCTGGGATTCAAACCCGGGACCCCCAGCTTCGTAGGCAGGGTCGCTACCTACTAAGCCAAGGGGTTGTTAATAATATTGTACACACAATAGTTCATAATTCATTAGTGAAACAGCCTAAGGAAGCTGGTCCGCTTATACAAACGAGCCTAACAAGCACATATAAATCGTAGTATGCTGCTAGTCAGTCACTACTAAATATGTCATTGTTGTTAACTCTTACAGCGAGTTACACCAAAAGAGATTATATCAACGTATATCACATAAAGTAAAAATTGACAGATACACTTTGATCAGAACCACGATGACTTCAATGTCTGCGCTTTATTGTACCAGACATTGAAGTCATCACAGTTCCAATCAAAGTATAGCTGTCAGTTTCTACTTTATGCAATATACAATTACATAATCTCTTTTGGTGCCACTTGCTGTTAGTATCTTTAAAATCACTCACACATACACCAAGTGTGCTATACATACAAAGAACTTCTCAATTTTCTTCTAGTTTGGGTACTGGTTGGTATCTTTACTGTGGCATTAATAGACATAGAATAAGCAAATAGTAACTTTTTAAAATTTTCATATTATCAAGGAATAAATTATCTCTCGTGACCTCGTAGTGTATAAAATTACACACACTACAAGCGCATATTAAGTGAAAAGTTACAGATGGCGTCAAACTTTATAGCGGATCTGAATAAAACACTATAAGCGTGCTTGTGCAGGTACAGTCATATGCCCCTCGCTCCACTGTGTCCCAATACACCTAAAACTGTTTACTGCAACGCGACTTGTGCCTACTTTTGGATCCACCATAAAGTTTGATTGTAACTGTACTTATGTTATTCTGCATTTATTAATACCATGGATAGTGTATAAGTAAAAAAATTTTTTAATCTTACAAGGACATTAAACTCATCATCAGTCAATGCTCCTTCACTGAGCCATTCTTCTTGACCCTCATCCATATTTGGGTCTTCTCCCTGAAATAATAAAAGAAATAATAATAACAAAAGACAATGCTCATTGCGCTATATAATAATAATAATTATAATATCTGGGGTATCCCACACAGCACCATCTAGTCCCAAAGTAAGCAAGTTTTATGCTTGTAGTATGGGTTATTAGCACCAACTTATACGTACCTATAGGTACCAGACTGTAAGTAACACAGAATGAAACTGCGCATGAAACTTAGTCCCATCGCGGTGCGGGGACTAAAGTCAAAATAGTCGCTTGTAGACCATGTGTCAGTTTAGTCGATTGAAATTAATTCGTATCATGCACGTATCTTGTAAAATTATCTAAAGAAAATGGCGTGCTGTGCTTTCAAACAGTGCACAAACAACATCCGGAACTCCAAAAAGGCAGATGGGATTACATATCACACGTAAACTTATAATATTTTATTAATTTCGTTTTTAATAATTTAATACTTGACAATTACAATTTGATAGTTGCACATAAATTGAATTATTCGGTAAGCACAATGATAACAGTCTTTTCATCTCTTTTCAATCTATTACATAGCTGTACACCTTCCACATCACCTTTCTTTTTTGCAATTTTGTTTAACGGTTCTGACACAAATTTTCACAAATCAGGGACCAGGGCCGCATTCAAAACAATTTATTATAAAAATAAATGAGGATATGAAATATTGTTTTGGAGTAGTTATCTTTTTTAGATACGTTGAGGGTGAAATTATTTGTTTTGAAATTATATATAGTGGCAATGATAGAAAATCGTCTAAAGTAACAAAAAAAAAATGGAAATTGTAGACAATGGTAGGAAATTCTTTAACTTTGTATGAAATTACTTGATAATTTCATGTTCCAAGGTTTTTGGAAATTCAACCCATAATAGGGGATGCTATTTAGTGGAGCATAATAGGGGATGAACGTTTGTATGTGACAGCTGTAAATTTTGATGTTAAATGTATGAAAATTGGTGAAAAAAGCGTACGAGTCGACCCGAGCGGACCCTCTACACCCAAGTAGTCTACACACTCGCACTCGACGTTACTCGTTTTTAGAGATGGTAATAACGACTTAAAACTGATAACGAATTTAAGCATGTTGCTTAAAAGACATGGCATGCTATTTAAAACGATTAAAAAGCTTTTTTTAACGCCTAGATGCATCATTGAATGAATAATAATATAGTCGTCTGCAGAATACAACGTCATATACTTTGTTAATAAGGTACAAACTTTTAACATATTTGACTATCGACGAGTTCGGTGCAAAAGCTTGCAGATGGCGTGCCAATTAACTAAGCTGATAACACAATCTACGCCACCAACATTAAAGCTTATAACAAAATTTGCTTAAATACAAACATTAAAAATGCTTTTTTTTATAAACATGCTTTATTAAAAGCTTGGGTCGGCTTTCCATTGTTGCCTGATGAAAATTGTGTTCATAAAAATGATCAATTTTAAATCTGGCTAAGATAGGTTGATGGTCCATCAATTCAAAAAAATAGGTTAGGTTATGTTTTGCTTGTGATAATGCGAGAAGCGAAGCGGAGCGGAGCGACGAGCCACTAATAAGCCTTATAATTTTTTTTTCATTTCCTTAAAAAAATATTTACTGCGCGATGTTCCTACACCCCTCCCCCTTAAGCCAGATTAAATACTTTGTAACTTTTCAGCAGGCTACATTGGAAAGCGCTACCAAAAGCTTTTCGTTTAAGCGTCCATCTTTACTCGCTTTCACTCAGCGAGCGTGAAGTGGAATTAGCAATCAAGCAAATTTCAATGTCGGTTTACAATCTATCGATACTTTGGTAATGTTGACATAAATAATCAAAGATCTAAATAATATCACCTTCGAATTACCAATCCTAAATAATAGATATTTAGACAAATACTAAAAGGACAGTAATTTTAGAAACTCAACCCAATTTCTTTATTTATATAAACCACACACAAACCTCAATGCGAGCGAATTTTGCCAATGGTTCCTCAGTATACGACATTGTTTAATTGAAATTTCTTGTATCAAACTGTGTTGAATTTACCACAAACTATGAATTTACGACAAAATCAAGCGAAAAATGACAGGCAGCACAAGCTCAATACGGTTTAACGAATAATATATTAGCTGTTGTTGATTATAATAGAATCTGCTAAAATTCTGAATTAAAAACCCGGCCCGTGAGTTTGACAACTTCTCTGTGTTTGACAACAGGTGTTGACAGCCTTGACTTGACATTTATTTAAAAAATATTTACGTTGCGTTAGGGTTTCTTTCCAGAGCAGTGTTGCCAACTCGAATTTGGAAAAAGCCATGGGAAAAAGACGTGATCCATTGTAAATCAGACTTAAAGAAAATTACGTAGGTCTACGTATAAATAAAATTATATTAACATGTAAACATATACCTATTGAAATCTTGTCCTTTTAGCGGTTCCAGTACCTACTACTATGTAGTCCACGCGGAGGAAGCTCAGGCGGGAAACTAGTACTAAGATATAATATAAATATACCCACAGTTCACATGAAACACGTCCTTAATGTTCATTTTCTATACAAATATAGACAAGAATGTGCGCCTTTGACCGTTGCGTTGTTGATATTAATGTATTTTTTTTAATTTTTTTTTCGCCAATTACATGCATAGATTACTTCAAATACGTGTCAATGAACGGAGGCTATCCCGCGTACGACGACCTATTCCACAATAACCACTCGCTGCGCCTACTGGAGTCGCCGTGTATGGACGGCCGTAAGGGGCGAAATGGACTACCTATTTCCCGCCACGTCGTGCATCTAGATCGTTGGAGTGTTTGATGAGAACATAAAATTACCAACTAAAACTCTGCTCGAATGGCGTCCGCGCCTTTGTTAATTAACAATCATGCTGTCCAGCTTGAACTGTCCTCCCTCACCCAGGGATCGACAGGTCCCTCTAGTTGACTCTAACTCTTTACGTCGAGCGAGGCGGTACCCCTACCGCCCGTTAAACGCAGACACGCACCGAAGCATCCTCAATGCGTCCGGTCTGCGGTCCTTCTGTGTTGTCCAACCCGGCAGTATCTGCGCGGTAGGTCGGGTCACAGAGTACTTGGTCGGGTACGCGGTCGGCAGCATGCAGATCCGGCTTTCACAAAAAAAAACAACACTAATGCCGATGCCGCGCGCCCGTCACTAAAAGCGTCATATAGTCGTTACTGTTCACCAATCATACATATATTTTTTTGTAGATTGCTTCTTGACTGCCGCGTATACTGTCTCGCGACAGTACTAACTCAAGTTTAATGTTTAATCTGAGACCCCCCAGCCGAGTTGTTACTGTCCTGAGACGCAATTCCCGCGCACTTTCATAGACTCGTTATGCCGAGTCGCTCCGACTCCAAAGTCAAAAGCTTGAAATGAGTCAAGTAAGAATAAATTTCTTTCTCGTTGTTGCATCCGCGTACTTCACGTCTCCGAAACAATTACTTTCATAGAAATATGCGTTTATTTAGGTATTCATAGTTTGTGCGGCTTAGAATCACTTCAGATCAAAGATTCAGATGTCCAAAATAATTGGACGTGAAGAACTTCGTTACAACCCTGACGCGAATGACCCGGAATCCCGTGACCAATAAATGGTCACGAATATGTATCAGACCGGTTTTATTTGTATTGCTAGTTTTTAAATAAACAAAAACACAGATCTTTATCCAATAACATATATCCGACTCACGCATACAAACGCACATGCAATTTTATTAACAACCCCTCCTGTACCCCGCGACACGCACACAAGCGGTAGGTAAAACAGGACGCTTGAACTATTACGACACACTTGCACGGCAAGCTAGACGTTCGAACACAGCGTAGGTCTTTCAATGATTTGTGGTTTCAACCCTGACACATAGAGTCCGCGCCACCAAAGGCGTCCCGTAGATGCGACGCTGTCTGCGCATTGCACTCTTATAACCTGAGCTTTCTGAGTGTCGTGATAGACCAGAGCGCAACTAACCTGTCTCAAATTTATAAGGCCACAGGGCCATGGTTCGAATCCGGGCGTGTACCAATGAGTTTTTCTGACTTAAGTACATTGACTATCACTGATTCCGTGCCTCGGAGAGCACGTTAAGCAGTCGGTCCCGGATGCTATCAATAGATGGCGGTCGTTACAATCCCCAACCCGCAGTGGAGTAGAGTGGTGGATTTAAACTCCAAACCCCCTCCTCACCCTGGGGGAGGCCTAAGCCCCTGCAGTGGGGTAAAATGGGCTGATGATGATGATCCTGAGCTTTCAACTCGAGAATCATTTCTCGGGTCGCACTTCGTACAGTAGGCATCTTGCACCACTTTTTAAACCTTTAAAGGCAATTAAATTCGACATTAAACGAAATTCTCATACGCTCACACACACAGACAACCAACCATTTCATATTTAGTTCATATTTTTGCCGCGGGATTTCTTTGGTGGCGCGGATTTTAGTATAAAAATACGTATCCGACTTTTATGCTCCGAGACTGCAGCTTGGATTCCGTGACCGCGACTACAGACAGATACGGAGCTCGTTCGCATGTCGCATTGTACATGATTCTATTACAGGTCAGTAACGCGTATGGTGGCGTTAGACTATGGCGTGTATATCCTAGGAATCTATGAACTAGTAAAAGGAGTGTCATAATGTTTGAAATCATATAAGGAAAAAGGTTTCATATAAATCGAATAATCTCATTTTTCCTTTATGCGGAACAAATGAGATGACACACTAAAAAGTTCAGAATAGTCCCACTAGTTCCCAAAATAGAACTAGTGAGTTGTAGAGGTTCCACGTGGAACGAAAAACATGGAACTACTGGGATGTAGGGAATAACAAGGGAATAACCTACTTGTATAGAAGGTAGTTAGCTGAACCCATGCAACACAACCGGTTTTACACCAGAGAATGAGCGCATGCAGTAGTCGACACGAAATATTGTAATAAGGTACCAGACATCCATATCTACATACTTAAATATCTTAATAATATATAAGAATAAAAGTACTCTATTTGTTCAGTGTTTGGGTGTAAAATATCTATATATGTATAGGTACATTATAAATAATATTTAAGTATGCATATTAGTTGTCTAGAACCCATAATACAAGCTCTGCTTACTAATGCATGGAAAAGAAATAGCTCATTTTCAACCTGATTTTTTTTTTAAATTCATCTACGAATTATGCTGAAGTTAAATAATATTTTCAACTACATAACACTATATTAATAAAATTTGAATTTTTAATTTATAGAAGGGATAGGTTGTATTTGGACATTCAAAGAAATAAATATTATTTTGCTATGTATGTAATCATGATTCATAAAAGATTTATTTAAACATTACCATACGCTATATAAGTTAACTTTCATTATTTATATATGTAAGTATATTACATGTAGCTTAGTAAAACACTCAAGACATATTTTTTTTTACAAAAAAAAAAAAGGTAAAGGCTACAAGAAGCTATACAGCAATTACATTTCTTTTAATTCTAATTTTAAAGAGCATAGCAATTAACACCCTACTTAATTTATCATATAAATCATAGATCATGTCATGTAAGAATTACCCTTTCAAAGAAAATATACATTAGTATCGCCATTTTGTTTTGCAGTTAAATTTAAAAAAAAAAATAATTTACTAACAGATTTTACTGTAAAAGTTTATAAAGTACAAAAATATTTTTTTATTAAAGGAGGGTGGTTTCCGAATTTTTAAATATTATAATTATTTATACATTTTTTGAATATTTTTCTTTTAATCTTAATTAGTAGGCTGCGAGCGCATCAGCTATTCCAAACCATAGGCCTGGATTACAAAAAAAAATTATAAAATATTTCATCCCTCCTATATATAATTTTAAATTAAAGTATACACTTCTTTATTAGAACTTTAAAAACATTTACCAGAGAAATCATATTTATTTGAATAATCTATACATGTTTCTTTGTTGATATTTTTCATAACAATTATAAAAAAATATTATAAGATATTTTTAAAAATCGACATGCTTTTTCATTGAATTAACGACTGTTTACGGTTAATCTTGTCTGTGTGCGGTGGGCAGACGCCGCCCGACGACGTTGTATAGCCTTAAGCATTCAACTACTTTATGCTGCTGGTTAACACCCGCTATAAATTGACAATATAAACCTTAAATAGTCATCATTAAACAAAAAATCATGTCGATTATTTATCAAACCTTAATTTTCTTTTAATATACTTTTATTTTGTTTTTAATATTTGTTAGACCATACATAAGATACATCGAGAATAATCCAATAAACAAGGCGTAGGACAACAATATATATAAGTTTAAACTTAAGTATTTTAAGAGCTGTGGATACTGTTATTGAAATAAATAAATAAAAATAAATAAATAAACATTATATTTCTGTGTCAATTAGTTATCTCGGGTTTCTTAACAAGGGGTTGGGGGTGGGGGGCAAGGCCTTTCTATTACATAACTTATGCTACAGCCAATATTTACAATTTATGCTAAAAATTAAATATCTCTATATATTATTACCTATTTTATTTGCAAAAGCCAACTGCACATAGTTATTTATTATATAAAGTCTGTCGGCAAATAGCTTTAGAATCTAACAGTAAAAACCCAGAAAGTTAAGTTGTAACTAAACATTCTGGCGGAAAATGAGTGATGGGGAAGTGTCATTAAGCGCGTAACGACATAAATTACGAAAAAAAGAGGCTTTCGCAAATCATTTATGACACTGCCTGCCGCAATACAGTTTTTAACTAGTGCGGAGGGCAGTCGTCATTGTCTACCTGTTACATTGAAACAATAATATACGACAGTGTTTGTCTTTAGTAACTTAAGAACAATCTTTAATAGTACCTTTGTTATAATGCCAAATAAAGTTATAATTGTTATTAGTTTCGTGATCCACCACGAGAGGCCGCCACAGTACAACCCTTTCAAAGTTAAAGGTATTTTAACGTTCACTATTTCGATACAGACGCCAACACTCGGCAGTGTCTATAGTGTATAGTTCACATCAAACTTTATGGCGGATCGGTATACAACGCTGTAAGCGTGTTTGCGCAGGTACAGTCATATAACCCTCGGTCCACTGCGTCCCGCTACACCTAAAACTTGTTACTGCCTACTTGTGCCTATGTTCGCACCCGCCATAAAGTTTGATTCAAACTGTAGCCATGCTGTTCTCATATCTGAACATCGTCTAAAACGACAAATGTGCGAAACAGGGAAACCTTCTCGCCCTAGGAGCTATTTGCAACAGACAGACAAAGCCCTTCACTCTAGCGTAGGAACCTGTCCGCACGGTTTATGTCTTTTTTTCCACGATTTTAGCTACTATTTGGAAGTAGATTTTAATGCAGGCCTCTGTACAGGCGTTTAAACCTAACTGTTGGCGAGTCGCTTACTGTCTGCTAGCGTCACGCTTAAGAGGATTGTGTAGTGGAAAATTTCCATACAAACGGCATTAACGGTTGAATCGCGATAAACCTTAACCGACTGGCACCAAAAAATATTGTATTCAGGTCAACAAAACCTAGATTCATAAGTTTTTAATTTTTTAAATATTTTGGTTAATATGAAAAAAAAAAATTTCGCAAAATAAAATCCCGCGCATTTAGGTTTTTTTTCTTGTGATGTATCAAAATATTTAAAAAATTAAAACATATTAACCTAGTTCTTGTTGATCTGAATACTATATTATTATTTTTTTGTACCAATCGGTTAAGGTTTCATGGAGCGCGACTGTTAACGCCGTTCGTATGGAAATATGCCACTATAGAATCCTCTTAAGCGACGGCTACACATAAGGTATGTTTGCACCAATTTAATATGTAGGAGCCAATACACCAATATGTGGATCGGTCGGTATAATCAATGCTCCGAAAACATTTTCGTTTGTCACTCAACATACAATTTGAACATTTCGCGATTATTGAAAAATATTCTTCACAATATCACCAAAATAATCCTGGAAAGTCGTTGATAAGAAAAATTCGTCATATAATATACATTTCATTACATTTTCAGGCATTATATACCTACATAACAATAGACGCCTATCAGCAGATAAAAATTATTTTTAATATACAACCTGTCCTGCAGTAGCAAAATCATAGATCCAACCAAAAGCTTTATTACTAAGCAATTACCCGAAACTCTAAGTTTTGGGTTAACGCTTAAGGTTACCGTTATTGCGGTAACCAAAAATAAGGGCAACCGCAGACTTACAATTTCAACTAAATCGCAGAGTATGCTAATAATCAAGTAAGTTAATAATAGCCCGCACATTTTATCCAACTAAATCGTCCGACTAATTAATTGGTCACCGATCGTATTAGAACCTAGATTCCCTTCCGATTAAACACAATTGAAAAGTTCGCCAACTATCGGCCGACTGTTGTTCGATAATAATAATAACGTATACATCACAACGACGTCTAGGCCCCAAACTAAGCGTTAGCTTGTGTTTTGGGTACGAAGCGAAGACACCACATACATATAACAACCAAGACCCGGTACCAGTATCGATATTCATCATATAAATACTGACCCGACTTGGATTTGAAACCGGGACCTCCAGCTTCGTAGGCAGGGTCGCTACCCACTAGGCTAAGCGGTCGTCGATGGTTGGCCAACTTGAAATTGTAAGTCTGCGGGGGTCTCCAAAAGTTAGGCACCGATATTTATTTTAATGTAACGGATATACAAGTACCGCGCCCTCTGATTTGTGCCGACGACAGAAAGATTAAGTTTATTTTAATTTTAGTTACTGGTATTTCGATTATGATACTGGTCTTGGGTAAATGCTACTTGATTCACATTCCTAGCCCAAGTTGAACACCCGGGGCTGGATCTGTTGAATCACATGCAAGTAATGACTCCAAGTAGAATCTGTACTGACTCCACTAGTGGCATCGCCTCTATTCATGCAGTCGTTGTATCTGCTGGAATCAACAACTCCGTGAAATCCACTGAGAATGCCTCCGCTGTTCGTATGGAGCTGAAGATGGAGTTGATTCAACTCAGCTCTATAGCCGGATTCGGATTCACAGGTACTTAAAATCACCAGAGTTACTTAAACTAAATTATTGTTCAACTAATAGTTTATCTATGGAAATCCAAGAGAGATATAATTTTATTTATTGATTTTTTTATTTTATTTGTTACATTTTATCTTATAGCCCCTGAATAAGTGATATATAACTTTCAATTGAATTTCAGTTATCAATTGAAACATAAGCCAAGGGTCTCGGGTTCAATTCCGGCCCGGGACAAATATTTGTGTATATAATAATAATAATAATACATGGGACTTCCCACACAGCGCCATCTAGTCCCAAAGTAAGCAAGTATTATGCTTGTGTTATGGGTTACTAGACAACTGTAATACATACTTAAATATTCTTTATAATATATACATATGAATATTTTTTGAAGACACCACATACATTAACAACCAAGACCCGGTACCAGTATCAATATTCATCATATAAATACTGACCCGACCTGGGATTCGAACCCGGGACCTCCAGCTTCGTAGGCAGGGTCGCTACCCACTAGGCTAAGCGGTCGTCAAATTTACAATAATAAACATGTCTATTTGTTCAATGTCTCAGTGTATAAGGTATCTATAAATGTATTATAAAAAGAATATTTTTGTATGTATACTAGTGGTTGATTATCCCATAATACAAGCATAATACATCCTTACTTTGAGACTAGATGGGGCTGTGTGGGATTTCCCAGATATTATTATTAATATTACAAAATTTATACAGTAAATATCGGTAGGACCACTTTTTCTAATTTACAATTTTTATGTTTTCTATCGAAATTATGGTTCAAATTAAAAGAATTTTGTTCTTTTAATTATTCAAACATTTTTAGTTATTTTTTCAAAATGATTATTGTCTAGACCGATGGTACGACATATCAACAATTCCACAGAGAGTATAGAGTTGAACTCTATGACATTGATTGACAACTGCTTGGTTATGAGATTTTCTAAACTGGTACACGTGGGGCGATTTAGTTTTCATGCCATTTTGAGGAAATCTTCATATAATTACATTGTATAGAATCATGAATGTAAATGAAATATATAAAATGTTAGCGTTTCTTGAAATTTTTGCTTTGAAAAAAAAGGCAACTTTGTATAATTTTGAAATTTACTCAAAATTAATTACACTTGAATTATTCCCGTAATTAATGAATTAGAATTTCTAAATAGCAAATGTTCGATGATGGAAATTTCGAGACACTTCAGGGCCGGTATTTCGGAGCATATGTAAGTAGTTGCCGCTACGTGGCCTCCACTCGAGAACTCGTCTACCTCATCTGTTGTATATCGGCCTACCCACTCGAGTGGAGGTTACGTACCGGGAAGCGAAGCGTTGGACGCCCCCCGGCCAGGTGAACTGATGACCTAAAGCCCATACCGGGGGTAGCTGGATGCGAAAGGCGGAGGATTATGTGTTGTGGCGAGCCTTGGGAGAGACATATCCTGCAGTGGAGAGACACGGGCTGATGATGATGATGCAAAGGAGTTCGGGCGCCGGCGCCAGTCAGTCTTTTTGAATAAGTCAAGAGCGAACATACCTGCGAGTGCGATAACAGTTCGTGATTTTGTTAAGAAATAAAACATAAGTACAACTGAAATCGGTATTTTCATGCATCCAAAAATATCTGCACCCCTAACCCATAACTATATCCATAGAATTGAACCAACGTGATTTGGCGTCTCGGAAAGTATGGTTAACGTTTGATGACGTCCGATCTCCAAAATGAAAACCACAAGTCTTAGAATTTTATGTGATTTGGTTTTTTCCTGCGTAAACCGGTCTACTACAGTAATTAATTGATATATTAATAATAAAGCGGAGTGATAAGTCTGGTGAAATTATATATTAGGGTGAGATTATCGTAAATTACATGAAACATTCACTTGCATCGTCCTTTGGGTTTCATGAAAATTTTCAGCTAGTTCTATGTTTGATTTTGCCAAGATCAGCCAAGGAAAAAAACAGTTGCAACATTTTTTCAATCACAAAGAAGAGACCAACTACGTTCGGTGGTCGGAGCTCTGACTGGTCATAGGTATTACAGACAGTCCTTTATGCAAGATCTGCATGGACGTAGAAGAAACAGTCGCTCACGTGCTTTTGGAGTGCGAAAGTGTGGCCGCTTACCGGGCCAAACACCTTGGGTCAGCAAGGTGCTCTCAGAAGCCATCGACAACGTGAAGGGTCCACTGGGCTTTCTGGTGGAGCTGGGGTGGCAGGAGTAATGACTCCCACTTATTATCGTCCAATTACGGACAAAGAGCCTATCTTCAAGTATCAAGAAAAGTGAATCTTGTATGCTAATTAAAAATTAATGTTTCCATAAAATAAAATCAATATTAATGTAAAAACGGCAGCATTTCATGAAGATAAAAAAAAATTATATTCCACCAGGACATCACAGATCACGCATGTGCCATTAGCACGGCCAAGTTTCTATAAATTCGGCTATTAATTGCTTCCTTGTACACCGTATTCTCCAGATTTAGCCCCATGCCCAAACTCCTTTTCCCTAACTTAAAGATGTTGGCTTGGTGGAATGACAAGAACATTAGCCAAACAAATGCATATTTTGTGGGGTTTTGGAGGGTAAATCATATTTTTTTAAAGGGATTGAAGTGTCGAGGAGAGTATATTGAGAAATGGTCTTCTTATCTATTTAGTTGGAGTGAGCTTGCCCTACACTGCGATCTGTTCAGATCTATTGTCCCCATCTTTTGACCCTACTATTAGTTATTCTCATATACACTTAGCATGCAGTGTATTTGACTTTTTGCAGGTCGCAGAACTCATCAGGTTTGGAATAGCATTACCCCCAAATGCTTCATGCGTGATACCCTCAGTGCATCACATTCACAGAGGATGTGTAGCATCATCTCTGCAACACCAGATGCCTTACACAGTGATGGTCTCCGAGTCTCATGTGTTGCAAGAGCTTCTTGGTGGTGAAGTAACCAGACGGTGCTGCTGTCACTAATCTTCATATAGGAAATTAATTTGACAGCAGCGTTTGGTTTTAATAGTCATAAAAGTCAGTTCACAGTATCGAAGTGATGTTACGAAATTTTGCGGGGTAGAAGACCGGCGCGTCGGGACCTTGCGCACTGGAACTCGGACTAAAACTCGCTTTCTTACAGCAGCTAGCTATAGTATGAGCGGTTAGACGGTAAACGCAGATGGGGGCTTCTAGTCAATTCATACTTTTATGCTAATCTCAATCGTTTCCAAAATGGTATTCGTTGTTCAGTTTTTATCAGACTTATCACGCCGCCCTCGTGAAATACTGTGGCCAATTCGCGGGTACACAAATCCATAGCGCATCTATGGCACACACGGCAAACTGCGCTCGTATTGCGCACGCACACATCGACCGACTCACTTCTTTTCTTGGCGATACGTCATTATGTGTCATGTGACTAAAACAGTGCTCGCGAGTGCGCATTGGTAAAGGATATGAATTTAATCATCTTTTGGAGCGTAATGCACTCACAATTCTAACGTCTTTGTTCCGCGGTCTCATACGATCCTATCAAATTATATATTATGTATATATTAAAAAAATAGTTGTCTAGTAACCCACAACATAAGCATAATACTTGCTTCCTTTGGGACTAGATAGCGCTGTGTGGGATGTCCCTTGTATTATTATTATCATTTTACCAAAACCCGAAAGTTCATACTTCAATGCAATATATTTCATTTAATATGTTAATTTTCAAATACTATCATCTGGGCTAACATGCACGCCTCCATCTACATATTACTCGTGCCGAAGCGAGATAGCTGTAAACGTGCTATATAAAGCCGTCTCGTTTCCGCACGTGATAATGCGTTGACAAAATGACGTCAACGCATTATCTCGTTAGCACTGCATGTTAGGCCTGCATATTTCCGATATGTTTGGTAAAACTACGAAAACAAATTTCATACATACATTCAGATGAGGTAATCGAAACAAGACAAACATTAAAATAAACTATAATACAAGAATTAAAAAAAAAATCACTTTCTTTAATTAAATAGAAATCACCGCACTATACAAATCACATTCTTACAGTCGAAAAAAAAACAAAATACAAAAAAAAACATAGCGTTACCCCTTAGCTCATAAGTATAATAATAGTCCATAATTTTATAACTCATTTAGACGTGATCGCCGAGATCCATTTAGATCATTTATTTATTTTTTTTATATACAACACTGTTAGCTAGATCAAAATAGTTTTTTTTTTTTTCTGTTTTGAAACACTTACGGTGTAGCACTGTCATTTTAAATAGTCACTGGCGGCACGTAAAGTGTCAACTTGCAGTCAAAGGTGTATTGTATAACAGGAGATCCACTTTGATTATCTATACCTGAAAACAAAAAAAATAGCTTCAATAAAAAAAAATACATGTTATTCGAACCAAATCTCCTCAAGTGTTTTCAAAAGGCAGGGGGAATTTGAACACTTTTCTATTTAATATTCAATATTTGTGTGTCGTGATAGCCAAGTGATAGCGAGCCCGCTTCTTGCCTAGAAAGCCGTGGTTTGAATCCCAGGACATGTACCAATGAATTTTTTTTACCTGATATACATAACTATCACTGACTGTGCTTCGGAGAGCACGTTAAGCCGTCGGTCCCACTTTGGACCAATAGATAGCAGTCATTACAATACAATCCACCAACCCGCATTGGAGCAGCATGGTGGGTTAAGCCTCCTTTATCTCGAGGGGAGGCCTAAGCCCTTGCAGTGGGGCATTGACGGGCTGATATTATTAAAAAGTGTGTGCGTGTAACCTTTACGCGCGATTGAAGTAAAACTTTGAAGTTTTTTTGTACGTTTTATAATAACAAATATGAGATGATTCTTCGCTACTATCCCAGTCTGACAATTCTTGTAAAAGTTCGAAGTCAGAATCGCTTTCACTGGACGTAGACATTTTCACACTAAATTACAACTAAATTAAATAGGTATTGGCTTCAAAATATGAGAATAAAAGTAATTTAGCGAATTTTTATTTGACGATAGCAGACGATCGATAGGTAAACCATCACATTTGACAGATAGGCCGCATGTTTATCCTCAGTAATAAATTCTATCCTTCAACAGCTGTCAGAAGTATATTGGGACGCACGAAATGTCATTTTCATACAAAAATCTAACTCTGGTAAGCTATCGACCCTCCCGGGGCCTCCCGTCGATAGATGGCGTGCGACGGTAGATATGTCTATCCGTCGATAGGTTATTGAGACGACTAAACTATATAATGGATAGAATTTCTTACCCTAGTATGGTTAGACCGTCGATAGATAGGTAATTGGGTTTGACTGTTAGATATTTTTAAAAAACGTTGCATTTTAATTTTTTTTTTTTTAAACTGTTGAGTTTTTATTCACTTTGCTATTCACAATTGATCCGTTTGAAAATTTGGAAATAAATAATCCTAATTGATTATGATATTTGCCACTAGCTGGCGTATAAGTCAAGAAGCGTGGAGTATATAACATATACTTACGACCAATCCAAATTATTATTTTTAAAAAATTCCAAAGTTTTTTAAAAATCTCTAACAGCCAAACCCAATTACCTATCTATCGACGGTCTAACCATACTAGGGTACGAAATTCTATCCATTGTATAGTTTTGTCGTCTCAAAACTATACAATGGATCCAAATTATTATTTTTTAAAAATTCCAAAGTTTTTTAAAAATCTCTAACAGCCAAACCCAATTACCTATCTATCGACGGTCTAACCATACTAGGGTACGAAATTCTATCCATTGTATAGTTTTGTCGTCTCAATAACCTATCGACGGATAGACATATCTACCGTCGCACGCCATCTATTTTTAAATAGCGGAAACTACACAGACTATAGTAAGCGTCACTTCCGTCAGAATAAGCGTTACTTCCGTCAGAAAAAAAATCTGAGTTACTCCCTAGTCGCGCCTAAAGAAGTTTTACTTCAAAAATTTCAAATCATAGTACTCTAGAAAATTATTCTGTGAGTAAAACCGCTGTGAAATTAGACTGAGAGGCAGACGAACGTGGTGAATGTACATTTCGTATGATTTCGAAATCAAATCATCAACTCGCTTAAAGATTTAAGTTAAACACAAAACATCTAACTCACAAATCGTTTGTTGTGAGTTTCTTTGCGTTGTTGTAATGGTTTTTCTCTATGTTTAATTTCCGTACATCAAAAAGTCACTTTGCAATATGAAGAGCAATTTGTTCCCTAAAGTAAACTGTAAGTCGTCATAAACATTTTTTGTAGCCATTTTTAGGGTTCCACACCCGAAAGGTATCAACGGGAACCTTATTACTAAGCCTCCACTGTCCGTTCGTCCGTCTGTCACAGGGCCGTATCGTCTGAACAGTAATAGGTAGACACTTTAACAGTGTGTATTACAATAATAATGTATACATCTAGGCCCCAAACTAACCATTAGCTTGTATTTTGGATACCAAGCGAAGACACAACATACCTACATATAACAACCAAGACCCGGTACCAGTATCAATATTCATCATACAAATACTGACCCGACCTGGGATTCGAACCCGGGACCTCCAGCTTCGTAGGCAGGGTCGCTACCCACTAGGCCAAGCGGTTGTCATAATAAACATATTAACGTAACGTGATAAAATCATAATAACATAAAGTTGAAAATTAAGGGGGGTCCCCATACAAGAAATGAGTTTTTCTCGACGTTTTTAATGATTGGTGGTTGTGAGAGCATTGGTTGCACTTGAAATATTTACAAAAAATATACTACTGTAGCTCCTATAATAAATGATAAAAATAAAATAAAGTTAAAAATTAAACGGGCAAGAAATGCGTTTTTTTATATTGTACAGTGGTGCAGAATCGTTTGTGTGCGAGTCCGACTCGAACTTGCTTTTTTTCAGTTTAAAATATTTATTTATGGCCCATATCTAAGTTCTCTCTATTTTCTAAAATATTTAATAATGACATATCAAAACTTTAAAAAAAAAAAAACGTGTAAAGCTACCCATCACAGACCATATTCACACATACCAGTAACAATGAATCAAAAATTGTATATAAATTCAATATATCAATTTAGGTTTATTCTTAATTAAAGAATATACATAGAATTCATAAAATATTTTTTGATATAGATAAAGTAATAATAATAAATAAATAGTCGTGATAGCCTAAAGCGCAATGAACCTGTCTCAATTTTATAAGGCCATAGGGCCATGGTTCGAATCCGGGCGTGTACCAATCAGTTTTTCTGACTTAAGCGCATAACTACCACTGACTCTGTGCATCGGAGAGCACGTTAAGCCGTCTGTCCAGGACGCTGTCAATAGATGGCGGTTGTTACAATCCCCAACCCGCAGTGGAGCAGCGTGGTGGATTTAAGCTCCAAGCGCCCCTCCTCCCCCTGGGGGAGGCCTAAGCCCCTGCAGTGGGGTAAAAATGGGCTGATGAAGTGAAGTGAAGAATAAATAAATACTATAATGAGATGAAATGAAGAATAAATAAATAAATTATATTTCGACATAAATTTGTTTCTTATATTCTATTCTATACAGTCCTCAATCTTTTTAACCTCACTCTTTATAACTACAAATTCACCAATTTTCAGATTTTTCCCTTTACGCTTGCTGTGAGATCTTGCTTCTTTCTAACTTTTATTATCGTAGGTCAACCGCAAGTCCCCTATAGGATTTATATGAGAGTGCCAAAATATACAGCATACATAGCTGTATTTTTTTACAATTTTAACTTAGCTCGGTTTTTTTAAAGCTCTAAAGGACTGTAGACATATAAGTACAGTTCCAATCAACCTTTATGGCGGATGTGAACATACGCACAAGTCGCGTCGCAGTAACCAGTTTTAGGTGTAGCGGGACGCAGTGGAGCGAGGGGCATATGACTGAACCTGCGCAAACATGCATAAAGCGTTGTATACCGATCCGCCATAAAGTTTGATTGGAACTATACTTGATATTAATTTCAACTCGATACCTCCACGCATTACTAGCGAAAGGGTCTCTACGGACAGACAGACAGACAGTGAAGTGACCCTAAAAAAAAGAAAATACCTCATTAGTTTAATATTTCAAAAAAAGTATTAAAAATAATGAAAAGATAAAATAGTATTTAATATCTCAAAAAAAAAGTATTTGAAAGGTAGTGTCAAAATTTTTGATTAAAACCTTTTCGTATATCTAACAGATTTTTTTTTAACAGTGTGCGTTTCAGTCGGTTTTTGTGTTCAATGTGTTCTGAACGTAACAAGTTTCCAATATAACTCCAAAAATGAAATCCATACTAACGCGTTCGTTCCTCGGTTTTCGCCTAGTCGTACAAATCGCGCTCGTGTTCGGGCGTGCGCGCCGCCGGCTGAGGCGCGGGCGGCGCGGCCGGGGAAGCCCCGCCGTAGTTCAGGAAGTCCCACACCAGTATCGTGTCGTCGTGCGACGACGATACTATTTGGAACTCGTCGAATTGCAGTCTGAATACGCGTCCAGTGTGCTCCTGTGCAGATAATAACATGCGTCAATATAACAAGGATATAACCGTGAACGGCCCGTGGTCCCACCGATTTGACTACTGGTAGAACCACGGTATACCACTATCTACCCCTGGTCCTACAGGACTACAGACGATTAATAGTATTGACTTTACTTTATATTTTTATTAAGTAAATAACAGAAATTTAATTTTTTTTCTCCATTTAAAATAAAATTCAATTTGAAGCCGAACACATTCGAAAGGTTTAGCTCCAGCACACAGACCAGTCAACCTATAGACCACGCTTTAATAAACGTCAGTACGAAAACGAAATCGCCAAAAAGTGGCGGGGTGCGGGGAGAAGTCGGCTAGTTTTCATTGGCTCGTTCAAAATTTACAATTTAATGGCTTCCGACGACGTGCTTCCAATTGACGGCTCACTAGTGACGTAGTTATGTAGTGTCACTACATAGCCTTGGCTACTCCCTGTCAAAGCGTGGTCTATAAGGTTTACTTGTCTGTGGTCCAGCAGGACCATGGGCCCTTCACCGATATAACAGACAAAAAGATCAATGGGAATTGTTCAACATTTCGTATTTATAGGAATAGGTGTCTTTGACCATATCAGTCCATTGTACACCGCTGCAGGGACTTAGGCCTCCCCTCGGGATGAGGGTGGTTGGAGCTTAATCTACCGCGCTGCTCGTGCGGATTGGTGGATTTTAATCGGACCGACGGTTTAACGTGCTCTCCGAGGCACGGAGTCATTGACAGTTATGTACTTAAGTCAGAAAAAAGTCATTGGTACATGCCGGTTTCTGGGATTCGAACCACGACCTTTTAAACAAGAAGCGGGTTCGCCACCAGCAAGCTATCACGACACGGCACGACGACAAACAAATGTCCTTATTGAACAGAAAAATTATGAATTTTTTGGAGGCAAAGATATGAAAAGAGAACGTGAAACATTAATGTGACATCACTTCGACATGCAATGATCAAAAGCTATACAAACAAGAGCAATACGTAGAACATCGAACATAATTAGTAGCAGTGACGTAATCAGCTAAGCTTTAATAATTGTTTTTTGAAACTCCATACATACAATTAAAAAAAAAATACTAATATATTTTCGATTGTGTATATTTTCCAAAAAAAAAAGTTTTGAAAGGCACTGTCAAAATTTTTGGTTGATGCCCATTACATAATTAACAATGAATAGAATAACGGCTGACCGGTCGGCCGAGCGGTTAGAGACCCTAACTGCGAAGCCGAGGGTCGCGGGTTCGATTCCCGCCCGGGACAAATATTTGTGTACATGAACATGTCTAGGTGTAAAAGTATCTATATAGATATATTATAAAAAAAATATTAAGTATGTATATCAGTTGCCTAGTTCTCCATAATACAAGCAAAATAATTGCTTACTTTGGGACTAGATGGCGCTGTGTGGGATGTCTCATATAGTTATCATTAAAAAAAAAACACAAGGTTTATTATTCTAAAAAGCCAGAAAATATTATACAGGTTGAGATTTTAATGACCAGCTAAATTTTAATATAAGGACCTTTGATAAAAATCCGTTGGCCTTCCTCTTCCTCTTTAGTATCGTTAAATAGGAAAATATTCAGTTAAGACTACATAAACCTTTCCCAAAACTACCAATATACTAGTCACCGTTCACAAGGGCGCCAGTGCACGTACACGCGCCCCGCCCACATATCCCAAGCCCCGCCCTTTCACTCTATGTAAGTAGAAGGTAGCCAAATTTTGTTAAAAAATACTTACAGAAAAAAAGAACATTTATTGTCATTATAAAGAAAATAAAAACTTCACTATCTACATCTTTAATTTTAGGTACATATTCTATGACAATTAGGGCAACCTCAGCATGTTGTTGGCTGTGTGCTCAGTATTAACTGGCTCACAACTCAGCGCTGATTTTCAGGTTGCCCTATTCCTATTTCTATCCTATCCCTTATCTATAATATCTAACATGCATACAAATATGATTACTTAGCTTAGCTTAGATAAGCAGTCTCATATCACCATACCAATAATAGATTGCCTGTTGCCGAGTGATTGGGCTCTTTTTGTTACTTAGGATATAATTATTGATTATGGATATTTGACCTATACTTTTATTTACGTAATGAGGTCTATTGGTGATACCTAACATCTAGAAAAAATTTAGCTATTACTAAAATCTCATCCTGTATTATGTATGCACTATATTGTATTTTATGTAATAGTTTTTAAACTGTCAACAGCTAAAAGTAGAGGAATTTGTTTAGACGTATTTTTTTTTTTTACATTGATCTTTTTCTTACGCTACAATAGACACAGAGATATGGATCTTGGGGATATGAGCGACAATAGTGGGGATAACTAGCGCATGTGTATACATCTTACGATCTGTGAACACGAGCGCGTCTGATGCCCTATCGGGAAACGCGATAGGGCATCAGACACGGCTTCGATCAGCCAGAAAATATCCCTTTGGACGACGGTCCACAAAGTAACAAAATCCATAAACCGGCATGATTACAATGGACTGACCACGAGTGTTCTCAGACAGAGGTCCTGGTGTGGCGTGCGCACGTCGAGCGCGGCGGGCAAATCCCAGACCTTGATTTTGCCATCGTACGCGCCGCTCACTATGCGCTTGTTGTCGAATCTAGAACATTCAATACAATATCATATTGATAAAGTAGATATGTACCAAAAGCTCGCGTCAAACTTCTTGTTTATTCATACATTGTTTTCTGCTAAATGTAGTCTAAACTTATAGAGCTTACCGAACCAAAAAATTTCAAGTGAGCATATGGCACACTAACGGTTATTAAGGAAAACATGTTTAACGTTTAATAACTATTTTTTTTATCATTTTTTTACTTTGTTCTTCAAGCTTTTTGTTTAGTTCGGTAAGCTCTATAGGTTTAGACTACATTGAGCCGAACATCCCGTATGTTCAGGCAAATCTCTAAAATGACTTAACCAATTAATAAAAATCCGACATGAAAAATTTGTTAAGAGTTACATATACTATTTTTTGTCCGGATTAATCTCCGAAATGGCTGAACAGTTAATTTTTTAAATCGTGAAATATTTATGGTTCCTGAGTCAACTTTCGAAACTATAAAAACCACGCGAACAAAGTCAGGAGCGGTCGCTAGTAGAACATATAACTATCGAGTCTCTTCATGTACATATAATACGAAATAAACTTGCAGAATTTATATTGAATTTGTTAGGTGACCAAATTAATCTAACTGTATAGTTCCAATCAACCTTTATGGCGGATGTGAACATAGGCACAAGTCGCGTCGTAGTATCCAGTTTTAGGTGTAGCGGAACGCAGGGGAGCGAGGGCCATTTGACTGAACTTGCGCAAGCATGCATAAAGCGTTGTATTCCGACCCTCCATAAAGTTTGATTGGAACTATACATCGGGCGTCGAGATTTTGCGGTCCTGACGGGTCGTAATCGGATGGTTGGGTGTGAATTTGTACCGTGGTCGGACGATTCCCGTTTTCAAATATTATTATCGTTTACATGCACAAATGACACAAAATTTAATTAAAAATTTAAGGCACAATAAACATGATGTTATAGCTATAAATCTCATGTGTTAGAAACGCATTCTGTCGACGGCCGATGTATAGTGCCGTGTATAGTACGCAACCGTGGTTTGCCTTCAAACTTTATGGCGGATCGGAATACAACGCTATAAGCGTGCTTGAGCAGTTACAGTCATATACCCGTCGCTCCACTGCGTCCCGCTACACCTAAAACTGGTTAATGCGACGCGACTTGTGCCTATGTTCACATCCGCCATAAAGTTTGATTGGAACTGTAGCATTATCGAGATATTTAAAAAAATCTTTTATGGTGCAACTAAGGACTCTTATGCTTGTGCTTTTATGTCTATATGACTAGAAAAATGGACGCGGATGCATTTTGCGCGTTTTGGACAGGTGCGCGATCCGTTTTCAAACTACCAATTTCAAATTTTTTTACTGCTACTCGCTTCGACAACAGACCGAAAACGAAGTTTGGCGCGAGACAGGTTGAAGACTCGAAAATGTTCCAAACGTCACAATTAGGTTAATATATTCACTTCACTTCATCAGCCCATTTTTACCGCACCGCAGGGGCTTAGGCCTCCCCCAGGGTGAGGAGGGGCTTAAGGTAATATATTGATATTCTATAAATAATTTAATTTGATGCCTTTGCATAATGAAATATAATAAGAAATAAATTCCATTCTATTCCAAGAACCCGTTTTTAGGGGGCTTGGAGCTTAAATAAAAAATTTATGAATTTTGAGAAATTCGTAATGAGAGTGCGAACAATATTTATAATATACTTTTTTTAAATTTAAATATAGAACTTTCAGTTTAAAATATGCCATAAAAAATTTTTCTGTAGCTCTTCAAATAATTTAATATATATATTTTTTAATATTCGTAAAATTAGTCCGCGCTTTTTGTTTTCATGGCGGAGGTGTAACGTCATTGTATTCGTCGCCAATCTCGTTCAGTGAGGGCGAGTCGCGCAACACCTTATTCACGAGCGCTGTCGGATCCGATGACGTTCACGATGGCGTTCAATAAATGACCATTATCAAACTAAGCACTATAACTTTGTAAATACGTACCGTATCGAAGTGAAATAAAAACTGTTGGTTTTGTAATAATAAGATCTTTACTTTTATAAGGTAAAAATTACCTTTTCATTTTTCCCAAGCTCATTGCATTAGAAAAATTTGTAATAAGGTTTAATAACTAAGTCCTTGCTAACTAAGATGTCGTGATAGCCCAGAGCGCAACGAACCTGTCTCAAATTTATAAGGCCATGGTTCGAATCCGGGCGTGTACCAATGAGTTTTTCTGACTTAAGTACACAATATCACTGACACCGTGCTTCGGAGGGCACGTTAAGCAGTCGGTCCCGGACGCTGTCAATAGATGGCGGTCGTTACAGTTTCCAACCCGCAGTGGAGCAGCGTGGTGGACTTAAGCTCCAAGCCCCTCTCCTCACCCTGGGGGAGGCCTAAGCCCTTGCAGTGGGGTAAAAATGGGCTGATGATGATGATGATGATGAACTAAGTCCTTCTTGAACATTTATCGACAGACAACAGAACTACAAAACACGAAGATTTGTAGCTGTGCTTTTCAAAATAGCAACCGCAGGTGTAGATATTAAAGATTTTCAAGGAAATTTAATAACTAGAGAAATTACCATGTATTTATTTATCACTACTACAGGAAATTAGTTATTTTGTTTAATAATGAGTCTGTCCGAAGATTTATCATTTGGTATTTATGACAGCTTGTATAGGTATGTACACAGATATTTTAATGATACCTAGGGAATGTACCCATACCACGTGACCCGGGAGCGGGGGTGGAGGGAGTCTTCAAAATACCACGCTTGGTCACATGGACGGGGGGAGGGGCTTAGGTCTTCGTCACGTAATGAATATCCTCTAGGAAAATAATTCGGAACGAAATTTCCTGTTACAATATGTTTTTACATATATTTTTCACTTGCAATTGTAGGTTTGCACGCAATCTTGGCATCACGTGACAAAAGCCGTATTAATAAAGACAAATATAAGCTAAATGATTTGTTTTAACTTTCTGTTTGCAAAAAAATGATTAAAACCGTATTTATGAATTACTACGAGAAAAATACGAGGGGAAAGGGTCTTAGCATATACTATGGGAGGTCACCGAGGAGGGGATCATGTAGTATGGGTACTTTCCCTTTTCAGCTGTCTGGTACCTATGAGATGGGATTTGTCTAGTTTGGGATTAATTGAATGTGATGTGACTATAGATGGTCTATTTCACCACGGAGGCCCCACTATAGCTCCACATAATGTGCACGGGTAAGAATGGCATATACTAACATCCAGTTACTGGCCGGCAGTCGGTCAGTTGAATCTGTATTCAATATTAATATTTCCCGGAGAAATGAAATATTTTCCTTATCGATCTACAAACTTATTTCTCATCCGTACCTGATACATCGAACTAATTCCTGATGACCTTCGAGCACGCGTATACACTGTCCACACTCGATATCCCAAAGGCGGATAGTGTTATCCGAGGACCCTGAAACTACCAGCCTTTCCCTGTACTGCAGGCATGCTATGCCGCGTTTGTGGCCGTTCAGGGTGCGTACGAATTCGCAAGACGACGTGTTCCACACCTGAAGAGAGAATTTAATAATTGTAAATATATAGTAATAATAATTTAATAATAATAACAGAGAGAAAAAATTTAATAAAATTGTAAAAGTTGATGACTTGCTCCACTTATTTTTCTTTATATATTCAAAAAAAATTAAAAAAATATATATCCTCACCTACATATATATATATAAAATTGACTGACCGAATGATCGACTGTCAGAGACCCTAACTGCGGAGCCGCGGGTTCGATTCCCACCCGGGACAAATATTTGTGTGCATGAACATGTATATTTGTTCTATGTCTGGGTGTAAAAATAATAATAACGTATATAACAACGTTTAGACCCCAAACTAAGCATTAGCTTGTGTTTTGGGTACCAAGCGAAGGCATCACATACATATAACAACCAAGACTTTGTACCAGTATCAATGTTCATCATAAAAATACTGACCCGACCTGAGATTCGAACCCGGGACCTCCAGCTTCGTAGACAGGGTCGCTATCTAATAGGCTAAGCGGTCGTCAAAAAGTATATGTGTACATACTCGTATTATAAAAAAATATTTGAGTATGTATATCAGTTGTATGGTACCCCATAATACAATTATAACATTTGCTTACTTTGGGACCAGATGGCGCTGTGCGGGATGTCCTAGGTATTATATTAACTTGACAATTTGACCCCTCTACAAGCAAAACTGACTCTTTTATAAACATTACGTGCGGTGGATCATTTTATTGGTAAAGGCAACTAACTAAGTTTCAAACCTAGTTAGAGGACAGAAGCGTTTTATTTAAGGCATGCCCGGTTTTCAGATACGACACACGCCTGCGAAAGCATTGCTCGTTCAGCCAAATACAAAACGCAATCGGGCGTTCAAGCTACGTATCATGAGCTCAGCGTCGTTTTACGTAAATTATTTTACTACGCTTAAAACCAAAAGCGCTGACAGACGAGTGAACCCGAGAATTTCAACCACGCCGTCTACAACACCGTGTTTAGCAAAAATTCGCTTTCTTCACCAACATAAGCGATTCTAGTTCGTGGGACACACGCGTCGTCTGTCAACCGCTTAACGTTTACCCACCTTAATAGTTCTATCGCCACTCGCACTGACTATATACTTTTCGTCGAAATCCACGACGTTCACGGCCGCACGGTGGCCGACCAGGACGCGACGCAACGTTATTTCTGTCGTGGACGTCATGTCCCAAACCGCGATCGAACGGTCCTAGGGCACATACATTTATTTTAATTTCATGTCGTTCAAACGGTCGACGGTACATCGATAACTAGCACAATAATCTAGGCCACTCACTCACGCCGATAAAAGATTGTACACACGCCGCGTACGAACAACGGTGTACGGAAAAACTATTTACAGTTTATTTTATTTTTTTTTGTAAATATATATAATTTAAAAAGGTTGCCCTTTTTTGACCTAAATGATTGTGCCGATTTGACGTGCCGGCGACCGCCCGCTGTAAATATAATAAACAAAAATTATTGTTACATGTGTTCTCTTTAATATTCCTTCTTTTTTTTACATTCGTTAGTTAACACTCAATCATCGGTATCAATATCAGTTCAACATGCATGGAGATATCAATCGCTTGACTGATTTCCCTAATGAAGGTAACATGAAGGTAAGCTTAATGACGATTTATGACAGCTGTCTCGTTTTGTCACAAATATACACCATCCACATGGCAATTGGCAATCCAGTTTTTATACTTTACTTTTTGTTACCTCCATTAATGCGCGGTTGGAAATCAGTCATAGCTCCATTACATCGGTGATATTAATTTTAATAACTACGCTTTTGAATAAGCTCACCTTGCTACATGTAACCATCATGCCGTTACAGAACCTCAGATGGAGTACCGCCTCGCAGTGGTGTATGAGCGTGTTTAACATGGCTCCCGTGTTCACGTCCCAAACACGAACAGTGCTATCTGAGGATCCGGAGATGATGGCTCGTTCATCGTACTGCAGGCATAACACCGAACCGGTATGGCCTTGAAGCTCCTGCAAACATTAAAACTAAATCATTATGTACAGCCCTACAAAATAATTTTAATTTAGTAACCTAAACGACATTCGTAGATGGCAGTTGTTAAAATACACCAAGCCGCGTGGCGGATTAAGCTCCAAGCCTCCTCATCAATAGGAGAGGCCTAAGCCCCTGGAAAGGGGCATCAATGGGCCGATCAGATCAAAGTGTCAGAGTTATGGACATCATATTCCTTAATTTCTCCTTATTAAAATTAATATTGTACCGGAATTCTAACAAGCGCTGTCACGAAACGCGGCACGCCATCTACATTCAATTTAAGTGTACTTCCAGTACGGCAGCGTAAGCATAGTTTGTGTTCCAGTATCTGCATTGTATTATTCGTAATTCTATGGATGTATATGACAGAGGCAACCCAGTTTTCAGGTCGCTCCTGTAATACTCTTGAATTGACAGACCTTGATGCACTGCAGCGACTTCCTGTCCCATATCTTGATGGTGTTGTCTCTCAGCCCGGAGACTATCTTGTTATCATCATACTGCAGGCAGTAAACGCCCTTTGAGTTTTCTGACCTGCAGTTTATCCTCTGAAAATACACAATTTAATTTATTAACACCTATAAAATGTCAAAATACGTGTGCAAGAGACGCTTCCCAGTACCATTTGTGTTTTTACATAAAATTAAAACAGGAAAAAATTGAGTATTAATTAGGGAAAGTAATAATAAACAATAAACAATAATAAAAACCGGTCAAGTGCGATCCGCCTCACTATCTGACAGTTCCGTGTAATATGCGTTTATTGCTACTCACCACTAGATGGCATGGAAACTCATAATAATAAAAAAAATCTTTTTAAGTGATATCATTACTACAAAGTAGCGATTTTGAGATTATTTCCTCTTGAGATACTTTTTAAGAAATTATCTTTTATTTGTGCTGTGAGATGTGCTTGCAAAATTCCATGATTCTATCAACAGGAAAGATTCCATAGGTTGTGATTTATTTGCGAGCGTCAAAATATGCTGCATCAATTACCCATATTTTTCGTTCATTCCACTAGGACAAGGCTCCACCGGTGGATTCATGGACCTATCTATCTATCGGGTGTGGTTACCGCACTTAGTCCTTAATGTGGACCATTGTACGTGGGATCCATGGATATTATATTTCCTCTTCAATCCACCGGTTTAGGGCAAAAAAGTGGATCTAAATTAATCATACATTTCTTATTGCACTTCGACCCACCGTTTTAGGGCAAAAATTGGATTTAAATTTATTATATACTTCTTATTCCACCTCGATCTACCACTAAAAACTAGGTATTGCCCAACACAAGGAAATGATCATGATGAATAAAAAAAAACCAATAAATACCGCAAAAACAAATTAATATCTGTAAAAAACAGGTGGCAAAAATTTGTTCACAACTATGTTCGAAGAGCTAGGAAGCTCGGGATCTTTAAAGTATAAAAATTCTCCTCTTAAACCAGTAAAAATTTTTGGGGGATCGAGGAAAAAAGTATCTGTAGATCCACCAGTGGATCAAATTGGAAAAAAAATGTCCATAGATCCACCGGTGGATCAAATTGGAAAAAAATCCATAGATCCATTGGTGGATCAAATTGGAAAAAATTATCCATAGATCCACCGGTGGATCAAATTGAAAAAAAAAATATCCATAGATCCACTGGTGAAGCCACATCGGTGGATCCCAGTGGAATGAGCGGTAGTTTTTTATTACGACGATTTAAAAGGTTGATTTTTTTTACTGCTCCAAGGAATTGTAGAAATAAGTGTTTGAATATTCATTTCAACTTGACACCTTCATGCTTTTCTGAGAAAAAGGATCTTGGTAAACAGACAGACAATGAACAAAGTGATCCCATAAGTTTTTTTTTCTTTTGACGTACATAACCTTAAAATACCTTAGGATTACCATTGTGAAATGTTTAATTCGCTGCAAACTGAGTCGCGGTGATATTGCGCTCTCTCACACCCTTACTAGTAAGATACAGGGCTGTGCATTTCCACATACGCTCAACACTTAGTAAGAGAGAGAGGGAGTGTTTTTTGCTGTCCTGTATCGATGATTTGTTATCGAGTTCGCAAGAGGGAAAATTTTTACTATAATAATAATACCTGGGACGTCCCACACGGCGCCATCTAGTCCCAAACTAAGCAAAGTTTGTGTTATGGGTACCAGACAGCTGATATACATACTTAAATATTTCTTGTAATATATAAATATATAGATATTTTACACATTTATAAATATAGATATTATTTAACTATAGTTTCTCTAATACCTACAATACTCTGTCTGTTTGGGACTAGATAGCCGTGTCTAATAAGTCCTAGGTATTATTATTATCATTGTAGTCACGAACTCTCAGGCTATAAGGCAGATCAAAATGTATGTAAATAGTATTCATATACATTATGCGAACCGAGCTGAATGTAATGAAAATCCCCGAATCGAGCGTTACTTATAAAAGCGATTCGTCCAATGTATACGCATACTTTACACAATTATACTACACAGGTCTGGAGTCTGACCTCTCTTGACACGCTCGCCTTGAATGCTCCCAGCATGTAGCATAATTCAGCATAAATAAATTTAACAACAGCGTTTGGTTTTAATAGAGTCATAAATCGCGGGGATGAAGAACGGCGCGCGGCGACCTCGCGCGGACTGAAACTCGCCAACTTGCACCAACTAGCTACAGTACGAGTGGTTAGACGTTAAACGCATAAGAGGGTTTCTAGTCAATTCATACTTTTATGGCTACCAGTCGGTCGATGTCTCTGGTTTAAATTGACATTGAAAAATAAAAGTCTTAACTAGCCGTGCCCGCGACTTCGTCTATGTGGAATTAGATCTATCTCAGCCGGTTATGAAACGCGACGTGACTGTCTCCCACGACACACCGCCCCGCAACACTGGGCACGTATGACGCGGCGCTGTTTCTAACTAAACTTAAAAATTTAATATCTTTCGATTCTGTGAGTCGATTTCAATGCAATAAACACTAAATATTACTCAAAATAACACTTCTTATTTCACAGTAGTTATATTTTGAATTCAATGAGTGGCTTATACGGGATGCCAACAAACCGACAAAACAGACAAAATTTTCAGAAATTGTTTTTAACATTCTATTACTTATTCCAGTTTTTTTTTTTTGTTGTAAAAATAGTTAATGTACAGACAAGGTAAGTCTATAGTTTTATTATATGAATGAGTAGATTATGTACTGCTTATCAAATTGTTCACAGTACCTGCAGATTGTGCCTTCCCATTCGCCAGTTGTCCTCGATGGACCTTATATCTTGTATTATCTTGGGATACAGCTGTCTGTAGAACGAATGTGATGGATGATGACAACCCGGCTTCGGCTTGAAGAGGTACTGGATCCTGGAAACGAGGAATCCCCATAATGAATATTTGAATCTATACATAAGGTTCACATAAGGGTACATAAGATGTCGTGATAGCCCAGAGCGCAACGAGCCTGTCTCAAATTTGGCCCCGTCGGGCCATGGTTCGAATCCGGGCGTGTACCAATGAGTTTTTCTGACTTAAGTACACAATATCACTGACACCGTGCTTCGGAGGGCACGTTAAGCAGTCGGTCCCGGACGCTGTCAATAGATGGCGGTCGTTACAGTTCCCAACCCGCAGTGAAGCAGCGTGGTGAACTTAAGCTTCAAGCCCCCCTCCTCACCCTGGGGGAGGCCTAAGCCCCTGCAGTGGGGTAAAAATGGGCTGATGATGATGATGATGATAAGGTTCACGCCTGTATGGTCCATAAATCTTTTTCATAAGCGTTCATCAATTGTTTCATATAAGCTCGTTGGTTACAGACGCTTGAAATTTTGCTTTAAGATGTCACTGTCTACATAGTTATTCTGGGATGCCCCCTACCGACCCTTCCATCACGTTTTATATAGTTTTTAGACACTTAACTTTTCCTCACCCTTTCCATACAGTCAAATCATCTAATTAGTCATTCCTAAACCCAAAAAACATATTTTTGAAAGGTAAAGGGCGGGGAAGATGGGAAGTCAAACACTGTCACAAACAAATACCACGAGAATAAATAACGCACATCTCAAGAAAATCTGTCTAATGGTTACAAGGAATAATACCTACCTAAATTACCTAAACAGGTAGGGTTGTCACTTGTCAAAACAATGCTCTTGTTAGTGAGCGCCGTGACCTACTGAAAGTGACACTCTTATAGACCGAGCTTTGAATCAGTTTAGTACGAGAACCAAACATAACACATTCTAGTCATAGGATGAAGAACAGAGACGGGCGGGAGGCGTGTAAGGCCCACGCGATTGGTTACCTAGATGTTTGTGTTGTGCCTAGGTCTTTGTGTATTACCCGTCCCAATTAGTTATAATTCCAATCAAACTTTATAGCAAATGTGAACATAGGCACAAGTCGCGTCGCAGTAACCAGCTTTAGGTGTAGTGGGTCGCAGTGAAGCGAGGGGTATATGACTGTACCCGCGCAAGCACGTTTATAGCGTTGTATTCCGATACGCCATGAAGTTTGAAGCGAACTATACATACTATTAAATGAAAGGCGAATACCAATAAATAAAATTTTAAAGTAAATAAAATTGGCAAAATTTATCCACATTGAATTGTTGAGTTTTGTAAGCATACGCCACCTAGTCTGCCTAGGTTTGTCGTCGCCGTAAAACGGTTTCAACTAGAGGTTTGTGCAGTTGTATTTGTCCCGGGGTTCGTTCTAAATCACGTAATAAATGCTACGCACACAGCTACACACTTGTAGTGAAGTGACAACAAATTCACTGTAGCACTAACATTCTCTTCTGGTCGGTATGATTTATTCACTTTTTATCAGCCCATTTTTACCCCACTGCAGGGACTTAGACCTCCCCCAGGGTGAGGAGGGGCGCTTAGAGCTTAAATCCACCAGGCTGCTCCACTGCGGGTTGAGGATTGTAACGACCGCCATCTATTGACAGCGTCCGGGACCGATTGCTTAACGTGCTCTCCGAAACACGGAGTCAGTGATAGTTATGAACTTAAGTCAGAAAAACTCATTGGTACACGCCCGGATTCGAACCATAGCCCTATGGGGCCTTATAAATTTGATACAGGTTCATTGCGCTTTGGGCTATAACGACTTCAATTATTTATTATCACTACTAAATGAACTTAACCAACAATGTGTACAAGTTGTACCAGAACTACTACAGGACATCTCGCTATATACGGCATCTGCTCTGTAGAACGTCCTAGATATTATTATTCATATTAAATACATGATTTTTCAAACATTTCTTTCATCAGACCGTTTATGAGAAAACTATTTTCGATTGTAGATGCCAAATAAATAGTTACAAGCATCGAAAACACGCAGTTTTCATCATCAAAAAAAGTAATACATTTTGAAAAAAAAATAAAAAAATATACACTTCAATTTTTTCCTGATGTATTTCAGCATATTTACATTTAAGATGGCATATTAATCAGGATGTAGCGTCTAAATTTTGAAATTATCGAAAACATGAGCAAAATATCATTCAGTGATTAGTCATCAATCAATTGTCTCTGTTGATTGGAGTTTTACAAGATGGCGCATGTGAGGGTGACCTATTTTCGGGCGTCATCTTGTAAAACTCCGCCAATAATTCGTTCTTTATTCGTTTCGTATTTGGATTGATAATTGTTTTAATGCCCTTTCAATAAATAAAATAATAAATCTCTGTTAATTAAATGGGTCGTGACCTTCAATCTGACCAAATATAGTTAATGAGTAGTGAGTAGGTTAAACAAACATTTCGTTAAATTACATATGAAATGTAATTTCTGAATCTTTTTCTTTTTCAATACACAAAATTCTATTTCACAGTGAATATTTCAAAACATCAACTGCTGTATATTTGGGATATGACATATACTTCTTTTTTCACATTTTACGATGCAGTATCTCATGATTTCCATAACTAAAATATTCTATAGCCTTAAAAAAAAAATTGCGAAAAAATTTAACAGATTCCCGATTTATAGCGAAAAATCCTGCAATCCTGTTCCAAACGCTATACATTTTCAGAACAATTTCCATCTACTTACCAGCCTCGTCTCTCTGCCAGGCCCCTCCACAAGGAATCAGTGCGGACCTTCCTTTCGACCAACTTCTTCCAGAGCATACCCTCGCTGATCACCCTCTGCCATTCCCGGCACACCAGCTCCGCAGCGCACAGAGAACTCGCGTCCAAGTACGATAGGATGTTTTCCGCTACGTGATCTAGGCCTTTTTCTGTGGGGAAAAAGGATTATCAGACCAGAAACTAACATAGCATAATGATCATGTGTGTCCACTGTAACTATGTCAGACAATAATATTCCTTTATATTTAATATTAAAATTCATTTATATTTAATGACACGCTAGCCAATTGTAACTCAATAGATCTCTCCCCTCCTCCCTCTTTCCTTTTAGTTCTCTCAAACTGATGGCAAACAAATTATTGTATAAAATAGAGTTTTCTGGACGGTAGTCGAATTATTGTTGCGTTTGTTAAATACAAATAAAAAATTAAATACAGAGAGAATATTATGCAATGCAAAGAAATATTAAGCTATGACGTCACACCCTACTACATCCCTTTAAAATACACGTCTAACTTCATATCGTAAAACAACGGATAGAAAAAAAACCTTTGATTACTCTATTTGTTAATCAATTTCCATTTTGCTTTTATATTTTCGGGTGAATATATTATTTTCGAAATCAGGCTACCACAGACAAAAAAGCGAGAGCTAACCTTAAAAAAGATGGAGACGGCGCCCTTAGATGCATGACAGGGATGGACCATTAGCGCCACTGTTCAATCCGATTGTCGAAAAAACACATGGCCGCGGCGCGACCTTCTACAGTATCCGTGTGCGGTGGGTCACACAAACGCGAAACTGAGCTCTCACTTTTCTGCTTGAATTCTACGCGAATGTAACACAAACAGCATAGCTATTTCTTAATATAATATTACCTGGGACATCCCACACAGCGCCATCTAGTCCCAAATAAAGTATTATGCTTGTATTATGTGTAACAGACAACTGATATACGTAATTAAACATTCTTCACAATATATACATATATAGATGTAATACGCGCAGACACAGAACTAATAGACATGCTCATGTACACAAATACTAGTCTCGGACGGGAATCGAACCCGCGACCTTTGGTTCTGCAGTTACAACTGACCACTCGGCCAAGCGGTCAGTTGATATTCCAATGGTAAAAAATTCATCACTCACTTGGCAACATTGTAATAAAATCTCTCTGAAGCATTGGTTTAAGGTAAGCGTTGATATGCCCATGTTGGTAGTGGCACATGCGCGCCAGCAGCTGTTCAACAAACTCCACCTGTGGATATTTAATATAGAAATTATACATACAAACATACACTCTTGCAGCGGACAATGCAGTCAACCATTTTCATCCCTCTAAAATGGCCTATAGGAATGAATTTTCATAGAATCAAATCATAGATCAAATGAAATATTCTGTACGTAAAGCTTTTTAGGGTTCCGTAGTCAAATGGCAAAAAAGGAACCCTTATAGTTTTTTTTTACAGATATACTGATTTATAAATATACTGTTTTCAATATAATTTCTTAAATAATATTTCAAAATTATCACAGTAGTGGGTAGGCTGTATTGCTTTTTCTTTGCCTAAGTGTAGTCACGGATAAAACACAATCTGACTTACAATCTGACGTTTGACACATGTTTCCTAGTGTGAAGATTACAGACTGTGCCTATTATTATTAACGTTTACTACAAATTATTTTTAATAATACCTGTTCATAATACTCTGTGTAATAAACAATAAATTATTTTTTTTCCTTATTACTTGGATACTGATACCCACAAACTGTCATGTTATAAATGTGAAACAGAGGTCAAGTTAAGGTCAAACAATTAAATTTATTTTTCTTGGAATAATTACCATCTTACTGTTTTAAGAACTCTCTCTCTCTCTCCTGCCCTTATCCCACTCTAGGTGGGGTCGGCCCAACATGTTTTTTTCTTCCACTCCTCTCTGTCACTCGTCAGTTCATCACTCACTCCTTTCGCTATCATATCCTCCTTCACACAATCTATCCATCTTTTCCTCGGTCTTCCCCTCTTTTTACGTCCTTCCACATTCATACTTAACATTCTTCTGCCTACATACTCGTCATCCCTGCGCATAACATGACCATACCATCCAAGCCTATTACTCCGCAGTCTCTCTGTCACTGGCGCTACTTTCAAAGCTCCCCTGATATACTGTTTTAAGAACTCTTATAGCAAATTAAGGCTATGAAACGATACAATTTTGGAATCAGCCTAATCTATTTTTATACTTTACATACCAAATTATTGTAATAATGTCTATTTCGTAAATAATTAATAACATTACCGATAGCAATTTTACTGGTATAGTCCGTATTGTTTTACTAGTAGAAATCAACGTATAAAACAATCATGAAGTTAGTAGTTCTATAATGAATTCTACTGATAGGATTTTTTCTATTCCATTCCACCACCCAATTGTGCTCCACTGCAGGAGCTTAGGCCCCCCCATCAGAGTGAGGGGGCTTGGAGCTTAATCCACCACACTGCTCCAGTACGGGTTGGTGAATTTTAACGACTCCCATTTGTTGATGGCACCCGAGATCCGACAGCTTAACATGCTCTCCGAGGCACAGAATCAGTGATAGTTGTAATTAAATTAGAAAAACTCAATGGTACACGCCCGGATGCGAACCACGGCCGCACGGCCTTCTAAACTCGAAACACTGCGCGCGGGCTATCACGACTGACAGAATTGAACGGACAAAAAAGTTATTATAAATTGTTATTCTAAGATTACACCTCCTTTTTGGTTAGCATGATTGATCCAAAAAGGATATACACGGTTATTGTAAACTATTTGCATGGTCAATAGCAATAAAATAAAGTGAGGTTTTAATGACCAGCCATATTTTAATACAATGGTCTTTGGTAGAAAACCCGTTCTATCGGTTTTCTACTACAGTGACACTATTACTATTGACAGTTCTGAGACTGATAATGTTTTTATAAATATGCAACGGCAATGGCTAAAAATTATAATTCCACCCGATGATGTCACGCTATAAGAATTTTCAATATATTTACGTAAACACAGATGGAAAAAAAAAACGACTTTAAAAACATAAAGTAAAAAGTTAAAAATAAAATTTTCACTTTAAAGAAAGGAGCATTAACAGGCGGCATATAGTTAATGAAGTCGGTGCCTACTCACTCAGACACTTTAAATTCTGTTCTATTTTTGTTATAGTTATAAATATATCATTGTTGTAATTGTTATTACCTGGTAAGTACCCATTTAAAGTGTTTGATTTGGCACCGACTTCATTAATTATATGCCGCCTGTTAATGCTCCTTTTTTAAAGTGAAAATTTTATTTTTAACTTTTTAGTTTATGTTTTTGAAGTCGGTTTTTTTTAAATTATTTTATTTTTTAATTTTTAGTTGAACGCATCTGTAATTTATTTGTATTTAGTATAAATGGGGCTTCTAAACGCGCTACTCAAATGAGACAGCACCGCGATTACGCAACGTAAATTCAGTGTCAAATTGACACATCAGCATGCCTAGTAGGTAGTGGTATTCCTAGTAAAACTTCAATCTTAATTATTATTTTTGTGCAAAGTGAACATTTTGGCATATTGAATCGTATGCATTAAGCCCAACAATAGGTAACTGCTGTAAATTGTTGAGGAATTCCCTCGACTGTTCATGGTCTTCATCATCAGACCTGTAATGGCACTTATAATCCATATGAATGCAAAGTTCTCATCAATAGAAATGAATTAAGTCCAAACACCAGGTAATTGCTGTAAATCGTTAAGGAGTTCCTTCGACTGTGTATGGTCTCCATCATCAGACCTGTAATGGCACTTATAATCCATATGGGTGCAAAGATCTCATCAATAGAAATGAATTAAGTCCAAACACCAGGTGATTGCTGTAAATCGTTGAGGAGTTCCCTCGAATGTGTATGGTCTCCATAATCAGACCTGTAATGGTACTTATAATCCATATGGGTGCAAAGATCTCATCAATAGAAATGAATCAAGTCCAAACACCAGGTAATTGCTGTAAATCGTTGAGGAGTTCCCTCGTCTGTCTTTCAGCTCCATCATCCGATCGACTCCCGACCTTCATTAAATAGTACTAGTAGTAGTACTTTATCAAAATACTTAAAATACGATACTTTAAAATACGATTTTCGAACGTTGCCCTCAATTTCTCTGGGATGCCATCATCAGATCCTGGTTTATTATGGTACCACTCCGGAGATATCGCCCTTCCACAAAAAAAAAATCATCCAATTCGGTTCATAAACAACGAAGTTATCCCTGAACACACATAAAAAAAAAATTAAAAAAAAAACATATATACGGTCTAATTGAGAAACGTCCTTCTTTTTTGAAGTCACTTAAAAAGACGAATCATTTAAATCTGATGAATGGTTTTCGTGTTATAATCGCTCGGACAGACAGAGAGATGTTACGTTTACTAATATGTATGGATGTCTGATACCTCTATGGTTACCATAGATCATCAGAATGTGCGGGCGCCTCCACTACTAGACATGGCATGCTATAACAACGAAGCACGTCTTGGAATAACAATTCACCGAACGTTATGATTGGTTTCAAAGTGCGTGATAGCGAGGATGTAGGAGGCAGTAATGGAGACAGGGATGATCTGCAGGCAACATCCATAGTGGGACTTAAATTATAGTCACCTGATCAGTCTCGTTCCATCTTGAGAAGTAGTTAAGACAGGCGTCCCGTTCTGCTGTGTAAGCGACTCCGCTCGGCACCGGCCGAACTCCGGTGTCCAGCGTGGTCAGAGACGGTGCCTGTAAGATTAGTAACAGCGTTATATTTGACAACAGTTAACGTTACGACTGTTAGCTTCCGTGCTATGCGACGTTAGTGTTGCCTCGACGTAGTTATTACCTATTCTTATCCTAAAACCATGGAGCTATCACAACTTTTGCGCGTGCCCTCTGGAGGTGACATAATATAATATTCGTATGAAAACACGAATGCCAATTTCCAAGGGGATAAACAGATGTCATAAAACCTTATTACCGAGAGTCAAAATTGTCTCTCATTCGATTTTACAGAACTTATTTCATACTTCCTCCATAGCATTTTATTCATTTATTCAGTTCTCCCTTACAATCCCCATTCCTATTATCATATTCCTTAATATGCCGTTGTCTTCCATGTTTCAAGATATTGTCAGCAAAATGTCTTGTACTTGACGCGCGATATTTTTATTTCGTGATAGCTCTTGAGATATTAATTTAAATTGTATGGTGTAAAGGACAATCATAATCTGCATGAAATGCTAAAGGTAAATAACATATTTAATTTGATAAGGTTTAATACTGTATCCGCATAAATTGCTTTCCAAATACATCATCATATGACACCATTTTTTAAACATAAAAATAGGTATAGTAAGCTATCCATAAAAGATAGACATATGCCATCGCGGACTTTTCTTTAGTTCCTATAAAAGAGACACAATTCCTAAATACATTATTTTGTTACATCTCAAAAGAATTAGGCAGTGTTTTCGATGAAAGCTCCCAGCCGGCTTGATTTTTTTCAGACATCTTCAATAATAATCGTCATAAATTACCACAAAACAATAATCTATATTTAATATTATAAAGCTGAAGAGTTTGTTTGTTTGTTTGAACGCGCAAATCTCAGGAACTACTGGTTCGAATTGAAATTTTTTTTTGTGTTGGATAGTTTATTTATTGAGGAAGGCTATAGGCTATATATATAAAATAATACTATCTGTCTGTCTGTCTATTCGATGAAATGTCCAAAACGGCTAAACTGATTTTGATGAAACTTCACAGATATGGAAAGAAAGTAGTCAAAAGTAACATACACTACTTTTTGTACGTCTGTATGTATGTCCAGATGGACGTATGGATGGATGGATGGATACACAGATTATTCGAGCTAATCTCCAAAATGGCTAAACCGATTTTAATGAAATTTCACGGGTATGAAAAGGAGGTGGTTAAAAGTGACATAAGTTACTTTTTGTTCATCTGTTTGTCTGTACGTCTATGTGTCTGTTCGAGCTAATCTCCAAAACGGCTAAACAGATTTTAATGAAACTTTGCAGACGTGAAAGAAGGTTTTCAAGAGTGACATCAACTACTTTTTGTGGCTGTCTGACGTTTGTCCTCACTGATCTATCAGCGTAGATAAGACCGAAACTACTAAGTCTAGGAAGCCAAAATTTGAAACAGTGGTTTATTTTATAACGTGAGTATTAATTTTTTAAGAAAGGAATATTTGGAAATTTCAAATTTGAGGAGCGAGGGATGGAGGGGCTTTGTATGAGAATCTTTGTTCTTTAAAGTTAGAAACATAAAAATTTTAACATAAATAAATAATGACGTGTTTCAGGGTTTTTGGACTTCCACATTTTAAGGGTGGGAAACCGGAGGTGAAAAGTATGGGAGTATCGGTTTTCTTAAAAGAGTGGGGAGAATGAAGATTGAAAGTTTGAATGGGTGTTTCCAATATTAGTTTCAGCAAAAAGTATGTATTAAACTATTTCGAATGTTAATACTACCTAAAACAGGAATGTGTAGTCTACGCAAGCGAAGCTGCAGGCGGTCACTATAAATTATACACGTAAACCTTCCTCTTGAATCACTCTGTCTATTGGTGTCAATAATATGCCATTTCGTTCCGTAGTTTTTGAGTTTACCGCGTTCAGACAGACAGACAGACGCGGTGGGGGACTTTATTTATAATATGTAGTGAAATTACAAAATTACTAAAAGAGCACTGAAGATTGTATATAATAAACATTAAATAACTTATCAACCCTTGATTTATGTAATTAGTTATAAATACAAGTAAGTTATGATTATTACGTATTATATGAAAACAAGTTTAATGAGTTACATAAAGGAAACTGGAGTGTGTGTTGAAACATGTTATAAATGATTTAACTAGGTGGCATAAATTAGAGTAATTGCTTTCGGCAAACAATTTGATTCCAGTCTAAATTATTAATATTTTATCCATATAATACGTCTGATACATCCTGCTCAGCACCTTCTAGTCCCAAACTAAGCAGAGCTTGTATTATGGGTACCAGACAACTGATATACATACTTAAATATTCTTTATAATATATACATACAAATAGACATATTCATGCACACAAATATTTGTCTCGGACGGGAATCGAACCCGTGACCTTTGGCTCCGCAGTTAGGATCTCTAACCACTAGGCCAATCTGTCGGTCATAATACAATGGAAACATACCTAATTAATAATACACCTTAAAAGGAAAAAGGAACTATTGTACAGATTACTCTGTTGCCCGTCCGTTTGTCTGTCAAGACCTTTTGTCTCAGGAATTCGTGGAACTATGAAGTTGGAATTCATATCTAAGACTTTAGGTCTATGATCTCTTGAAGCCATAACAAAATCAAGCTACGAATCCTTACTAATATTATAAACGTGAAAGTTTGTATGTATGGATATTTGTTACTCTTTCACGCCTTAACTACTCAACCGATCATCATGAAATTTTGCATACACATTGTCAAGGTACAGAAAAGAATATAGGGTACTTTTCATCCAGAAAAAAGTACTATTCCCGTGGCATGGAAAAATAACTTTTAGATGGTCATCTGGTATGGTCGATCTTCTGATGGGGGTGGAGGAGGAATAGTGAAGGGGATGGGATGGGGAACGTGGTAGGGTACGGTTGAGGGAGGAGAGGGAAAGGGCCCGTGTGAAACTGGGGCGGGACGCTATAGGCTATAAGTTTAAATGGGAATAGAATGAGAAAGAATCAGTTTATATTACAGCAGAGAGACGGAATCAGGAGTTAGATGAAAGTGTGAGAGGGAACGAGAACAGCGGTGATAGAGGAAAATGACTACAAGGGCGTAACGTCTGCGTGCGCAGACAAAGCCGTGGGCAGACGCTAGTTTAGTATAAAAATATGGCCAATTAAGCCACATATGCAACGTTAAAAAGTCAAAATAGTCGCTTGTAGACCGTGTGTCAGTTTAGTCGATTGAAATTAATTTGTATCTTGCACGTATCTTGTAAAATTATCTAATGAAAATGGCGTGCTGTGCTTTCAAACAGTGCACAAACAACATCCGGAACTCCAAAAAGGCAGATGGGATTACATATCACACGTAAACTTATAATATTTTATTAATTTCGTTTTTAATAATTTAATACTTGACAATTACAATTTGATAGTTGCACATAAATTGAATTATTCGGTAAGCACAATGATAACAGTCTTTTCATCTCTTTTCAATCTATTAGATAGCTGTACACCTTCCGCATCACCTTCCTCTTTCGCAATTTTGTTCAACGGTTCTAACACAAATTTTGAAAGATCAGGGACCAGGGCCGCATTCGAAGCAATTAATTTATTATAAAATTAAATGAGGATATGAAATATTGTTTTGGAGTAGTATTCTTTTTTACGTACGTTGAGGGTGAAATTCTCTATAAAAAAGTGTTATGAAAGAGGTTACGATCTAAACAACTTTCGGAAACGCGGTATATAACTCAAATGTTGCAACATTTGGGAACGTAATATCTACAAAATGCGAACGTAAAAAAACATTGGGAGTTAGCCACAAAAGCTTAGAAATGGCAGAATATGATGGCAATGATAGAAAATCATCTAAAATTACAAAATAAAAATGGTAGACAATGGAAGGAAATTCTTGTTATTAGTAGAAATGGTAAAAAGTAGCAGAAAATGACGCGAAACATATAGAAATCGTATGTAATAAAATTATAAAATTGTCATGGTAAGTACTCACTTTGTAGGTTTTAGGGGATGCTAATTTCAAAACTAACATCAATTACCATCTTCACTTACCTTCTTATCGTTCTACTTCTATGAATTTGTTCCTGTCATTATTTATATAATCACATCAAAGAAGATAACTTCCAACGCGTATCCAAATGTACACACACTAGCATACTAATATTTGATGATATTTGACATTTGACGAAAGTAGCTCAACATATTGAAAACTAATTCAAGATTTCAAAATTACGTAGGTATAATTATACATTTAATAATTATGAACATTCATTGACATAGATTATATGTGAGATTAAAAAATAAAAACAAACAATAGAATTTTCTTCTGTTTTTTCCTCAACGTGGTCAGTTTATAAAGCGCACTGGTAAGGCAACTTTAAGGTACTTATCACACAACAAGTGCTTTTCTATGGCCAAAGCGCTAACATTTTTAATTTGAATTTATGTGTCATCGCCATAAAAAATAAGAAATACTTTATTGTCCGACAAATTTAAACTGGCGAGTCCTATGTTGTTACGAGGATCAAGAAGGATTATTGTCGACCAATGGGGATGTTTTCTATTAACAGATCACTAATTCAAAATGTTAAGATTGGCCAAGAATAACCCTCTTGATCCCGCAACGATTCAGTAGTCGAGGTGTTTGACTATTATTGATTGACACCTTACATAGTAATGTAAGTTCGGTATGGTTTTTTAAATATTTATTGAAAAATTACTATTGTTAGTCAAATTTTTAATTTTTTCAGTTAAAGGCTTTTATTTCTTAAAATGTAATTTTATTAATGGTTTTAATATGATTGTAACGTTTGCAAAGTGCTGTGTGTAAATATTTAAGTGTACATGTAATTCGTCATTTAATTATATTCTTAATAAATAATTTTAAACTAACAGTGATAGGACTTTTCTTGTAACTTAAAAAAGTATATAATATTGCAATAATAAACTTTTTTCCTCAACAAAAAAGGAAACATTAATATAAATGAACTGTTATAATACAGCCCTGGTGAACAACAACAATTTTGCAATCAACTATCTTCGAGCGCGTTCGGCCATTCTCGTGTGCCTTCCGTGCGCTATATGATATAAAGGGATCTTCGCATCTAGTGGAACATTTAGGTCAGTGGTTGCATAGCAAGCGTGAAGTTGCTGCAGTTGTGCATCCAGTTTGCAGATCATACGTGCATTCTAAGTGCACAACCTCCGCAGCCAAATCCAATAACAGCACCCAATAAAATACAATCTACAAATACCATTTTTCATGTAGTTAAGGCAACAATTATTATAACATAACCTCTTAAGATTTAGACATACTTAGCCATTGCCAGCTGTCTTGAAAATTGGGCAATAGTAACCTTTTGAAATGTTCTAATTGGTGACCGATTTCTAGCTGTTAAATTCAGGCCCCAGTTTATATGAGAACCGGCTCTGTTCTTTCTAACCTAAAATTGGTAGTTATAAATCCACCAGCATGTGTAATGATTAATAAAAAAAAATTTGAATTTATAAAGTAATATAAATTAAGATAAAAAAGTGGGGACACCAGAATTAGTTTTTCTTTTTTATAAAAGGAATGGTTATTGATTTGAGACATAACTTTTGGTAAATAAATCAGATTGTACCTGAATATAACCTTTTTTGCTTTTTTATTCAATATTTAAATATTATGTTGTGATAACGTAAGATAAATTAATGTTCTTGTCAAGTTCATACATACAGTTTATTTTCAGGAAGTGTAGGTATTACTTTGACAAGTAGATTTGGCTTGTTTTAAAGTAAGATAGGAAGCAAATTTAACTGTGAACAATTTTTTTAGGACAGCCGCAATGCAGTCTAGTCTTACAAAATGTAATATTTATCGGAATTAAGATTTTTGGAAATATAGCATGAAAAAAAAGTATTATTTTATACATATTTACACGAATATGTGATTATACAGTTAGTTATATATAATTCATTATATTCGTATTAAAATAATAAAACCGTAGTGATGGCAAAAGATGGCGGATATGCTGTGACATTATCGTGTACTTTACTCCAATTATTGCTATAAAATCGTACCTGAGGAGGATTAGTGTCTTCTATCATTTTTTCCGTCTCCATTTTTATGTTATTTCACTGAAAACATCAATAATAAACCACATTGACATCCATTACAACTAATAAAACCACAATCACAAAACATTAATCGTCTTCAACATCACTAGACCACAGAACCACACAGAACAATAACCGATGTTGACGTCACGAAGCATTGCTTGCTTGAATGAAATGAAGTTGCTGGTTCTAGAACCAATGGTTGCGCTGGCTCCCAGTGTGACCGTTTTTTAATCAAGACAATATGTGCCAAACATGGACGTTACCATGGACGATACCTACTACGTAGGTACAGGACAGTGCATTCTAGAAATTGTATAATACAAAAATGGAACTTTTGCGTAATGCATAAGGTTCACTTTGAATTGTAAATCGTAAGGAGGCAAAATGAGTTTGTAGGAGATAGCTACCGGAGAGTCCGTTTGTCCCTTTCTAACACTTGCCTTTAGAAAAAAATATTTCATCTAGTAGGTACATTATCGATTTTTATAATAATAATAATAATAATAATCATTTATTTTCAGGTGCTAGCCCCATAGTAATTTTACATATTTACACAGTATTTACATATCAAGTACTAAAACTAAACAGTACAATAAAATAATATATTAACAAACTAAACAAACAAACAAACAATGTTGAAGACGTTTTTTTTCGTCTACCCGCGTTAAAAAGTGCACTTGTGTTTTGTGAATATCTCGGAAATAATTCGTTTTAAATATACTTAATTACTCTATTTCAGTATAAAAATAGTGTTTTCGGGTTGTTTGCGACCTAAAACAATAGTGAAAGTGTTATCTTGCGGAACTTTTGCGAGTTTAGCAGTGACGAACTGTCGTAAAAGTCTTTAACCTCTAACAAGTAAATTTCAAATAAATTTTTATCAAAATGCCGGTTTGCCTGAAATATATCAAGGATATACCTAAAATTGATGAAAAAAACCCTAAAATACAGTGTTACGGTTGCGAAAGGCGTATTTGTGTGAAGTGTAGTGGGTTGCTTGCCACGGAGTTGAGAGTTATTGTGTTGCAGTCACCTACCCTTAAGTATTTGTGCCCTGATTGCGAGCTCGGAGTGCGTCAATTGCCTGCACTAAGAAACAACGTTTCTCAGCTGAAAATAGAAATCGAGGCCTTAAAAGCAAAACAAAATCAAGGTACAAGTATGGAATGCATTCTCAGTGAGTTGGCGGAGAGGAAGAAACGCAGCGCAAATGTCATCATGTTTGGCATTGATGAGTGTCAGCGGCAAAGCGGCGATGCTGATCGGGACAAAGAGGTACGTGTTGAATATGATAAAAAACAGGTACAGCAAGCCCTGACTGATGTATCGGTCTCAGACTCACCGGTGGCTGTGATTCGTCTTGGCAAACCTAACCAAGGCTCTTCCCCTCGTCCCGTGAAGGTAATATTTGCCAGCAAAAAATCTGCAATTAACGTGCTTAAAAATAACAAGAACCTACCGTCTGGGATATCCGCTAAGAATGATCTTACGCCCTATCAACGCGAATACCTTAAGAACCTGAGAGAAGAGTTAAAGCAGCGGACTGACAATGGTGAAACTGACTTGACCATAAAATATGTCAATAACAATCCCAAGATTGTTAGTACAAAAAAGTTATAAACACATACAATAGTATTGTGCAAATTACATTTTTCTATACGAACCTGGCATCCATTATGGCTAAACGAGATTTGCTTATTGTTGAGGTTAATAGGCTAAAACCTACATTTATTGTAATAACTGACACACATTTAAAACCGTCTATACCTAACAGTCTGGTTGACATCAAGGGCTATATACTTTTTCGTCACGATAGAATCAAAGGTACTGGATGGGGTGGAGTTGCTATTTATGTGTCAACAGAATTTCAAGGCAGGCCTATTCAGGCTACTCCACACCCTACATACAACAATAACACACAAGTGGAAGGTTTATGGTTGAACTTAAAGTATGATGATTTTAAAATGGTACTTGCTGGTGTCTATCGTCCCACCCATTACACGTTTGAAGAGACCGACAAATTGTTATTTGAAACTATCAAACAGGCTTCTGATGGAAATGACCCCTTGCTAATAATGGGCGATTTTAATCTCCCAGAACTAAAATGGCCGTTAAACAATGTAGACACAAATAAATACAATATGCTCCATGAACGATTTATTGACATGTACGAAAACAGTAACCTCATTCAACTTGTGAATAAAGTTACAAGACAGCGAAATTACGAGGAATCGCTACTTGACCTCATTCTCTGTAATGAGGATAATCTCTGTACCAGCGTCGAACACTTTCCGAATATAGGCAGGAGCGACCATCAGGTGTTGTTAGCTACACTACAATTCAGACGTAAACTAACTGGAAAATCGCTTACCCAAACGCCTAGAAGGAACTTCTTTAATGTGAATTACTCTGAAATGATGACCCACACTCTAAACGAAGAAATGATACTTGATATAGATATAACTGACGTAAATAAAGCTTGGGAGAATTTCGCACAGAGAACACACAGTGCTATTGAAAAATATATACCACTTAAAACCAAATATAAAAAACCTAACCTCAACAAGCCCTGGATAAACCAACAAGTTTTGGACAAAGTTGAATGCAAAATGAGTTTGTGGAAACAGTATACGTTAAGTGGCTCTAAAACTGCATATAAGAAATACAGGCAAGCTAGCAATAAACTTGTAACCATGGTTAGAAATCTCAGAATGGAATTTGAGAGAGGAATTGTACGAAGTGGACCCAAGTCATTTTATTCCTACGTACGCCAACAACTTTCCTCAACGGTATCCGTACCACCATCATTAAAAGACGACAGTGGGAACATTACAAATGATCAAATGAAAGTTGCCAACCTGTTCGCCCAACAATTTGAGAAATCCTTTGTAGTGGAACCAAAAAATATGACTATCCCTCAAGTGCAAATGCCGAGAGTAGAAAATTCTATCGAATCACTGATAATTACACCGGATATAGTTTCCAAGGCCTTAAATACTTTTAACGACTCTACTTCGATGGGGCCAGATGCCTTGCCATCAATATTGTTAAAGCAATGCAGTAAGGTCCTCAGCACACAGTTGGCTCACATCATGAACCTTTCGCTTAAAAATGGGAAATTACCACAGGATTGGAAAGAAGCCCATGTCACTCCTATATATAAAAAAGGCGATAAATATGCTGCTGGGAATCATCGACCGATCAGTCTCACGAGCATAGTCTGCAAAACTATGGAGAAAATAATTGCGGCCGAACTAAGAACCTTTATGGATAAAGAAAACTTAATTATCGACGAACAGCATGGCTTTGTACCAAAGAGATCCACGGTCACAAATCTTCTCATGTGTTTAAACAAATGGACAGATAACTGGGATAGACGGCAACCAACAGATGTCATATACCTAAACTATGAGAAGGCATTTGATAGAGTTCCGATTCAAAGACTAACAGTCAAACTAGAACATTTTGGTATTCGCGGGCAGCTTCTCCAATGGATAGAAGATTTCTTAACCGACAGAAAGTTTCGAGTGAGGGTAGGAGAAACCCTGTCAGATGCTCACGACGTTCACAGTGGCGTGCCGCAGGGGTCTGTCCTTGGACCAATACTGTTTGGAATCTTCATCACCGACCTCAAGAGTGCTATTCAGTCTGACCTGTCGATTTTTGCAGATGACACAAAAAATTATAGGTAATCCACTCATCACCCACAATATCATCCAACAAGACTTGGACCGTATCGTGCAATGGACAAAAGATTGGCTGATCTCACTCAACGCTACAAAATGTACTGTGTTGCACATAGGAAACACCAATCCTAAACTTAAATATCACGTGGACAATGTGCCCCTTCAGGCTGTGAATACACAAAGAGATCTCGGAGTCACGATAACACAAAATTTAAAATGGGACGTACACATCACAAATATTACAAAACGGGCAAATTCCATGCTGTACATGATCAGAAAGGCATTCTATATTATCACCAATGAATTATTCATCAAAATGTACAAGACATACATTCGTCCATTGCTGGAATATGCATTTCAAATTTGGTCTCCTTATTTTAAAAAAGACATCGAAATGTTGGAGAAGGTCCAGAGGAGAGCAACAAAAATGGTAGCATCCCTTAAAAACAAGTCCTACGAAGAACGCCTCCTCGAACTCAACTTGACAACACTGGAGCAAAGGCGGAATAGAGGAGACCTCATAGAAACATACAAAATACTCAGCGATCACTACAACGTCAGAAACATAAAAGATTTGTACATGATGAACCATAACACACGTCTTAGAGGCCATTCCTTGAAGTTAACCAAACCTCCGTGTGCTAGCAACCCCAGAACACACTTCTTGCCATATCGAGTGATGAACTTGTGGAACTCTTTCCCGGAAACTGTAATAAGTGCTCCAACAGTGAACTGTTTCAAAAATAGACTTGATAAACATTTAAATAATTAAGAACACAAGTGCAGTGATATACACGTATCAGCTCGTAGAGCTGCTAGTGTATCAAATGATAATAATAATAATAAACAGTAAATTAATTACTTGACATGCAGGTGTATCCAATAGGCTATAAATGGAGAGTCCCATCTATCAGCGATAGTGTCCAGGATGGTGTTGCGGCCGCCACGCACCCGCGCCAGAATGGAGGCACAACGTTTGCGCATGATGGCATGAAAGCCATCTACGCGCGCCTCCGCGAACATTCCAGACGCACTACAATAACGCGGCAGCCGCATCAGCACCCTGAACGCATTATTGTATTGGACATGCAGAGCACTGTATGCCTTTTGGGTATAACTCACCCACAAACTGCAAGTGTAAAAGGATTGACAGAAGGCTTTGAAGCGCGTGGTCTTGACCTGATTAGTACACTTTACAAATCTGCGAACGAGTATATTACATCGGTCAGACAACGCTCTACGCTCCCGCTCTATATCTACATCATCACTCAGATCATCGGTGACCCAGTGGCCCAGATACTTAAACTTGCTGACTTTATTAAGAGGAGAACCGCATAATAAGACCGGAGGCACAATGGAGTGGCCTTTAGTACGCACCTTGAATAACATCAACTCACTCTTCTTCGTGTTGTATCTGAGCCCATGGATCGCCGCATACCTTTCAGATATTGCCAAAAGTCTTCTTATTTCTTATATCTATAGTCTGTGACTTTTGGTTTATGATATGACTTGGTATACGGATGATAATAGTATTCTTGAAAGTTGTTCCGGTACATTTTACAAATTTATAAAAATTTTCAGATATATTTAAAAAGGATGTCTTAATTTATTGTTTTATACTGGCAAATAAAACGAGAATTTGGGGAATTTTGACGTGTATATTGTCAAAGTTGAAAATTTTGACGTCATATTACTAAGGTGACCATAATATTTTCTTAAGTAGTAGGAATTCTTTATGAAAATTAAAAAAAAAAAGATAATGGGTTCAAAATATCTGGTTTTTTGCAATGCAAATTTAAAACACCATGTTAAAAAAAAAATGTGTTCTGATATAGTAAAAAATATGTTAAAATTTATAGAATAGTATAGTACTTACGCACAAAAATACCAATGAAGTATCAGAAGGAAAATCTAAAATGTCTAACTACATGAGTGCGAAAAGGAATCAGCAGCAGGAATTAGTCCAGTGTAGGCAAATGTTTCAGCGTAAGATGATATAGAAACACATAGATAATTAAATACAAAGCAACATTCATTATATAGATAGATGACCCACCGTAAGCAGGACAACGATCATTCGACTAATTCGACAGGTCACGGGATGTAGTACAATTTGTTTCTTATCACTAAATTGATTACGGTTGTCAAATCTGGGGGCACGGCCGTGCCCCCACCAAGTCGAGCGAAAAAGCGTCACGGCCGTACCATCCTTTTCTCGAAGCAATTCAGACCATTTTCGACCCCCTGTAACTTCGTTGTGGATAAAACTAGAAGACTGAAATTTTCAGTAACCATGCAGGCATATTATATAAGCATATTTTCAAATTTCATTCAATTTGAACCAGTATTTTTAAGAAATTATAACGGGTCAAATTTCTTCATTTTGTCACTCACTGACTCAACGATCATCAAAATTCTAAGGCACTTCTAGCAGACCTAGAAGCTTCAAATTTGGAATATAAGTAGTGTTTGGTGTATGAATCAAGGGAAAACTAAAAAATCTAGAAAAGACCGCAAAGAAAATTAAGCCCATACAGCCAAGTCTTCAGTTAAATTTTTCAATATTGGCTTTATTCGTAACGATGTTTTATTACGGCAGTTATTATTATATTGCGTGCGAAGCTATATCCATATAAATATAGGCGCATGGTAGTGTCCCTGCCAAATCGAGCAAAAAATGGGTATTCCCGTCATGAAAACACGTGTATTAAATTATTTATTAATGCAAAAAACGTACCTACGTGCGTATTCGTACTTATTACGAGTGAGTAAGGTTGTATACATATATACAATAAGTAGAAGGTACCGAAAAGGAAAAAAGTAGAACTGTCTACAAAATACAAAAAGAAATGAGATCCCATCAAAAACAATACTTGTCAAAAAAAACCAAGTCTCGCAACTCAGTTGTTCTGCGGTAAAAAGTTGTGAGATCCATGTGATACCAAGTCTTACAAAATTCTTTACTGTTTTATATAAATATATTGAGACTTGGCCATCGCACTAAATAATTGAATTTACATGTGTTTTCAGGCGATTGAATTTACACGTGTTTTCAGGCGATGGCCAAGTCTCAATATATTTATATAAAACATTAAAGAATTTTGTAAGACTTGGTATCACATGGATCTCACAACTTTTTACCGCAGAACAACTGAGTTGCGAGACTTGGTTTTTTTGACAAGTATTGTTTTTGATGGGTATATAGTACGCGATTCGTCCTATTATATTGATATCGTATAATGACGATGAATCAAAACGTTCACCGTCCCAAATGTGACATAAAACGTTATTACGTTAGTACTAGCATTAAAAAGTGTTATTTTTGGTTTTATTAATTAGTAACGTAAAATCAACTCGTCAATTGAAATTTCTGGGTTTGTGAAATTTCTCGTGCATTGGCAGTGCCGGTAGCGGCGGCAGCGCCGGTGGCTCACCGGCCGGCTTGCGCGGCTCCGTATCGCTTACCCACTTCTCGGTACGGCAGGCGGCATCGTCAACAACGTCGGCTTGATCCACGTCAGAATCATCACCATCTTCATCGATGTCGTCCAGCTGTGCTTGAAGTCGTTTCTGTATCATATCGTTTTCTAACTCGGCCATTCGAAGTAGACATTCACGTTCTATCTCGGCACATTTCACATTTTAGGGGTATTTTCAGGGATTTTTGACTCTTTAATATTTTTAAATTAATAAAATTAATATTTATTTTTTGACCTAGCGACTTATAAGGACATCTAGTACGTAATTCTACAACCACTCTGTGGTGACTGGCGGCAATACTGGCGCCACTGGCCATTTTATTGTCTGCGCATATGGTGGTTATTGTTGTATGTCTATATTTTTTTAAACTTGGACATATGTTTGACATTAGCTTATGTCATATAGGATACCGCTAAAAAAATATGTATGATTTTAAGAAATCTGAATCTTCAGAAGAAGACGAAATATTTGATGTATTAAATAACTTATAATAAATAGACTTTTGAAACATATTACAGCATATTATTTCTAAATCATTATGAATTTATATTTATATGTTTTTTAGGGGGACAACTCAATAATTAAGGCGATTTTAGGGGTTTTTAACACAACTTTAGAAATAAATATTTTTGAGAGTTGGTAACACTGCAGTGTAATAAACCACAGACTAGTAATAAACTTTGTGGAAACGAGGTGAGTCGGTTGAGTCGGAGGCGGAGCACCACGGAGCACGTTTCTGGTGGCATTTTGAAAAAAAAACTGGTGGCGTTTTAACATCAGGCCCAGGCAACTTGTTCGCCGCGGTCATGGACATACCTACGGGGGCCAGGAGTAGTGATACCAGTTACTGTGTGCCAACTTTTCTTTTTTATTGTAGCAACATTATTTGCCAATGATACCAGAAACACAATTATCCTATGTTTTCAAGATTTTTCCCCAAGATAATCGCAGCAGAATGTATGAATGACCGTAACAAAAGTGTTTTATTCGACTATGAACGATGTATATGGAACAATTCATAAACTATGCGCGTGCAGTGAGCAAATTAAATAAGAATTTAACAAAATCATTGTGTGAAATATTTGTACGAACTCTTTAATTAAACTGTTGATTATGGTCCCATTAATCAAATAAATTACCTATTTTTTTATTAAAATTGCATATTCTTTAAAAAAAATGTATTAGAATTTATTTAAAAAATTTGGGAATGGTTAATTCGATAGGATCACTTTTTATAGTATAGGTACCTTTTTTGTATTATATCCAAAATATGGTTAAAAATTTAAAAAAAAAACTAAATTAGTTCTTTTGATTTTTTAAAAAGGTGATTGACTGAACGAAACCTGACGACCAAATGACGACATATTAACAAATCCATAAAGAGTATAGAGTTGAAATGGATTTCCAGTCACTGATTTACGACTGCTTGATTAAGATTTTTTTCGAAATGGCGCATGTGAAGTATAGGTCATTTTGATAAAAAGTTTGTATTAACTGGAAAAGGTTGCCTTTTTTCAATAAACCATTCGAAGCATAATGTGTAGAAACATTAACATATTATACCAATATGTTTCCAATTGATCATAAAAACTGTACGTTAGAAAATATGGTCTTACCCTTACCCAGTCACTTTTATGAAACATTAATTAAAAAATTATAAGTGTATTATAACGAAATTAAATTATACAAGTAATAAGACAGTTTCCATAATACTTTGCTCTATCTAACGAACTCAAGTTGAATGGAAATTAATCTTAACAGCGCCATCTAGTTCCAAAGTAAGCAAGTTTTTGCTTGTATTATGGGCACTAGACAACTGATATACACTCTTAATATTCTTTGCAGTATATACATACATAGATATTTTGCACTCAGACACCAAACAGATAGACATGTTGATGCACACAAATATTAGGCTCGGCCGGGAGTTGAATCTGTGACCTTTGGTTCTGCGATTAAGGTCTCTAACCACTCGGCCAATAAGTCAGTCAATGTTTTTTATCGTCTAACAAAATGACTTAATTTTTTTCGGATGCTTATGGTGTAATCCACATTTCCTACCTCCAGAAATGAAAAACTCAACAGCGAATGTTATTTCGATTTGTGAACCGTTTTCATAAAATATTTATGGAAACACTACGGCATTTCACGAAGAAACAAATTATCTTCTAAGTTCCACCAGGACAATGCACAAGTACAACATTTTTCGAGATTACCTACTAAGTTAAACATAAATTCACGCAAGAACGGTGCGACTGCGAGTTACAGTGACGGGTATTCTACAAATGGCCGCTGACCGCTACAATGTTATTGTTAGTCGCTGGCGCGTCGCCACAGCTCTGTATCTCAATATTTTAGTCATAATATTAAAGTTTTACAGGTGATGAATAAATCTAGTGTAAATATTTTACTCACAACTACAAAACATGTAGAGAACTACACAAACAAATTTTTGTAAATAATAATTACCTACCTATATATATATTTATTTGATTTTACATCACTGATGTTTGATTTCTGCATCCTTATCATCAAATTGTATATTATATTAGACCTTTGATTACAACTGCTAAATCACAAAAATATTTACCGAAATAGGTTCAGTAGTTTTTGTGTTTATTATCGTGTTTATACAAATAGATAAAAATTCCAAAAACGATTGTTTTAAGTATCGTAATAATAATAACGTCTACATCACAACAACGTCTTGGCCCCAAACTAAGTAATCTAAGCATTAGTTTGTGTTTTAGGTACCAAACGAAGGCAACACATACATATAACAACCAAGACCAGTATTACCGGTACGAGTATCAATATTCATCATATAAATACTGACCCGACCTGGGACCTCCAGCTTCGTAGGCAGGGTCGCTACCCACTAGGATAAGCAGTCGTTATAACCCACAACAATTATTGTTTTGGAAAAATATCTTATGTACAGGGTTGACCATACGAAAATGTTACAATTTTATTTATAAATTTTTCATTACATAACTATATAGTAAGATAACAATGATTTTTAATTAGTAAAATTATAACAAAATATTTTATTCGGTGTATTACATAACTAAAAATTCTCATAGTTATTCAGTACTGATATTATTATTCGAAATCATATAATCCATCTAAATAACATAGGTATAATATCAATTTGCGATCTGTATCTCTTAAACTAGGTAAGAATCATAGACATATATATACTAGCGTAGGAGACCAACTGACATCTAAACATCGCATGACCGAAACGGAAATGAATATGTGTGCAAAATTCACATGTGGTTGAGCCAGTTTTAGTGATGTGCATGGGTGTTTTTTATATTATCGATAGCACGTAGTACTTTCATGATAATGTGTCGTTGAAATTACCGCGTTATCATAAGTCGCAATCGGCAATCCTATTTATTATTTTGAATCTGCTATACTACATAATTTTTGTTTTGAGTTACTTTTCCTAACTTTCAGTTTTTTAAAATGACAAATCATCAATCAGTCAATTCAAATGCCATTTCCTTTACTCCAATAATTTTTTTTTTTTTGTTAACAGTTGATAATAAAAAATTTGCAGAAGTAAAGAAAGCGTTAACATCATTATGGAAATTTTAATATTTAGTTGAATACAAGCCACGTAATAAATAAAACAATATAAATAAACGATTTTTATTTTTAATGACAATACGTCACGTTGCAACGCATAACAACAAAATTTTAACTCTTTGTAAACAAAAAAATGAGAATGTACAAAACAAAAACATTTACAATGGAGAAGTTCATGATGTTCAAAATATACAATTTAACTCGATAGAATTGAAAGATAAACCAAAACTAATAAAACAGTGAAAGTTTTTTTTTTAAATTCGTCAATAAATGACTGAGAAATAAATTATTGATATTTATTAATTTGACGACCGCTTAGCCTAGTGGGTAGCGACCCTGCCTACGAAGCTGGAGGTCCCGGGTTCGAATCCTAGGTCGGGTAAGTATTTATATGATGAATATCGATACTGGTACCGGGTCTTGGTTGTTATATGTATGTGGTGTCTTCGCTTGGTACCCAAAACACAAGCTAATGTTTAGTTTGGGGCCACGACGTTGTAATGTGCACGTTATTATTATTATTATGTATTTTCGTGCGGTTTGACTGGTGGCTTCTTACTGCCCATGACGTCACATTGTCTACTCGATTGAGTGTCGCGTCGTCTCACTGCACCACAAATTATGCCTTGGATGCCTTGGACTAGTCTATAATATCTTTTGTTTCTTTATGTAATAGGTAATTAAGTTTTATTTAAATATAAAGGAACAAGTTTCTGTAAAAGACAAAGTGATAATTTGCCTAAAATTGATATTTTCACTGTGATGGACTTTTTCTTCAAATCAATTTTATATTAGTGCTGAAATAAAGGTTTAGGCTCTAAAGTTGAAGGTCCTGGTGATATATCCCGGTAAACGTACGCTGACACTGATCGCTTGGTCTTCAGATTGACCTGTACAGAAATTACAGTTGGCATAAATGCTCTGACTTTAGATATTAAGTATTATTAGTATATTACTTAATATACTTAGTAAGCACATATGAAAAAAAAGAAACCCCTAACGGCACAAATTCAGTAGGTATAGATCCTTTCTTCAAAAGTCGTCGGTGATTTAGTTAGACAAAACAGTTATCCGTAAAATGTCTACTGCAAACCAAAGAATGTTTTCGAGGAGTCCCACCTGTTCTATTTAACATTTTTTCCATTGTTCTATGCTAACCGTGTTTACAGGAAACCTGGATATTATGAAAGAGTCATCATTATCAGGAAGCATTTTTTAACACCGCAGTTTCTTGGAGGAAAATGAGAAACTATTGTATACAGTAGTTTTGTCATTCAAAGTTAAATTATTTACGACGTTCATAATCAGAGAACAGATAGAACGTCAGACTTTAAATCATAAATAAATAACGATTAAAATTAATTGTGTATATATCTTATATTTTCATTTGAAAAACTCTTGTATTTACATATATACCCTATATGTAGTATATATGTATAGATGTCATACTTTCTTTTACAATGTGCTGCCAGGCTAAATAAACCTCACAATATGTTTAAAAACAGTTAACGACATCATTCCAGTGGAACAGGTGCAATTAGGTAATATCAAATTTACAAAATATTTATATTTGAAAATATCGACATATCGATAGATTTTGTGCAATCCCTATGCTTAATTGTTTGATTGTAATTTTACACAATATTTTTGTATCGTACACATAATTGTTTAAAATAACAAATTATTTACAAAATAAAGTATTTATCGTATACTACTCATGTATAACCAAGTAAATTTAGGATCGCTTTTTATAAAAATAAGCATTAAGATAACAATATGTTATTGGCAGTACTTACCGGTGAAATGTCTCTTTATTTGGATTATTAACATATGTTACAGTGCAATTTAAAACTGAACACTACACCATTTTTATCACAAGAATTAATTTTCGTAGAATTCAAAACGATTATAACACAAAATAGAAAACAAAGCTGGACCTTATTTTGACAAGTGAGTAAAGAAGACTAAATGTGTTCAAAGAGGTTTTACGTCAGATTTTCTTGCATTTCTTTCTCGCATGTAGGATTTCCGCAAAGAGCTGGATGTCATTCGCACACTGTGTTCCTCTCTTACGCTAGTATATATACCTTTATGGTAAGAATTGTAACTATAGGAATTCTACCTCAAATACATGAAAATATTATTGCACATTACTACATGGTAACACTGCAAGTTTAGCTGAATATTCAGTTATGTATGGGGGCCAGTGGGGGCTAATAATTTTACATGAAACATAGATGTGTGTGTCTGTGTGCGTGTGTGTGTTTAGATGTAGGAGTGCTAACCCTTCAACTGGCCCCCTACCGTCGCGCGCAAACCGCGAACTGGAACGGGGCCGTCGCGGGGTGGTAAACTTTTAGCCCGCGCGCCATTCAAACTTGAATTTCTACAGTTTATTGTATGCAAAGATATTGACTATTGTATATTTCTGGAAACTAGATTAAATTTACTAAAAAGTTGTCTATATTTCAGATTATTTGGCCAAGAAAAAAATGCACCGTTACAGTTGAAAGCTGGAGAAAGTGAAAAATTGACGGTTTTTGTGAAATATAAATAAAACAAACTTTTAATTTTATCTATGAATTGTGTTTTATTATAGGTTAATATATTACAAATACAAAACAAAAAAAAATAGAAAATGTTACATAGAAATTTTTTACAAGACAGATAATTCAAAAAAATTATAATTCGATTTACGTAAAAAAAATAATGCGATTTATAAATTATTTTTTTTAAATGTTCTATTCAATGTATCAACTTAGTTAAAACATCTAAATATGCATCAATTCATCTATTTTTTTTAACGAATGAAAAACACTTGGAAATATTTTAGGAAAATTATTAATAATTAAAAACAAAACCACTAGAAAAAACTATACATTCTATATTTTTAAATGTAAATAAAAAACCATTGTTTTTTATGAAAATAAAAAAATATTCCCTATCACTACATTAAATTGTCTATTAGAATTTTATACAAAAATTATACGTTTACATACAAAAAAATTTTAAAAATAATTCATGAACACGTGCAAATTTCAATACAAAGACAATAGGACATGATAGGCAATAATATGGATATGCCAATTAAATAATTAACTAATTAATTTTATTTGAATTTGAATTTTGTTTGCACTTCTGCAAAAAAGACTAATGTACTTTTTTTGAAATTTTTATTAAAAAAAAAAATATAGATGATTGTTAGCTGTAAAAATCTTTGTATTTTGGAAGTTAACCGACTTCTGCAAAAATAGGGTAATGTACTTCACACAACTAATTTTGAAATTTTCACACTTTTTAAAAAAAAATCAATGCAAATGATTGCTATTTGTAAAAATCTTTGTATTTTGGAAGTTAACCGACTTCTGCAAAAATAGGGTAATGTACTTCACACAACTAATTTTGAAATTTTCACACTTTTTAAAAAAAATCAATGCAGATGATTGCTATTTGTAAAAATCTTTGTATTTTGGAAGTTAACCGACTTCTGCAAAAATAGGGTAATGTACTTCACACAACTAATTTTGAAATTTTCACACTTTTTAAAAAAAAATCAATGCAGATGATTGCTATTTGTAAAAATCTTTGTATTTTGGAAGTTAACCGACTTCTGCAAAAATAGGGTAATGTACTTCACACAACTAATTTTGAAATTTTCACACTTTTTAAAAAAAAATCAATGCAAATGATTGCTATTTGTAAAAATCTTTGTATTTTGGAAGTTAACCGACTTCTGCAAAAATAGGGTAATGTACTTCACACAACTAATTTTGAAATTTTCACACTTTTTAAAAAAAAATCAATGCAAATGATTGCTATTTGTAAAAATCTTTGTATTTTGGAAGTTAACCGACTTCTGCAAAAAGAAGGTAATGTACACTGCCACGGCGAAAAGGCATCTGGCTAAACTAGCCTTGAGAGAAACCATCTGGACCGAAGTACTGCTTAGGTGTCGGCCTTCCACAATATAGACGTCACTAAAAAATATATATATATATGAGAAAACAATAATACATATAGACAATTCTGGCTGCAGCATCAGGGTCATGGTGGAAACCATGGTTGACTATGTCATTTCAACGTATGTACAAAGTTTCATGTTCGTGCTACCAACCGTTGAGGAGTACCCTCATGAGAAGACAATTATGGCTGCAGCATCAACATCATGTTTGTAATTTTAATATATTGTCATCGAAGTTATTACATACGTATTCCAAATTTCAGCTCAATCGGACACCGGGAAGTCGGTAAAATTAACTAGCAAAATTTGTCATAAACAGACAGACAAACGACAAAATAATAAAAATTATATAATAACAAAACAAATAATTAAATATAATATGTAATAAAATAACAAAATTTATATAATCAAAGAAAAAATGAAAAAAAATAATAATGAGCATATCTAGTATATGCCGCGAAGTCGTAATTGTGTACGATAACGACCTTTTGATCAATGCAATTAACGGCTTTTTTAACATTTTCGCTAATTTAGAAAAAGTTTTAGGAAAATTCCATTAAATTACATTGTTATTATATTACTTGATTAATAATTACGTAAAATAATTAACGAGTCATGTAATTATGCCCAATTTAACCCAAAAAAATCAGTGGAAAATATAGCAACAAATTGCATGATCGAACAATAAAATTCGTTTTTATAAAAAATAAATTAATAAATCCTAAAATAATAATCACAAATTAAAAAACACTTACCGAGACGTCATAATTAGTGAAGAAAGTTACTGAAATCTTTACTTTAATACATTAAAATATTTTTTACATATCACTCGCAAAAGCCACAGAAAGTACAAAATGGTAATTGCTACTATAAATTCCAGACAAGGCGAAATTGACTTTTTTTTTTTTTTAAATATAGTGTTACCTGTCGTCTTACCGATGGAACACATTCTAAATTTATTCAACAGCTGTGGATGCATGCACAGTCCTTAAAAAAGTGGTTGACGAAAAGTCCACAACGTGGCTATTCTTGTCGTTTTTTCCCTTCATAGAGTTACATTTCTTCTTCCCGTAGGGAAGTATTTATTGTTCTGTGTTTAACATATGTTAATTCTGCCAATGTCTAGTGTATCAGAGTTAAACTATTTTTATTGAAAAATAATAAAAACAGGCAACGTAGTATCAAATGATCAAATCCAATCTTCGATTCAAATATTAAATGTGATTATGTAGTGCGTAAATTATAGTTAGAGACCCTTAATTGCGATTTATTTACACTAAGACTAAACTTCCAACGATGATTTTGCTGAACACCGGTGATGAGGCTGATAACTACCTGATAACCTCTCAATAGTTTGTGGTCAAGGCAGCTGAAACTGAAAGTGTGTACGCGTGAAGCTTTTTAGAAAGAAATGGAAAGAAACCAAATTTCCATCATGGGAGAGTGCTCAGTGCGTTTGTACCGGTATGTCTCTACTACCTACTAAGTTCTCATTGATAGTAGTCTAGCAAGTTTTACCGATAAGTCAGAATTATTAAATGCTAGGTTAAATTAAGTAGGACTAAGCGGAGACCAAACTCCGCTCATTTCTACTTGTAAGATAGAACGGATTTATCTACTGGTAGAAATGAACGGACAAAAAAATAAAGTAATCCGTATAGTTCTACCAGTTAATAAGAAATATTACAGAAATATTTTGAAACTAATACAAAAAACAAAAAAAAGTGACACTAAGAAAAAAAATTGTGATGTTTGTGGATCTAATGCAGTGTCAGTAAGAGTAGATTGAGTACATCACACATACATACTAGGCCCCAAACTAAGCATTAGCTTAGACACCACATACATATAACAACCAAAACCCGGTACCAGTATCAATATTCATCATGTAAATACTGACCTGACCCTGGATTCGAACCCGGGACCTCCAGCTTCGTAGGCAGGGTAGCTACGCACAAGTGGTCGTCAAATTGGTTTATGCGTTTTAACCTTTGAGTTTAACCAGTTTAACTTTCCTTACAGGTTAAATCCCACTGAATATGGGTTGAAGGCATCACATAACATACAAAGAGATATGCAAAAGGACACTGCTGACTGCGTCAAAGGCAATATCAATATCAAGGCAAAATCAATATCAATTGAGGTCAATATCAAGTTGGAGCTTGAGGATGATTACACTTCTGTATAGTTCGCCTCAAACTTTATGGCGGATGGCTTTATGGCGCAGGTATAGCCATGTACCCCTCGCTCCACTGCTTCCCACTACACCTAAAACTGGTTACTGCGACGCGACTTGTGCCTATGTTTGAATCCGCCATAAAGCTTGATTGGAACTATAAGTGCAGTTAAAATATACAACTTCTATGTCCTTGTAATCAATCACAATCGACTATTACCATATCCTAGATAAGAATAGGTTCATTCTGTATGAATTAATATCTAGGATATTATCAATAATTCTAATTTAAATTTGCAGTTAAATGAAGATGTACATGAGGATTTTAACACTGCAGAGATGAGCATCAAGCAAGAGATCGATGTGGGACCTACTGTTCTGCATTATCGTCTCTCCTCCAGCCTAGAGTTACCAGGGTTTGGAGTAAGTGTTAATAGTTAGGTTATTACATATACAGCCTCTGTTATCCACACATTATACCAAAGCAAAATACTTAACTCGTCCTAAACCAGAATTTCCTGTTTTGAGCACAGCTGCAACCCAGGCATGATACCTTGATTTGCTTTGTTCAGCGCCAAATTCTTAAGTAAAGTGATATCCAAAATATCTGGTTGGTTATCTGGGAAATGCGTTGGTGAGAGGGGCGCAATCCAATTGAGGTGACAAAATTCCAATATGTGTGTTTGCAATTAAAATCGTCAAATAGGATTACGGAATCCCCGACAACGGGGAGGGTTCCTATGTCGCTTCGGAGCAACGCACTATTCGGAGGCAGGTACACAGAGGCTATGATGAGGGTCTTGTGACCGGTCATAGCCAATCAAAATACGTAAGATTTAGCTTCGCCTTAGTAAGATGGCCGTATTGACAGGGTAACAATACAGCGAGCGCTTAAAATATAGATACCACGGTGCAACCACCACCGCGTTCGCACTCCGTGCTTAATAAGTTAAATTACAAATTTTGCAGACGCTGAGCCTGTTATTAGGTAGCTAAGTTTCCTGTACTTAAATGACGTCTTTACTGTATTCACGTGCACGTTCACCTAACTCTATGAAGTTACTGTTAAGGCCGCGCGCGTTGAGCGACAGAAGCGAGGCAGAGCTCGGCTTGTGTCGTCCAGCGCGTGTGCCTAGAGTAGACTCGGGTGCAGCTATTAGTATAGTAAAAGAACCATAGCAGTACTTAATAGTATAGTTTTATTCTTTGCATTACCGGTGCGGCGGCGGTGGACGCTGATACGCTACATAAAGTTATATTATCACCGTCCGCGGTACCCCCCGGCCAAGCCCGTGCGGTGGGGCGACGGCGGCGGCTGCGTTACCACCGAGCATGTGGATGACGGCTCACCGCGGCTGATGTGGCTATCCCAATATATGAGCGTATGATGTGGGCGATCACATTGCTTACAACGACTATTTGATTTATACACCGCAATAGTATGCCTAGTAGTTAGGCAATTAACAGAACCGTTTAATTTTTTTATTGTGTCGTACCTTTTACGTGGATCTAACATTAGGAAATTAGGGCATGTATACAAAAAGTCATGACACTGGTCACCACACATGGCGCATTTTCCATTTTTATTGTTTAAATTAACGAAGGTATGCGTCAGCGCCGAGCGCGGGGGTGCGGGGCAATAGTGAGTACATTTAGGTATTCACCCTTTGCTTTGTTTACATTTCCAGTAGTACGTTGTAAAACTTTACTGCTCGCGAACGAATGACGTGAACTCGTCCTAGGTAGGCATAGATTCCGATTTTCTAATAGACATTTCAAATAACTTTGCGGCTTCCGAATTGAGTTGCTTTAAGCTGACGTAAACGAAAATAAATTGCGCTAAATCACCAATCTGTAATTGTTTCAAAGCGGCTGCTACACCTCTGAATTTAGCCACAAAATATTCCAGGAGCGAATCGCCAACGCAACGTGTGGACGGATCGCCAACTTTGGCGCACGGATTCCTTTAAAAAATCCGACACGCGACGGCCAATGTTGGCGCCAAGGTAGAAAACCTCGATCCATACGTTGGACTTAGCATTGGGCCAACGTACGGAGCCGGCGTTAAGAATCGATTTGCATATAAGGACCCGGTATAAAAAAAATATGAAGAGTAAAATTAAGTGATTGAATGACCTCGTTGCGTTTTTTCAAAGTTATTATTGACTTTCGAAATTTGTAATCTGTCAGTGCCATCTGTCAGTGTCATCTGTCGGCTGTCACTTGTCAGTTTTGGCATTTGTCGGGTTGACGTGCGTCTGACGATCTTTGACGTATCTGCCGGTGTCCTTGGGCTGGCTTGTGTCCCCCTTGACTAATGACTAATTTCAAATCCAAGATGACCGCCAGCACAAAATGGCGAATTAAATTTTTTTTTACTACTCCATCAATATGGGTATCATATGAAAGGACTTGACTAGTAGAATGCTATACACTATGACAAATTTCAAATTCAAGATGGCCGCCACCACGAAATGGCGAATTACATATTTTTTCACAAATCCCTCAACATGGGTAGTGTAATGTAGCCTGTTCGACTACAATACGAAACGATGAGAAGGGAAACTGACCTGAGCTGATGGTGATGGTACTGGCGAGACACCTCACTTGCCTTGTGCTGCTACGCGTCAGCGCCGGGGGTTTTCACAGTAACGGTCTGAGCTGATGTTATTGTCACTATACACTAATTGTCTTTATTTAGCACTGGTGGAATCCCACGATATTCAAACGACTCGAATTTGGGTTCTTGTGTTTAGTGACGTACACCTTTCACCGACGGTTTAGGCAGAGAACACGCGAGTTAGCGATTTATGTGGAACGCCGCAGCGAGCCGACCGCCACCGGCGCGCGCGATTGAGAGTGAATGATATCGTCGAGTCCATAATCTATGGCGCGAAAAGGTAGCAAATGAAAGGGCTTGACTAGTAGAATACTATACACTATGACAAATTTCAAATCCAAGATGGCCGCCAGCACAAAATGGCGAATTAAATTTTTTTTTACTACTCCATCAATATGGGTATCAAATGAAAGGACTTGACTAGTAGAATACTATACTCTATGACAAATTTCAAATCCAAGATGGCCGCTACAAGAAAATGGAGAATTACTTTTTTTCACAAATCCCTCAATATGGGTAGCAAATGAAAGAGATTGACTTGCAGGATACTATACACTACGACAAATTTCAAATCTAAGATGGCCGCCAGCACAAAATGGCGAATTAAATTTTTACACTACATCAATATGGGTAGCAAATGAAAGGGCTTGACTGGTAGCATAATGTTCACTATATTGAAAGGGAATGAGGACTATTAACTAACGAAATCAAAACTAAGAACTTGAAAAATATTTTTTTGTCTTATCACATATAAATTAGTTTAACTAAATAAAAGTTTAAATATTTTCGAATAAAAATTATATTTAAATTTAAAAAAACCCCCGACACAAACAAAACTAACCTTTAAAAAGTGTGAAATAATACAAGTTTGTTCATTGCCTAGTGATTTTTGATCGTTAAAAGGGGATCTCTGTGTAAACTTCAAATACCTTATAATTAGCGGTCCCTGACGCTTTTAAAGATAAAAAATCACTAGGCAATAAACAAACTTGTATTATTTCACACTTTTTAAAGGTTAGTTTTTTTTTGTCAGGGGTTTTTAATTTTATTCGAAAAATTTTAAACTTTTATTTAGTTAAACTAATTCATACGTGATAAGACAAAAAAAAATATTTTTCAAGTTTTTAGTTTTCATTTTGAACATTGTACATAATTTGTGTAGCTCATCTCATTACTAGTGTAATACGTGCATTATAATTGTACGGACGGGTTGCTATGCTTGTGGTGTGTGCGGCGGACTCGCGTAGGGGCTTACTGAAAATAAGTGTTGTGGGCGTGGTCATACACACCTGCGGCGTGTGCTGAGTCAGCTCCTATTATAGTTACGGAAAACTTCTATTTGTGTTTTGTCATTTGTATTTGTCTGCTGTGTATTATGTATATGTGGCCGTGATTAAATGTGTTTCTTTCTTTTTTCAAATATCTTTTCAGAACTGACATAAATTTCATTGTTGCTATAGCGACTCGCTATGCGTCGCTACATTCTTTCAGTCAACAAAAGCATGTGGGATAGGTTTTCAGCTATATATATTGGATTCCAAGTAATTTAGCAAAATATTTTGAATTAATCCAAATAAAAAACGATAATTTTTATAAAGTAACAAATATTACCGATATTATGAACCAAAGCTGAGAAACACATTTGAAGTCAATCAAACAATAAACTGTTTGTGAAGCACTATTTTATGGCTACTTCAATATTTTCCTGAAAGTACGTGCAAAATAGAATAGAATGACTATTGATAATAATATTCACGTTGTATTTTAAACGCATCTTTAAATCATTTATAATTGTGTGTAACGAAGGCAATTCGAAATATTTATTATTAAAATTGGGGTTACCATTTATAAGGATTTTCCCATCACTAGTAATTCTTAACCGAATATGAAGGGAATGAAAGTTTTTCTTTCGGAAAGTATCTAATTGACTATATTTAACTTACATATTATAGAATAAAAAAAAAGATATAAATATTACACACGTCCCTATGCATTAATTTAAAAAAAATCCTTTAAATGTTGAAACGATTTGATGTAACGTGAGAATAAGTAATCAGCACTTTCACATTAGTTTTATTCGACCATTTTTGTTAACATAGAATCACAACATTTAATCACCATTGAATATTATTTTCGTATCTAGGGAACAGAAGAAATTCCAAATCGTCTTTTTAAATATTTGATAGATGTCATAAGGTCTTAGGCACACAACCTTTTTCGTAGGCATAAGGTATAAAGATGTGAGTGCATTCGGAAAACTAATTTTAGTTTAGATCAGATTTTAACACTCGCCCTCACAAACATCTTCATTACAATCTTCATCTTTACATATACCAATCTTCATAGCCAATAACGATAGGCGTGGATTTGGTAGCGCTTTCGTAAACATATCGGCTTCCAACTCTTCTGTTCTTTAATATTTTATTTCTATGGGTTTTGACTTTATAAGATCCCTGATAAAGTGTTCTTTGATATTAATGTGCTTTGACCTTTTATTTGTGATAGGATTATTTGCTAGATTTTGAGCAGGTTTGTTGTCATTCCAGATCAATACTTTATTTATTTTTATATCCATGTCTAGGAAAATCGCTTCTTTTGCTGCTTTGGTGAGTGCCATGTATTCAGCTTCAGCCGTAAAGCGATAGTACGCTGTTTCTTTGATTCCCAGCTTATTACAGCGCCAGCATACTTGAAACAATGTCCAGTGTAAGATCTTCTATCTATACTACATGCAGCCCAATCTGCGTCAGCGTATCCTTCTAAATCTTTTCCAGTTTTTCTATACAGTAATCCTCTAGTTATTGTACCCTTTAGATACCGTAATACTCTTTTTGCACTTTTCCAGTGAGTTTCATTATGACAGTTGTTAAACTGACTTAAATATGACACTGTAAACATTATGTCTGGTCTTGTAGCTATTGCTAAATACATCAGACTACCAATTAAACTTTGATATGGTTTGTTGTCTGAAATGTTCGCTTTCTCTAGTTTCAGTCCAGGTTCCATAGGGGTGTTGACGGGCTTACATTCTTCCATTTCAAATCGTTTTAGGATTTCATTTATGTAATTACGTTGGTGAATTTTTGTACACTTTCGTTATACTTCGAAATTTATTCCAAGACAGTACTTTGGTATTCCTAAATCTCTCATTTCGAAATTTTCTGTCAATATTTTCTTTACATTTAGCCAGAGATTTTCGTTCGAATATGCTACTATTAAATCATCTACATATATGGCGATAATGATCATTTCTCGCCCTTTCGCCATTTTGTAGATACAAGGTTCTGCTTGTGATGGTATAAAGCCTAGGTTTTGTAGTGTGTTATCTAGTTTCTCATACCATTCACGGCCTGCTTGTTTGAGACCATAAATTGCTTTATTCAATTTACAAGTTTTAGGCTTTCCGGATTTCCTTAAATCAAGCAACATTTGTCTGGCTTTATAAAACATTGTTTTGTCTTCGTTCGAACTCTCTTCCGTCATAATATCGCATAGATATTTTTCTAAATTTTCCGGTTTTTCCATGATTAGATTTTCTTTTACTTCACCATTTAGGTATGCCGTTGTAACATCCAGTTGGTTTAATTTGCAATCTTTTTCCACAGCTATTGCGAGTAATGTTCGGATGGAGCTCAATTTCGATACAGGTGCGAAAGTTTCGTTGAAATCAACTCCAGGTATTTGCGAAAAACCTCGAGCGACCAGTCTTGCTTTTCTCCTTTCTAATTTTCCATCTGCACCAAATTTTTCTTTTAAAATTAATTTACAAGATATTTCCGGTTTGTCATCACTCCTTTCAATTATTTTCCAAGTACCATTTTTCAGGTGTGCTTTTATTTCTGATTTTATGGCTTCTTCCCACTCGACTTTGTTTTTCTCGTCTTCTTCACATAAATGTGTTGACATATAATCTTTTGTCCAAATCGGGGGTTGCCTATTTCTTTGTATTCTTTCTTCCTGTTCTAAAGTTTCTGTTTCTACCTCTTCAGGGTACTCTTCATTTTCCACCGTAATATTTTCCTCCCCTGTTTTTTCATTGTTTTCGTTTTCATAACAATCATCATTAGTGATGTCATCTGTGCTTTCATTCATATCAATAAATACAACATCCTTTTCATTTTTCTTTTGTTCATGTTTTTGATTATATCCGTAATACATTTCGTTCATTACTTTGACATCTCGGCTTACTATTAGTTTGTTTTTATTTGGTATCCAAACTCTAAATGCTTTTCTAGTCTCAGAATAACCCATGAATATTCCTTCGATTGTTTTCTTTGCGAACTTTCCATTTCTTCTATGTTTTATTAATACATGTGTTCTTGAACCGAATATATTGAAATGATTTGCACATGGTATCCGACCAACCTATATTTCGAATGGTGTTTTTTAATTTGTAGTTTTCGTAGGTATTCTGTTAGTTATATAATTGGCTGTGTATACAGCTTCTGCCCAAAACATTTCTGGAACATTTCCTTGAATTAATAAACATCGAGTTCTTTCGAATAACGTACGATTTTTTCTCTCAGCCATGCCGTTTTGTTGTGGGGTGTACGGAGTAGACAATCTGCATTTAATTCCATTTTGTTTTAGGAAGTTTTCAAAACGGTGATTCATATATTCTCCTATACCATTATCTGTCTGCAAATATTTTATTCTTTTCTCAGTTTGATTTTCTACTTTGTTTTTATATTCAATAAACTTTTCTAGTACTTTATTTTTGTGTCTGATGAAATATACTTTGCAGTATCTCGAGAACTCGTCGATAAAAGTAACAAAGTATCTCTTACCTCCAGGCGTTTCTGTGCGCATAGGTCCGCATACGTCAGAGTGTATGATTTCCAATAACTGTGTAGTTCTGTTTTCAATGTTATTTTTTGGAAATGGCAATCTTGTCATTTTTCCTTGTATACAAACAGCACATTCTGCCAGTTTTTCAGTGGGATTAAAATTTAGTCCACGTAGAGATTCATTTTTTAATGCAGATTTCAAATCACGTTCATTCAAGTGTGCTAGTTTCATATGCCATATATTAATTTCACTCGATTCTATTTTGTTTGCATATTCTTGTTTTCTATTGATATAGTACAAACCGTTTTCTTTCTTAGCTTGTAAAATTGTCTGTCCTCTAATATTTTTAATTACAGCTCTTTCTTTTTCAAATATAACTTTGTGGCCATTGTCTGTTATTTTTGCTACAGACATGAGGTTTGAATTCAAGTTTGGTACGTACAAGGTATTTAGTAGATTCACATTACCATTACCTATTTTTAATTTTACTGTACCTTTACCATTTACTGTTGTTGTTTGGTTTCTAGCCGCTAATTTTAATTTGTTTTCTTCGTCATCTCTTAACATTTCGAACATGGTTTTATCTTTGCACATATGTGAAGTGCAACCGCTGTCTATACACCACTCTTTGTTTAGTGATTCATTATTCGAAGTGTAACAAATTTCTTCTATTTTGAAATTCGAGTGACTTTCTTTATTTTTGAAACAATCTGAGGCTTTATGTCCTTTTCGGTGACATTTATGACATTTGAACATAAACTTTTGATTTTTGTTGTGTTCATTTCCATAATTTTTCATATTACAATTTTTCTTTAAGTTTTTACCATAAAATGCTTCTTCTTTTTCATTTTGAGTTTCAGTATCCTTATTTCGAGCTTGGCTTTCTTCAATTATTTTGATTTTCAACTCTTCTGGTGATGGTAGTTTGTCTCTAGTTTCTATGGCTATCCTGAAGTTTTCGAAATTTTTTGGTAAACTGTACAACATCATAATACTGAGAAGTTCCGAGTTAATTTCAATACCCATATCTTTCAGTTTCTCAACAATGTCTAAGAAGTTATTCAGGTGCTCTCTTATGTCATCGTTATCTGACATTTTCTTTAATATTAACTGTTTTAACAATGTTGCCTTTCTAGCAGGTCCTTGACTTTGGTAAGTATTTTTTAAAGTGTCCCATACGTCTTTTGAAGTTTTGCAACATTTAACTTGTTTCAGTTCCGTAGGAGACATCAATAACAACATTTCAGACCGTGCGAGTAGATCTTGTTTTTCGTAGATCTTGTCACTTTCATGGTCATCTTTTGTGCCTATAACATATTCCCATAGTCCATTTTTTATAAGGACGGCCTGAGCTTGTACGCTCCAGGTATCATAGTTATCCTTTTTCAATGTTTCAATATGATAATGAGTAGACTTCGACATGTTACCTACGTACATTTATTTTAGTACTTACGATAGCTGTCTATTCTTTCTACTATTAGCCCATAACTTGATGTATCGTGAGAATAAGTAATCAGCACTTTCACATTAGTTTTATTCGACCATTTTTGTTAACATAGAATTACAACATTTAATCACCATTGAATATTATTTTCGTATCTAGGGAACAGAAGAAATTCCAAATCGTCTTTTTAAATATTTGATAGATGTCATAAGGTGTTAGGCACACAACCTTTTTGGTAGACTAAGGTATAAAGATGTGAGTGCATTTGGAAAACTAATTTTAGTTTAGATCAGATTTTAACACGATTATTTTCTTTGGCAGAGTTCTGATAAAATAATTAAACATCGTATTTCAATAAAAAATTTTCAGTTTAGTTTTATTAAAAACAATTTAAATTCTGAAAATAACTTTCCTGGGGATTAAATATTTTCGATAATGGCGTAAACATTTGCATTGCTGTCATCAATGACATTTGTGAATGTCATTCACGGTCACTTAGGTCACATCACAGACAAGTTGTGACCACAGTATATTTTTGATAAGTGTTAACATATAACATTTCCTCTTTCATATTTGGCAACTATAATGTGTTCTAGTTTTGCCAGTGTCATGTTGTTCTATTCTTTTTTTTCTTAAATGACGCCAGTCACTCTAAGTACGCTATTTTGAATTAAAATTCTTCGCCGAACTTCTAACTCATTATTATCTCGTTATCGTTTTATAGGGGAGTTCCATTTATTTGACTTTTCATAGCTTAATGCCGGTCAATTTCCAACTTTAAAATAATAGATGTTTATACCATAAGGCTTTCATGGACCTATTCAAACCAAACCACATGCAGAAGATTCAAAGTACCCATAATTTTTTTCCTAGCCCATGTTTGTATGGGAGATGGGCGTCCTTCTTTTAGCAACTGTTAGTGACAAAATAGAGGTTTCATATACCCTTTGTAAGGTGATTTTCGAATGAACAATAACATGTGGGACAGGTTTTCAGCTACATGTAATGGATTCCAAGTTATTTAGCATAACATTTTGAAATTATTCGAATAAAAAGAATAATTTTGATAAAGTCACAAAAATATCTATTATTATAAACCAAAGTTGTGAAAGTTATTTAAATTCAAACTCATAAAACCTATTCCACAGCCCGAGCAGTCAGAGAAAGATATTTATTTTTGATAAACTTATGCAGCAAAGACTATATTTTAAATTCAAAATATAAGGTTGGCATTATTATATACGAACATCATATATGAAAACCAAAATATGATAAAAAGAGAAATAATTTAATGTTTCGATGGCAGGTGGGGACGAGTGGTTGCTCGTCAGTGGAACAGAAATCTGAATGCGACGAAGATGCGGGACGTACATCAGTACAAAGCAAAAAATTCAAGAAGCACGTGACACATATGAGAATAGAACCATATCCCAAAAGCAACAGTCAAGTAGCTGAAGCAACATCCTCACATTCAAATTTTAACGAATGGTTTAGGCATATAAATGGAAAACTTAGAAATTTTAACCATTTGACTAGACACAAAAGCATCTACACTGGCGAGAAACCATTGAAATGTGATGTGTCTGAGGCAAAGGTTAGTGAATCTGGTCAATTAATTAACCATAAGGGTATACACACTGGGGAGAAACCATTTAAGTGTGACATTTGTGATGCAATGTTTAGTCGGTTTGGTGGCTTAAAAATTCATAAGCGCATACACACGGGCGAGAAGCCATTTAAGTGTGACGTGTTTGATGCAAAGTTTAGGGAATCTGGTACTCTGATTATGCATAAGCGCATACACACTGGCGAGAAACCATTTAAGTGTGACGTTTGTGATGCAAAGTTTAGGGAATCTGGTACTTTGATTAGGCATAAGCGCATACACACTGGCGAGAAACCATTTAAGTGTGACGTGTGTGATGCAAAGTTTAGTCGTTCTAGTAATTGCATTACTCATATGCGCATACACACAGGCGAGACACCATTTAAGTGTGACGTCTGTGATGCAAAGTTTAGGGAATCTGGTACTTTGATTAAGCATAAGCGCATACACACTGGCGAGAAACCATTTAAGTGTGACGTGTGTGATGCAAAGTTTAGTCGTTCTAGTAATTGCATTACTCATAAGCGCATACACACAGGCGAGAAACCATTTAAGTGTGACGTCTGCGATGCAAAGTTTAGAAAATCTGGGACTTTGATTATGCATAAGCGCATACACACTGGCGAGAAACCATTTAAGTGTGACGTGTGTGATGCAAAGTTTAGTTGTTCTAGTAATTGCATTACTCATATGCGCATACACACAGGCGAGAAACCATTTAAGTGTGACGTTTGTGATGTAAAATTTAGCAAATCTGATACTTTAATTACTCATAAGCGGATACACACAGGTGAGAAACCATTTAAGTGCGATGTGTGTGATGCAAAGTTTAGTCAGTCTGGTCATTTAATACTTCATAAGCGCATACACACAGGCGAGAAACCATTTAAGTGTGACGTCTGCGATGCAAGTTTTAGCGAATCTGGGGCTTTAATTAGGCATATGCGCGTACACACTGGCGAGAAACCATTTAAGTGTGACGTGTGTGATGCAAAGTTTAGGGAATCTGGTAGTTTGATTAAGCATAAGCGCATACACACTGGCGACAAACCATTTAAGTGTGACGTGTGTGATGCAAAGTTTAGTCAGTCTGGTCATTTAATACTTCATAAGCGCATACACACTGGCGAGAAACCATTTAAGTGTGACGTGTGTGATGCAAATTTTAGTCAGTCTAGTAAGTTAATTAGTCATAAGCGCATACACACTGGCGAGAAACCATTTAAGTGTGACGTCTGTGATGCAAATTTTAGGGAATCTGGTACTTTGATTACTCATAAGCGCATACACACTGGCGAGAAACCATTTAAGTGTGACGTGTGTGATGCAAATTTTAGTCAGTCTAGTAAGTTAATTAGTCATAAGCGTATACACACTGGCGAGAAACCATTTAATTGTGACGTCTGTGATGCAAAGTTTAGCGAATCTGGGAATTTGATTAAGCATATGTGCATACACACTGGCGAGAAACCATTTAAGTGCGAGATGTGTGATTTAAAGTTTAGTCGGTTTGGTAGTTTAAAAATTCATAAGCGCATACACACGGGTGAAAAATCATTTAAGTGCGACGTGTGTAATGCAAAGTTTAGTCGGTCTTATTATTTAACTAAGCATAAACGCATACATACTATAAAACCGATGTAGTAGTGAGATATCACATGCTCGCTCAACGGACTGTACTAGTTAGATGTAAGTGGGGATAAAGGTAGAGTGAATAAAACGTAATGCTGGTTCAAAAGCTGTATTACAACCACAGACAATTCAACCTTATAGACCACGCTTTATCAGGGAGTAGCATTCGCCAAGGTTATGTAGTGACACTACATTAGAGCCGGCTCCGCCCCTTTTCGTTCCTCATTCCGCCGGTGAAAGTTAATGCGAAGACAGTCGCCGTATTCCCAAAGAAAAATTAAATTCAAGGCGAAGTGAGCGTAAAAACAGACGTTTGTTAGTGAACTATGGGAGTCGATACATGATTAGCTCAATTCGGCTCGATAGAAGAAAATGGCGAAATTGCCCCAAAAATTGTTATTTTTACGTACGCCTTCATTGGTGAGAATTAATTCTATTCCATTGTAACTAAAGGTATTTAAATAAAATTTTGTCATCGTAATCCTTAGTAAATACATTAGTAACGTTGGGCTTATATATAAAATTCTCGTGTCACAATGTTAGTTACCATACTCCTCCGAAACGGCTTGACCGATTTTTATCAAATTTGTAATGCATATTCAGTAGGTCTGAGAATCGGCTACTATGTATTTTTCATACCCCTAAGTGATAAGGGTTGTCCACCCCTAACATTTTATTATTTTTTGGACAAAATTTTAATTTTAATTTTTTTTATAATGTGCCATTAAAAAATACATACAACCCTACATTTTCATCCTTCTATCACCAACCCCTATTTTTTTAATCTAATATATAATAATCTCGCGTCACAGTTTTAGTGTTTATACTCCTCCGAAACGGCTTGACCGATTTGGTTGAAATTTTATGTGTGCAATGTGTATTTGGTAGGCCTGTGAATAGGCTTTTATCTATTTTTATACCCCTAAGTGATAAGGGTGGTCCAACCCTAAAAAATTTTTTTGGCAAAATTTTTGTCTTATTTTTTTTATAATGTGGCATTAAAAATAAATACGCTCTGAATTTTTACTTTTCCACCACCAACCCCTAATTTTTAATAGCAATATTAGTAATTTCTTATATAAATATTTACTTCGCGAAAGTGTAATTTATTTAATTATGACTGACATAAATTGAAACGATAAAATATTTGTGTCGCGGGAGCGAAAACGGGAAAGAATTAAGACTGAAATAAAAAAGTTATTCTTGATGAGAATGGAAACAAAAGGAAATGAGACCAGGGCCAGGAACGGAAACAATAAAATATTTATGCGATGGGAACGAAAACGGGAAAGGAAGAACGGGAATGAGATAAGACTGAGATAAAAACGTGATTCTTATAAGAAACGAATACCATCCGTGCAAAGCCGGGGCGGGCCGCTAGTTTTACTGTAAAATTGAATATTTTATGCAAAAAAAAAATATTTAGGCATCATGCAATAAGATTCATTGTTCGGGTCGTTTTTATTAAATTTCAATCTAGGTTATATGGTAAAATCTTTATTTACTAGCGATAAAAAAATATTATAAGGAAATATGTATCTTTGTTTATCTATCCGCTATTTTGAAAACGAGATACAATTAATTTCGCTCGATAGAAAAAATCACCTAAAACCCTTAATAAAACACATTATGTTCTGTTATAGTAAATGTCATGCATCTTTAACGTTAAAAAAAATTTCGGACAAAGGTTTTACTTATACCTATCCATTGGTTTTTTATTTTTGTCTATATAACATTTATTTTATTCGTAATAAAATATATAAGAATTGTCGCTTGCGTTTTTATTTACAAGCAGTATTGAAGTCTTGCATTCCGTTTGCATTCGAGTATTTGGCCTATCTGCCCTCTCTATCGCAATCTATACTATATAATATTATAAAGCTGAAGAGTTTGTTTGTTATTTTAAACGCGCAAATCTCAGGAACTACTGGTTCGAATTGAAAAATTATTTTTGTGTTGGATAGTCCATTTATTGAGGAAGGCTATAGGCTATTACTACATCACGCTACGACCAATAGGAGCGGAGCATCAATCACAAATGTTGCGAAAACGGGAAAAATTATTCATTTTGAGAGCTTCCGTCGCGCGCGCTGCGTAAACGGTTGATGTTAAGCAAAAATCATGTATTACGGAATTGTTCCCCTTTATAAGCACTAACTAAAAATCCGCAACAGCATATGTGTATCTTTTAAGGTTGATTTACTATAATCTTTTTTATGGCAATCAAATTTGTTCTAACATAATGTACTATTTGCAAAGATGATTTTTAAACATGATATTAATCCTTATCAAATTAAATACGTTAGTTGTCTTAAGCATTTCATGCATGCATATTATAATTGCCCTTTACACCATACAATTTAAATTAATATCTTAGCAGTTTTTATCGAAATATTAAAACTATAGCGGGAGAAAATAAATTCGCTGTTTGCCTCTGTTCGTTAACATTTTAGTTCCAAGCCACGCAATATACTTTGATACGGTTTTCAGTAATATCTTATTATCTTATAATCTATTAATCTATGTAATAGAAATAATAATTATAAAGCTGAAGAGTTTATTTGTTTGAACGCGCTAATCTCTGAAACTACCAGTCGGATTTGAAAAATTCTTTTTTGACTTTGATAGCCTAAATCTAGGGGAAGGTTATAGGCTATATATGAAATCGAACTGTCTGTCTATTCGAGCAAATCTCCAAAACCGCTTAACCGATTTTGATGAAATTTTACACACATGGAAAGGATGGAGTCAAAAGTGACATACACAACTTTTTGTATGTCTGTCTGTACGTCCATCTGTCTAAACCGATTTTAATGAAACATCACAAGTATGAAAAGAAGGTGATAAAACTAACATACGTTACTTTTTGTCCATCTGTCTGTCTGTACGTATATCTGTCTATTCGAGCTAATCTCCAAAACGGCTAAACTGATTTCAAGGAAACTTTGCAGACGGGAAAGAAGGTTGTAAAGAGATTTGACATTTGCTACTTTTTGTCCGTCTGTCTGTACGTCTATGTGTCTATTCAATTCAATTATATCTATTCGAGCTGATTTCCAATACGGCTGAACAGATTTTAATGAAACTTTGCAGACGCGAAAGAAGGTGGTTAAGAATGTCATAAGCTACTTTTTGTGTTTGTCTGTCTGTCGTTTGTCTTCACTGATCTACCAACGTACAGCTGAAATACTAAATCTAAGAAGCTTAAATTTGGAACATAGGTTTATTTTGTAACGTGAGCATTAAGTTAAGAAAGGCTTTTTTAGAAATTTCAAACTTAAGGGTGGGAATGGATAGACTGAAATAATGACGTGTTTCAGGGTTTTTAGAGTTCCACATTTTAAAGGTGGGAAACGGGAGGTGAAAAATTTTATCGGTTTTTTTAAAGGGTGGGAGGGGAATGAAGATTGAAAGTTTGAATGGGTGTAACCAAAATTAGTTCCAGCAAAAAGTACGTATAAACCATCTCGAAAGTGAGTAGTACCTGTAACAGGAATTTGTGGTCTACGCAAGCGAAGCTGCGGGCGGTTGCTAGTAAAAAATATACAAATAAAAAAATAAAATTAAATAAAAATTGGTGTTAAAAATATTTTTATTTTTTAAATTAATTCATTTTATATCTTAATACAATTAAAGTTTCCCTGAAACAGGGTTAATTTATTAAATAATGTCATTTTAAATAAGAGATTGCAGGCCGTGGAATTTTATCTTTCTAATCGTATTTCGAAATATGATTTAATTAATAATGGACTCTGTAAGGATTAATTCATCATATCGGACGAAAAAACCTTTGATGCGCGAGTTGAACTCGCACTTCGCCAGTTTTTTATGAATATAAAAAGTATGCCACTAGGTTACAGTTTAACTACGATTGTTACAGCAAAATGTAAGCCATACTTATTGAATCTGACCTGGCCAGGTGCCCTTTTCATTGAATGATTATCAGATTAGCTACCCTAGAAAGTAAGATTCGGCCTTATTTCAAAAAGTTATAAAGGTAGACGAAAACACTAGGGTCAAAAGATGCAAGAGCTTGCAGGGCAAAGTATGGTAGCACTTAATTAGTCCATAACTTTCCTAATGTCCTCCGATAATTGCGAGAAGCGCGAAATCTGTAGATTTCTTTTCTAGGAAACTTTTTTTTAGACTTATGTTATATTTCATATTTGTTAAAATTATTACTAATATTTAAAACGAAAATCTTAATTTATGGTTTATACTGGCAACTGAAACGAGAATTAGGGGAATTCTGCATTAGTCAAAGTTGAAGTTTTTGACGTATTAGTACTAAGGTGTCCATAATGTTTAGATTAGTTAATAAGAATACTTTAGTAGTTGCATTTTGCCTTCTTTTGCCTATGATGTGGCCGTATTAATAGGTTGCCAGATATTTCAATGAATATGAAAGATGCCAACCTATGTATTGTTTTAAAGAGAAACGTTTTTCGTCAAAATAGGAAAATAATTTAGTTACGGATCTGACACCATACGGGTTATGAATTTGACGTCATATATGCATTTGAGAGACTTGTGTATGTGATTTTGATGGGGTATTGAATCTGTCCGTATCTCCGGTGCCAATCGAAAGGAAGGAGGCCATCATATTAATATTTGAGATCCTTAGGTCTCGCACCAGCGTTGAATTTTGAGACATTTCGGCCCTAGAAATAATGTTTCGGTACCTAGAGTCTTTTAAATCCATTTTTATCCGCCGAATGATTGAAAATTCCTGAGATTGCTGGGTTTTTTCGGGAAAGAAAGGAGCTTGGTTGTCTGTACGAACTTATGTATTCAAGTTCCCACGTGCGCTCAAGGCGGTGAAGTGCGACAATATATATGAGAAATATATTTCAAACATAAATATCTACAGAATCCTTGATCTTTTGAATAGGGTGTTTAGGCTCATTGGGATCGTTTCAACGAGATATTTCCTGAGTAACGGTTCTGAGGGCCTCGGCGTGCAAAAGTACCTATGCAACTTATCGTCGCGCTTGAGTCTTTACTTCTGTGGGATTTAAGATAGCTTTATTTCTGTAATCAATGGGAGATTTGTATTCAAAAGGGTATTATACATAAAGGAAGCATGCTGCTAATTTACTAAGGTGATTGAGATATCGATATTTGAAGCTTTGATTTTTAGAGTTACTAATTGCTTCACAATTTATTTTGGAAGTGAGAAGCCTCCGTCGACTGATCATATTTTCTGCGGGTTACCGCTTTTAGTGACTAGCTCTCTTGAACTTCTGTTTGCTTGCTTCTACTTTTCTATCGAGGTGGATAGAAGTCGGGCTACTACCGTTTATTTTATTTTATTGTAAATTTGATGATTTAACAGTATTTCGTTCAAATCCAACCAGTATTTTTGATGCTATCGCGAGTTGTAGTACGCGGTGCTCACGCGAGACTTCATTTCCAGTGCTTACGTTCGTGGTTTATGATCTCTTATAGATATTAAAATTACTTGTTAATAATGAATGTAAATTGATTCCCATCATTCATGTATGTTTTTTTACTCCATAACTATACTGATGTATGTTTGTAGCATTTTAATTTGAAACCTGCTAAACCAATTTTGACAAATGTTCGAATTAAAGGTTCTAATTTACTAAATTACGACATAGGTTATTGACACGGATATACAGAAATCTTTATACTCATATAAAAAAAGTTTACTTCAGTGTCACGGGTTAAGATAGGCTTAGAGAGTTTTGTTCGATCTTATTCGAAAATTAAAAAGTTCCTGTTATGGTCTTATTTATCCTACGTAACTTTGTCACCCTAATCAGAAAGAGACAATATGGCACCCACTAACGTCCTTGTTATTTTATCTTTTTAATTAGTTTTCAAGGTCAAATTTCTAGGACCTCAAAATTTCTTTGTACAGCTTATTCTAGTTGTACGAAGTACTTACTAGTTCCATGAAAATGCATTACGGTACAAGTTTCAATGTCATAAAGATCTTCATAGTAAATGTATTAAAGAACTATTAAAAAATACATATAATGTCTTACGAAAGGCTCACTCTGTATTTTAATTTTATGGTGCCAAGTAAACGTTAATTTATTTATATATTTATTTAAAGGCCTAATAAAGCATGAACCCAGGGCTTCAAAAAATAATACTCATGATTGACATCGATTGACTTGCTTGACATCACTTACTTGACATTGCTTGACACATTACAGCGATTACAAAATAATTTAATATTTATTTTATTTTGTGATTTATTTGGAATGTGTTAGGAATGATTTGAAAGCAGACAGAGAAAAAGAAAAAAAATATTTGTGATATTTTACAAACTTACACAATACTTAAATCCAGGTATAATATGTCTGACCGTATAAAGAACACACTTCAAACATCAAACGAGGAAGTAATCGAAGAATTAACGAAAGATTTAAAAACTTCTTTGAGTGTGGAAGAACAGGTAGAGAAATGTACCATAAATCCTGGAACCAGTTCAGAAGAATTACCTTCGCCCACAAAGAAACCTACGAATAAAGCTGGTATTGAAATTTTTACAATTTACTATGGAATGACATCTCGTCTCAATGATGCATTGTCATCTATTGCAGTATTGCTAACATTTCTTAAATTCATAAAATAAGTTCAGTAGATTACAACAAACTATTAACAGAAATATATAAATAAAAATGATGGAGATGTTGGATAGTTCGCGCTTCTCGCACGCTCGCGCGGCGTCCGCCACCCACCACTACCTAGTGCAGCAAAGAACCATGTATATTACTGTAGGTACCTACCTAGATTTCAGAACTAGATTCCTAAATCCGAAAGTACATAATATATAAAAAATGGGACTAAAATAAATATCGCTATTTCTTCTCAGGTCACTATATGCCAACATTTGAGCATGCCAGTGTGTTTTAAAGTGTACCTATCTTCCATTACATGTAGGTAGTACAATACCATACCATCAGCACATTAATGCTCACTGCAGGGACTTATGATGGTATGAGAGGGCTTGAAGCTTAATTCACCACACGGCTCCAATGCATGTTGGTGGATTTAAACGACTTCCATCCATTGGTTTCAACCAAGACTGATGGCTTAACATGCTCTCCGAGGCACAGTCAGTGGTAGTTATGTATATAAGTTAGAAAAAAACTTATTTGAATTTTTGATTTGAACCAAAGCCTTCTAAACAAGAAACGGGCTCACTACCACTTGGCTATCATGACATGTAATATTACTTAATGTAAAGTTAATAAATTTTTCTATAGAATATGTAATTAAAATTGCCCGCAAGGCAACATGACCAGAATCCTACTCTTTGTTATGACTATATGTTATGGATAAACTTAATGTTGTTAAAGATTAGCTGGTTTAACTTGAGCTTAATTTTCATGTGCTAATGTTCATCTTTATATGTGTGAAAGACACATTAGTCGAAAAGGCTAAAGATACAGCTGATTACTACTGATGAAGTGATCTATTTGTATAGTGCATGTTGGAGAGGGTTGCCAGAATAACAAAACTCTTTATTATTACAAAAATTTTTTATTGCAAGAGATAATCAATATTATGTACATAAGTTAGAACAAACTCATTAGTACATACCCTGGAATTTGAACCACGGCCTTCTAAACATGAATCTAGCTCACTACCAGCGATGTGAAAACCAGCTACATTTAAAAAACGCGTTTCGGATTATAAACTATATAATTTTAGCATGTTATTTTATATGCTATGCTATAGCATAACGAGCAAGGCAGCGTGCGGTGCGTTTAGCGCAACAAACGAAACACGTCCTACAACGAGGCGTGATCGCGCGTGACCACGCGTGACTGATTAGTCTGCTGATGTGCTCTGCTGTCGCGCGCGATCGTGTTCGCGTCTCGTTGTCTCGTTGCGTTGTACGTGTTTCGTTGAACGCTAGTCAAGTCAGTCAGCGCGCGGTCGCGCTTGTTGTAGGACGTGTTTCGTTGTGCTGAATGTATTGCTCTATTGGTAAGACGAGCCTGTGGTATCGCGTGGCGCTATTAAATAGCGCCAAGAGGCAACCAATATAATACGCTAAATCCGTTGACCTTAAATAACGCGCTTAAAATAATGCTGTATGCTACTTGATACTTGAAGACGGGCTCTTTTTCCGCAACTCGACGTCAAAGCGCCTATTTTGCGTAGGTGGGCAGCGTCATTCTCGCCACCCCAGCTCCACCAGAAAGCCCAGCAGACTTCACGTTGCCGATGGCTTCCGGGAGCGACCTCACTGAATTGAGGTGTTTGGCCCGGTAGGTGGCCACTCCTTCGCACTCAACGAGCACGTGAGCGGCCGTTTCCTCCGCCTCCATGCAGACCCTGCATAAAGGACTGTCTGTAATACCCATATTAAACAGGTGTTTGTTAAAAGGACCATGACCAGTCAGAGCTCCGACCACCAAGCGTAGTTGGTCTCTTCTCAGTCGAAGCAACCTACGTGCCAGATTATTATTAAGTTTTGGCATGGCTGCCCTGGCCTGTCTGCACTCTAAATGGTTCATCCAAACCGGTTCATGCTGTAGTCTCGTGATTTGACGCAGCGTTGACCGAATCCAGCTATATGGCAATGGCAAAATGGGTTTAGGGCCCATCGCCACTGCCTCTGAATCTTCTCTCGCCAGCCGGTCCGCCGCGTCATTTCCACAAGAGCCGCTATGTCCCTTTATCCACTGAAGTGTAACAATGTTATGGTTACATACCTTCGTCAGTGCTCGGTGACAGTCATAAATTAACCCCGATGTAATAGTGTTACTTTCCAGGGCTTGTAGTACCTCTCTGCTATCCGAGAGTATGCGAATGCTAAATTCATTTACCTCCCTAGCGACGATTGCTTGTGCTGCCAGAGTATAATGCCTGTGCATTCCGCCTGGAATACGGAATTACAGGTTCCCAGCGGCTCAGATATATTAATGTTTAAGTCCTCGGATGATACACCGGTTCCAGTACTTGACCTTGTTTTGGAGCCATCCGTGTAGATCGTAAGCTCTTTTGAGTCACAACCTTCATCATAAGGGTGCAGCTCTATCTTATATTTTTTGTCGAAGACAAATTGTTTGGGGATCCTATCATTTACAGCCATGAGCATTGGCTGTGACTCGATGTATTCATCGAGTATTTTAGAATGTGGAACCCTGTTGTCAATCCATAGATTCGGTGCTTTTAATCGCATTGCTGCAGCGGCCGCTTCTTGTTTTATAAAAAGGTGAAGCGGCAGCAGGTCCAGCATGACTTCAAGGGCCGCCGTAGGGGTAGTTCTCATGCACCCTGTGGTCGCCATGCAGGCCAGTCTTTGGAATGTTTGTAGTCTGGCTATTGCCGTGGTCAGGTTGACTCTAGTCCACCAGACCACAGCACCGTAACTTAATGCTGGTCGTATCACCATCTTGTACAGCCACAACGTAATATATGGAGATAGTCCCCATTTTTTACCTACCATGTTGCGGCATTGCCAGAAGGTTATACATGCTTTGTTCAGTTTTTTGTCTAAATGACTACTCCAGTTCAACTTGCTGTCAAGGATCACCCCCAGATATTTGACTTCTGTAGAAAGATGGAGGTCTGTGTTGAAGAATTTAGGTAGTCGGTAATTACCCAATTTTCTTTTGTTTGTGAACATTACCAGTTCCGTTTTCACTGGGTTTCACTGTTAGTTCAAACTCTGAGCACCACCTTTCCACTATTTGCAAAGCCCCTCTTGTCACTTCACAAGCCGTGACGGCAGTTTTGTTAATGACAAGAATAGCCAGATCATCGGCGTAGCCTATTGTGTAAAAGTGATTCTCATTGAGTTTGGTGATTAAATCATTGACCACCATATTCCATAGTAGTGGCGAGAGTACACCTCCCTGGGGGCATCCTTTCACCACTGTGGCCCGTAATTTGCTGTCTGCAAACCTGACAATTCTTTTGCTCAGCATGTTTTTAATCCACTCAACCATAACTGGATTAAAAACATGCTGAGCAAAAGAATTGTCAGGTTTACCTAATTTAATAACTTTTGATACCTTTATTTGCTTCTTTTTTATTTTGTGATATAAGATAATTTTATTTAACTGTGTATTTACATTGGCTTTAAAATAACAAAGATTGTTAATGACGAATTATGGGCCCTAGTCTATACTAATATTATAAAGTTGAAGAGTTTGTTTGTTTGTTTGAACGCGCAAATCTCAGGAACTACTGGTTCAAATTGAAAAATTATTTTTGTGTTGGATAGTCCATTTATTGAGGAAGGCTATAGGCTATTATTACATCACGCTACGACCAATAGGAGGGGAGTATAAATGAAAAATGTTGCAAAAACGGGAAATATTATTCCTTTTGAGAGCTTCCGTTAAGCGCGCTGCTTAAACGGTTGATTTTCAGCAGAAATCATGTATTACGGAATTGTTCTGATTTAAAAGTTCTAACCAAAAGTCCGCAACACCATATGTATATGTTTTAAGGTTGACTTACTATAACATTTTTTATGGCAATCAAATTTGTTGCTAGACACGGCCGAAAATTTATTTGTTTGGATGATGACGATGATACCATAGTGTAATGATACTTTATGGTTGGAATAGCGCCCCACTCCGACTTCGAATGGGTGCAATGTATCATACTAATGTGTGGAACGGGAAGAGGAACGTTTCCGTAGTCCACCCGGGCGAAGCCGAGTACGACCTCTCTGAAATATATGTTCTTTTATATATTTAAATTCTTACATATACATTTTGAATGCCTTCGAACCTTGTGATCACAAAACATATAGATCTATAGTAATTTTTTTTTTTCAGAAATTCCAGATTTTGAAAAAGAGTTTGATGATGACCATGCAGACAGAGACAAGGACAACGAAGGGAGCGACTATGATTCAATAGATGAGGTGGCACTAAAAGATGAGGAATTAATACTAACAGAAGATCAAAAAGCGGAACGTCAGATAATCGCAGAAGAATTGAAGAAATTGGGTAACTTAGCATTCAAAGATGAAAATTACGAACTCAGCCTGGAAAAATATACAGAGGCATTGAAAATATGTCCTTTACAATATGCTCAACAAAGATCTATACTGTATTGTAACAGGAGTGCAGCGAAAATGAAATTAGAAAAGTATGATGGGGCTATAAAAGACTGTACAAAATCAATTGAACTGGATGATAAATATCTTAAAGCTTATATCAGGTAATATTGTTTATTTGTTTTCATGTAGGAAATATTTCATTTTTACATTCTATCGTGCACTATATTATTTTTATATAGTTCAGGCCCAGTAGCGGCTTTGTGGCTGAAAAAAGTGAGGCTGAGCCTCGTAATAAAACATACAATGTGTAATTTTAACAACTATCCAATTTGTAATGTTCTTTGGTAAAAAACCGATGGCTGACTTAATTCCTTTTAATATTTTTCAATGGAAAGATATTGAGATATGACTACTCAAACCTTTCCCGAAAAAACCAATAACCCTAGTCACCATTTACGGCCGCTGCACACTCCGCTGATTCCCTGAACGATCAAACCGTCGGCCAATTACAAAATCATTAGAGCGCGCTGGCCCTTAGTTCCGCAGTTTGTGTCATCTCCATCTCAACGTCTCGGGCGCGTCGTGAAAAAGAAGGCAACCAAACGTTATAAAATAACATTGTAGATAAAATAATTTATTATGGAAATGTAACCTATATTTTTTATTTATGTAATGAGGTCTATTTGTGATACTTAACATCTAGAAAATTTTCGTATGGTTGTTAAAATTTCTTCCTGTATAATAAAAATAATAGGCGTCTCGTGTATCTACATTAATAATTTTTGCAAAAAAAGTAGCTGGTAGATGCGAGAAATTAGTATCGAACGTAAAAAACATTTTGAAATTTTTGTCTGTCGGTTTGTTTGTTCGTTGGTACGCGCATCACGCGAAAGTTATTGAATTAAACATCTAATTACTGTAAATTATGAAGCTTTGTTCTGAGTTACATTTTTAGTGTTAATTTCATCCAAATTGAACTACAGATTCTGAAGATATTCATAAAATTTATAAGTTTTGGCGCTGCCTTGTCGCTTGTGCCCGATTTTGCTGGGCGGCGGGGAGCATGCCTAATATAGAATGAGAGAGGTTATGTCCTTGTAGAGGTGGCGAGAGGACACTGGATGCAGGCCGCTACCAGTAGATCCTATTGGAAATCAATTGGGGGGGCTTATATCCAGTAATTGACTTCCTATGGCTGAGATGATGATGATGAGCTTATGCAGGTCATTATCTAATCGATACTTGGACCTGCCCAATTTGACCAACACTCAAACAAACAGACAAAACACATATAGATTTACTTACGGTTTTTGCTGTCCGTCACATACCCACATACACAATTTTTCTTGCAATTGCAGAAGGGCGCAATGCTACGAGGCGACAGAGAAGTATGAAGAGAGCTTATCCGATTATAAGAAAATTCTAGAATTGGACCCGTCCCACAAAGAAGCAGCGAAAGCGATCGTGAGATTACCCCCCTTGGTGGAAGAGAAAAATGAAAAGTTGAAAACTGAAATGTTGGGCAAACTAAAAGATTTGGGTAACATGATATTGAAACCGTTTGGTTTGTCGACTGAGAATTTTCAGTTAGAACAAGACCCCGACACCAAAGGCTATAAAATTAATTTTAAGCAATAGTATAAGTTTCTTAAAATATAATTATTTATATAGGATTTTGGCTTTCAGTTTTATGATTCATGCAAAAACCAGTGTCACTCGTCATATTTCATTTGAATTTCGTACCACCTGAAATCGATTCTCAAAAACCACTACTTTTTTTCCATGGCTTTATCGTCATTTTTTCATCATCATCAGCCTATAAACGACCCATAGTTGGGCCTATTGACCTTTAAAAAGTAATAAATAAAAAAGGTGAAATTAAAAAAAAAAAAACAACAAAAAAACATAAGTAAAAATTTTCAATACGTAATTCAAGGGATATTATGCATCGCACGAAAGTGAAATTCGGCGCGTCAGAGCACCAACATACAAATCTGATAGCCCCTCTTCATAAAGGCTCCTTCCTCTATACGATGGGCCATCATGTTGGCCCACTGGGATGGGCCAGTGTGTAGAGGGCGCAGTGGTGTCGGATGGCTTATAACGCGGTGGGATGGCGACGGGATGGCTGCGGCGTCGCTTTTTCGGCCGCACATCAAAGGCAGTTAAGAAATCACAAGTCAATGCCGCCATCGTGTAGGTAGTTGCGTTTCAACCATCGCATGGCCATTTCGCTGGTACAGCGCTGGCCCACGTGTAGAGGAGCCTCAATAGGCCACTATGCTGGCCCACTATGATGGTCCATCATGTAGAAGGTATAGTGGTGTGTTGGTCCATCCATGGTGGCCGACAACGGAACGTGATGGCTCTGTTGTCGGTTTTTCGTGCAATAATCAAAGGGAATGGCGTCTAGAGGCGGCGCGCCTCGACATGATGGCCCAATATTCAGTTTGATGATCGGCGCCGTAGAGTGTACTTATGTGTTATTTCCCGGAATAATATATTACTATGTCGTCACTAACGTGGAGTAATGTCGAAACTTAATATATTTAATGGTAATAAAAAAAAAGTAGCAGCTGTGACTAATTGTAATACTGAACTGATCATAGGCGATCATGTGGATGGTTGCTGCACAATGATGGCAGCTATGATGGGCTTCATACAGTGGACCAGCATAGTGGCCCATCATTAAGAAAGACTTAGAAATTCGTTGTGCCATTTTTAACCACGACGCAATGGAGAATAGTGTAGTGTGCGGTTATGCTGAGAGGTGGTTTGTGTGTGCAATAAAAGAAACAAAATGAACGCATGATCCATCCCATTTATCTCCAAAACGGATTGACCGATTTAGATACGATTTTCTGTAAAAGGTTTGTGACTCATTGTCGATGGTTCTTAGAAAAGTGTTATGGAGTTAACCCGCTACAGAAGATGTTGCAATAAACATTTTTCTTCTTGCTTTTTTATGTGAACTGCTGAGGGTCTGATGATGGAGCAGAAAAACATACTAACCATAATAAACATAAAAACTACTCGAGCTCTTTTTTTTCATAAAATCAAATTATAATAAAATAAAATAAATAATGTAAGACTTCAAACATACAGAAGGCGACATTAACAGAGGAATTCTTTAAAAAGTTTAAAATAAAAAACAAAATTAAAAACGCCGGATGTAAACGTTGTAAGCCCGAAAGGATTTAATAATATTTTTGAAAAATCCCTTATTAAAAACAAATAAGTATCGAAAATTTAAAATCCGTCGGGGGCTGCCATTGCCATCTGTGTTTCCAATTTCAATTAAAATAGAGCAGTATAGAAAAGCTATTATGCGTTAAGTAGAGTTTGAGTAATTTATATCAATGACCTTAAAGATTTGATATACTCTACCTCTGTGCTACTCTAGATAGACTTTCGGCATCAAAAAACGTATATAAAAATATCACCTAACAGTTCGGTTATAACTGGCGCGTAAAGGTTAAGTACCTACCTACAAGTTGTACACGGTTAGTATGGAGTGGCGAGAGTGCGTGGTATGTTTAATCACACAACAAGCATACAAAATTTGGCGGCTTTTTTATTGGCATTGGAAGTATCACGCGGTTCTATCTATTTATTTATTATCTATTCATGCCTAAAAATAAACAAAGTTGTATAGATTGTCATATGTCGTACATAGATTGTATTCGTGGAGCTTACGTACAGTTTAGTCTCAAATGTGAATGTACCTATGTAAAATCATCGACATACATCATTGTACTACCGAAGTCCCTCTTTCACCTTGAGAATTATTTCTCTGGTCGCACTTCGTAGGCACTTCAAGTATCTTAAACCCTTTTTAATCGTTTATAGACAATTAAATTCGACATTCGACAAAATTTTCATATGTTCAAACGCAACAACCAAACCGCTTCATTTAGTTAATTTTTTGCCGCGGGACTTCTTTGGTGGCGCGAACTCTATTTTACTCAACATGCAAAAAGTTCGTTAAGATCAAAATTAAATTCTAATATAGGTAATCTATTTAAAGAAAACATAATATCTGACAGCTGACAGGTGAAATTGAAAATGGAATTTAGTATTTTATTCATGTAACATCATATGTGTTTATTTAATTTTTTTAATATTTTGGGCCCAAAATTAAAATTAACTAGAAATTTATTACATAAATAAAATAGATGTCACCGGATCGGACATGCTTTAGAAAATCACGAAGCGAGCAAACAGGTATGTCTATAGAAATGGAAAAGTCGGTGTGCGTAATGGTGTGTGCATGTGTGTCACTCATCGATTTATATGTACCTAGGTAAACCAAGTTTCCACCAAGTATAATACACTGTATTATACTGTCATATCCATACTGTATCACTGTATCATACAGTGTATTATACTTGGTGGAAACGAGGTTGAAATTAAATTGCGAATTAACTACCGATGCATCTCTAGTAAGTCTGGCTATGTAGGCACGCGTCAACTTGAACACATACCATAGTAAGTCCATCGACCGCCAGTGCTCTGCGAAGTTCCACTCACAGATACTTGCGGCCACCATTGCAATGATTCATTGTGTTCAGTGACTTTATTAAGTCTGTGGGGTCGGCTTTCCATTGTAGCCTGATGAAAATTATGTTCATAAAAATGATCAATTTGAAATCTGGCTAAGATTGGTTGATGGTCCATCATTTCAAAAAAATAGGTTAGGTTATGGTAAGCGAAGCGAAGCGTCGAGCCACTAATAAGCCTTATAATTTTTTTTCGTTTCCTTAAAAAAATATTTACTGCATGAGGTTCCTACACCCCTCCCCCATAAGCCTGATTAAATATTTTGTAAATTTTCAGCAGGCTACATTGGAAAGCGCTACCCGTCTGTGGATACTATCTATATTTGTTAAACAACAACTTTAACAACTCTAGAAATGGAACAAATAGATGATGTAGATATTCATGCTCAGAAATATTGATCCCGGACGGGAATCGAACCTTTGCTTCCGCAGTTAGGTTCTCTAACCACTCAACCAATCGATAGTTACTACTATATCCATACTAGCATTATGACTTCACTCGTGGTACATTAATTTGTTTTTCTTTCGACAGTATATATAGTATGTATGCATGGCAAGTCTCGTGTCTGTCTGTCTTTAGGTAGGTACCGAAACGAGAATAAGATGGCAAATGAATTAGTACCTGTTCCAGCTTGCGTCATACTTCCATGTTTGCTTTGAATTCGAAGCGAATAGCATGGCAGTAGGAATTAAATGAGAGTCGAGAGTGGGCCCGTAAACCGCACATGCGTAAAAAGCTCTGTCTAATTTGGGACTAGATGAACGCGTGCGACACGTCCCACATATTATTATTATTATTACCTGATGACATGTAAAATTATTGACTAAACCCATTTTTATTTCAGCATATCAAAATGGCACCATGCTGTAGAAGAAAGTTAGTATGATTTTTGTTAATTTATTTTCATTCGTTGGTTTAATTAAATTAAACAATTTGTATAAAGAATCACTTATACTTTGACGACCGCTTAGCCTAGTGGGTAGCGACCCTGCCACGAGGCTGGAGGTCCCGGGTTCGAATCCCAGGTCGGGTCAGTATTTATATGATGAATATTGATACTGGTACCCGGTCTTGGTTGTTATATGTATGTGGTGTCTTCGCAAAAATGTTTATATATGTATATATTATAAAGCATATTTAAGTGTTTATATCAGCTGTCTAGTAACTCATAACACAAGCATAATATTTGCTTACTTTGGGACTAGATGGCGCTGTGTGGGAAGTCCCATGTATTATATTGTATTACTTATCTTGAATAAATATTTTTAATAGATATTTAGAAAGATAGAAAAGGAGATATAGTTAACATTACTGAAAGCATTTTCTGTGATGAATCAACTAATCAGAGAGTTACCTAGTATGCAGAGTTATGTAATAAAGTAAATTAAACTAGACGTACCTACTTATCTTGGTTCGATTCTCACGTATGCTGAAATTATTGATTTCCAAAAAAAAGGTTAGGTACTACATAAATTGAAGGAAAGTAGTAATGTATTATATACTAGCGACCCGCCCCGGCTTCGCACGGGTAGCAGAGCATATAAGCCGCAATGTTTTTTCTGTCGTAGTGTCATATCAGCTTTTTGCGTCGAACACGTGGATTGGATTTAATTACCTTTAAATGTGACGTAAGTTCATCCTACTTGGAGTATTATTAAAGTATTTTATTTCGAAATGTATAAATATACATATAACTTAACCTAACCTAACTACGCGTGTCGCGACGTCCCGTATGGCCGCCCCGCTGGTCGCGCGATATCTATATTTTTCGATAGCTCCTAAGATATTAATTTAATTTGTATAGTGTAAAGATCGATTATAATGTGCATAACATGCTGAAGATAAATAACGTATTTAATTTGATAAGGATTAATACTGTACTTGTATAAATTGCTTTCCAATTACCTCATCATATGACACCATTTTTTAAACATAAAAATGGGTATAGTAAGTTATCCATGAAAGATAGACATATGCCATCGCGGACTTTGCTTTAGTCCTATATAAGACACAATTCCGCCATATATTATTTTGTTATATCTCAAACGGATTAGGCAGCGTTTTCGATGAAAGATCCCAGCTGGCTTGATTTTTTCCGATTTCTTCAACAATAATGGTCATATTTCAACTTTGCACAAAACATTAATAAATTGTACACGTAAACCTTCCTCTTGAATCACTCCGTCCATTAGTGCCAATAATAAGCCAACCTACTCGGTAGTTTTTGAGTTTATCGCGTTCAGACAGACAGACAGACGCGGCGGGGGACTTTATTTTATAATATGTAGTGAATTTAATATTTACATCATAAAATAAGTTTGAAAGATGATATTGTCAAAAAACAGTTTTTGGGCGCGTCTTTTTTCAAAATGGCGGCGTGAGCGGCAAAACGAGATGGTAATGAAAATTCAAAAAGTGCACGTCTACGAATTCACTAATTTTCAATGAATGATTAGTTACCTACCCCGATTTGCGACATCTATCGATTTTAAATTATAATATCGACCACACCACGAAAAGCTTGGAAATAAATATTACATTTTATTTGACTATGCTTCAGGTGGGTTTGTTTAAATCTATTGAAAGTTACATATTATATTATGCCTTGAGAAGTGTTCATCATTAATCGAGCAATGGATGCCCCATAATAAAAAATGAGGAAATACCTACGAGGAAGAAAAAAATATGCGTCAGCAGGAATTATGGTGCCTATAACGTAATTAAGATGACGCGTAGTTTTTCTTCCTCCGTTTCCTGGTATTAATGATGAACTCGATCAACAACGAGCGCGTCTTGTTGTTTTTTCATTTTACAGAAATATAAGATAAGATAAGATAAACATTTATTTCTCTTAAAAACCTAAAAAGTATACATTAAATGACACAGTTTTTTTTTTTTTATAAAATGGTATATAGGCTAAGTTACTCTATGGTTATTCATTGACGCTAAAATGGGTCGAGACCTGTTCTATAGCGTCAACAATACATTACAAAAGAATTTTACAATGCCAAAATTGGTAATACAGTGTCAGCCTGTTAAACTGAGATGTTAATGATATCAGCGACTTTAATTTATTATTAAAAACAGAGTGTGTAAATTTGTGTGGAGATGAGAATTTTGTGTTATATACTATTTAAGTATGTACTTTAAGAAACATGGTCTTGTAGGAAGAAATAAGGTCTTCAGTTTGGGTGTACGAAAGAGATTGAAGCCAGCCCGTTACTATTTTCTTACAGTCAAGAGTAGAAATTTGAGAAACACTATTTACTTTTTTATAAACAAAGGGACCGAGGAAAGGAAAGAAAACTTAAGAAAAACTAATAAGTGAAAGTTATGTTATTGATATCTACAAAAATGCCCAAGATAAAATTTTTTAGAGTAAATCGTGCGATGACGTCACTCGGTTACATTACTATGGGCTAAAGTGGATAATTTGTGCGTAGTGACGTCACGAGCGGGTCGTAGCAACGGAAACTTTGATTTGTTATATCACAGACAAGTCAACCTTATAGACCACGCTTTGACAGGGAGTAGCATTCGCCAAGGCTATGTAGTGACACTACATAACTACGTCACTAGTGAGCCGTCAGTTGGAAGCACGTCGGAAGCCATTAAATTGTCAATTTTGAACGAGCCAATGAAAACTAGCCGACCTCTCCCCGCAACCCGCCACTTTTTGGCGATTTCGTTTTCGTACTGACGTTTATTAAAGCGTGGTCTAAAGGTTGACTGGTCTGTTTGTTACATATACAGCAGTAATTGGTATTTTCTCGAAATTCAAATAGTATAGTCATCAGTTTGTTTTAATCTAGCGTGTGAAATAGATTATGATAGGTACATAATTTTGTTGAAGAGGACAAACTCGAATCTTTTACGCATGATTCTTTTAATTTTTTTTGTAATAATCTTACATATTAAATTTGTTTCAGGATGTGCAGAACGTAAGTCACCAATTTGTTTTTTTTTTTTTTTTTTTCATCAAGACACGGTAAGCAGTAATTTTTGTACTTACCTACCACCGAACTTCGGATGTAGCAAACTAGAAGGCGCACACTTCCTAAAATTAAGTCATCAAATCATTCGATAGTGTTTCACTGGTTGTGATGGTTTATACACAAAGACCTAGACACAATACAAACATCTATTTACCAATCGTGTCATACCTGCGCGCGTTCAGCCCTTGTCGCCCTTTATCCGATGATTCAAATGTGATGACTTCGGTTTTCGAACTGAACAGTCAGCATTTACTCCTCTATTAAACTACTTATTTCAAAACTCGTTGGTACCCACGCAATTACGCAACATAGTATATTACTGGCTTTCCATCTGCGCGTGGACCTCACATTTGTACTGGGACCTCTGAAGGGACATAACATAGTGAAAAGTAGCCGAATGCTCTTCTTCAGTGTTGAAGCTATCGCAATATCAAATATCGTTTCTTGTTCGCTTGTCGGTGTTTTGCGCCCGAGCAAAGTATCTTGTTTGGTCTTCCACAATATACGAAAAGTTTACAAAGCATAAATATGATTTAAAAAATGAAGACTTAAAAACTTAAATATGTTTCTCTCGGTAACCGTTAGTTTGCGCCATCTGCTCACTTGAAACTTTTTGTTTAGTTCGATAGGTATAAGCTCTACACTCTTACACTCTCTATAACTTTGTATTACATTCGAACGTAGTTAAACTTTAAACATGTTTTTCTCGGTAACCGTTATCTTGCACCATCTTCTCATTTGAAACTTTAGGTTTAGTTCGGTAAGCTCTACATGCTCCATAAGAAAATGCGTTCAGCCGAACATCCGGTGTAGTGTATTTACCTATGTATGACCTTTCGTATCAGGCGCAAAAATGTGTGTCACGCAAAAAAGTTTTATTTTTATAACTTCAAATTCAAATCATATCACTCTGTCTCGATTTTTGGTGACGATTAATTAATTGCACAAAGAATAACGGAACCAGTAACTTCCAACGTGTCCATCAAATAGAGTCTTCGACCAGTGAAAAATTTATTATGTCTCTACCACAGACAAGTCAACCTTTAGACCACGCTTTAACAGGGAGTAGCATTCGCCAAGGCTATGTAGTGACACTACATAACTACGTCACTAGTGAGCCGTCAGTTGGAAGCACTTAGGAAAACATTAAATTGTCAATTTTGAACGAGCCAATGACAACTACCCGACCTTTCCCCGCAACCCGCCACTTTTTGGCGATTTCGTTTTCGTACTGACGTTTATTAAAGCGTGGTCTAAAGGTTGACTTGTCTGTGGTCTATACTCTATACATATGGTGAACACTCGAGCAGACCCTCTCATCTGAGGAGGAAGATAAAAAAAACCGGCCAGATGCGAATCGGACGCACACACAATGGGTTCCGTACCGCCGTACGATGTAAAAAAAAAACACGCTTCTTGTATGGAGACCCTCTTCAATTTTTACCTTAACTTAATTTTATTATTTGTTGTTATAGAAACTATAGTATTACATACCTCATGAAAATTTTAAATGTAAATAATGATGTCACAGCCACCAATCACTAAAAATGTCGAAAATAACACGTTTCTTGTATGAGGACTCCATTAATTTGTAAGTTTATTTTATTTTCATTATTTGTTGTTATGTCGTCGTGATAGCCCAGAGCGCAACGAACCTATCTCAAATTTATAAGGCCCCATGGGGCCATGGTTCGAATCCGGGAGTGTACCAATGAGTTTTTCTGACTTAAGTACACAATATCACTGACTCCGTGCTTTGGAGGGCACGTTAAGCAGTCGGTCCCGGACGCTGTCAATAGATGGCGGTCGTTACAGTTCCCAATCCGCAGTGGAGCAGCGTGGTGGACTTAAGCTCCAAGCCCCCCTCCTCACCCTGGGGGAGGCCTAAGCCCTTGCAGTGGGGTAAAAATGGGCTGATGATGATGATTTGTTGTTATTGTATAATACATATTCCTTGAAAATTTCAAGCGTCTCCTATTACGTTCAGATGATACAGCCCTGTTACAGACGGACGGATGGACGGACAGACAGTGGAGGCTTAGTAATAATAGGGTTACCATTGGTAATCGTTATTTTTTAGCCGCTGCCGCTCCGTGACCGGCCAATTCAAGCGGTGCCGGTATTGTGACCGTCGCTGGAGGGTCCCTCAACGCTGCTGCCGGCCGCGTCGTTGCTGTCGTCGGCGCTGCTGTCGTCGGCGTTGCTGTCGTCGACGCTGCTGTCGGCGGCGTTGTTGCCGACCGCGTCGCTGCTGCGGAAGACGACCGTAAGTAGAATTCTTCTTTTTGTTGTTGTTGTTATATATGTTACGGGCATATGTGGGTAGATGTTGATTCGCTCTCTTGTGCATTAAACGAAATGGCGAGCAGTCCGTGTTTTACTACGTGCCGACTAATAACATATATTTCAATAGTAATGAGTAATTTATATGGAATGTCCGTGGCAATCGAAACCTTCTTAAAACACCTTTATAACTATAGGCAAATTATATCTATGAGGCAAATACAGTAGGGCCTCGTTAGTCCGGTCCGGACCCCCGCTTATTCGGTGATCGCGGTAATCCAGATAATATATAATAATAACGTATACATGACAACAACGTCTAGGCCCCAAACCAAGCATTAGCTTGTGTTTTGGGTACCAAGCAAAGACACCACATACATATAACAACCATGACCCGGTACCAGTATCGATATTCATCATATAAATACTGACCCGACCTGGGATTCGAACCCGGGATCTCCAGCTTCGCAGGCAGGGTCGCTACCCACTAGGCTAAGCGGTCGTCTGCACGATGGACACGATGCGGGCGGAGCGGCGCGGCGTCGCGTCCTCTGGGGCGTTTTTACTACAATATTTTATAAACTTATGTTTTTTTACTGTGTTTAAGTTTATCAAGTTCATTCTTACGTTGCAGTACAAACTATAAGTTTGTTTAGTGTATATAATATTAAACTATTATTATTAAAAAAATTTATGTTTGCCTCAAGGCACTAAATCGCTGGCTGAAGTGTATAAATGGGATGGTAGGTACAAATATATTTAATCTTTTTAGCCACAGCACAAAAATATCACATATCAAACGCTTTTGTAGAACAAGCTGGTATCAGAATCTTGTTTTGGATATCAACTTTAGTTACCTATCTATAGAACGTTTTTGTTGCTTGAAAAATTAGATAAGAGCATATCATCAAGATGGAGCGTCTCATACTTTCATCATCATCATCATCAGCCCATTTTTACCCCACTGCAGGGGCTTAGGCCTCCCCCAGGGTGAGGAGGGGGTCTCATACTTTGAAACTGTCGAAAACGTAAGAAAAATAACGGATTTGTGATTAAACAGATCATACGTCATTATCATTGTTTGTTTTAAACATTTTGTTGAATTGCAGATGAAATGGGTAATTTCAGAATCTTTATTTGCTTTTCTAGTTTCTAGTACTAATTTTACATGTGCGTTGTTACACTGAATTCTAAGTACCTACTTCACAGTGAATTGAATTCGGTCTGAAATTAAAAAACAAAAATGTCAAATGCGTGTCAAAATCTCAACCTATAACCAGTTAAACATCAACGCTTTAATAAGATAAAGGCTCAACCGCTGATACAGTTCCAATCAAACTTTATGGCGTATGTTAACATAGGCACAAGCCGCGTCGCAGTAACCAGTTTTAGGTGTAACGGGACGCAATGGAGCGAGGGGTATATGACTGTCCTTGCGCAAGCACGCTTAAAGCGTTGTATCCGCCATTAAAGTTTGAGGCAAACTATACCTATATTTAATAACACCCCTCTTTTTTCGTCGGGGGTTAAAAATCAACTGGCATATGTTTAGTCAATGGGGTATTTTTTTGCACAGAATTTTAGCTCATGAGATTTTATTGCCACGACGCGGTGTCTACACTACTACTTGCCTACATACTTACTGTGCTGAAAAAAGACTCATAAGAATTTAGTACCTAAGGATCGCTGGTTTTTCATTGCATACATAGACTTACCCACATAAGTGCAAAATAGTATTCAAAGGTAGAAAGCAGAGCTTTGTGCTTGTGTCAAGTTTAGTTTTAAAATGTTTAAAAATAACGATAGAATCGAATGAATGACGGGCGAAACTAAAATAGTCTTTATTTAGACGTGATAAAATGTGAAATCGTCTAATTTAGAAACGTAAAACCGATCTTCGATCACATAGATCGATGAAACTATTGAAAGCTACATACAGAGCCAATCTTTTTGATCGTTCTGAAGTTGAAGAGTAGGTAGTCGCAGTTGGATATCAGAGGGTTGAAAGCGGGCTGTAACTGCTCAAAACCCGCACCTACATCAGCTTCAACGAACAAGAAGTTAGGCGCGAGCAGTAGTAAAATAATTGTACGTACTTGTGTGTGTTGTATGTGGTGGTCCGGATTCAGCCGATACCTGTGGCGATGCCGGTCTCTCTCGGGCTCCTTCAAGCGATGTGCGGCTTGCGACAGACGCTATAAAGTGCGCCGAAGTTGCAGCTAACGGATTAGTGAGGTCGTGAGGAGGTGAATTATTGTTTTATTCAATACTACATAGTGCTCAAGTTTTGTTGTACCACATTTTGTTAGTGCTAAAGTCTTTGAACGAAATTGACAGCAGCGTTTTGCCGGAATCAGCGCGTCAGATCGTTTCATACAATCAATTGTATTTACACTTGTTTTCTATGTACTTGGGGTGTGCAAGACTTCCCCATAACTGAAATGGGTGAAAGTACCTCTCTAACACAGGGGCGACACTCGTGATTATATGTCGTGAACGACCGACGCAGAGGTTCGTGTGATTTTGGAAATTTAACATTTTAGAAATTCAATATTGAATGGAGTGACTGAGTAGACTAATAAAAATACACAGACACCACGGATATGTCTTATTCACCTAATATACATTAAAAATTTTTTTATTTTACAGAAAGAACTTTTTGTCAATGTCCTGAATGCACAGATGTTTCGGGAAAATTTCCAGTGAAAGTTTTGTTTTGTTGGGATAATATTTAATTATATACATGTTTTCATTTTAGTTTTTGTAAATTGTTGTACACTAGGATCATTTTAATAATACAATTATTAATATGCCACCGCCGCCATGTTGTATCATTTCGTAAAAATTGTTCCATTACATTTTTTCCATTAAAATGGAATCACAAATTAGAAATTTCAAATGAAAATTATTATATAAAAATATAATTTAAATGGATCCCATATGACAAAATAAAACGACAATATTTCATAAAAATATATATTTATTTTAATAATAAAATCTATACTTAAAATTGAGTAATTTAAATATTAATAGTAAAACTAATCAATCCCATCCTTCTGTAAAGAGTTTGTTATTTCTTGTAATTCCTCATCTTCTAGGAGAAACTCTTCAACCATTCCGTCTAGTTGTTCGACCTCTGCGCCATCTGGTGTTTCTTCTTGTAAAACACCCTCGTCCAACACCTAAAACACAAGGGTGCTATAATAAGTATGGGGCATGTTTAACTTTTATTGTGTTAACTATGAAATAAGAATATCAGGCAGTGCCACGCCCCATTACCAGAAGTGTCGTGGGTAGATTTTTTCCCCTTCTGCCTAAGTGTGATAATTGGGCTGTGGTGACCGAGTGACTATATAGGCACCCCAACTTTGATAGAAAAGACTTGGGTTCGATTTCCGTTAAAGTTTTGAGTCAAGTAAATACAAGCTCCACTGCCATCGCCATTTCGGGATGATGTGAGTTAGCAGCCCCCAATCCGCACCGGACCAGCGTAGTGGGTCGCGGGACCTGGTTTTAAGTAGTACTCTTTAAAATCAAGTTCCGCGGCCGATTTACGCTCGCTTACATTCCGGTACAAAACGAAAAATACCATTTTTTCCGTGAGAAACAAATATCGCCTAGACGCGTGACATTGAAAATTCATACAAAATATCTATTCAGTTTTGGTTTTGTAAGACGGTCAAATGATTTTATTTATTTTTCTCAAAGATATACGACTATATCTTGTACAACCTTCTTTGGGATAAATCATACTTGCAGTACCGGACCAGAAAGTGTACCGCATTGTTTTAGCAGATGTGCTCGAGCGGTCGAATATACATTTTGAAAATGGAACGAACTCTTTTAAACCCGAACATTGATAACTAAAGAGATAACTCATCTAAGTTTTAATTAAATTTCGAACTGGCACGACAAAAAGAAAGCGCCATTAAATGAATTTAAAAAAGTAAAAAAAAGTAATCAACATTGGAACGCGGCGAATTGGCGGCAAAATTACCTAAACTATTTTTAGTGCTGAAATACAAGAAGTTGCAAAAGCTATCATTAAAAAATGTTTACCACCGAAATCGAAGGACAGGTACATGAAAATGTATGAAAATTTTATTCAATGGAAAAACAAAAGGGAATCTAAATCGTTGTCTGAAAACGTTTCCTTAGCTTATTTTGGTAGAATGGCTACAAAAGTAAAACCAAGTACACTTTGTGTATTATATTCCATGTTAAAATTTACGATATGTCGTGCTGTATGGTTCGGAGTGTTGGGCAACAAAGGAAATAGATGAAAGAAAAGTGCATGTGGCAGAGATGGGAATGTTAAGATGGATGTGTGGTGTAACTAGAATGGACAAGATTAGGAATGAGTACATAAGAGGAAGTCTGAAAGTAGAGCCGGTCATAGAGAAATTGAGGAGCAATAGGTTAGAGTGGTATGGGCATGTGATGAGGAGGAATGAAAGGCATATTGCAAAGAAAGTGATGAGTATGAATGTGGATGGATTTAGGGGTAGGGGACGACCCAAGAAGGTGTGGATGGATTGCGTGAGGAAGGATATGTATGTGAAAGGTGTGTGTACAGAGATGACGACTGACAGAGATGAATGGAAGAAGAACACATGATGTGCCGACCCCACTTAGAGTGGGATAAGGGCAGGAGGATGATGATGATGTTAAAATTTACGATACTAATGAAACATAATATAAACTTGAAACAATATCTGGAAATGACACAAACTAATACAATTCCTAGGAAATCCACTTTCAATTCTCAAAACTGTGTCTTCACTAATTGTATTTTTAAATAAACATTTATGTTATCATGTTATTGTTATAATTTACACGCATCTTTGAGAAAAGTACTGTACAAGCCTTGGCCACGACTGTGCATAACCGGACTCTGTGACACGTGCCTCGGCCCGCATACGATCGTCCGCTTATTCTGCACTTGCGGGCCGCGGCAGTAATCTACTATAATGACATATCCAGAGACATTTTTCATGACAATATCATTACGGTTGGTATATAGAAGTGATCTAAATTCCCCAGCTGTTTATTACAAAAAAAAAATATTAAAAAGTGATAAAGTAACTTCAACCCAATTTACACCATGTTTTGAACAATAAAGTTTTGTTAAAGAACTTTTAAAAAAAATTTATATCAAATTTAAAACTGACGTAGCAACATGCTGTAAAAAACTTACTGTTTGGCCGAGTGATTAGAGAACCTAACTCTAAAGAAGTAGAACTAAAGAAATAGAACCACAGGTCGCCGGTTCGATTCCCGTCGAGGACAAATATTTGTGTGCATGAACATGTCTATTTCTTCCATGTTTGGGTGTAATATATATATACACATATTTATATTTATTTATAATGTATATATTATTAGGAATATTTATATAATGTATATCATTTGTCTAATACCCATAATACTTGCTTACTTTGGGACTAAATGGCGTTGTGTGGGATGTCCCAGATATTATTATGCATTTTAAAAGGACTTGGCCTTAATGTTGAGAAGGGCTGTACTCCGGCAATACAGGAATAAAAGCCTTATAATGATGACCAGTAGTGTCACGGCCTAAAATGGTGTTTCATCTTCGTGATTGTCTCTCAAGAGACTATCGTATAATGATAGAGCTTTGGGATTGTGTAATTATAAGAAAAGTTTTTTTTATTATTTACAATAATGAAACCAATATAGGGGCTGTTTCATAACAAAAAATATGCCTTTCGCCAGTACGAAACCAGTTTAACCTTTCATCACCAGCGGAAAATACCGGATTTCACGGTGAAAAAATAGCTGGTAAAAAACTGTCGCTTTTCAGACCAGGTCACCAGGACGCAGGTTTGACAATTTATGCAAATGGAGTGGTTCATACAAATTATAAATTAGGTCCATGTAGATATAAAAAACCGAAACAAAATAAACAACAATGCCAATTGTCCCATATGCAATCAAAATATGATATTTTCAAGAAAGCGCCGTTTTTTAGGTGTAATTAAAACTTATACACGTGGCGCCATCTTTATATGTTACACAGTTGCATTCGAATGTTTTGTTTCAAGCAATACTTATTTTCCGAAATAATACGTGTGACGTGTTTGAATGATTATATTTTTTTTTGTTAAAAATTGAACAATTAAGATTAATTCGAGACAGCTCTACTATCTGTCGTAAAGGATAATCATTAGTTAGATAGCGCCATCTGTGGTAAAGCATAGCAACTAATTCGATTTCAGTGTATTTTGCTGCGTTTATTGGATGTTTGACCTTTTTTTAATTTTTTTTTTGTTTTCAGAGTTCACGCTCACGTTTTTTTTGTCACGACGCGGTATCTCTATGTAAATCTATGCCGCGAAATTATGCTACTTCTAAGTTGTAAGGAGGCGAACGGCGGCGGTGCTTCAGAATTCTCTGAGCGAAATTGTTTAGTTTTAAATGCAAATATTTCGCGGCAAAATAAAAGCCTTGACGACCGCTTAGCCTAATAGGTAGCGACCCTGCCTACGAAGCTGGAGGTCCCGGGTTCGAATCCCAGGTCGGGTCAGTATTTATATGATGAATATTGATACTGGTACCGGGTCTTAGTTGTTACATGTATGTGGTACGTGTCTTCGCTTGGCACCCAAAACACAAGCTAATGCTTAGTTTGGGGCCTAGAAGTTGTTGTGATGTATACATTATTATTATTAAAAAATTTATAATGTATTCGAAGGTAGTAAATAGAATTAAGAAAATTACGTTGTGTCGTTATCGTATTCTCGTTTGTACTCTCCTAATAATAATAATATGGCGCTGTGTGGGATATCCCAAATATTATTATTATTCTCATAATAAACTAATTTTCGGTATATCATTTCGTCGCATTGTTGTATATTTCTAATGGATATGTTGATCTCTCACGTTATCGAATTCACTATCGTAACGTATTATTAACACCAGAAATCTGAATTTGGTTACTGATGAGTTGAATGACTCAAATAAAGGTGGATTTCATACTTCGCAAAATATCGCTGGTCAAGGTGCATGAAAGGGTAAACGTATTTCGAAGGTAAGTCGACGAACCGACGGACGCTGAAGCCTAGACATGACATCGAAGCCAGCCTAAGGAGGAATTTGAAAAAGCGGTGAGTTCATACTTTCATTCGGTAACTTAAAAATCGAAGAACCTAGTTTCTCGAATAATTCACTTTTATCGAATATACAGTACACATCGCCTTTTATTAAATTAACCCCAACCCATTACACCGATCATAAATAACCTAACAGAAATATTTTACAATAAAATAATTTCACAAATTACCTCTGTATCATTATATTCGTCGTCGCTCCGCGCCGCCACGTCCAGCAAGTGCTGTGGATCGCCGGAGTACTCTCCGTGTTTCACGTGTGTCCAGATATGACTTTTCAGACTGCACTTGTGGATGAAATCTTTATCACAGACGCGGCATTTGAACCTAGAAATAAATATTTTAATATAAAGTTGACAGTGATGTACGGTACAATAGAGGGTGCGGTGTCTGAACGTCGGATGCGCGCGACGGACGTGCTGCTTGCGACGATCCTAGTCTCAGTGGTCATGACCGATGCAGTCATCTCGTCCGCGCCCTACCCGCAACAGTCATATACGAGTGTTAGACACGATCCACAGATATGCTACCTTTGTCATAGAACCAGCCAGCGGCCCATAGAATAATGAATTATAGCTTTCCGCCCGCGGTTTCGCCTGCGTAGGCTACATAGTTGGACCGGGACCGCTAAAGGAACGCAACTTTCTAGAACGTTTTGAAACTTAACTATCTAAAAAATATATATACCGAATTTCATCAAAATTTAGCCATTATAGCACAAAGTGCAGGCACTGTATATCTTTTCGTAATTAAATTCATTCTGTGCCCAGCCTTAAGACACCTTCGTACCAAACATTGAAATCCGTTTAAACGTTTTAGCATGGATAGTTATCCCACAAAAATTGTATCTTTTTCCAGGATAAAAAGTAGCCTATGTCACATTAGAAAAAACAATAAGAAAAATACGAAAAAAACTAAACATTGAATTAAACAAACTATTTTCATATTTTAGAAGGTATAAAGAATAAAGTTATATTTTTCAAATATATTTTACTTACTGTTTTGTATTTTATTTTGAATTCCAAAAGTGGCACTTTCTTTTCTGACAACAGTCGATCACACGCATTGTGATCAACCTCAAATATGGTGAACAGATGTTATTTGCCATAGATAAATTATTTGCATTTCATTTCATCATAAAATGCTTCTTCTAATTTAAGTTTTTTTTTAAACATTGGGCATTCCATTAGGCTAGGAAAAATCATAAACTTTTGTATTCACATATGGCTTGGTATGCGGTAAGGGGTTAAGCTCCAACCCCTTCATCTTGAGGGGAGGCCTAAACCCCTGCAGCGGGGTATGAAAAGGGCTGATGGAATGGAATGCAATAAAAAAACTTACTTGCGATCGTTCAGGTGAATCCTTACATGCTCTTTCAATGATATGCCCCTGGTGAATTTCTTATTACAGTGTGGGCATACGTGTTTCTTTTCACCTAATAGGTGTTTGTTCGCCATGTGGAATTTCAAATATTGCTTTTTGGATTTGTAGTCGCACAGCGGACACGAATACAGTACCACTTCGTGATGGATCTGTATGTGTTTGTTTCTTCGGTCTGAAATTAAAAAAAAAATGTCAAATGCGTGTCAAAATCTCTACCTATAACCAGTTACACATCAACGCCTTCAAGATAAAGGCTCAATCGCTAGTACAGTTCCAATTAAACTTTATGGCGGTTCCGAACATAGGCACAAGTCGCGTCGCAGTAACCAGTTTTAGATGTAGTGGGACGCAGTGGAGCGAGGGTTATATGTCTGTACCTGCGCAAGCACGCTTATAGCGTTGTATTCCAATCCGCCATAAAGTTTGAGGCGAACTATATATTTGCATAAATAAATTCTAGTACTTAAGTGACTTTCACAAAACCGGGAATTCTAGTGTGAGAGATAGGTCACTTCTAATAATAATTTTGGTAAGTTTTGTTACAACGCACACTGTTTCATTTCACTAAAAAAATTTCCCTATGCTGTTTATCGCATAAATCGATTAAGAAATGCTTTTTAAATGCAGGAGTAAAACACCCACCTGTCTATTTAACATACTTTTTTTTTAAAAAAATAACTTGTGTGTCGTGACTTCGACGTAAAAAAAAGATTAAATAAATTCTGTAAGCGTGTTTGATCAAAATATATCTTTTTGATTAATATGGTTTGATGAAAGACCTTCAGGTGCATATTTTCCAGTTTTTATTTTTTGAAGATCACTTTTGGTTACCGAGTTATTAATTTTTATTCAAATTTTTGTTTTTATTTTTTTTCTCCCAAAAACCGCAAAAGTGCGACTTGTGACTGGCACTCAAAGATTCCTCATAAATGCGTCTATCAGTGATAAAAAAGTCAAGTCGCACTATGGAAGCTTTTGGGAGTTACGGATAAAGGTTATATAGTACATTTTAGGGTTGTCACTAAAGGTCAAACAATTGTAATATTTGTAATCAATAAAAAATTTAAGACTCATACATATAATTTTCATTTACGAGTATCAACATGCTGTCGTCAACATTATCATGTTGGAACTTCGTCAGCCACTTCTTCCAACTGCAAGTTTTCTTCATTAACCGGCTTCAGAAGTTCACGAACAGCTGCTGGCAGACAAATCCTATTGGACAATCTTTGGCGCTGTCTACAGTGTGCCATAAACACACAAACGGATCCGACGATTCAAGTGCATGGTGGAAGAGGTCAATCATAGTTTTTTTCCTGTTCATTTTCCGGCAGTGGCGTTCCCTATCTGAGCGCCAAAATTTATTGCGCGATTCAGCCGCTTGTTCTGAGAGCATACATACAGGAAGAGAACATGATTCTACGATCTCTTTACCATAGACTAGAATTTTGTGTACCGTCACAGTCATTGACTGCCAATTAAATGACTGGATGTACTTTTCCGCGAGCGTGCGACAGAAAATGCCAAACTTTACAGTGTCAATAGGAAATTCACAAGATATGGCGACAAAGATAGTATGCAGCCCGTCCATCAAACATGCATCTAGACCTAATATCTCTGCAAATATAGCACGGTATTTGTCTGATAGTGCCGTGCGGGCTGAATTACCATCATTTGTGGTTCCTGCATTGGGTTTAACAACGTCCAGCAACAATCCAATCCGATTTCTTATATCAGCCTGGATATGTTTTTCCGTTCTTCCACAATTTGACTTTCTCTGCTATCTTTTTTGATTCTCCATTTCCGTACTAACGGATCGTTTTTGTAACTGAGATGTAATAAAAATTCGAAAATACGTATCCATACATGAAGTGGATTGATGCCGTGTTGCATATTTTCTTTTACACTTCGTCTTGTTTACGATGTTGCCAAATCATGAACTGACTGGCAGTAGCTTTGCAAAATGGGCACCTTAACTGTGAAGACGTACCAGTTTAGGACTTTGCCGTCGATCACACTCAAAATTAAATTAGAAACAAATGTAATAAGTATGATTCCCTTCGGAGGTTTGGGTCGTAATAGGAATTACGACTCAAACCCAAACTTTGATAGAGAAGCAAATTAAACGTTTGACTCCTGTCAAACGTTTAATTTGCTTCTCTATCAAAGCTTTTTCCTTAAGAATAAGATTAGTGTCTTCTTTTCTATACTGAATGTGGAGCGGCCGAAAAAATCTATACGACTGGGGTGCAGGATGGTGCCATGAAATATAATTTTTGTCCATTACTATACTTAAAGGAATAAAAGTCGAGGCAAAAAAACTATTTTCGTTCACAGAAATGTCTTCGTCTGATTCTGAGAAGTGTTGTTTATATAATGCTTGGCCTGTGCTTCCATCAAAACCCCAGGACCCTTCAAATACGCATGAGACTTCTTGCTTGCCTGTTCTGTTACAATACTCGATAAAATTCTCATCACAACTTCAAACGATTCGTTGCAAAGTATATGTAAGAAGTCCATGCAACGAAACTGACGCTTCTATTTCCGAAACATCTAGCTCTTTTGCTGGGTAACATGCTTTTCTTGCTCTCATTAGTAAGAAGGGTGGATAAGCTAAATAAACTCGACTTTTCAAATCCTGTCTTAAAAGTTTATATGTTTCCATATTTAGTCTCCTGTCGATAACGAAACCTAGAGCTTCCTCAGGTGTATTGTAGTTAAGGACAAAATTGAATTAATTTAAACAAAAATAAAAGGTCAAGTTGAGTGACACCCCTAACACCATATTTTGAAATTCGATTACTCGTAAACGCTTCCATAGTGCGACTTGAGCTTTTTATCAATGATAGACGCATTTATGAGGAATCTTTGAGTGCCAGTCACAGGTCGCACTTTTGCGGTTTTTGGGAGAAAAAAAATAAAAACAAAAATTTGAATAAAAATTAATAACTCGGTAACCAAAAGTGATCTTCAAAAAATAAAAACTGGAAAATATGCACCTGAAGGTCTTTCATCAAACCATATTAATCAAAAAGATATATTTTGATCAGACACGCATACAGAATTTATTTAATCTTTTTTTTACGTCGAGGTCACGAAACACAAATTATTTTTTAAAAAAAAAAGTATGTCCAATTGACACGTGGGTGTTTTACTCTTACATTTAAAATGGATTTCTTAATCGATTTATGCGATAAACAGCATAGGGAATTTTTTTTAGTGAAATGAAACAGTGTGCAACGCTTTAACAGTAAAAAATAAATATTATTTTTATCAAAATTGCCATAGAGTAAAAAAAATTGACAGCAGCGTTTGGTTTTAATAGTCATAAATGTCACTTCACAGTATCGAAAATGTCAACCGCATATTCGCGGGGGTGAAAACCGGCGCGAGGGAACCTCGCGCACTGAAACTTGCCATCTTACACGAGCTAGCTAGAGTATGAGTGGTTAGACGGTAAAAGCAGAAGAGGTCTTCTAGTCAATTCGTACTTTTATGGAAATTGCTAATATGTACAGCTTCATAATTTACATACGAAAAAGATGTACGCGATAATCGCTTGATTGAGTCGCGCTCCTGGTTCAACAATATGTATATGGTCACAGAGCAGTAGACTTAAAGGCACAACTTTAGGAGACAGTGTATGGTTAAAAGAAAAAGATGAGACAATAGCAATGGCCTTTGTTCCGTCTCTAATAATGCGTGCACACTAAAATAGTTTTATTCCTTTTGGTTCACGATGACTACCGCAACAAACGTTCAACAACTGCGCACACGCATTTAGACAAGCGGAGGAAACGACGGTTGCTCTTCATCTTTATCACTTGCAATAACGTGTTTTTAAATAGAATATTTGACTAATATTGAAATAAAGCGGTAGTCTTTATTTCGCGATAACTCCGAAGGTGTAAATTTAAATTGTATGATGTAAAGGGCAATCATAATGTGCATGAAATGCTGAGGATAAATAATGTATTTTATTTGATAAGAATTAATACTGTATCCACATAAATTGCTTTCCAATTACCACATCATGTGACACCATTCCAACATAAAAGTAGGTATAGTAAGCTATTCATAAAAGATAGACATATGCCATCGCGGACTTAATTATTTAGTGCTATAAAAGAGGAACAATTCCTCCATACATTATTTTGTTATATCTCAAAGGGATTAGACTGCGTTTTCGATGAAAGCTCTCCAGTCGCCTCGATTTTATACCGTCTTTTTTTTTCTTGTCTTTAACAATAATCGTCATATTTTGCATTAATTCGTACAAAACATTAATGAATTATACATACACATAAACTTTCCTCTTGAATCACTCCGTCCATTGGTGTCAACCATATGCCAATCCGTACAGTAGTTTTTGAGTTTATCGCATTCAGACAGACGCGGCGGGGGACTTTATTTTATAATACGTAATGATTTATCAAGAAAATATAAAAATAGACTTTATATAATAACAAAATTTATAAACAACTTTATATTCGATTGAAGAATATGGAAATTATAAGCTTTTAAAATTTTCTGTGTGTCTCTTTCTTGCAAAACGATATTTAACATTATTTTATTTGGCCTGACGTCACAGCTAAGTACGCCATGCAGTATTGCTCTCTCTCTGTCTAACAGGACATTTTAAACATACTAAACTTTGTTAACAATTTGTTTTTTTAAATTCTTTCACTATTATATTTAGAGAACTGTTACATATACAATAAATAAAAAAAAAATAGTCAACTAGCATATTGTGATGTAATTGGGTATTTATTATACGCACCTAGATCCTTGAATTTTCTGTCACAGTACTGGCACTTGTACAATGTTGAAGATCTCGATGAATGTTTTAATCTTATATGGTTTCGAAGGGCAGCCAATTTTTTGAAAGCCTGAAATAGTCAATTTTAGATTCACTATATAAACTATATTTTTTGTATAGGATGATTTTCTAATATCATCACAGATTGTTATAATAATCTTTTCCTTTGACATAACAAAGAATATTGTTACATCAAAATATTGTAACTCCTATTTGTTGTCCGAATGATTATTTATAATTACAAGTTGCGTCTTATAAGTCAGTGTCTCACGATAACTAGGCCTCGGGCTAGTAAGCCTTTGGGTCCTTGCCACGCCAAGTGTTTCGATATCTGGACCATCGGCAGAGCAGGGCGTTTATGATTTTAAAAAATTGAAATTTTGATGGAAATTCACACCTAAATTATACAATTTGTTTCATCAATTAATATTTTTCATCTGTTTTAATATGTTCCTTCAAGAAAATTACTTTGTGTACATTATATAATTATCGAAGTATATTGTATACATTACCATGTTACAGTAATCACACTTGTGCTGTTCCATTTTATGTGACATCTTATGGTTCTCCAACGCTATGCTAGTCATAAAACCTTTGCCGCATTCCTCGCATTGATGGTCTTGATAATGGATCCCGTAGTGTATTTTTAATAGTGAATTACTGTAAAACTGCTTCCCGCACATGTTACATTTAGTCCCATCAAAATTCGCCGCGTAAGGATATTCAGAGTTTGATTCTTTCTTCGTTTGGCTGTTTCCTTCCATATCTTGGCTTGTGTCATCCGTACCTGTTGGAAAACAATAAATCGGTTACTCACTAACTGCTAAGCACCAAGTAGCATTGACCATCTAATACACCCCTGATCGAAAAGTCAAACATCTGTCACAGGGTTGTATCCTCTGAACCATAGGTATATACTTGAAATTTTCACTGAATGTGTTACTATGACGACCGCTTGGCCTAGCGGGTAGCGACCCTGCCTATGAAGCTGGGGTCCCGGGTTAGAATTCCAGGTCGGGTCAGTATTTATATGATGAATATTGATACTGGGACTGGGCCTTGGTTGTTATATGTATGTGGTGACGTCGCTTGGCACCCAAAACACAAGCAAATGCTTAGTTTGGAGCCTAGATGTTGTGATGTATACATTATTAAAAAAATGGTTGCTATAACATCAAATAATACAAATAAAATAAAGTTTAAAATCCCCATACAAGAAACTTGTTTTTTTTTTAATATTGTACGGTGGCATGGAACCCTTCATGTGTGAGTCCGCGTGAGAATAATTTTATTTCACAATCACCAATACAATCTCGATCCGCTGAGCAATTGGCCGAATTGACGCCTACTGCAGAGACAGTAAGTTTGGAGTCACAATGGACAGACGGGACCACACCATAGTTCATGGCTTAGGTCAATTTGCAAATGCAAAGATCGGGTCTTGATTTATCTAGAAATGGGTACCATAAATATGAAAAATTTAAAAATATGTTCACCGTCATAATGTTCTGATACTTCTTTCTCTTTAACATTTTTTTCATCTGAACTTCGTAAAATATTTTTAGTAAGTCCCTTATCTTTGGATATTGCATATTTTTTATCATCTGAAAAAAAAAAAGAATCTTTTAATTTTTCCTATTTTTTACTATAAATATTAATTTCACCATATATTACAGAATCTATAAAGCAAGTATGTTTAAGACATGCATCAATTTTATGTTCCGTAGCATATACAGTAAGGCCTCGCTAGTCTGGACCCCCGCTTATTCGGTGATCGCGGTAATCCGGATGGATAATCGGGCGTCCAGGGATGTTCGCAGACGTTTTCACTACTATATAAACTTTTTTTTTTAACCTCACGTCAAGGCTAGACTTCTTACATGTTAGTTTTGCACTAGTGTATCTTGTCTGTCTCACATGTATCTTTCGATAATTAAAGTGTCTAACTAAGTTCATATGTATAAATACTTAAATCTTTCATATATTCAAGTTTTATAGATATTAAAATTTTGGAGACGATAATCCTGACACCTTAATAATCCGCCAAGGGTCTGGTTTTTGCTTTTCCGGATTAGTGAGGCCATACTGTATTTGAAGTTATCACCAATTGTAGAACAGTTTTGTGAATTGAAAATTGCAGATTTCTAAACATTTGTGAATGTATCTTGTTCAATACAATTTTCGTTGAAAGTTTTTGTTAAGGCCTATTTAGAAAAAAAATACTACTTTATGAGTTCATATCTTCTGCTTCTGAACTATTTGAGATATTAAACAAATAGATAGGTGGAAAATAAATAATGTGGGTATAGCTCTGGGGCCTCGTCCAGGTAATTTTTTTTAATGTTTGTTACTTCAGAACTCTGTTATTTATGAACTGATAGGGAGTTTTTTTTGTATGGGAGGATGCACTTTCCGTTTGGTCCCAATTAAATTTGAAAAAAAAAAAAAAATACCATCCCAAATGGGGTGATAAAAACCAAAAAAAGGGATGAAATTTTTCAAATGTTCAAATTTCATTTATAATTTTTATATATAATTGGATATTGGGCATTCATCGAAGATGTTGCCTAAATTACACAATTTACACATGTACGTGAAATTAAAAAAAAATCAAAATTAAAATATACACTTTTTAAAATGTAACTTTACTACAATAGCTAAAAAAAAATAAAAACGTATAAAACAGTGAACTATTGTTCATTGTAATTTACAACAAAAACACAATGAACTAGTTTCTGAAACCAGTCATTGGTCTAGAGAAAAACAAAGTAAAGGAAATATAACCTACCTTTGTTTTATTAATCAAAAAGCTTAACTTTGAAAGGAAAAACATATCTTAACAATTTGTAACTAAATTATATAAGATTTTCATTAACTTATCCCTTTCAATACCTACCTATCTCAAATAAATGCTCGATTGTAATAACTTCATAGTGAAAACAGTGCAGTGTTCTTTACTTTCCTTAGTGTTCTTGTACCGAATAACAATTCGCAAGTGCTTAGCTATAAGCTTTGGCATTGTTATAAAAGGCTATGGTTTCCTATTGTTTATGTATGTAAATAAAGATTACCGTTAACGGTTTTACTACACCTCCCTGACCTGTTTTTGTAAGAAGCAAAGTACACAGGCGGTAGTTGTCAAGAGGGGCGTAGAAGGGCAACCATCCATTATGTGCCATGTCGTACGGTGCGCGGCATCTATATGACACAGGGGCGTTCGACAGTGAAGAAGACAAGACAGAAACAGGTGGGCGGTAAAGTGAAAAGTGCATGCGCCTAGTACGAAGTGAACGTCAAGCTAGTGTTATTATTTATCAATCCACCAATCCACTTCGAAGGGAGTGTGGGAATTTGAGAGTTGAAGACATCAATTTCATGCCCAAGGTTCATAATAACAGTTGTTTGGACTCCAAAGTGCAAGCTCGGTTTGGTTCAGGACTGATTGGCCATGCGTGAAGCGTCCTATATTATTATTTACTAAGATTAAGTTTTTTTCATTGATGCACATAGATATAATGTAGTGACAACAAAAAGGTAAGCAAAAAACAAACGCCATTTGATATTTTTACATATTCACTTTGAAGTTGAATTAAATATGACCCATATGATAAATTCTTAATCGAAAAAAAATGAAGATTTTGAAATAACGTTTCACATGTAATTTTACAAAACGTTTTTTAATGACGTCTAAACTGTCCAATCTCTGAGTCTGGCATTTTGCTTGAAGTTTTGATCGTTTCAAAACATGTCTCATTTTTCAAATACATTTACATAATTTATGAAGATTTTTTATATTCATATTCACAGTGTACTATACTTACTACTACAGGCTGATGTATAGATGGCGATTGTGTCCAAAATCTGTTGCTTGAATGATACCGAATCTTTGAGTTGGCTGATACAGTTTTCACATATTCGGTCGTAGTAATCATTATGTGGTACCTTTTAACAGAAAAAGTCAATACATTGGGACAATAAAGCATTTTTCCGAAGTCCTAGTGACTTTCTTAGTAGAATTTCGAAGAGTTTATGACTCTTTTTTGGAGCTCATAGACCTATTAGAGCATAAGTGCTGAACAATTTTGCCTTTTGAGTATTGCGGTTGGGTTTCCGAAACTACCACCATTTCTATATCTGTTTAAATATCTATTATTTAGGGTTGGTGATGTGACAAGTCACCCAGAAGCTTTTTGGTCCATTCCAAATTCGGTCATGATATGCTGATCGTCCACCATTTCAAAATTGATAGAATGTGTTTGGTTAGAATTGTATAGACTAAGTGGAGCGGAGCAACGAGCCACCCAGAAGAAGAACATTGTCAAAGTAGTTTAACTTTACTGTCAGTTTGAAGCATTTTAAATTCTGAAAGTTGGTTATGTGCCTTCGCCCCGACACCCGCCCTAAATTATTATTAATATTTTTAGGGTTATAGTTTTGAAAACAAGTACCTACCTGTGAAGATTAGGATTAAAATGTTGGATTCTAACCTCAATGTTGAAACATGTTTTTATATGTTCTGCATAACTCTCATCGGATGATTTACTTTTAGAAGATAATTCTCTTAAATGTTCCGTCTTCATGCAACAAACACAAATTGAGCCATCATTATAAGTTTTATTTAAAAAAGCCATTGCACTATTCAAAACTTGAAATACAACAAAACACAAAACCACGAAGTGCCACCATGGAACTAAAACATTATTTACTAACTAGCTTTCCGCCCGCGGGCTTCGCTTGGCTTCGCTCGCGTGGACTACACAGTTGTACCGGTACAGGTACAGGAACGTGACGCGCCAAAACATTGTAGCACTTTATGGAATATTCATAAAACTTCATAAAAATGTATATAGCTATTTTAGCATGAAGAATAGCTATCCCCAAAGTCGGTCCCAAAAACAGTCAGCCGTTTGGAGAGCCGATTGGATGGATTAACCGGCACAGACAGACAGACTAACAGACACTACAATTTTTTATATGTATAAAAAAATGCTTTTCACTTCTGAAAACACACGAAAACACACTATGTTTGCAAAATTTCAGTAAAATCTGATCAGTCGTTTCGACGTTAAGCCCTGACAAACAGACACAAAAACACAGACAAAAACTAAACTTATGTCATTCCCACAGGTCATTCCTGATAACCTCCTTTTTATGTCTGCGACGATTCGTAGAAATGGTTTAGTTATTTTGGAGATTAGCCAGAACAAAAAGACAGACAACCACACAAACAAAAAGTTACCTATAACCATAACCTATAACACTCCTGGCAACCTATTTTTTATGTCTGCATCGTTTCATTAAAATCTTTAAAAGTTTAGCTCGAACATTCATATAGACAGACAGACAGACAAACAAAAAGTAGCGTATGTCACTCCTCACACCCATCTTTTCATGTGTGGGAAGTTTCATCAAAATTGGTGTAAATGTTTTAGAGTTTAGCTCGAACAGACAAAGAGACGGCCAGACAGCCAAACAAAAAGTATTGTATGTCACTTCTCACAATCTGCTAATCACATGTGTGAAATTTCATTGAAATCAGTTTATCCCTTTCGGAGATCAGTTTAAACAAACAGATGAACGAACAGACAGACAACCAAAAATTATTGTATGCCTCTCCTGAAAAGCTTTTTATTGAAGTCGTCATCACCAAAACTTCTAGTTTAAGTGCCAACACGATAGGTCTGCGATTGATGGTTTCAAAAACATAAGCTTTTGAAAATTTGGTCACGTGGTCACACAGACTTCGCCAAAACATCAAGTTTGAGTATCAACAAGATAGGTCTGCGATTGATAGTTTCGAAAATGTAAGCTTCCAAAAATTTGGTCCCGTAGTCACATAGATTTTGCCAAAAAATCAAGTTTAAGTACAATCACGATAGGTCTGCGATTATTAGATTCGAAAATATAAGCTTTTAAAATTTGGTCACGTGGTCACATAGATCTCGTCAAAACATTAAGTTTGAGTACCAACACGATAGATCCGCGATAGATAGTTTCGAAAATATAAGCTTTTAAAAATATGGTCACGTGGTCACATAGATCTCGTCAAAACATCAAGTTTGAGTACAGATACGATAGGTCTGCGATTGATAGTTTCGAAAATATCAGTTTTTTAAAATTTGGTCACGTGGTCACATAGATCTCGTCAAAACATCAAGTTAGAGTACCAACACGATAGGTCTGCGATTGATAGTTTCAAAAATATAAGCTTTTAAAAATTTGGTCACGTGGTCACACAGACTTCGCCAAAACATCAAGTTTGAGTATCAACAAGATAGGTCTGCGATTGATAGTTTCAAAAATATAAGCTTTTAAAAATTTGGTCACGTGGTCACATAGATCTCGTCAAAACATTAAGTTTGAGTACCAACACGATAGATCCGCGATAGATAGTTTCGAAAATATAAGCTTTTAAAAATATGATCACGTGGTCACATAGATCTCGTCAAAACATCAAGTTTGAGTACAGATACGATAGGTCTGCGATTGATAGTTTCGAAAATATCAGTTTTTTAATATTTCGTCACGTGGTCACATAGATCTCGTCAAAACATCAAGTTAGAGTACCAACACGATAGGTCTGCGATTGATAGTTTCAAAAATATAAGCTTTTAAAAATTTGGTCACGTGGTCACACAGACTTCGCCAAAACATCAAGTTTGAGTACCAACAAGATAGGTCTGCGATTGATAGTTTCAAAAATATCAGTTTTTTAAAATTTGGTCACGTGGTCACATAGATCTCGTCAAAACATCAAGTTTGAGTACAGATACGATAGATCTGCGATTGATAGTTTCGAAAATATCAGTTTTTTAATATTTCGTCACGTGGTCACATAGATCTCGTCAAAACATCAAGTTTGAGTACCAACACGATAGGTCTGCGATAGATAGATTCGAAAATATAAACTTTTAGAAATTTGGCCATGTGGTCACATAGATCTCGTCAAAACATCAAGTTTGAGTACAGACACGATAGGTCTGCGATTGATAGTTTCGAAAATATAAGCTTTTAAAAATTTGGTCACGTGGTCACATAGATCTCGTCAAAACATCAAGTTTGAGTACAGATACGATAGGTCTGCGATTGATAGTTTCGAAAATATCAGTTTTTTAAAATTTGGTCACGTGGTCACATAGATCTCGTCAAAACATTAAGTTTGAGTACAGACACGATAGGTCTGCGATTGATAGTTTCGAAAATATAAGCTTTTAAAAATTTGGTCACGTGGTCACAAATATCTCGTCAAAACATCAAGTTTGAGTACAGACACGATAGGTCTGCGATTGATAGTTTCGAAAATATAAGTTTTTAAAAATATGGTCACGTGGTCACATAGATCTCGTCAAAACATTAAGTTTGAGTACCAACACGATAGGTCTGCGATTGATAGTTTCAAAAATATAAGCTTTTAAAAATTTGGTCACGTGGTCACATAGATCTCGTCAAAACATTAAGTTTGAGTACAGACTCGATAGGTCTGCGATTGATAGTTTCGAAAACATAAATTTTTAAAATTTGGTCACGTGGTCACATAGACATCACATTTTAGCACCTTTTTCTTAATATTTCCTGTAACACAGTATATTTAATTAAAATTTGAAATTTTAATCCTACTAATATTATAAACGCGAAAGTTTCCACGTATGGATCTATATGTGGGTATGTATGTGGATGTTAGTTACTCTTTCACGCAAAAACTACTGAATGGATTTTCATAAAACTTTACAATAATGTAGCTTATGTACCAGAATAACACGTACGCTATAATTTATAAAGATACTAGCTTTCTGCCCGCGGCTTCGCTCGCGTAGACTACACAGTTGTATACTGATTTTGAAAATTCTTTCGCCTATAGAAAGCTACATTATCAGCGAGTAACATGGGTTAAAACAAGGAGGAGTGGTAAAGGGAATGGGAAAGGGAACGTTTCTGTATTCCGCCCGGACGGAGCCGACTATGACCGCTAGTTGGTTCATAATTAGAACTATCTTAACCTCACGTTGTAAACATTTTATGAAGATAACATATGTCATACTACGAATATAAAAAATTTATTAAGACAAAATTTTTCAAAAATATTTTAAAACTTTTGAAATTATATTTTAAGACTTTCGGTGGTTACTCAAATCTGTTGGATGATGTTTAGAAAGTCAAGTAGTGTGCTTCTACTATAACTTAATTTTTCTTTCATAAGATACACATTAATGAATTAAAATTGATAATTATGTAGCTTTATCAAAGCATTTGCTTACTACACAAAAAAATCCACAGATCTTGCAGTCCCCGCAACCATCGGTTTCATTGAAAATGAACCTACCAAAACCCAATTTTCACAGATTATTTTATTTTATTGCCACGAAAACGTGGACTATTCTTTTGAACTCTTTGAACTCAGAAATAAATGAACGAAAAAATTCTCTGCTACCCGTGCGAAGCCGAGGCGAGTCACTAGTTTAACATATTTGAAACAGGCGATGACCGTAATGTTAACAAGTTCCCGAACGTCCATAAAATCTAACATGTGATGTCCAATTTCTTGTTCGATTTCCAACCGATTTCCAAAATTTTGGTCTCAAACTGTAGCTACCGACGCCTTCTAACTTTTGGTATAACACTTTGAAGCGATCAGACGAATACCCTCTGAAATATAGTAACTTATATCCACAAACACAAGCGATCGACCAAAAAAATCTCATCTTTCGGAAATAATTTCTCTTAAAATTACCAACCGATTTCTAAAAACTTGGTCTCAAATCGTAGATACGTTAATGGCTGAGATAATATTTTTTTTTAATTTTCGATATCGGTCCCCGTTCTTGAAATATTTTGGATTTAGTAAAAAAATTTCTGAAAAAATCCCGATTTTTTTACATTTTCCAATTTTTTTCAAAAACTACTTAACCGATTTCCAAAATTTTGATGTCATACAATGCAAAACTAAATTCTTAATCTTTTAAAACCTTAAAATCTTGGCTAGACCCCATACCCTCGGGGTTATGGCCAAAAATGCGTCTCCCGTGAAATGGATTTGATAGTCATTTTCAATGACAAAATTGGAAACGTACTGTGGATTTTATGCAAATTGCGCGAACATGCGAATGATGTGCGGGGCGCAAGCTGGTGTGCACAAATACCCTGTTGATAGAAGAATTTGTGTATGTCAAGTCAGAAAACTAGACACTCAAGAACCATATACCTATTAAAGACTGCTGAAACCATAGACAAGTCAACCTTTTAGACCACGCTTTGACAGGGAGTAGTATTCGCCAAGGCTATGTAAAGACTTCTTCTTCTTCTTCTTTTGTTTGATGGCTTTTTAACATATGTTAATTCTGCCAATGTCCAGTGTATGAGGGTTGGTATGATTTGAATCAGACTACATAACTACGGGCTCTCTTAAGTTGGCACCCGAAAGAATTGTTTTTTAATATATTTTTTTCTAATTTGTTTGTTCGTCTTTGTTCGTGATTGTTCGATCAAATTCATCGTTTGTTCGTTCTTCAATTTTTTATAAACAATATTTAAAAATTCGTACTTAAATTGGCACCCGACAGAATTGTTTTTTAATATTTTTTTTTCTAATTCGTTTGTTCGTGATTGTTCGATCAAATTCATTGTTTGTTCGTTCTTCAATTTTTTATAAACAATATTTAAAAATTCGTACTTAAGTTGGCACCCGACAGAATTGTTTTTTAATAATTTTTTTTCTAATTCGTTTGTTCGTCGTTTGTTCGTGATTGTTCGATCAAATTCATCGTTTGTTCGTTCTTCAATTTTTTATAAACAATATTTAAAAATTCTTACTTAAGTTGGCACCCGAAAGAATTGTTTTTTAATATTTTTTTTTTCTAATTCGTTTGTCCGTTGTTTGTTCGTGATTGTTCGATCAAATTCATTGTTTGTTCGTTTTTCAATTTTTCATAAACAATTATTAAAAATTCTCTCTTAGGTCATTGGCGTTCCATTTAAATTTTTTTCTAATTCGTTTGTTTTTAATTGTTTGATCAAGTCACTGCCTTCTATAGTTACAAGCCATGCTATTAGATTTGGCAACGTCGCATTAACTGTCACTTGTAGTCTGATTTATTTCGTCAGCTGACAAGATGTCATGATTTATTAATTATAAATATGGGATTTAAATAACTATATGAAATTATCCATAGCATTTAACAGAAAATAGAAATAGGAGTATCTATTAAATTATATTAGCACCCGCCCGCGACTTCGTTTGCGTGTCATAAGTGGATTTTATGAAAAGAATAGAATCATCAATAGAATAAAAATAATTGTTATTATATCTCATTTTGGTTAGTGTTACTATGATTTTGTGCGTTTATCACAGGCTATATCTTAAAAACTAGTTTTATTGTATAATGTTTTACGGGAATGTACCGTTCCCTTGCAGTTTATTAGTGGGACAACTCAATAATTAAGGCGATTTTAGGGGTTTTTGCCGTTTTTGACACAAACTTTAGGGATAAATATTTTTGAGAGTTGGGAACACTGCCATAACGCCACCCTACTGCGTTAGCGCAATGGCGCAACGTCGCGCAGCGTTACCCATGTATGCCGTTTAGTCATGACGTCTAAAGATTTAGATTTGGAAGTCATTGAATTTGTTTTACATTTGCCTTTGGCAAATCACAAATAGTGATTATCATGCAAAATGAAAGGAGCGCAGCAATGGAACAATCGCTTCTTTTATTTCGGTCCAAAAACCCGAATTAATAAATTATAATTAACTTTAAATTTAATAAAATTTAGTAAATTAACATGTATATTTTTCTTTAGAAGTCAATTTTGTCCATTTATTCTTGGGTTTGCGTGTTTTTACATAAAGATAAACTTTAGTTGATAATAATATTTCAAAATCCATTGCCGCCGTTTTGTGGCGCGATCGCATGATCGTGAATGCCTAGCCTTACCTATATTAGTTCCACCTATATGTTTGTTTGTATGTAATTGAGTCATAGAACGCGATTTTCACTCACTTCCACGGAAGCTATCGGGCTGAAAGGAAGACATATGTAACTTCCATGATAATACACTAAAATAATACACGTAATCTGATGCTGCTGCCAGGGTTGTCTCCTCATGAGGACACTTCTCAACGGTTAATAGCACGAACATAAAATTATGTATATACGTTGGATTTTAAAAACAAGTAGGTACTTACGCTTATGAGTGTTGTCAATTTGATACATGTTATCAACTCTCATTTTGGCAACTGATAAGCTTGATAGCGTGGTGGACTTAAGCTCCAAGCCCCCCCTCTCCTCACCCTGGGGGAGGCCTAAGCCCCTGCAGTGGGGTAAAAATGGGCTGATGATGAGCTTGATTATTTTTGTAATTTTTTAAATATTGTAATTAGTAGATCGGGGGATATTTACATATTCATCCATGGTATTTACTTACTTGGGCACTTGTCTTCTTCTCCTTATAATGTGACTCTCAGTCTATAGTCTCAGTAACCCGAGTCAGTGATGGTCAGTAACGGTCAGGTGCAGTCAGGCACAAAACAGTCAGTAGGTACCTAATTAGGGATAATTAGTTAGTTAGGCCTAATTAGCTAATTAATTAGGTCCATGGGTCCTGCAGTAATGGTGAGTAAAGGTCAGCTGTGATGGTCAATACCGATCAATCGCAATTGACATGATAATGAGCAGTGTTGCCAGTAACTTAACTGAATTAAATACCTACCCCAGTAGGTAATGGAACTTAAAAATCGATTATAAATCGCGAGTTATATGAATTTAGCTACGAACAAACAATGAATTTGATCGAACGATCAAGAACAAACGACGGGCAAACGAATTAGAAAGAAAAATATTTAAAAAAAAATTCTTTCGGGTGCCAACTTAAGTAAGAATTTTTAAATATTGTTTATAAAGAATTGAAGAACGAACAAACAATGAATATGATCAAACAATCACGAACAAACGAATTAGAAAAAAAATTATTAAAAAACAATTCTTTCGGGTGCCAACTTAAGTAAAAATTTTTAAATATTGTTTATAAAAAATTGAAGAACGAACAAACGATGAATTTGATCGAACAATCACGAACAAACGAATTAGAAAAAAAAATATTAAAAAACAATTCTTTAGGGTGCCAACTTAAGAGAGCCATAACTACGTCACTAGTGAGCCGTCAGTTGGAAGCACGTCGGAAGCCAAAATTGTTCAATTGTTCAAAATTGACAATTTAATTGTCAATTTTGAACGAGCCGATGAAAACATGATGAAAACTAGCAGGCCTCTCCCCGCGGCTCTCTTAAGTTGGCACCCGAAAGAATTGTTTTTTAATATTTTTTTTTCTAATTCGTTTGTTCGTGATTGTTCGATCAAATTCATCATTATTAGAATACCTGTACATATAAAAATAAATTAAAATACAACCCAGAAAACTACGCTTTAGAATTTAAATTTAGGTCACAAACAGCATAAAAGATGTATATAAACATTTAATATCAAGAGAAACGTAAAAATAAATCTGACCTACAAAGTAAAATAAGACCGCCCATTGTACCAAACTTAGTTATAAGGGATATAGAGATATGTTTTTTTTTTCTAAGGACTTTTGGTGTACAATAAAGAATATTATTATTATAGTAACCCCATTACGTATTGCGAGAATGACTCCTGCGTAACGAAACGATAAACCAAAAAGAACCTGTATCCACAGGGGATCTGTGGATACAATTCTTAGAGACAAATCACCAAATGTCCAAATAATTAAATATAATAAAGAAAAAATTTTTATAAAAATGGAACAAAATCGTTTCATGTTTAATCATTTATTAAATAAGTTTACATTATAAGAAATTTCATCAATACACATTTATTAATCATTGATTTTAATTACAATTTCGGTTTACAGTTTTATATTAAGATAAGTTTAACATTGCAATGTATAAGTATAGTTTAGTGTAAAATTATTGCAATAAATTACAAAAAAAAATTACTTCGATGGTGTACTGCATATAAATATAAACTATAGATATAAACATATTGTTACGTTATAAAAGAAAAGAATAAAAATGTTTGTGAGCGTAACAATAAATGTAAGTTCTAGTTATTGTGAGGCGATGATTACCTCGTGGTTTGCTCGGTTAGGTATCAGCGGCGGAGTACAGACCTTTGGTGCAAGGGCCGTGCCGTCAGGATGGAATCTCGCCGTCGCAAATGAAACTCACTGATACAATAAAGGGCGTTTACTATATCTAAAATCAATTATAAAAAATAAAACTAATTACAAAGATACGGCGCGCCCTCGGTGGTCTTGTCGTCGGTCTGTTTGCGCGGGCGTTCGAGATAGATAATTTACATTGGTTCGAGTGTTCGAACGTTATGATGGAAGCTACGTTATATGCGCATATAAAATAAAATGGGAACAGGCCTTTTACGTTTCGACGTGAAGGGTCAGAGATTCATCTCGCTCGCGTCGCCAGGCTTGGACTCGGCTTCGTCGCAGGGGCGGCTTGGCGGCTGGCGCTCGGTCTGGTACAGGCCGGCTGTGGTGTCCTGCTCCTGGATCTCCTCCTACTCCGTCTTCTCCTGGTCCTCAGGCAGCGATCTTCTTTCGTCTCTCCTCCCGGACAGTGGGTATTTGGATAAAATAATTACCGAAGTTACAATATTGAACAAACAGGATATTGGACGAGATACCTTGCCTTGACATTCCCGTCTATCCCGATGGATTGTCGGGTACTTGGGGCGCGGTGCGAAATATATTGAATTTACTGTAGACTGATTATACTAAAGGTTGATCGACCGCCGCCTCGCTGGCGGCGTATCAATTTGCCGGGACGCTCCTTTTTTCCTTCTTGTCCCGGACCTCCACCTTGATCGTCCTTCTACGTTCTTTGCCATCTTGCTCCATTTCAAAATCCCTTCCTCTCCTACCTCGCCGGTAAAATCGCCCGGTCTGCCGATAAAACAGATCGTGGCCCTATGCCGGTGTCTCGCGTCGTTACGATTCAATATTACTTTTACGCCTCGTCTCGCGACTGTGGTTTGTCGGCAGATGGCGCCCCGCCTCCTATTTTTGCCGGGCTAGGAACTTTATTTAACAATATAATGTATGCATGCTAGATGTTTAGTTAGTTGCAATACAGCTTTTGAATAAGCATCGCGTTTTATTCACTAAACCTTTCTCCTCCTTTCATCCTTCCAGTACGATCCGTTAAGAGCGTGTGCGAGCTCGTGAAATCCCACAACTGCATCGGTTTTATAGTGTGTTTGCGCTTATGCCTAATTAAATGACTAGCCTGACTAAACTTTGCATCACACACGTCGCACTTAAAGGGTTTCTCGCCAGTGTGTGTGCGCTTATGTCTAATTAACTTACTAGACTGACTAAACTTTGCATCACACACGTCGCACTTAAAGGGTTTCTCGCCAGTGTGTATGCGCTTATGCTTAGTTAAATAATTAAACCGACTAAACTTTGCATCACACAAATCGCACTTAAATGGTTTCTCGCCAGTGTGTATGTGCTTATGCATAATCAAAGTACCAGATTCCCTAAACTTTGCATCACACACGTCACACTTAAATGGTTTCTCGCCTGTGTGTATGCGCTTATGAGTAATTAAATTACTAGAACGACTAAACTTTGCATTACACACGTCGCACTTAAAGGATTTCCCGCCAGTGTGTATGCGCATATGACTAATTAAATTACCAGACTGTTTAAACTTTGCATTACACACGTCGCAATTAAATGGTCTTTCGCCCGTGTGTTTGCGCTTATGACTAATTAAATTACTAGCTTGAATAAACTTCGCATCACACACGTCGCACTTCAAGTGTTTCTCGCTAGTGTGTATGCGCTTATGCCTAATTAAATTACTAGCCTGACTAAACTTTGCATCACACACGTCACACTTAAATGGTTTTTCGCCAGTGTGCATGCGCATATGCTTAATCAATGTACCAGAGTGATTAAATTTTGCATCACACACGTCACACTTAAATGGTTTCTCGCCTGTGTGTATGCGCTTATGAGTAATTAAATTACTAGAACGACTAAACTTTGCATTACACACGTCGCACTTAAAGGATTTCTCGCCAGTGTGTATGCGCATATGACTAATTAAATTACCAGACTGTTTAAACTTTGCATTACACACGTCGCAATTAAATGGTCTTTCGCCCGTGTGTTTGCGCTTATGACTAATTAAATTACTAGCCTGACTAAACTTCGCATCACACACGTCGCACTTCAATGGTTTCTCGCCAGTGTAGATGCTTTTGTGTCTATTCAAATGGTTGAAATTTCTAAGTTTTCCATTTATATGCCTAAACCATTCGTTAATATTTGAATGTGAGGACGTTGCCTCAGCTACTTGACGTACTTGACGGTGGCTTCGTTTACGATTCTGATTTTGTTCTATTCTCATATGTGTCACGTGCTTCTTCAATTTTTTGCTTTGTACTGATGTACGTCCCTCATCTTCGTCGCATTCAGATTTCTGTTCCACTGAGGAGCAACCACTCGTCCCCACCTGCCATCGAAACATTAAATTATTTCTATTTTTATCATACTTTGGTCTTGACATATGACAGTTAGTGACGGTGGACCACCGTTCACTTCGAGAGAGTTCGAGAGCTATCTAAATAAAAATATGATAAAGCATACAGTGACGAGACCCTATAAGCCTGCAAGAAACGGCGCCGCTGAGAACGCGGTTAAAATGGTTAAACGCACCATGAAGAAAGCAGTTTACGAAGGAACAGATGTGGGCGTGGCTTTATCCAAATTTTTATTCCAATCCAGAAATTGTGAACAGGCTACAACCGGTGTGGCCCCGGCAGTAGAATTATTGGGACGAAGATTGAGAGGACGGCTCGATATACTGCACCTGGATACGGCAGACGTAGTGGCGGCAGCGCAGGAAATCGCGCGCGAGGCGCGCCGAGGTACGCGGAAGTCGGTAATCAGGTACTCGCTCGTGGCTATCGCAGCGCGGCACGGCACTCGGCTTAAAAGTGGGCTGCAGGTGAAGTCACCGAGCGCACCGCATCACTCACTTATAAAGTGAAACTTAACGACGACGGGACCACATGTCAACGACACATCGACAAGCTACTTCCCATCCGAGCCTCGCCGCAAAGGCACTCAGGCACTCTGTGAACGTCTCGAAAGAGGAAAGCTCGCGCCTAGGACAGGACAACAGCGACACCTCTACCAGGCCACGGGGGCCGTTACAGGGTACAGACACGTCAGTCAATATCACTCAATACATACATACATACACATATACATGACAACAACGTCTAGGCCCCAAACTAAACATTAGCTTGTGTTTTAGGTACCAAGCGAAGACACCACATACATATAACAACCAAGACCCGGTACCAGTATCAATATTCATCATATAAATACTGACCCGACCTGGGATTCGAACCCGGGACCTCCAGCTTCGTAGGCAGGATCTCTACCCACTAGGCTAAGCGGTAGGCTAGGCGTCTAGGCCCCAAACTAATTTGGGGCCTAGACATTGTTGCCATGTATACTTTATTATTATTATTATAAAATATATTGTGAAGCAGTTAGAACCCTTATGAAATACAGCTGTATAGATAGGTACCTTAATCGCCTTGATAAATTAGCGACAGGCTCCCCTTATGTATAATACCGCTTTGAATACAAATCTCCGATTCAATCACAGAAATAAAGCTACCTCGATTGTGATTTATAATTGGATGGCTGACCACCTCTAATTACAAAGTAATTAAGTCTCACAGACGTAGCGAAGCGCGATAAATTACGTATTTCTGCACGGCCGGGCCCCCAGGACCCGTCATTCAGGAAATATCTTGTTATAACTGTCCTAATGAGCCTAAACATGCTGTATAAAAATTTTAAATTTTTTTTAAATATAAATGTTTGAAATATATTTCTCAGAAGTTTCGTCACGCTTTAGCGCCTTAAGTAAAGGTGGGAACCCAAAAATATAATTTTGCGGAGGTGACCAAGCGTCTTTCCTCTCCAGAAAAAACTAATTATCCCAAAAATCCACAATGATCCGGCAAACAAGTTGGATACGAAAAGCAGAGGACCATGTGTGGTGGCGAGCCTTGGGAGAGCCCTATATCCTGCAGTGGAGAGACAAGGGCTGATGATGATGACAATTTTTTTCATAAATATACTGACAATACCTGTCATCATATTAATTTCTTTAAATTGATATCTAAGTGAATCTCTAGGGCCCATTTTATTTATAGCATGAATAAACTTTTGCAAGAAGATTACTGTAATATTAAAAAAACTGTATACAGTAGATTCATAATCTACTGACCCATGAAACACATGACCCAGACTTAACCAAATCTACATGAGGACGCCGCAGCGCCGTGCGTTGAGCAGCGACTTTCAGTTGTCTGACTACTGTACAGAATTATGGCAAAAATAATGTTATTAACAGAAAGAGGGGAACATGGAATGGGAGGGGATGACATTAATTAACGAAAGTGGAACTATGAAGTCACAATGGGAAGCAATTCCAGATTGAAAAATGTTTCTGGCACTGGAAAGACCCATTTTAACCTCATTACATTCATATCGTCCAGAGAATTAGTGTCAAGGTCATCAAAAATCTTCAGATTGCCACCAATATCCAAACAAAGAAATTTTACAAACTAACTCAGGAATATGCTTTCTTAGAAACATTTAATATGATGTACTAAAATCTTTTCATTGAGTATTATCCAATCCACAAAACAAACTAAATCAAAGTATCATGTCTGGGTTGCAGCTGTACTCAAACCACAGAAAATTTTAGTTTAAGACGGATGAGGTATTATGCTTTGGTATAATGTGTTTTGTATAATGTGAACATATTCTACTGAGACCGGTAACTGTAGAGGGTGCGACTCTTGAGGTTGTGCAAGATTATGTCTATCTAGGACCGACTGTCCAGTTAGGTAAACACAACTTCAACAAAGAGGCCGACCGAAGAATTCAGCTGGGCTGGGCTGCTTTCGGGAAGCTCTGTCGTCTGTTCTCGTCGCCACTACCACAACTGAAGACCAATGTCTTCAACCGATGCGTCCTGCCTACAATGACATACAGTGCCGAAACATGGACTCTCACGGCAGGACTGGTCCACAAATTTAAAGTAGCTCAGCGCACTATGGAGCAGGCTATGCTCGGTATTTCCTTGATGGAAAAAATCAGGAATACTGAAATCCGTCAAAGAACTAAAGTTGTTGACATAGCCAAAGTGATTAGCAAGCTGAAGTGGCAATGGGCTGGTCACATTTGCCGTAGAACCGACAACCGATAGGGTAGACGGGTTCTCGAGTGGAGGCCACGTATTGGGAAGCGAAGTGTTGGACGCCCCCTGGCCAGGTGGACTGATGACCTGAAGCACCATACCGGGGGTAATTGGATGCGGAAGTCGGAGGACCGTGTGTGGTGGCGAGCCTTGGGAGAGGCATATATCCTGCAGTGGAGAGACACGGACTGATGATGATGATAATGTGATTACTATTAACACTTACTTCAGACTCTGGTAACTCAAGGCTAAAATGGAGAGGATGATGAAGAACAGTGGGCCCCACTTCGATCTCTTGCTTGATGCTTGTTTCCGTAGTGGTAAACTCCTCATGCATATCTTTATTTAACTGCAAATTTAAATATAAATTATTTATAATATCCTAGATAGTATTTCATACAGATTGAACGTATTCTTATCTAGGCTATGGTAATAGTCAATTGAAATCAATGTGATTGATTATATGGACATAGAGCTAAACATTTTAACTACACTCACAAAAGTGTATTCATCCTCAGGCTCCAACTTGATATTGACTTCTATGCCTTTGGCACAGTCAGCACCTTGTGCAGTGTCCTTTTGCATATCTCTTTGTATGTTATGTGACACCTTCAACCCATATTCAGTGGGATTTAACCTGTAAGGAAAGTTAAAATAGTTAAAACTCAAAGGTTAAAATGCATAAACAAACTTTGTGCTACTCTTACTGACACTGCATTAGATCCATATAAATCAGATATGTCACTTTTTCACATTTTTTTGTATTAGTTTTATTCAAATTTCATTGTTAGATTCACTCATTTTCTTGGACAGAGAAACAGTTTAATAATGGCAGGAAACCATTTTTAAACTAAAATACATTTTCTCATAGTAAAAGTAGATAAAGTTCTTTTTCCCACTAATGTTCACTGTATATATTCATCTATCTTTTCATCAGAATGTTGTCAAATAAAGATTATTTCGGTAATCTTCTTTATACATAAAGAATAATGATTGTAATTGTATGAGATGGTACACCAATAATGATTTTGTTCGATGTAAAGCAAACAATATTAGGCACTAATTGTCTTTGTTAGGAGCACTTTCTTCATAATTTTTCTCTTGAGGCTGCCGGTGCGGCGGTCGAATAAAACAGAAGCTTTTTTTTACCCATTCGAAATGATGGCGGGTTTATCTGCCTTCAATTCTGCTTTATACCCACTGTATTTATGACTGTTCACTGGATGGAATGGGTTGAAAGCACAAAACTACCACTCTATGAGTATTAATACTAAAAGAGAGGGGAGTGAGTTGAAATTAGTCCGACATTTTGAATTTTTAGAAATGCGAGAAAGAAACAAAATTAAAAACGAGAAATACATACCTACTACAAATACAGGGTTGGGTTTCCAAAACTATTACCCTTTTTATGATACATATCTGTTGAAATATTTATTGTTTGTGATTGGTAATTACAAGAATGTGACAAGCCACCAAGAACTTTTTTGAGCTATTCCAAATTCAACTAAGATAGGTCAATTGTCCACCTTTTCTAAATTCATGGATCAGGTCAAGTCGGGATTGTATGCATCATTGTGAGGAGCGAAGCAGAGCGGAGCGACGAGCCACCCAGATGAACATTGTAAAAGGAATTTATTGTTAGTTTCAAGTGTTTTAATGACAGTAATGCTTTTATAACAGGCACACATTCTTTTTAGTTCAATTGCATTTTGGCATTTCTAAAAATTCTGTAAGTTTTTTTTATCCGTTGGAACTTGGAAATAGTTGACTGTTAACCACTCACTGCTAATTATTTTCATTTGTAACTGTTGGTTCTCCTTAATATAAATAAATAAAGTTGGTTTTCTGCCCTTTAAGTTATGCCTGTTTACGCTAGTTACAAAAGCAGCCGAACGTTGTAAAGGTGGACGATGCACTTGGATACAGTTTACCAAATATATTGAAGTGTGAAGGATTAGCATACCCTAATACCTACTACAGACTAAGTAGTCTGTATAGTTCTAAAGTATTGAACTTAAATTTGATATTTTTACTAAGAGAAATGAATGAAAGAGCAATCAAGCTAACTCTTAGCTCAGCAAATACAAATATAATAATCTAAAAACAATGACGTGGATAATTAATCATTAAATGTATTTTGTAGCATCATTTGCTGGTACAAAATACATATATTTATGAGGGGTCGGCTTTCCATTGTTGCCTGATGAAAATTATGTCCATAAAAATGATCAATTTGAAATCTGACTAAGATAGGTTGATGGTCATCATTTCAAAAAATAGGTTAGGTTATGGTTTGCTGCTGATAATGCGAGAAGCAAAGCGACAAGCCACCAATAAGTCTTATAATATTTTTTTTCATTTCCTTAAAAAAATATTTACTGCATGAGGTCCTACACCTCTCTCCCATAAGCCTGATTAAATATTTTGTAAATTTTCAGTAGGCTAAATTGGAAAGCGCTACCTTTATGAGTTTGAAATAAATAAATTTTAGTTATAAATTCCATACAGATTTGCTTATAATAAATCCGAATTTTCAGGGACATGTATTCCTATATTTTATTTTATAACTATTGGTAGAACTATACAGACTTTATTATTTTGTCCGTTCATTTCTATCAGTAGGTGTCAGAACGGATAGATAAATCAGTTCTATCATTTATCTGTTCTGACCTACAAGTAGAAATTAGCAGATTTTTTTCTCCGCTTAGTCCTATTAATAGGTATAATTTAACTTAGTATTTAATAATTCTTTGACTTATCGGTAAAACTTGCTACAGACAACTACTAATGAAAACTTGCTTCTAACTTCTAAAGAGGCATACCGGTACAAAGGAGGCATTGAGCACTCTCCCATAACGGGAATTTGGTTTCTTTCCATTTTTTTCTAAAAAGCTCCACGCACACACACTTTCACTTTCAACCGCCTTGACCATAAATTATTAAGAGATTAACATCTCATCGGTCCAAAATCAGAGGAGTGAAAATGTGGAGATCAGATCAATCGTAGTTCTGCACACGTTCTGCAAATGGCCATGGCGTGGCCATGGCCATGGCGATGGAAGTCTCATACCATATAGGTATATATACTAGCGTAAGAGAGGAACACAGTGTGCGAACGACATCCAGCTCTTTGCGGAAATCCTACATGCGAGAAAGAAATGCAAGAAAATCTGACATAAAACCTCTTTGAGCACATTTAGTCTTCATTACTCACTTGTCAAAATAAGGTCCAGCTTTGTTTTCTATTTTGTGTTATAATCGTTTTGAATTCTACAAAAATTAATTCTTGTGATAAAAATGGTGTAGTGTTCAGTTTTAAATTGCACTGTAACATATGTTAATAATCCAAATAAAGAGACATTTCACCGGTAAGTACTGCCAATAACATATTGTTATCTTAATGCTTATTTTTATAAAAAGCGATCCTAAATTTACTTGGTTATACATCAGTAGTATACGGTAAATACTTTATTTTGTAAATAATTTGTTATTTTAAACAATTATGTGTACGATACAAAAATATTGTGTAAAATTACAATCAAACAATGAAGCATAGGGATTGCACAAAATGTATGGATATGTCGATATTTTCAAATATAAATATTTTGTAAATTTGATATTACCTAATTGCACCTGTTCCACTGGAATGATGTCGTTAACTGTTTTTAAACATATTGTGAGGTTTATTTAGCCTGGCACCACATTGTAAGGGAAAGTATGACATCTATACATATATACTACACATAGGGTATATATATAAATACAAGACTTTTTCAAATGAAAATATAAAATATATACACAATTAATTTTAATCGTTATTTATTTATGATTTAAAATCTGATGCTGTATTTAATTTTAATCGTTATTTATTTATGATTTATAGTCTGACGTTCTATCTGTTCTCTGATTATGAACGTCGTAAATAATTAAACTTTGAATGACAAAACTACTGTATACAATAGTTTAACCTCATTTTCCTCCAAGAAACTGCGGTGTTAAAAAATGCTTCCTGATAATGATGACTATTTCATAATATCCAGGTTTTCTGTAAACACGGTTAGCATAGAACAATGGAAAAAAATGTTAAATAGAACAGGTGGGACTCCTCGAAAACATTCTTTGGTTTGCAGTAGACATTTTACGGATAACTGTTTTGTCTAACTAAATCACCGACGACTTTTGAAGAAAGGATCTATACCTACTGAATTTGTGCCGTTAGGGGTTTCTTTTTTTTCATATGTGCTTACTAAGTATATTAAGTAATATACTAATAATACTTAATATCTAAAGTCAGAGCATTTATGCCAACTGTAATTTCTGTACAGGTCAATCTGAAGACCAAGCGATCGGTGTCAGCGTACGTTTACCGGAATATATCACCAGGACCTTCAACTTTAGAGCCTAAACCTTTATTTCAGCACTAATATAAAATGGATTTGAAGAAAAGTCCATCACAGTGAAAATATCGATTTTAGGCAAATTATCACTTTGTCTTTTACAAAAACTTGTTCCTTTATATTCAAATAAAACTTAATTACCTATTACACAAAGAAACAAAAGATATTATAGACTAGTCCAAGGCATCCAAGGCATAATTTGTGGTGTAGTGAGACGACGCGACACTCAATCGAGTAGACAATGTGACGTCATGGGCAGTAAGAATCCACCAGTCAAACCGCACGAAAATACATAATAATAATAATAACGTGCACATTACAACGTCGTGGCCCCAAACTAAGCATTAGCTTGTGTTTTGCGTACCAAGCGAAGACATCACATACATATAACAACCAAGACCCGGTACCAGTATCGATATTCATCATATAAATACTGACCCGACCTGGGATTCGAACCCGGGACCTCCAGCTTCGTAGGCAGGGTCGCTACCCACTAGGCTAAGCGGTCGTCAAATTAATAAATATCAATAATTTATTTCTCAGTCATTTATTGACGAATTTAAAAAAACTTTCACTGTTTTATTAGTTTTGGTTTATCTTTCAATTCTATCGAGTTAAATTGTATATTTTGAACATCATGAACTTCTCTATTGTAAATGTTTTTGTTTTGTACATTCTCATTTTTTTGTTTACAAAGAGTTAAAATTTTGTTGTTATGCGTTGCAACGTGACGTATTGTAATTAAAAATAAAAATGGTTTATTTATATTGTTTTATTTATTACTTGGCTTGTATTCAACTAAATATTAAAATTTCCATAATGATGTTAACGCTTTCTTTACTTCTGCAAATTTTTTATTATCAACTGTTAACAAAAAAAAATATTTATTGGAGTAAAGGAAATGGCATTTGAATTGACTGATTGATGATTTGTCATTTTAAAAAACTAAAAGTTAGGAAAAGTAACTCAAAACAAAAATTATGTTGTATAGCAGATTCAAAATAATAAATAGAATTGCCGATTTTGGCTTATGATAACGCGGCAATTTCAACGACACATTATCATGAAAGTACTACGTGCTATCGATAATATAAAAAACACCCATGCACATCACTAAAACTGGCTCAACCACATGTGAATTTTGCACACATACTCATTTCCGTTTCGGTCATGCGATGTTTAGATGTCAGTTGGTCTCCTACGCTAGTTTATATATGTCTATGTCTCATACACTCTCATACAAAACAAACCAATAAAAAAAAAAAACATAAAATGATAGCGCCGCAGTGTTACCAACTCTCAAAAATATTTATCCCTAAAGTTGTGTCAAAAACCCCTAAAATCGCCTTAATTATTGAGTTGTCCCCCTAAAAAATATATAAATATAAATTCATAATGATTAGAAATAATATGCTGTAATATGATTCAAAAGTCTATTTATTATAAGTTATTTAATACATAAAATATTTCGTCTTCTTTTGAAGATTCAGATTTTTTAAAATCATACATGTTTTTTTGGCGGTATCCTATATGACATAAGCTAATGTCAAACATACGTTCAAGTTTAAAAAAATATAGACTTATACACAACCATGGATAGTTCCATGTACACAACAATAACCGCCATATGCACAGACAATAAAATGGCCAGTGACGCCAGTATTGCCGCCAGTCACCACAGAGTGGTTGTAGAATTACGTACTAGATGTCGTTATAAGTCGCTAGGTCAAGAAAAAAATATTAATATTATCAATTTAAAAATATTAAAGAGTCAAAAAATCCCTGACAATACCCCTAAAAATTTTAGACCCCTAAAAAAATCCCATCTCACTTATTTACGCCCTAAATCTGGGGGGAAAACCCCTAAGTTGGGAACACTGGCGCCGCCGTCTTTTAATGCAATAGCTTTTTTTTTTTATTTAGTGAGGGCCGAATCTGCATACAGACACCTGCGCGCCCGACCTTCCGTGCAGGTAGTGCCGGGTTGGGATTTCTACACAGAAGGTGCAGCCCGACCGGCTAAACGACTCCTCAACCTATACTCCGGAGAGCGTATAGGGTTTGGCATGAACAACGACCGGACGCATTGAGGATGCTTCGGTGTGTTAATGCCTTTAACGGGCGGTGCCTTAAGGGCGCCGTCTCGTAGGCATATGATTACAATAGGGATGAGGGCCGACACGTGTCGATCCCTCGGCAATGGAGGGCAGTTCGAGCTGGACGGCCCGACTGTGAACAACAAGGCTTAAATGCCATACGAGCAGATTTTTTACGTTAGCTAGGTAACATCGGGCGCTAGGTACTGCTCGCCTACATCAGACTGAAGGTCTGATCTGCCTGAATTCCTGAGACTCTCAACCTCGGTGGTGAGATCATCAGGAGTATCTGTTAGTGCATTCCGTGGACGTCTGAGAAAGTGGGTGGCGGGCGGGGGCTCGTAAGAGGCCGCTGCCGAAAGTAGCGGGTTGGGGTGCGCGACTGCGGCGGCGAAGAAGCGCTCTGACGCGTCCTTCATATACTTGGAAAGAGTTGGTAAGTCGAAATCGCTGTGAAGCAGACTGTTTCGAACGTACCATGGAGAACCTATGGCTCTTCTACAGAATTTGTTCAGTATGATTTGTAGCGGCTTAAGTATCGTTTGATTGGCGTATGCAAAGACCAGGCATGCATAAGTCATGACAGGTCTGATGGCCATTACATAAAGAGTGCGCTTGTTGCGCATCGATAGCTTACTGCGGCTACCAATCATACTGGATAAACGAGCCAAGTAGAATTTGGCTGTTTTGCAAACACGCTTGACATGATCGCGAAAGTGCAGACGCTAGTCAAGAGTAATACCTAAGTATTTGTGACTATTGTTGCCACGGAATGTTGACACCGGACATTTTTAGTGATTCTATGTTTTTTACGAGCAGTGAGGGGTCTTTCGCTTTGGAATGGCGAAAACAATGGCCGCGGATTTGTCCGGATTTATTTCAATCCTCCATAGGCGAAACCACTGCGTGAGTTCGTCTATAGAGGACTGTAGCCTAGGGGCGAAATGCCCATTGGTGCGCGCGCGATAGTAGAGCACTGTGTCGTCGGCGAACAGTGCTAATTGGACTCCGTTGCGTGGCAACGTAATATCGTTCGTGTACGCTGAGTACAGTATCGGGCTGAGGGTGGAGCCTTGCGGGACTCCCGCTTTTAACATTTTTCGCTTTGAGATTGATTTCTCATGTCTATAAACGAAATGTCGGTCGGTGAGATAGTCTTGATTTATGAAGACTAGTCTATCTGGGACTTCAAGTTTATGCAGCTTATATATTAAGCCTGCATGCCAAACTTTAGCAAAAGCTTTGGATACGTCGAAAAATACTGCTACGGTTTTATCTTTCCGTTTGAAACCGGAGGATATGTATTCAACTAAGCGGAGAGCTTGTTGAGGGCAAGAGTGCCGGGGACGGAAGCCAAATTGCTCGTCTATAATTAGTCCCTTTCCAAATAAATGATCGCAGAGACGAGTCTTTAAAACTTTTTCGTAGAGTTTGCCCATGACCTTGAGGAGGCTTATGGGTCTGTAACTGGTGGGAAGATCTCGAGGTTTGACTGGTTTAGGAATGCCGATTACGACGGCTTCCTTCCAGATCGGTGGAAAGTAGCAGTTTTTGAAGCAGGTGTTAAAAATGGCTGCCAGAAGGGCGACTAATGGAAAAGAAAAGCATTTGAGTGCTTTGTTATTGATGCCATCGAGACCCGGAGCTTTTCGTTTTTAAGGATGCAATAGCTTAGTCACGCCTATATATATACTGTATTATCTATGGTCCACGCTTAGTCTCAAACCATAAAGGTATATATACTAGCGTAAGAGAGGAACACAGTGTGCGAATGACATCCAGCTCTTTACGGAAATCCTACATGCGAGAAAGAAACGCATCAAAATCTCTCATAAAACCTCTTTGAACACATTTAGTCTCCATTAGTCCATTGTCAAAATAAGGTCTAGCTTTTGATTCCTATTTTGTGCTTTAATCGTTCTGAATTACATAAATTAAATCTTGTGAATTGCAATGGTGTCGTGTTCTGTTTTAGATTGCACTATAACATATGATAATAATCCAAATAAAGAGAGATTTCACATGTAAGTACTGCCAATAAGATACTGTTATCTTAATGCTTATTTTTATAAAAAGCAATCCTAAATTTACTTGGTTATACGTCAATAGTATACGGTAAATACTCTATTTTGTAAATAATTTGTTATTTTAAACAGTTATGTGTAAGATACAAAAATATTGTGTTAAATTACAATCAAACAATTTAGCATAGGGATCGCACAAAATCTATCGATATGTCGATATTTTCAAATATAAATATTTTGTATATTTAATATTACCTAATTGCAATTGTTCAACTGGAAGGATGTCGTTAACTGTTTTTAAACATATTAGGAGGTTTATTTAGCCTGGCAGCGCAGCACATTGTAAGAGAAAGTATGACATCTATACGTATACACACACATAGGATATATATAAATACAAGAATTGCTCATATGAAAATATAAGATATATACATATATAATTATAATCGTTATTTATTTATAATTTAAAGTCAGACGTTCTATCTGCTCTCTGATTAAGAATGTTGTAAATAATTTAACTTTGAATGACAAAGTTACTGTATACAATAGTTTAACCTCATTTTCCTCCAGGAAATACGGTGTTAAAAAATGCTTCCTGATAATGATGACTATTTCATAATATCCAGGTTTCCTGTAAACGCGGTTAGCAGAGAACAATGGAAACGAATGTTAAATAGAGCAGGTGGGACGGGACGCCTCGAAAACATTCTTTGGTTTGCAGTAGACATTTTACGGAAAACTGTTTTGTCTAACTAAATCACCGACGACTTTTGAAGAAAGGATCTATACCTACTGAATTTGCGCCTATGGGGGTTTCTTTCTTTTTCATATGTGCTTACTTAGTATATTAAGTAATATACTAACGCCGCAGTATATACTTAATATTTAAAGTCAGAGCATTTATGCCAACTGTAATTTTTGTACAGGTCAATCTGAAGCCCAAGCGATCGGTGTCAGCGTACGTTTACCGGAATATATCACCAGAACCTTCAACTTTAGAGCTTAAACCTTTATTTTAGCACTAATATAAAACGGATTTGAATAATAAAGTCCATCACAGTGACAATATCAATTTTAGGCAAATTATGACTTTGTCTTTTACAAAAACTTGTTCCTTTATAATCAAATAAAACTTAACTACCTATTACATAAAGAAACAAAAGATATTATAGACTTGGATGAAATATAGAAACTTCATCCAAGACATAATATGTGGTGCAGTGAGACGACGCGACACTCAATCGAGTAGGCAATGTGACGTCACGGCCAGTAAGAAGCATTGAAAATGACTATCATATCCATTTCACGGGAGACGCATTTTTAGCCATAACTCCGAAGGTATGGGGTCTAGCTAAGATTTTAAGGTTTTAAAAGATCAATAATTTAGTTGCGCATCGTATGACACCAAAATTTTAGAAATCAGTTTGGTAGTTTTTGAAAAAAATTGGAAAATGTTAAAAAATCGGAATTTTTTCGGATTTTTTTTTTACTAAATCCAAATTATTTCGAGAACGGGGACCGATATCGAAAATAAAAAAAATTTGTATCCTGGCTATTAACGTAGCTTCGGTTTTAGACCAAGTTTTTGGAAATCGGTTGGTAATTGTAAAAGAAATTATTTCCGAAAGATGAGATTTTTTGGTCGATCGCTGGTGTTTGTGGATATAAGTTACTTTATTTCAGAGGGTATTCGTCGGATCACTTCAAAGTGTTATACAAAAAGTTAGAGGGCGTCGGTAGCTACAGTTTGAGACCAAAATTTTGGATATCGGTTGGAAATCGAACAAGAAATTTGACATCACATGTTAAAGTTTATGGACGATCGGGAACTTGTTAACATTACGGTCATCGCCTTTCGGCCTGTAATCGTTCCAATACTTCATTATCGAGTTCAAAACGTTTAAGGATATCAGAGGCTGCAGTTTAAATCGTAGCAATGCCACTATTTCGTGGCAATGAAATAAAATAATCTGTGAAAATCGGATTTGAGTAGGTTCATTTTCAATGAAACCGATGGTTGCAGGGACTGCAAGATCTGTGGTTTTTTTTGCGAACTTCGCCTATATTTTTTTTTTAGCAAACAGCGGCATATTTTTTTCTGAGCCAAACGATTTGAAATACAGTTTTAGTAAATGTAATTTAGTTTTCAGCAAAATATAACACTCAATAACGTTTCATACATTAAAATGCAAAAAATAGGTTCAGAAGCACGCGCGCCCCCCTTTGGGGCCCCACATAAAAAATCGCTTGCAATTCCTCGGGCGGTTCGCTGTTTCGCCTTTCTACTTTCGGGGTGTAATAGGAATCGTCCCAAAAAGGGACGCTTGCTATTCCGGGCCAAAATGCCGAGGCTGAAAAAGGGACGGTTGCTACTTGCGAACACGCTTATAGCCATAAAGCTTAAAGCTGAACCTCAGTACAAGTTTCAAAAAATTTATTGACATATAATTTATTATTGACGGATTTTACCTGATTGATTACGATTGATCAATTGTTCGTTTGGTTGGTCGAGGTTTGTTTTTTGCATGGTTTTGTGATATGCGTATTCTTGTTATTTTTTAAAAGTACAAGCTTGGCGAAATTGATATGCAGATAACGCCCTAAATAATAAGAAGAAGAAGGAAAATACAAGCAAGCAGAATACTTCCATCAACCCCTTTATTACGTTACTAGACACTGGCAAAGTTAATTTAACCAAATCAAGATAGTACCCAACAGCACAATACTAAAAGAAGAAGAAGATTTGTATTTTGTTTTGAGTTTATTCGCCTTTTTCTAACAATTTATACGTTCAGCTGGTTCACTCATACGCTTCGAAACTTGTAAATTATTATCAAGATGGAAACGGCTGGAAGTGCTGGAGAAGCGTTTCCACACGAAGTTCCACTCATAGCTGCGTGCCCACTCCGGGCCTATCGGTGCGTGCGCTGAGCCCTATTTTCATCGGTAGAGTTTTACAAACCGAATGCTCCAGGAAAATATGCGATTAAGCACAATACAATAAAGTTTCATAATAGACTAATTTATGAGCACTATTTTATATAGGTATCCATATATTCAACTATTATCTACCACCAAAAATTTTAGTGACATCTCATTTTAATCAATACCAATTTACACTTCTTTAGTTAAGTAGCACATTAACTTCCAAAGCTGGCGAGTTACTTAAGTCCAAAACATTGGATCTGCGAATTCCGATGCCAAGTATTAACAAATCTCACTGCATCTAATGAAAGAAAGTAAGGTATGTAATTGCCATGCTTATACACCTGTTGCGCTTGTGGTGCAGTGATCTCTTTTTTGCAGTAAGAGGACATATCCGTTCAAACTAGTGAAGTTAAAATGTACACGAACTTCCATCAAAAGTGGCTTTTGGTATTATCTATTATTTTATTATTGTAAAATGTAAGAAGGAAAAGATGACATGTCAATATATTTAGCTGCACTAATTTATTTAATAAATTAGTGTTTGTCACTGATCCAGTGCCATATTAAGTAGGTTCTTCTTTAAAGCTGGAGCCATGATCACAGAATAGAAATTTTGTTTATGATAAACATTTAGACAAATAACTTTTTTTGGTAGTGACTATTTTGAATAAAAATTTTTCTTTAACTTTTAATTTTTATGGGGTATTCTTAAAAACATAGTAGGTATAATATAATCAACTTCTTGATTTTTATAGTTATAGTTACATTCCTCTAACTTTTATTTTGTAGTTTTTTTTACTATTTGGAAGTTGTATTACAAGCTAGTGAACTAGATACATTACATTTCAAAACTTATTTGCCTGTAGTACTAAATTAGCTAATTAAAGAAATGTGTATGTGTCAATTGGTCTGTATGAGAAATGAATGGCCTGGAAGTATTTTAACATGTGAAAGCTAATGAAAATAATACTTTCCGTTTGGATCTCTCTAGCTGCGGTTTGAATGTGACTTCGAGTGAGGACAAAGATATGGGACAGGACGCTGCCACCCACTATGATGCAATAAGAGTGGGCTACATCAAGTCTGAGCCTGAAAATGATTATTCTTACGTAGGTGTAAGTATAATGAAATAGTTTATATCTGTTCAAAAATATTATTGTGTCATTAAATATGCTAATAATAGCAATTTCAATACCGAGTGTCCGTGCAAAAGTAGCCAAACCGAAAACTACAAATAGTCCTCGTGACATGTGACACTTTTTTTAGGTACCGCATTTTGGATATTTACAGCATACAAGTAGCATACTTTAGTTTCATTTTTCAATAATTTATGGACACCCTAGTTGAACATTGTTTTCAGTTTCAAAGTTTTTTTTTTATGTTTCAGCAATGAAATTATTTTGTAGAAAGTAAGTAATTATTACTGCCTTTTATTTATTCAATAGCAAAGTACCTACGTCAATTTAAACCTCTCACCAGGATAACATTTATAATAGGTGTTGGAGAGGCCAAAGAACAAATGAAAAGTGAAAACCATTAAAATAAAAAATTGTCCCTTGGTAATTGAAAACAATAACTAAAAACACTCACTTTCCTAAAAACAATATTCCCGTAATAACATATCCGTAATAACACATACATACGCTCACATTAGCATGACTGACGCTATTGCACTATTGACCTATTCACAGTTATGTAATGAATAATTTATTTCATAGCAAAAAATCCTGTATTCGTTAGAAATTAAGACTTACGTGGACGGAACAAAGTCTGGAATAACAAAAACCTATACTTGCCGACAAAGAGAGAGAGGCCGCTAACATAAATATAAATATGTATTTTTCAATTACTTAATGCATTTGTCATTCCGCGATAATTTTGCCAACGCAGTCTTTATGTCATATACATAAGAATCTTTTTATCTTGTAGCAGCGTCGCCGCCGTATTTCAGAGTTATGATTTGGAGTCTTTGGAGAACTAGTTGCGCCTGCTTAAAGATCATTCTGGCTTGCAAATTATTTTATTTGAGTTGTTTCCGTCTTCTTGAAATTGGTTAAACAGCTGTAACAAGTGTACATACTCGGGAAGTATGTACACTTGTTACAGCTAAATAAATAAAATAAAATAAATTGTTATTAAACTAAAATCTTCACAGGAAAGATTTTAGTTTAATAACAATTTATTTTTTTAATTTTATTATAGTAAAATATAAATATTGTTAATAAATAATGTGAAGTAAAAAGCTTTGTAATGTTTGTAATTACAATATTTTTTTTCTTGTAAACCATAAATATGCTACACGCGGCTCATAAAAAAGTGCTACATTTTACGACGCCTATTTGTAGTTTTTATTTTGACTACTTTTACAAAGGCACTTGGTATAATACCTATTGCAAATTTTAGTAAATCCCACTAAAGCAATATTAAAGATATTGAATGTTCCATGGTATAATCCAAGTAAGCAAATTGAAAAGGAATAGAATTTTTTTAAAGTAATTTGTGTAACGTGAAATTCTATTGTTGGCATTAATATACAAGATGAAATTTTAACAACCATCCAAATTTTGATAGATCTTTGTTAAAAAACGATGGTTGTCAACGACGGACCGAACATTGAACTGTGAAGTGCGTGTTTTGACTATGCGAGTGTATATAAGTTTTTTATAAGTTCGTTTTTATTGTATATAAGGGCCAAATATTGTACATAATGATTTTAAAATAAACGAGCTTGTAACGGTTTTTTATTTCCCCCCGCGCCACTGGCGTCTGCAAAGAAAGAGAGGAGAGATGGGCACTCTCCTCACACAGTGCGCATTTTACGCCGCGATCGGTCCGCTGCGCTACGGTGCCGACGAGGGCATAAATATGGTGACAAGGCACCGTAGCATTTAGTCGTCGAAGAGCAGCGGACCAGCCACAAGACCAAGAGCAGACAGTGGCGCGGCGCGGTGAAGTGAAGCCGGTGCAGTGAAATACTGAAGCCAGTCGTTTCAATCCATACAGTCCACTACCGAAGGGGGCCCGCCGGGTGTTCGCATGACCCCGGGGCTCACAATGGTCTTGTTTCCTTTTAGTATCGTTCAATAGAAAAATATTGAGATATGACTACACATACCTTACCTGAAAAAACCAATAACTCTAGTCACCATTCACGGCCGCCGTACACTAGTTTAGCAGGTTGCGTCATCTCGGTCTCAAAGCCTTGGGCGCGTCGTCACAAAGAAGGCAACCAAACGTTATAAAATAGCACTGTAGATAGAAGAATTTATTTATGACCTATATTTATTATTTAAGTAATGAGGTCTAGTGGTGATACATAGCATCTAGATTTTTTTGGATGGTTGTTAAAATTTCATCCTGTATACAGTGGCGGCTTTGGAAAATATTTGGTAGTGAGGCAACATTAAGTGATGTTAATTTTAATCTTTAATTTATAGTTGTATAAATTGTAATAATAATAAGTAATAGTTGTAAAAATTTAATAAAACGTATTCTACTTTTTACATTTTATGAGGTAATGAAATGTACAAAATGAAGTGTTATGCAACTGTAAAAAATATTTTATGTCTATCTGACTACTTAATAAATACAGGTAATATGTAGGCAAAGTAATGAGAACACGTCCCTCAGGCGAAAGAAAGCATCACCGGCCGAAAACAGCAGCCCTCCCACCCGCGAGGCCCGTGACTCATTGGCCGCAAGCCGTGACATGACGCGACCTTACCAAATGAGAGCGTAGTCCATTGCTGCATGATCAACTGTGGCTCTCTCCGTATAAACTACGCAATGTAGACAACCCTAAAATGCCAAGTCTCGGTCGGCCACGTCACCGATAGCCTCAGGTGGACTCAGCTAGCTTTATTACGTCGCGCGCTCACTATTTCAAAGACTGTTTATCTATATTAATAAAATTGGAGTTCTGTCTGTCTGTCTGTCTGTCTGTCTGTTCCGGCTAATCTCCGAAACGGCTGCACCGATTTCAATGAAACTTTGCAGACGTGCAGAGGGCATTACCGCGGGTAACATAGAGTACTTTTTATCTGTCTGTCTGTCCATCTGTCTGTCTGTTTGAGCTGATCTCAGAAACGGCTGAACCGATTTCAATGAAATTTGGCAGACGTGCAGAAGGTGTTATCATGGGTGACATAGGCTGCTTTTTGTTTTTCTGTCTGTCTGAGCTGATCTCAGAAACGGCTAAACCGATTTCAATGAAACTTGGCAGACGTGCAGAGGGTGTTATCATGGGTGACATAGGCTGCTCTTTGTGTTTCTGTCTGTCCGTCTGTCTGTCTGTTCGAGCTGATCTCCGAAACGACTGTACCGATTTCAATGAAACTTCGCAGACGTGCAGAGGGCATTATCGGGGGTGACAAAGGCTATTTTTTGTCAATCGCAGACCTATCGTGTTGGTACTCAAGCTTGATGTTTTGACGAGATCTATGTGTCCAAGTAACCACATTTTTAAATGACTATTTTTTCGAAACCATCAATCTCGGACCTATCGTGTTGGTACTCAAACTTGATGTTTTGAAGATATCTATGTGACCACGTGACCAAATATTTAAATGCTTATTTTTTCGAAACCATCAATCTCAGACCTATCGTGTTGGTACTCAAACTTGATGTTTTGACGAGATCTATGTGTCCAAGTGACCACATTTTTAAATGACTATTTTTTCGAAACCATCGATCGCAGACCTATCGTGTTGGTACCCAAACTTAATGTTTTGACAAGATCTATGTGACCACGTGACCACATTTTCAAATGCTTATGTTTTCGATATCATCAATCGCAGACCTATCGTGTTGGTACTCAAACTTCATGTTTTGACGATATCTATGTGATTACAGGACCAAATTTTTTTATCTGTCTGTCTGCCTGTCCGTCTGTTTGTTCGAATTGATCTCCGAAAGTGCTGAACTTATTTTAATGAAACTTTCAAAGATGTGATTAAGAAGATTGTCAGAAGCGACATTCAATACTTTTTGTTTGTCTATCTGGCCGTCTCTCTGTCTGTTTGAGCTAAACTCTAAAACATTTAAACTAATTATAATGAAACTTCACAGACGTGAAAAGACACTGGTGTAAGGAGTGACATACGCTACTTTTTGTTTGTTTGTTTGTCTGTCTGTTTGTTAGGACTAATCGTGGAAATGGCTGATTCGATTTTATTGAAATTTTGCAAATATAAAAAGGGCGTTGTCAGGAGTGAAAAGCAATTTCTTTTACATACATATAAAAAATCGTAGTGTCTGTTAGTCTGTTCCAGTTAATCTGCAAAATGTCTGACTGATTTTGGGACCAACTTGGGGGATAGCTATTTTTCATACTAAAATGCCTAAATGGATTTTTATGAAATTAGGTATAGAGATTTCTTAGGTAGTTAAGTTTCAGAATGTTCTAGAAAGTGTTACAATGTTCTGGAGCATCACGTTCCTTTAACTGTCTCAGTACAACTGTGGTCAACGCGAGCGAAGCCCGCGGGCGGAAAGCTAGTTATACATATAATTACCATCACATGCATACTTGTCACAAAGTTTTGTCATAGAATTTGTTTCTATAGAATAGTAAGTACAGTTCCAATCAACCTTTATGGCGGATGTGAACATAGGCAAAAGTCGCATCGCAGTAACCAGTTTTAGGTGTAGCGGGACGCAGTGGAGCGAGGGGCATATGACTGAACCTGCGCAAGCACGCATATAGCATTGTATTCCGATCCGCCATAAAGTTTGATTGGAACTATAATTATTGTAAAACGTAAGCTCTCAAATAAAATAAAAAAAATATTTATGATCTGCAGTTTGTTGTGGATAATCAGTAGATTTAAGTGAAGCTCGGCCGCACTTGCTTCACCCGTAAAGCCGCCACTGCCTGTATAAAAGAAATACAGCAAGTTGTAATTATATCCATTGATGTCCAATGCTATGATAATTTTCATCTTTAAAAGTTTAACTCAAACCATATGATAGCTTGATAGAGTCCATAAGTGGTCAGTGACTTTAAATAGCCTTCTTATAACTCGCTGCATAGTAAAAATCATGTTGGTTCTATGGTGAATAAAAAAACAAAAAAATTAATTGAAACATGTAAATAATAATTTTTGCTATTTTAAAATTAATTTACGCGTTATTCTCAGAAAACTAACTCTGTTTTCAATTCTGACAGGTACATAATAGTTTGCCAGATGAGCTGATCAAAATAGAGGCGGACAGTGAGAAGATTGAAATTAAAACGGAACAGGATATTCAGCACCCTGTGCAACATCAAGATTTCCTTCCTGATCTTGGGCTACGCTCAACTGATGTAAGTGGTGCCTTTAGTAGTCAAATCCAATTATGTCATGAAACAGACCGGTCTGTAGATATATCCACTGAATTATCTGAAAATTCCAATGACTCGGATAGTCAAACAACTTTACCGGTGCACAGTGCATTCACTACAGCCACCAGTGGTCTGCCATAAGGCGTAGACTACGATTTCCGTACAGTTTGTAAAACACGTCGTACACATATAATAATATTAGTTTATTTCAGACTTTACAGTCTATATATGAAATACACAATATTATATACACTATACAGGATGAGGTTTTTATGACCAGCCAAACTTCAATATAACGACCTTTGATAGAAATCCGTTGGCCGCCTTGTTCCCTTTTAGTATCGTTCAATAGAAAAATATTCGGTTAAGCCTATGTAAACCTTTCCCAAAACTAGCAATATTACTAGTCACATTACGAGGACGCCAGTGCACGTGCACACGCCCCGCCCACATTCCCCAAGCTCCGCCCTTTCGCTCTGCACTCGCAATACTTAGCACCATAGATAATACTAGCACGTCGTATTTTTGAAAATTCATGATTATCGAATGATCTCATTTATGAAGGCTCCTACTCAGTCGTAAAAAACTCTCTTGAAAACTTTGGTTTGACAAGGCCAAGGGGACGATTCAAATTGATGACATCATCAAAGAGTTTCAAAAATACGGCTCCTTAAGTTGCAAATTTTCCCTTCATACTTATCAGGCTTAGGACCGTCAAATTGCAAAAGGCTTGTTTTAGTTATTATCTATGATTAAAATCAAATCGAAATAAATGAAATTGAAAAAATGAATACATACCTAATCTATTTTGATCAATGTACCTACTCGTACATTTGATAATTGACTAACAATACTGAACAGTCGTTCTTCCTTTCGCAATCAGGCGTATTTAAAAAATTTGAATCAACTGATGTACAATCATTAAAAAAATCGAGTTTAAATCCACTTACCACATAAAGAAAATAACCTACTTCAACAGATGTTCAAAATGTAAGCCATTCATCTCCAAACAGAGTTTAGCACGTTTTTGTACATTGTCTCGTAATTTACGAAGTACCCCAGTGTTGTTTTGCACTTCACTAAAAGCACGTACTATATCTAGTTTTAGACGCTCGAGGCTTTGGGCCTCCTGCACATAAACTCGCCGTTTAATCTCTCCCCATAAAAAAAAAGTCACATGGCGTTATGTCCGGTGACCGGAGGCCATGGTACGGCACTTCCTCGAGCGGCCCAGTGATTACCGTATTATTGATTGATATATTATTGTTGATTATCGTATATTCTTTGGGCTCCACGTAAAGTTTGTCCACTTAAAATGTAACATCTCACCATTTCGTAATATTCGCGATTTGTGTAGTAGCGCGGGCTACGCACAAGCTAGCATTCAGTTTAGAATCGCATGGCTGACTAAGCTCCGCGCTCCGCGCAAGGTGGGAGTGGGGTCAATGGGGCCGTGCGCCTCAGCGATCAGCTGACGCGGCGGAACGTATCGATAAGTCGTAGTAGAAGGTAGCCAAATATTGTTAAAAAATATTTAGGATATTTTTATTGATTATAAATATTTGACCTATATTTTTATTTACGTAATGAGGTCTATTGGTGATACCTAACATCTAGGAACATTTTGGCTGATTACTAAAATCTCTCCCTGTATACATAATTAGTAAAAATAATTTATCATTCTATCATTATCTAGGATTTACAAGGTTTTTTTTGTATGCACATTTAAATGTGTTTTTGTTTGATATTGCATGATCTGTGAATCATAGTCTATAAGCAATTAACTGCAGGTAGATGTTAGTGCTGGCACGAACTCGGTGCATATGCCATATGTTAAGATAGGTACTCTCTTCTTTAATGGCTGACCACTTATTACTGTCGCCAGTGGCATGGTTGCGGATGCCCTAACCCTAATAGTCCGGGAGCCCATGACCAAGAGTGGTTACAACCCTCTGAAAACTGTTAGTACTTACTGTGAAACAATTTCCTTTTTTGTTCGTGTAACAACTAACTCTATGCAAATAATAAGGTTTTTGTATTTTTTTTTATTTCTAAATATAAAAAGTACCTATGATGTGCCAATGCACTCCCATACTTAGCTGACTGATTACAATATGTGAATGATCTCTGTAAGTACTACGACCTTTCACAAATTCAGATTTAGAAAGGTTGTGGCAATTTCTAGTCACGGGCTTCCCGACTATAAGCTGAAAGTCGTTTTTAAAAATGTACCTGTATGTTCAGACATTATAAATGAAATACAGTCACTATAAAAGATAAGTATCCCTACCACACCGACGACTAGGAATGTCTATATTATTGTGGAAGTATTACATATATGTCGCGATAGCCGAGTGGTAGCAAGCCCGATTCTTGTTTCGGAGGCCCTAGTTGGAATCTCAGGGTATGTATCAATGAGTTTTTTTTCTAATTTATGTACCCAACTGTCACTGAGTTTGAGCCTCTGAGAACACGTCAAGCCGTCGGTCCTGATTGCCGTCAATAGATGACAGTCTTTACAATCCACTAACCCGCATTGGAGCAGCGCTGTGGACCAAGCTGCAAGCGCCCTCATCTCGAGGGGAGTCCTAATTCCCTGCAGTGGGGTATTAGTGGGCTGATGGTATGGGTATGGTATTATGTATATCTAAAAAAAATTGTATGCAACATAATAGAAATAATTTAATGTTTTGACTGCAGGTGGGCGCGATTGGTTGGTCGTCAATTAGACAGAAGTCTGAATGCGACGATGAGGCCGGACTTCCGTTAGTACAGCCCAACGCATTGAAGAACCAAATGAATTTACATAGTATTAACGAGCAGTATTCCAAGCGTAAACAAATTAACTGTGAAAAATCTGATCCAATGGCGTCTCAACACCTGATCACTGACGGGCAATCGTTTGGTTGTGAAAAATGCGGCGCAACATTAAAACAATGTTGTCATCTGATTGGGCGTAAACTCGTTGATATTGACACGAAACCTTTTGTTTGTGACGTATGTGGAGCAAAGTTTGAACAATCTAGTGATTTAATTGACCATAGAAGAGTACACACTGATGAACAGCCATTTAATTGTGATATATGTGGAGCCAAGTTTCGACGATGTATTCACTTGCTTGAGCTTAAACCGCTTAAACAATATAAACTCATAAACGCTGGCGAAAAACCATTTAGTTGCGACCTCTGTGATACCAAATTTAAACAAGCTAGTCATTTGATAGAACATAAACGAATACACACTGGCGAGAAACCATTTAATTGTGATATATGCGACCGAAAGTTTAGAAGATCCAGTGATTTGATGGCACACAAGCACATACACACCGGCAAAAAACGATTTAGTTGTGACATATGTGATTCAAAGTTTAGACAGTCTGGAGATTTGATTGTGCATAATCGCATACACACTGGCGAGAAACCATTTAGTTGTGAGATATGTGATGCAAAGTTTAGACGATCTAGTGATTTGACTGTGCACAAGCGCATACACACCGGCGAGAAACCATTCACTTGTGATACATGTAATTCAAAGTTTAGACAGTCTGGTGATTTAATTGCACACAAGCGAATACACACTGGTGAGAGACCGTTTAGTTGTGACATTTGCGGTGCAAAATTTAGACAGTCTAGCCATGTAGTTGTGCATAAGCGCATACACAATGACGAGAAACCGTTCAGTCGTGACAAATGTAATATTCTATTTAGCAAACTTTGTGATTTAGATAGACACGAATGCACACACAGTGACACTAATTGAGTTCCACTAGTACGTCAGTTGGGATGGGATTATCTAGAAAAAGTTTAAAGTACCTATTTTAACTGATTAGTAAATTTAAGTAATATAATTATGCATTCATTGATAAAATCAAGAACACTATTTAAACTTTGTAAGGAACTTACAAATAATCATACGCTGATCATATTACGTAAACATTGTAATAGCAATCTAACTGAAAAAATATATAATTTATTTTTAATATGTATTTTGGTTTTGAATTGGTAAATTTTGAGGGGAAAAATCAGTAGGACACCACACAATGCAGCCTCATCGTAATTTCTGTTGTGATGTTGTATATGAACCGGTGCTATGCAGAGCAGAAGAAGGGGACTGTAAGGCACGAAATCTACTCATGTGAGACATTTCTCCCGAGCCAATATTTTTGGTAGACTTACTGCTTTTGAAAAGATCTCTGAAAATTGATGTAAAAACTTAGCAGAAGTGCAATGGCCTTCAGGTAACAGTATGAGAATAACCAAATACGAAAAAAAATGCAAGTGTAATTAAGATTTATTTTATTGCAAATTAAATTATTAATGTACGAATCTACACTCTGCACATGTTCGTATCATGACACGGAAGCGACCGGCGACGGTACCGTACCACAAAGCGTGGTTATTAGAAGGGTCTGAGCCAAAATTCTGTACCAATACATCATACTTCATAAAATCTATAATTTTTGACGTTAATATTTGTAAATAACACTTTTATTAATAATTACACTATGTTATATGTAAATAATAATTATTCATTTTAATGTTATATGTATTTAATTTTTCTACTGCGACAACCTTAAGGGGGCAATTACAAAAAAACGGCATGTTTAGGTACATTTTTAGGAAGTTTGGAAAGATATATGGTCATAAACCTAATTCTAAAATAAAGATCAGTTCTTAATTTACAATTGTGTTAGAAAACATTTGCATATTTTACACTCTTTCACACTGAAAAAATATTATTTTGTAACCCACTTTTGCCGAAATCTCGGAAAATTGACATTTTTCGGTACATATTACACAATCATCACAAGGTTTTTTGAGATAAAAAAATCATTTGAGTATTGTTAATACTTCATTCTTTCTTTCTGTTAGAGGAAATTTTGATAATAAACGGAAAAGTGGCAGAAAAAAATTATCAATAATATGCAATTTCACCGAAATTTCGCCATACTATTTTGTATGAACTGACAGCACACTGACAGTTTATAATCAACCGCACACGGTATCGTGCTTCAGACCAGTGTTGCCAGAACGTTACTTTTGTAACATTTTCCGTTACTTTTTAACACCTTCACGTTACATTTACGTTACACGGCTTAAAACGTTACTTTTGCGTTATATTTCGGAATTAAAAATAAATTTGTAGTCTCATCGAAAAACTACGTAAAACGGAACGCAAACCAAACAAGTACTTTGCGTTTTAATGTTAACTGTGGTCTTGCACAGTTTAGACTATTCTGTGGTTTCGTCTTTGGATAGACAGAAGACAAGACCTGCACCAAACAAATTATTCGAGATATTGCTGCCTACATTTGGTCTTTTATCTCTTTTACACATTTGACACTTGAATAACATCCATCACTTTCTTTTACAAAACGTAGGCAGCTGTATTTCACTAAAAAATATGTATAGAGTGTGACATGCCTGTGATTTTCTCTATCGCACTGTATCCTGTGAGTCCTGTGACTGTATCGCTGAGGGCCAAGTGTGAGTTTTTTACTATTAACTGTGTCGTTTGCGTTTTTTATAATTTGTATGGAAACTCGTACAGCACATGTAGCGGTCGTTTTAGGTACTTAAATCCGCAAACACCAGCGATCGACCAAAAAATCTCATCTATCGGAAATAATTTCTTGTACAATTACTAACCGATTTCCAAAAACTTGGTCTCAAACCGTAGCTACGTTAATGGCCAAGATACTGTTTTTTTTTAATTTTCGATATCGGTCTCCGTTCTCGAAATATTTTTGAATTTAGTAAAAAAAAAATCCGAAAAAATCCCGATTTCGTTACATTTTCCAATTTTTTTTGAAAACTACTAATCCGATTTTCAAAAATTTGGTGTTATATGATGCGCAACTAAATTATTGATCTTTAAAGACTTTAAAATCTTAGCGAGATTTCATACCCTCGGAGTTATGTCTAAAAATGCGTCTCCCGTGAAATGGATTTGATAGTAATTTTCAATGACAAAAACTCGCACTTGACTCTCTGATCGCACTGCTTGCTAGAATGAGGAAATAGAAAGAGCGAGTGAATTTGTGTGCTTTAGTTGGTTTTAGTCCGAGTAAAAGTGTTTTGTGGAGCCATTTTCTGTTTGCTGTGTCAAAAAATACAAAACAAGGGCAAAGACCTTTTTTACGTTGATAATAGAATAGAACTAAGGTAAGTAGGAAGGTAGGTACCTACCAACCAAAGTACTAAGCACGCACAGTAAGGACATTCAATCACAGGTCTGCAAAAAAAAACTGCATATGACATTTTAACATTTTCTTATAAATTTTAACCTCCCAAAAACAGGAAAAATATTCAAAACCTGTGTTCAAACCATTTCTATCACATACTAACATAGGTTTATATAAATATTAGTAACAACTCATGCGTTACTTGGTTATACAGTACATCTCGTCCGAATGCCGGCTGTTCATTGATTCATCCAAAAGTAGTATTATTGCTCAATGAAAATAAGTTAGCTTCGCTTCCAATGTGGTATTCTGTGCATATGGAAGATAACTAAAATTGTGTAAAATTGCGATCACGTAAATAACAGTAATTGACTGTTTTTATTATAGCATTTATTTTCTTTTACAGGATTACACTCGTCGATTTGATTAATTCTTATGTAACAATTATTCAAAAAACACTGAAATAATGGTCAGTGTCTTAAATTACATTAAAATTGTGTATAATAATACTTTATGTATTAAAAAGTAAAAATAAAAAAATGTTACTTTTCATGTGAAAATGTTACTTTTTGACCAATCTTAGGTAACTTTTGTGGACAAGGCACTGGAAACACTGCTTCAGACCGCTCCGAGGAGCGCTATTGAAAGGTTGGGTGTACGTCTTTGTTTCTCTCCGATCAAATGCTGTACGTATGGTAAAGTTGAACTCAATCAATCTTGAGACGTGGGTGAAAGTAAATTTATAATATTTTATGAATTGAATTAGTTTGAATTATTTTTTTTCCAAGGCGGAAAGCTATTAAACTTAAAATAAAAATCTTACACTATATATACAATGTACATAATATATACATTACCGAGTTGACCAACTAATAATTTTTTTATGATAAAAATATTAAATTAAAACATATTTAAAAAGTGGTGTCCTCTTGGAATGGTGTAATTATTTTAATTTTAATACGCTTTTATAAGTTCCACCTGTATGTTTTTTTGTATCTAATGGAATCTTTAAACGCGATTGTCACCCACTTCCACTGAAGATATTGGGCTGAAATTCAGAATACATAAGTAACTTCGATGACAATACACTAAAATGATAAACATAACTTGATGTTGCAGCCAGGATTGTTTCCTCATAAGGATACTCTTCACCGGTTAATAGCACGAACACGAAACTTTGTATGTAGGTTGGATTTCGATAGTTATCCCTGATTTTCACTATAAACTGATGATGCACCACGATTATTTGTTTACGAGGGAACTCCTCAGTGGTTAGATTAGCACCGACATGAAGCTTTGTGTCGGTTTGTATCATTTCATCGTTTTATAGGTAATTGTGAGTTCCACCTTTGTTTGTAAATTTTGATGGAATGTAGTTTAAAAAATATTGAGACTAAAAAAAGAAAAACAATAATATGTTAAAAAAAATTTTATAAATTACACTTTGATAGACAATCGAACTTTAAAAAATAAAATAAGTAGAAAATTAATCTAATTGTGAAAAATCGTGGAGTGCAATGAAATATTTAAAACAACTGATATCGGGCACCCCACGTTTTGTCACAATAACATTATTTTTCCTCATTAAACACTTTATTCTTATTCTAAAAGTTATTTTCTTTTTTATAGATCGATTTGGTATTAAAGCGCAAATTTCTTAGTTTTTTTAAACTATAATGTTTTTAGAAGGCGGTCTGAATGATCGTTAAATTTGAAGGGCAAGTTAGTCAAAACAGGGGTGTTCGTGTGGTTCCTCTATTTATAGAAATAAATAATGGTGGGAGCTAAGGGCGCGAGCGGGTTGCTTTTCGCGGTTTACGCATGCGGTGCAAACAGAATGCTCGCTTGTGATTGTAATCCATTGAAATGTTACATTTTTTAGGCCTTACCTTGCGTTTCTTAGAGGACGCAATTTTATTTTTTAGATATGTAGGGGGGTCAGTGTAAGGTTAAAACCAAGTTTGTAAGGTCGCCACCCTTGTCCCACGGCCGCCATCTTGGAAAAAGGGGTTGAAATGGTTTTAACGGTTTATCTCGTAATCTATTGGTCTCATAAAAAAAAATTGCTAACATTTTTTGTTGCAAATTAAATTATCTACAACTTTGATTTTGTAAGTTTTTGTCGCAGAACCATAAACAAAAAAGTTATGAGCAAAAATGTACAGAAATTAGATTTTTCGATATAACTTTTTTTCTAATCATTTTACGAAAAAATGATATTAGATCATTTTTGTAGATTGTGTTTTGAGGAACAACTTTTATTTGAAATATTTTTCAATTTAGTCAATAGTTAAGGTTTTACAGCGCTTCGAAGCGAGTACCATTTTTCAGTACTAATAACTATACATATATTATATGTATGTATTAATGATTTGCCATAAGTTTTTATCATCTTGTTTTTTTTTATGATAATCTTTTTAATTATTAATTTTGCAATATTGTCAATTAATTATTGACTCTTTTCCCCACCACCCACGAGGTAGAGTCTGGAGGCGTGTTTTTTTTTAAGTGGTATCCCCAGTAGGCATAATCCACGGTAATTTTTTAAATCACAACTAATCTGTCCTCGGTCTTTTTGATGGACCAGGCTGCGGCTCAGCAAACAAAACAAAACGCAACCCCAAATGTAACTTTCCAATGGACCATTGGTGTAAAGTAAAAAGATTTAGTACTGTAAAATACAACATTGCGGTACAAGTTTCGATGTCATAAAGAACGTATTAATAGTAACTGTATTGACAAAAGTATTAATCGTTGTTGTAATAACGCATACAGACTTGTTTTTTTTTTTTGTAATGTGGACCATGTAATAATAAAATTTTAATCTATACGAAACAGACTTTATTTTAGTAGTGTTAGGCTCAGAAAGAAAGAAGTTCAAAATGGCAGACACTATTTTCAGTTTTGACCGCAGGTTTGTGAAAGGAGACCACATGGACCCATAGATATCGATTTTGAAAGCAAGCAGTTCAAAAACTAAAACAGATTCAAAGGCAGTAATTTTTTTTAGTTCTGAGCACAGATTCGTAATCGAAGACCATACAGACTCTTACACATTGATTTTGAAAACAATCGGTCCAGAATCAAAAATAGTAGAATTTGACGAAATGGGAAATGAAAAGGTCACCTCATTCAATGGGACCTCGGTTTCGCCATCGCCACGTATCACAAACAAAATGAACTCGTATTGCAAAACTCCTCATAAGATAACTGTGGCACAGTGTATTGTCTAATATTTTTTTTTATGGAACTGTAAAAGACATCTTAACCCACACCCATAACACAAGCTTTGCTTAGTTTGGGACTAGATAGCGCTGTGTATGATGTCCCAGGTATTATTGTTATCACTACATATTATAAAATAAAGTCCCCCACCGCGTCTCTCTGTCTGTCTGAACGCGACAAACTCAAAAAGTACCGAACGGATTGGCATATTATTGACATTAATGGACAGAGTGATTCAAGAGGAAATTTGTTGAAATATGACGATTATTGTTGAAGAAGTCGGAAAAAAATCAAGCCGGTTGGAAACTTTCATCGAAAATGCTGCCTAATCCTTTTGAGATATAACAAAATAATGTATGGAGAAATTGTGTCTCTTTTATAGGACTAAAGAAAAGTCCACGATGGCATATATCTATCTTTTATAGATAGCTTACTATACTATTTTTATGGTGTAATATGATGAGGTGATTGGAAAACAATTTATACGGATATGGTATTAATCCTTATCAAATTAAATACGATATTTACCTTCAGCATTTCATGAACATTATGATTGCCGTTTGTATTCTACAATTTAAATCAATATCTTAAGAGCCATACCGGACGACGCGACACGCGTGGTTAGGCTGAAGTTATCAATGTCGTATACAAAGAAATATTTTAGTTTGTTTTTAGGTATTTATTCTTTACTTTTTCATATATTTATAGAATTCGAAATAAAATACATTAAAAATAATCCAAGTTGGACGAACTTGCGTTACATTTAAATCTAATGAAATCCAGTCCACATGTTCGACACAACAAGCTGATACGACACTACGACCGTTAACACATTATGGCTCTGCTACCCATGCGAAACCGGGGCGGATCGTTAGTTATTATATATAATATAACGCAACATTAAAAACCTGACATAAAAAAAAACTAATTCTTAAATAAATAAAAATAATAATGATCAAGACTAATTAGTTCTGGTATAGAGCCAAGTATGTGTTGCCTCTGATGCAGATGTGCGTGTAGTAGTAAGCAAGCTGTCAAGTAAAACCTATTTTCGAGCTGTCACTTTTTGTAAATGGGTCCTTAAGTGCCAGAAATAGAAAAATCGTAGACACAGTATTGCTTTTCTGTACCTAGACAAACACAATGTGGGAGGAAATACCATAGAAATTAACCATCCGACCGTGCCGCTGCCGCACCGACGATCTTTGGTCTCCCTTTTTTCAGAGAGCTGGACTTTATTGCACTGGAATGTGTTTCAGTACTTACGTACTTCGTTTTATTTATAGTTCAAAGTTCTTCTTGAAATTCCAGTGGCATTTGCAACTCTCTCTTGAACCTTCTTAAAATAATTACATTCACTTACATTGTCATCCTAATTTTTTTTTTAATCTGTCGGCTTCGGTTACAAAATATTTATAAACACATTGTAGATAATTTCGCGCATGGAACTAATAAGTACTACGTACAACTGGAATGAGCTCTACGAAGAAATTTCGAGGTCCTAAAAATTTGACCTTGAAAACGAATTAAAAAGATAAAAGTAACAAGGACGTTAGTGGGTGCCATATTGTCTCTTTCTGATTAGGGTGACAAAGTTACGTAGGATAAATAAGACCATAACAGAAACTTTTTAATTTTCATAAAGGTATATATACTAGCGTAAGAGAGGAACACAGTGTGCGAATGACATCCAGCTCTTTGCGGAAATCCTACATGCGAGAAAGAAATGCAAGAAAATCTGACGTAAAACCTCTTTGAACACATTTAGTCTTCTTTACTCACTTGTCAAAATAAGGTCCAGCTTTGTTTTCTATTTTGTGTTATAATCGTTTTGAATTCTACAAAAATTAATTCTTGTGATAAAAATGGTGTAGTGTTCAGTTTTAAATTGCACTGTAACATATGTTAATAATCCAAATAAAGAGACATTTCACCGGTAAGTACTGCCAATAACATATTGTTATCTTAATGCTTATTTTTATAAAAAGCGATCCTAAATTTACTTGGTTATACATGAGTAGTATACGGTAAATACTTTATTTTGTAAATAATTTGTTATTTTAAACAATTATGTGTACGATACAAAAATATTGTGTAAAATTACAATCAAACAATTAAGCATAGGGATTGCACAAAATCTATCGATATGTCGATATTTTCAAATATAAATATTTTGTAAATTTGATATTACCTAATTGCACCTGTTCCACTGGAATGATGTCGTTAACTGTTTTTAAACATATTGTGAGGTTTATTTAGCCTGGCAGCACATTGTAAAAGAAAGTATGACATCTATACATATATACTACACATAGGGTATATATGTAAATACAAGACTTTTTCAAATGAAAATATAAGATATATACACAATTAATTTTAATCGTTATTTATTTATGATTTAAAGTCTGACATTCTATCTGTTCTCTGATTATAAACGTTGTAAATAATTTAACTTTGAATGACAAAACTACTGTATACAATAGTTTCTCATTTTCCTCCAAGAAACTGCGGTGTTAAAAAATGCTTCCTGATAATGATGACTCTTTCATAATATCCAGGTTTCCTGTAAACACGGTTAGCATAGAACAATGGAAAAAATGTTAAATAGAACAGGTGGGACTCCTCGAAAACATTCTTTGGTTTGCAGTAGACATTTTACGGATAACTGTTTTGTCTAACTAAATCACCGACGACTTTTGAAGAAAGGATCTATACCTACTGAATTTGTGCCGTTAGGGGTTTCTTTTTTTTCATATGTGCTTACTAAGTATATTAAGTAATATACTAATAATACTTAATATCTAAAGTCAGAGCATTTATGCCAACTGTAATTTCTGTACAGGTCAATCTGAAGACCAAGCGATCAGTGTCAGCGTACGTTTACCGGGATATATCACCAGGACCTTCAACTTTAGAGCCTAAACCTTTATTTCAGCACTAATATAAAATTGATTTGAAGAAAAAGTCCATCACAGTGAAAATATCAATTTTAGGCAAATTATCACTTTGTCTTTTACAGAAACTTGTTCCTTTATATTTAAATAAAACTTAATTACCTATTACATAAAGAAACAAAAGATATTATAGACTAGTCCAAGGCATCCAAGGCATAATTTGTGGTGCAGTGAGACGACGCGACACTCAATCGAGTAGACAATGTGACGTCATGGGCAGTAAGAAGCCACCAGTCAAACCGCACGAAAATACATAATAATAATAACGTGCACATTACAACGTCGTGGCCCCAAACTAAACATTAGCTTGTGTTTTGGGTACCAAGCGAAGACACCACATACATATAACAACCAAGACCCGGTACCAGTATCGATATTCATCATATAAATACTGACCCGACCTAGGATTCGAACCCGGGACCTCCAGCTTCGTAGGCAGGGTCGCTACCCACTAGGCTAAGCGGTCGTCAAATTAATAAATATCAATAATTTATTTCTCAGTCATTTATTGACGAATTTAAAAAAAAAAAACTTTCACTGTTTTATTAGTTTTGGTTTATCTTTCAATTCTATCGAGTTAAATTGTATATTTTGAACATCATGAACTTCTCCATTGTAAATGTTTTTGTTTTGTACATTCTCATTTTTTTGTTTACAAAGAGTTAAAATTTTGTTGTTATGCGTTGCAACGTGACGTATTGTCATTAAAAATAAAAATCGTTTATTTATATTGTTTTATTTATTACGTGGCTTGTATTCAACTAAATATTAAAATTTCCATAATGATGTTAACGCTTTCTTTACTTCTGCAAATTTTTTATTATCAACTGTTAACAAAAAAAAAAAATTTATTGGAGTAAAGGAAATGGCATTTGAATTGACTGATTGATGATTTGTCATTTTAAAAAACTGAAAGTTACGAAAAGTAACTCAAAACAAAAATTATGTAGTATAGCAGATTTAAAATAATAAATAGGATTGCCGATTGCGACTTATGATAACGCGGTAATTTCAACGACACATTATCATGAAAGTACTACGTGCTATCGATAATATAAAAAAACACCCATGCACATCACTAAAACTGGCTCAACCACATGTGAATTTTGCACACATACTCATTTCCGTTTCGGTCATGCGATGTTTAGATGTCAGTTGGTCTCCTACGCTAGTATATATATGTCTATGTTAATTTTCGAATAAGATCGAACAAAACTCTCTAAGCCTATCTTAACCCGTGACACTGAACTAAACTTTTTTTATATGAGTATAAAGATTTATGTATGTCCGTGTCAATAACCTATGTCGTAATTTAGTAAATTAGAACCTTTAATTCGAACATTTGTCAAAATTGGTTTAGCAGATTTAAAATTAAAATGCTACAAATATACATCAGTATAATTATGGAGTAAAAAAACATACTTGAATGATGGGAATCAATTTACATTCATTATTAACAAGTTATTTTAATATTTATAAGGGATCATAAACCACGAATGTAAGCACTGAAAATGAGGTCTCGCGTGGCCACCGCGTAGTACAACTCGCGATAGCATCAAAAATACTGGTTGGATTTGTACGAAATACTGTAAAATCATCATATTTACAAAAAAAAAATAATAATAAACGGCAGTAGCCCGCCTCCTATCCACCTCGATAGAAAAGTAGAAGCAAGCAAACAGAAGTTCAAGAGAGCTAGTCACTAAAAGCGGGCAACCCGCAGAAAATATGATCAATCGACGGAGGCTTCTCACCTCCAAAATAAATTGTGAAGCAATTAGTAACTCTAAAAATCAAAGCTTCAAATATCGATATCTCAATCACCTTAGTAAATTAGCTGCATGCTCCCTTTATGTATATTACCTTTTTGAATCCAAATCTCCCATTGATTACAGAAATAAAGGTACCTATAATGTGATTCATAATTGGATGGCTAACCGCCTTTATTTACAAAATAGTTAAATCCCACAGAAGTAAAGCGCCAAGCGCGACAAGTTACGTAGATACTTTTGCACGCCGAAGCCCTTAGAACTATCACTTAAGAAATATCTCGTTGAAACGATCCCAATGAGCCTAAACACGTTATTCAAAAGGTCAAGGATTCTGTAGATATATATGTTTGAAATATATTTCTCATATATATTGTCGCACTTCACCGCCTTGAGCGCACGTGGGAACTTGAAAACATAAGTTCGTACAAGCAACCAAGTTCCTTTCTTTCCCGAAAAAAACCCAACAATCTCAAAAATTCCCAATCATTCGGCGGATAAAAATGGATTTAAAAGACTCTAGGTACCGAAACATTATTTCTAGGGCCGAAATGTCGCAAAATTCAACGCTGGTGCGAGACCTAAGGATCTCAAATATTAATATGATGGCCTCCTTCCTTTCGATTGGCACCAGAGATACGGACAGATTCAATACCCCTCCAAAATCACACACAAAAGTCTCTCAAATGCATATATGACGTCAAATTCATTACCCGTATGGTGTCAGATCTGTAACTAGAATGACGTCAGATCTGTAACTAAATTATTTTCCTACTTTAACGAAAAACGTTTGTCTTTAAAACAATACATAGGTTTCCATCTTTCATATTCATTGAAATATCTGGCAACCTATATAATTACGGCCACATCATAGGCAAAAGAGGGCAAAAGGCAAATACCAAAGTTTTACTATTAACTAATCTAAACATTATGGACACCTTAGTATTATGACGTCAAAAACTTCAACTTTGACAAATGTCAAAATTCCCCAAATTCTCGTTTCAGTTGCCAGCATAAAACCATAAATTAAGACTTTCGTTTTAAATATTAATAAAAATTTTAACAAATATGAAATATAACATAACAAGTTTTAAAAATACTATTATCATCCGCATACCAAGATATATTAAAAACCAGAAGTCACAAAAAATAAAGTGTAAAATAGTGTATTACTATCTATTTCTATAAATATATATTTATATTTAGAATTTAGGTCTAAAAAAAAATTAGTTTCCTAGAAAAAAAATCTACAGATTTCAAATTCTTGCTTAGTCAAGGGCTACTATAACTTTGCGTTTACGGATACCCAAATAAAGCTAAATTACGGTACCTAAATAATGTTTAAAAAGAAAAGAAGATAGACAGAAATAAAACTGCAAAAGAAAACAGAAATAAAGTTGTTTAGTAAAAACTCCGCAAAAACAAAGAATCGACTTTTTTGATTTGCTACAGCTTTAAATTAAGTGAACTGATTTCGATAATTTTTTCACAGTATCTACCCTAAGTTATAAAATAGTGACTAAACACAAAAATTATTAAAATCGATTCAGAACTTTCAGAAACATTAACGGCCAAACGTGTATGAAGTCCTATTGAATTAAGTTCAAATATTTTAAAAAGTGATATTAGAATGCGATGTGAGCAATCATGGAATTGCTACGCAATGCTATCATGTTACCTTTATAGGCCACTAATTACCTACCCTAAAAAAAGTGTTCATCAATAGTCGAGCAATGGATGACTCCCATAACAACAACCGTATGAAGGAAGCCCAACAAAAGGTTACTGCTGTAAATCGTTGAGGAATTCCCTCGACTGTTTATGGTCTTCATCGTCAGACCTTTAATGGCACTTATAACCCATATGAGTGCAAAGTTCTCTTCAATAGAAATGAATTAAGTCCAAACACCAGGTAATTGCTGTAAATCGTTAAGGAGTTCCCTCGATTGTGTATGGTCTCCATCATCAGATCTGTAATTGTACTTATAACCCATATGGGTGCAAAGTTCTCAATAATATAAATGAATTAAGTCCATACACCAGGTAATCGCTGTAAATCGTTAAGGAGTTCCATCGACTGTGTATGGTCTCCATCATCAGGCCTGTAATGGTACTTATAACCCATATGGGTGCAAAGTTCTCATTAATAGAAATGAATCAAGTCCAAACACCAGGTAATTGCTGTAAATCGTTGAGGAGTTCCCTCGATTGTTTATGGTCTCCATCATCAGACCTGTAATGGCACTTATAATCCATATGGGTGCAAAGTTCTCATTAATATAAATGAATTAAGTCCATACACCAGGTAATCGCTGTAAATCGTTAAGGAGTTCCTTCGACTGTGTATGGTCTCCATCATCAGGCCTGTAATGGTACTTATAACCCATATGGGTGCAAAGTTCTCATTAATAGAAATGAATCAAGTCCAAACACCAGGTAATTGCTGTAAATCGTTGAGGACTTCCCTCGATTGTGTATGGTCTCCATCATCAGACCTGTAATGGCACTTATAATCCATATGGGTGCAAAGATCTCATCAATAGAAATGAATCAAGTCCAAACACCAGGTAATTGCTGTAAGTCGTTGAGGAGTTCCCTCGACTGTCTTTCAGCTCCATCATCAGATCGACTCCCGACCTTCATTAAATAGTACTAGTAGTAGTACTTTATCAAAATACTTAAAATACGATACTTTAAAATACGGTTTTCGAAGGTTGCCCTCGATTTCTCTAGGATGCCATCATCAGATCCTGGTTTCCTTATCATGGTACCATTTCGGAGATATCTCCCTTTCCCAAAAAAAAATCATCCAATTCGGTTCGTAAACAACGAAGTTATCCCTGAACACACATAAAATAAAATAAAAAAATAAAAAAAACATATATACGGTCGAATTGAGTAACCTCCTTCTTTTTTGAAGTCGCTTAAAAAAGGAGAAATGTGAAGAGGAAAAAATATGCGTCTCTGACTTCGCCTCCGCTCGGCGACTGTGTACAACCAGCGGCGTGAAATAGCAGCTGGGATATGGAACGGCCAAAGTGGCGTATTAGACTAACTGATTTCGATAATTCTTTCACTGTATCTACCCTATGTTGAAAAATAGTGACCAAACACAAAAATCATCAAAATGGATTTAGAACTTTCAGAAGAAGTGATATTAGAACGCAACGTGAGATAGTTGCATTGCGAAGCAATGCCATTACCTAACTTTTGTAGGCTACTAATTACCTACCTTAAGAAAAATGTTCAACAGTAGAGCAATGGATAAACCCCATAGTAAAAAACGAGAAACATGAAGAGGAAAAAATAATGCGTCAGCGGAAATTATAGGTCCTGTATCGTAATTATCATGACGAATAGTTTTTTATTCCTCGGTTCCCTCATAATAAAATCTAAATTCACCATAGTACTTTTCCCAGTGTAGTGGTACAATATTTTATGCTAGCCACACAGAAGTGGTGTAGAAAGAGATAGTTAGGCACCCGGCATGCACCCGGTTACTTCCCTTTCGCACTTTTTTTTTTAATCACCAGTTTACGCATGACCACGCTAATGTTAGAGAGATATCATTCCAGTTGTACGTAGTACATAATAGTTCCATGATTTCGCGTGACTGGCCTCGTAAAGGTTTCCCTTTTTTTCCTATAGATGCCACCATACAACTGTAAAGGATTTATAGTTTGGGGTTTTAACAACTCTATATATATTTTATATGATTCTACTCTATGAACTCTATATGATTCTACTCTATGAACTCTATATGATTCAATGATTCATTCATGTTCAAATGAAGTGCAACTTTATATGATATCTTGTTAAACGTATATTTGAAAAAAATATAATTTGTTAAAAAAAACTATTTCTGTATTTTATTTTGATCATATTTACTTAAGAAAAAAATTGTACACGCTGAGCATTATAAATGAGTACACCATGGTCATGCATGGAGTGCACACATGAAAACATTTGACAATACCCAGAGATCTCAGATCGTAGACCGTTAGTTGAGCCCTATCCCAGTACAAAGAGCGCACAAAATCATGTCATCACTCAAAGAGGTGCATGCGCAAAATCTTGTCTTAGTTCCCAACCCAACGAGCGCTTGCCTTGAGCGGTACAATGGAGCGATTACTCTTTTTCCGTTTATTCAGCATTTAGGATTCGTGGCCAAGAATAACACTAGGGAACACGATCAGTGTTTGTATTGAGTCTTGTTGACTGCCAGTACAGCTTCTGGTGTTGCCAGTGTGAGTAGAGAGTGTGGCCATGTCGCCACAAGCAGTTAGGTACTGGATTATGCCGTTGTGTTCATTTCGAGAATGTAAAAATATGAATTGAAACGCAAATAAAGATAAAGGTGTTACTTTTTATGCACAAGTAGCTATTTACAATTCATTTCGAATATTTGTCTTGAACCGCTTGGCGCGGCCGTGGCGAAGCGCGCAGTTTAAATAAATTAATATGAAATAAAATTTCGTGTAGTGAATGAAAAATAAAATTGGCACATAAATCAACATAACTGATTAAAAAAATTGAATTTACTATCTTCTTCCGTTTCTAGTGGTTGCTACAGAAGCTTGTTTAGCTGGGCCCAGTTTTCTCTTCTTGCTTTCGGTTACATTTATTGTCAGAGCCGACTATTTCAATACATTTTCTGGAAGTGCTTAAATTGTAGCACGATCTTTCAAGTGTCACTAAAGTTGATCTGATTTAACGCCGGCTCCATATGTTGGGCCAGCTATTGGTGGCCAACGTTGGCTGTTTAATTGGTGAAGCATCCACACGTTGACACGTTGGCTCTTATACTAGTTCTGTCTCGTCGGAGCCAATGTGAAGACGTCCGATACAAAAGTTGAACTTGCTTTAAGTGCTTTCTAAAAATAAAGTAAAAAGGTTTAAAAAAATCTAAAAAAAAAGTTTTAGAAATTCAATAACTTTTCCATTTGTCCTTGCGGATGGCGATGGTCCAGATTAGAATAACATTCTCGCTCGGCAATACTCGACATACGCACTCAATGCGTGTTGCAACACGACTGCACGAATCGCCAACGTGTGGACGGCTCACCAACTTTGGCGCGCGGATTCCTTTGAAAAAACCGACACGCGACGGCCAATAGCCAATGTTGGCGCCAACGTCGAAAACCTCGATCCATACATTCGACAAGTAGCATTTGACCAGCTGTTGGGCCAACGTGTGATGCCGGGGTAAGAAACAAACAACCAAATTGAATATTATTTGATTGCTTTATATAAAATTATGTACAGTATCTACCCGGCGGTAAATATTGCACATCGACCTTTGGAAAAGAGACAATCGGCTAATTTCCGTTTCTTAGAGCGTTATCTCTATTGCACACTACCTATATGACGTTTGTTTGCGTTTGTTAAGTACTCTGTGGAGCAAAATTTGTGATCAGCGTATGGTGCCATGGTGCCGGGGTTAAATGATCTGTGATGCAGATGTTTTATCCTGTTCACACTACACACGCGCACGCGACGCTACTCAAAGCCCAAGGTGAGAGAGACGTGCGTGAACGAGATAGAGCATACGTATATGCACCTTGCTCGTATCCGGTCTCTCTGACCGAGACCGACCGGGCCTGAGGCCCGACTCCTGCCCGAGAGCACGCCTAGGTGTTCATTTTTACCTTAATTCTAATAGTTTCTACATGTAAACATTACATATTGTTTTCTTTCATTTCTTAAGAGTATTTTTGAGCACGCGAGCTGATATAAGTGTTAGAGAATTAATTACCTTTCTTGTACACTGATGGTTTACCTGAAATAGAGCCCTTTTAATTCCTGTGATTCGATTATTCGCTTTCTGTGTCCGATTCCGATTTGGCCGTGGTGGCTGACCGGGCGCCTTCCTCGCGCCTTTTTTTTAATTTTCAGATTATGGATCTTACTTCAACCACAATTACGATTTAAGTACAACGAGCGAGCAGAAATTCTTTTGCTCTCTCACGTTCATCGCAAGAGAGCGATAGAAGCTGTATGAGTGAGTTAAGTAAAAAAATGCTTATGTACCTTTTTACATCAAAATGTACCTTTACAGCGCTTGATATGCACCTTTTGGGAACTCAGTTGTGGCAACACTGCAATAGACACACTTCAAACCATTTCAACACTTCAAACTATGCTTCAAACTCTAATAATCTATAGTTTGTGTAATAATCTTACCACAAAATACATAGAATCTTACAAAATACTCAGCAAAGTACCCTTTGTGAAAGTACCGAATCTGATCGAAGATCGAATCGTGCATAGAGTATAACAAAAAGAATTTACTTTGGATAAAAAAAAAGTGCAGGTACCTCATTCATTCATTATAAAAATATAGTTCCAATCAAGCTTAATGGCAGATCCGAACATAGGCACAAGTAGCGTCGCAGTAACCAGTGTTAGGTGTAGCGGGATGCAGTGGAGCGAGGGGCATATGACTGAACTTGCACAAGCACGCTTATAGCGTTGTATTCAATCCGCCATAAAGTTTGAGGCGAACTATACCTACCTATTACAGTTCCAATCAAACTTTATGGCGGATGTGAACATAGGCACAAGTCGCGTCACAGTAACCAGTTTTAGGTGCAACGGGACGCAGTGGAGCGAGGGGCATGTGAGTGAACCTGCGCAAGCACCCATAAAGCATTGTATTTTGATCTGCCATAAAGTTTGATTGGGTAGCGCTTTCCAATGTAGCCTGCTGAAAAGTTACAAAATATTTAATCAGACCTATGGGAGAGGAGTGTAGGAACCTCATGCAGTAAATATTTTTTTAAGGAAATGAAAAAAATTATAAGGCTTATTAGTGGCTTGTCGCTCTGCTCCGCTTCGCTTCTCGCGTTATCACATGCAAACCATAACCTAACCAATTTTTTTGAAATGATGGACAATCAACATATTTTAGCTAGACTTCAAATTGTTCATTTTTATGAACATAATTTACATCAGGCAACAATGGAAAGCCAACCCCTTATACATATCTCAATGAGTGAAGCAATTATTAATACAAGCACGTTCTTACCGCTCTTAAAAGCTGAGCCTGAATTTTCATCATAATTTAATTATACCTTCTCATAACTGCTCTTGTCACTATAGTGCAAAAAAATGTCTGGTTACAATTTTTATTATAAAGCTGTTAGTGCACTCATAAAGGTACGGCTTTAGATAAATAAATTATCAGTTAAGTTAGCTTTAAAGTAGTGATATCGATGTCACTAGAGCAGCACCTTCAACCTTTTATTTATAAGTTCCAAATGAAAAAGAATTAATTTTTCAGAGGGCCGCAAGTGCGGAGAAATGAGTAAAAAATTTACGTATTAGGTAGGTACAAAGAAGATGTATTATATCAAAGTCAAACAAAGATATTGGTTTTGCCCACAGATAACAATTAGTGTGATTTTTGATGTTGCCAGGTTCTCACCAATTCACTAATATTGGCCTCTCTTCTTGAACAAGCGATTCTTAATATATTTTCCAGGTGGAAGTCAGAGAGACGGTTCCAATATTTATTTTTTGCGTATTTCATTTTTAAATATGAAGCCTTAGTTATATGTTGAACGATAAAAAGTCTAAATAAAAAAAAACAGTATTTTATAGTTTTCAAATTATCTGGTAATATTTTCCAGTATCGTATATATTCTTTTCTGAATGTTTTTTCTATGAAGAAAGCTTTATACATAAACAAATCTATACCTACCTTTATTATAATAATCTAAGGTTAGAACTAGTTTAGGGCCGAAACATTACATGAGAAGGGACAGTGTGTATGCGTTGATATATGTCATCGGGTATAATTTTCAAAAGAAAATACCTAATGAACCTCTAATTTTTATTACTGCCTCAAGTGAGGAAGCATGCATGACATGAAACTATGGTGATCATATTTTTTTACAATGCTTTCAGGTTGGATTTCACTAGTTTTTGGGTTGAAGGTGAATATGCAACAAGGCACTGCTGCTGACTATTGTGGGATGATAGAGGATATCAAATCTGAGCCTAAGGATGATGATTGCAATTTGAATGTTAGTATAATGAAACATAGGACCGTTCACCTATTCACATACCTACATTGTAATGTAAATCATGCTTTGTTATTTATAAACAGCTAAACAGTTATATTATCTATCTATATAAAAATGAAATAAAGTTTGTTAGTCTCACTATCACTCGAGAATGGCTGGACCAATTTGGCTAATTTTGGTTTTGAAATATTTCTGGAAGTTCAAAGAAGGTTCAAAAGGTGAGAAAATATGAAGAAATTGCAAGGAAAAAGTACAATATAGTAAAAACAACAACTTTTTTTTACCATACAAACTGTCAAACATGGTGCATTCAAAGATCAATTTTTTTACTCTTTTATAGGCTATCTCAGAAACGGCTCTAATGATTTATATGAAATTTTGTATTCAGATAGATAACATTCCAAAATATGTTGCTAAATAGGTTTTATGGTTATTAAGCATCAGGGGGCGCTGCAGTAAATATGTATCTTCGAAACAACTGGACTGATATTGATTCGGTTTTTTGCATTATATAAATATCACCTGCGAATAAATACTTAAACAAGTTGTGCAGTTATGAGCTACCAGGGGGTGCTGCAATAGATATGATTTCAAAACGGCTGCGACGATATTGACGCGGTTTTTTATGTTATATAGATATCACCTAAGAGCAAATTCTTAGATAAGGATTGTGGCTATGAGCCACTAGGGGACGCTGAAATTAATACATTTCTCTAAAACGGCTGCGAGGATCTCCACGCGGTTTTTTCCGTTATAAACATATCACCTAAGAGCATGTTTTTAGATAAAGTTTGCGGTCATGGGCCACCAGGAGGCATTGCAATAGCAAGTTTTTATAAAACAGCTCTAAGGATCTTGATGCGGTTTTTTGTGTTACATAGATATCACCTAAGAGCAGGTTCTTAGATAAGGATTGGGCTATGAGCCACCAGGGGGCGCTGCAATACATACATTTCTCTAAAACAGCTGGGTAGAGCTCTACGCGATTTTTTGCGTCATAAATCACCTAAGAGCATGTTCGTAGATAAAGTTTGCGGTCATGGGCCACCAGGGGGCACTATGATAAACAGGATCTTGATGCGGTTTTTTGTGTACATAGATATCCCATTTCCTCCTGTGGGTGTCGTATAAGGCGACTAAAGGATACATGCTATATAACAAATAGGCTACCCCCCAAATATAGCTTCAAGTCTGCCTCGGTCTTCGACAACCTATATCCGGTAGCGAGGCAGCAGGGCAGTGATGGAAGGCCTTAAAGGCGGCGTTAGGGGTCATTTAGTTATCGCCGGCTAGACACAACGATGGAATTCCCAAGGAGGGTTGACGTCAGGCAGGCGGCCGGTCGTAGAAAAAAGCCGTATCTTAATACAACATGGAGAGACAAATGAATAGAGATAAGGAAAGTGCTAGGGCGTACCCCCAAGGCGACGCGCAAACGCAGCACCCGGCGGATGTGAGAAGTGGACGAGGGTTGTTGCATCACGGACGGGTGCAACGTAAGAAGCGAGTCCAGGAAGTAAGACTGAGGTTTGCAAGCTGGAATGTTGGTACGATGACAGGAAGAGGAAGAGAGCTAGCAGACGTTTTAGAAAGAAGAGGGATAAACGTGGCATGTTTGCAGGAGACGAAGTGGAAGGGAGCAAGGGCAAGAGAAATCGGGGTGGGATTTAAATTTTTCTACTGTGGAAGTGATGGCAGGAGGAATGGGGTAGGAATTGTATTAGTAATGAGTTGAAAAAATGTGTGACGGATGTTAAGAGAGTGAATGATAGACTCATAGTAGTGAAGTTGTTGTTTGAGGGAGTAGCGTTAAACGTAATTAGTGTGTATGCACCGCAGACGGGATGTAGCGAGGTAGTGAAAGAGACGTTTTGGGAGGGTTTTGATGCGGTGATGATGGAGATCCCGGAAGGCGAGGAGGTTTACATAGGAGGCGATTTTAATGGACATGTGGGGAGAATGAAAGGAGCGTATGAGAGAGTACATGGTGGGTGGGGCTATGGAGACAGGAATGAGGGGGGTGAAACCCTTTTACAAGCTGCAACCGCATTCGATCTGGCTATAGTAAATACATTTTTCCGAAAAAGAGACCAGCATCTAATAACCTATAATAGTGGTAATCATAGAACCCAAATAGACTACTTCCTTATTAAGCGAAATAACATAAGGGCAGCAAAAAACTGTAAAATCATACCCGGCGAGGCCTTGGTTTCACAACACCGGCTTTTGTTATTAGATCTAAAATTTAAAGTTCAATCAAACAGAAACAAGCCAAGTCCTCCACCTAAAACTAAATGGTGGGTGCTGGAGAAGGAAGAATATGCAGAGGAGTTTAGAAGGAGAGTGGTAAATAAAATGATAGAAATGAAAGACATGGAAGGGAAATCAGTGAATGAATGTTGGAACGAAATGGCAGCATGTATGAGAAAGGCGGCGAAAGATGTTTTTGGGGAAACCAAAGGAAAAAGAAAGATAGATAGAGAGACCTGGTGGTGGGATAAAGAGGTCCAAAACATTATAAAAGAAAAGAAGATAGCGTTTAAGGAATGGAAGAGTGTTGCTGATGAGGACTCGGTACTTAAGGAACAGATGAAAGCAAAGTATGTGGAATGTAAGAAAAATTCTAAAAAAGCAGTCGCGGTAGCTAGAGCTAAAGTACGAGACAAATTGTACAACTCACTAGAAAGTGCACAGGGACAAAATAACTTGTACCGACTGGCAAGAGCGAGAGAAAAGAGTGCAAGGGATATAGTACATGTTAAATGTATAAAAGATGAAGCAGAAAGGTACTGACAAATGATGACGAAATAAAGAAGCGGTGGCAAGGATATTTTAAGAGATTGTTGAATGAGGAAAATGATTGGAGTGGAGAGTTGGCAGATGTACCAACGAGTCTAGGTGTGGTGCCAGAAGTGAGTATGGATGAGGTGAAAGAAGCAGTACAAGACATGAAGAATGGAAAAGCCGTTGGGCCGGATGGTATACCAGCGGAAGTATGGAAGTTTTTAAAAGTGGATGGATGGATGTGGCTGACTTTGTTCTGCAATAAGTTGCTGCGAGAAGAGGTGATACCTGATGAATGGTGCAACAGTTCACTGGTCCATCTATAAAAACAAAGGTGATGTACAGGATTGCAGCAGCTATCGGGGAATAAAGCTTATGTCACATAGCATGAAGATTTAGGAAAAGGTGATAGCGAGAAGAATGAGAAAGGAGAGTGAGGTGACACAGAACCAGTTCGGGTTTATGCCGGGACGAGGAACAACGGACGCCATATTCGCATTACGTCAACTGTGTGAAAAATACATACGTGCGCACAAGAACTTGCATATGGTGTTCATTGACCTGGAGAAGGCGTATGATCGCGTACCCCGAGAGGTTCTGTGGTGGGCGTTAAAGGAAAAAAGAGTGCCAGAGAAATACATTCGGTTGGTGCGATCGATGTATGGAAGAGCCAGTACTCACGTACGGTGCGAGTCGGGGGTGACGGACAAGTTCAGTGTGGCGGTGGGCCTACACCAGGGATCGGCTTTAAGCCCTTACCTGTTCCTTCTGATAATGGATGCCTTAACATCAGACATACAGGAGGAGGCACCCTGGTGTATGTTGTTTGCTGACGACATTGTTCTTGTCGGAGAAAATGCTTCCGAGATCCAGAGTAGACTGGAGGAATGGCGGGAGAGACTGGAAAGTGTAGGATTTAGAATCAGCAGAGCAAAGACCGAACACTTGTTCTGCGACTTCGGTGGTGCATCCAGTTTTTCGCACATAGCCTTAAATGGTGTATCCCTTCCAGTCTGCTCCGACTTCAGGTATCTCGGATCATTAATACAAAATGACGGCGACATTGACCGGGACGTGAAGAACAGGATAAATGCGGGATGGATAAAATGGAGACAGGTCTCATCAACCACATGTGATCCGCGAATGCCCCTTAGGTTGAAAGGGAAGATCTATAAGACGATCATAAGACCTGTCGTGCTGTATGGTTCAGAGTGTTGGGCAACAAAGGAGACGGATGAAAGAAGAGTGCATGTGGCAGAGATGAGAATGTTAAGATGGATGTGTGGTGTAACTAGAATGGACAAGATTAGGAATGAGTATATAAGAGGAAGTCTGAAAGTAGCGCCGGTCATAGAGAGACTGAGAAGCAATAGGTTGGAGTGGTATGGGCATGTGATGAGAAGGAATGAAAGGCATATTACAAGGAAAGTGATGAGTATGAATGTGGAGGGATGTAGGGGTAGGGGACGACCCAAGAAGGTATGGATGGATTGCGTGAGAAAGGATATGTGTGTGAAAGGTGTGAGTACTGAGATGACGACTGACAGAGATGAATGGAAGAAGAACACATGTTGTGCCGACCCCACCTAGAGTGGGATAAGGGCAGGAGGATGATGATGATGATGAGATATCATCTAATAGCAGATTCTTAAATAAGGAGTGCGGCTATGAATTACCAGGAAGCGTTGCAATAAATATGTTTCTCTAAAACTGCTGGGAGGATTTCTATGCTGCATTTTGCGTTATAAACACAAGAGCGCGTTCTTCGAAAAGATTTGCGGTCATTGGCCACCAGGGGGCACTGCAATGGATATGTTTCTCTAAAAGGATTGGGAGGATTTTGACATGATTTTTCGCTTTACATAGATATCACGTAAAAGCAATTTCTTAGATAAGGATTGTGGTTACCAGGCTACCAGGGGGAGGCCTAAAAACATCATCGTCATCAGCCCGTGTCTCTCCACTGCAGGATTTAAGCCTCTCCCAAGGCTCGCCACCACACACGGTCCTCCGCCTTCCGCATCTAATTAGCCCCGGTATGGTGCTTTAAGTCATCAGTCCACCTGGCCGGGGGCGTCCAACGCTTCGTTTCCCGGTATGTGACCTCCACTTGAGAACTCGTCTACCCCATCGGTTGTTGGTTCTATGGCAAATATGACCAGCCCATTTCCAATAAAATTCACATACGTTTGAAACTTCTGAGTTCTGAGGCGGTACGAAGTTCGCTGGGTCAGCTAGTAATAATATAACAAATCCTTTGTTGTTAATGTTAGATATTATAATTTCAATATCTATGACGGGAGCTGGAATTTAGTTGGGAAAAACGGGGCTGGATAAAAGAGTGGACGCGGAGCTGGCTCATCATGAATTGCTTGATGAATTAAGTAGTGGTGATGGCCGCCGCTGCACGAAGTACGCAAGCCGTGACCTGTTGAGTTGGTTCTAGACGGATTTTCTTGGTGATATGCTTTCTGGATGCACTGAGTGTAATCTCACACCACCAAAATCTTAAGCTGATGAAACTATATATTATGTGCACGAGGTCGGCGCGGCGGCGCTGCTGGGACGCGGCACATTCTTAGTTCCGCGGCATGCCGTCTGCCTCCGTGACGCGACTGACGCTTTCTGCGCTACGTTATTTTGGAGTGAACAATTATATTACTTACATTAATTTCTTTAGTAAGCGCAATTTAATTATATATTTTATCATGTTTGAGAAATGATTTAAGGATTCCAGTTCCTGATAAACATGTATAACAGTTATATGAGTTTAAGAAAACATAATGGTCTCAAGGACATTTATTTGAATATAAATCCTAATTTATTTTGGAATGATTAGGGTGGTTTTCTGATACAATTAGTCAAAGAGCTTGATTACCACATGTACTTGTATGTCATACAGTTGCACAGAACAAAAATGTTCACCTACCTCTATGTTGTATGATCATGATTTATTTCTCTAACTCCAAAATTTTATTTAAAAAAATTTAAAGTAATAAACAATAGAACAAACAATAGCTAGATGGATTAATTCTCAATTTGGTATTATATATTGTGTGATAACTGAAACTTCGAAGGAAGCGATGAAGAGTAAAGGGGGCTTGCAATCCACATCAAAAGCAAGACATTAGACATATGTATGTCCTACCGTGTTACCGACTTACGGCTGTGAGACCTGGTCCCTAACAAAACTCCACAGAAAGAAACTTGCGATATGTCAACCTGCAATGGAGCGGAGTATGTTGGGTGTCAAGTTAAAAGACAAGATCCGCAACGATGACATTAGATGTAAAAAAAAGTTACCAGCGTCCTCACGTGCTTCGATCAACTAAAATAGAGGTGGACCAGGCATCTACTGAGAAGCGGCCTGGATAAGTGAAGCAAATGCATTACGCTCTGATACCCCAGGGATGGCCAACGTAAAAGAGGACGTCAGATGAGAAGGTGGGAGGAAGGGGGGGGGGGGATATAACATTTTTAAGTAACTCTGATTTCTGACATATAGGCTATTTCATTTTGTTTTAATAACTAGAGGACAATTTAAAAGTAAAAAATATTATGCTACAAAGTAAAAAACAGTATCGTAATGCAACATTTTCAGATTTTCAAAAGCTGATTGTTCGTAAACATCAGGTCATAGATTTGACATGAACTTCATAGAGTAAATTAATTTGACAGCAGTGTTTGGTTTTTTTTTTAAATTTATTTATATAGAGTCATGATTGTCAATTCACAGTATTGAAGTGACATTACGCAATTTTACGGGGTTGAAGACTGGCGCGCGGGGATTTCACGGGGGTGCAGACCGGCGCGCGGAGACCTTGCGCACTGAAATTCTGACTAAAACTTCTAGCTAGAATATGAGTGGTTAGACGGTAAACGCAGAAGAGTGCTTCTAGTCAATTTGTAATTTTATGGTAATAAGTTACACATTTGGTTAGTCAGTTTTAAATAAATGCATTTATTACCATTTCATTTGAATCATCGTTCTTACATTATGTCTTTCTTCTTCTAAGCAATTTCAACAATGTTTTTAAGAAGAGTGAACCATGTATTAAGGAATTGTAATAACCATAACGTAATTTTAAACTTTTACTCTGATTGGAAGGTATATGGAAAGCTGATGGAAGCAGAGATGGACAGTGAGGAGACTCTAATCAAAGAGGAATTGGAAATCGGACCTACTGTGCTGCAGTACCGTTTCCTTCCTGAAATAGTTCCCGCTGTGAAGGAATGCTCAGTGCGCCTATATCGGTATGATTTTTAGTCGACAATTTTTAGTAGGTAATGTGAGAGATAGTATAAGTATTAACTGAGAATTTGAATGTTGTAGTTAGATGACCAAATTAAAATGGCCATTACAATTTTACACAAAATAAGCTTGTCTCCCTTTGCACAGTAAAGCGCAGACTACTTTCCAACAAAAGCCAAATGTCAAATGCCAGAGTATTGTTTGCTATGAATTCAAAGCTCTTCCTGCTTATGTAGTTACCCTACTGCAACTGAACTGAAGATGAGACTGAAAGTGGTCTACAGTGAGGTTACATCAAGATAACTTATCTACTGTGTAAACTGTACTTACTGTCTTCCACTACCAAAGTCACTCTGGCAGCACTCTACCTGGAAATAAAGGAGTTACTTTTACCCTGTCTTAGTCGTTAGTCTAAACATAACTGTGCAAAACAAGCTGTATTTATGTTTTTGTAAAATTAAAATGATGATTTAAATACATGCCAATTTAGTTATCTGCAATTGTCAATAAATTGTATTTATTATTGTTTTACTATGACATTCTACTAGCAGCGAGGTGCAACTGTGACCATAATCACTTACCATTTTTGAATAAGTAAATCAGACAAACGTCAACTTTCATAGGAAGTTCAGTGAAACATATCAGTACCCTATTATTCAATCAATCGTCCCTTGTATTTGTATAAATCATCTGGTATACTAAGTCTCTATTATATGTTTTAATGATAAAACTACTTTCAGGTTGGATCTCTCTACTTTTGGCCTGAAGGTGGCTTCGAACATGAGGATGGATATGCATCAAGGCGCCCCCGGTGACTGTAGTGAAGTGACTGAGGAATACATAAAGTCTGAGCATGAGCATAACGACTGCAGCTCTAATGTCAGTATAATGAAACAAAGCAGTTTATATACATTATTGTTTTGGGTATTGAAAATTGGTAGATAGTAAGAACATGTGATTGCACGAATGATTACAGCTACTAAGCATAAATAAATAATAACGAGTTCCAAGATTTTTGGATTTTCACATTTTGAGGATATATTATATATTATTATAACGACACTCAGTTCTAAAGAAATGCATTTATTACCCATTTCATTTGAATCATCGTTCTTGCATTAAGTCTTTCTTCTTCTAAGCAATTTCAACAATGTTTTTAAGAAGAGTGAACCATGTATTAAGGAATTGTAATAATCATGACGTAATTTTAAACTTTTACTCTGATCGGAAGGTATATGGAAAGCTGATGGAAGCAGAGATGGACAGCGAGGAGACTCTAATCAAAGAGGAATTGGAAATCGGACCTACTGTGCTGCAGTACCATTTCCTTCCTGAAATAGTTCCCACTGTGAAGGAATGCTCAGTGCGCCTATATCGGTATGATTTTTAGTCGACAAATTTTTAGTAGGTAATGTAAGAGATAGTATGAGTATTAACTGAGAATTTGAATGTTGTAGTTAGATGACCAAATTAAAATGGCCATTACAATTTTACACAAAATAAGCTTGTCTCCCTTTGCACAGTAAAGCGCAGACTACTTTCCAACAAAAGCCAAATGTCAAATGCCAGAGTATTGTTTGCTATGAATTCAAAGCTCTTCCTGCTTATGTAGTTGCCCTACCGCAACTGAACTGAAAAAGAGACTGAAAGTGGTCTACAGTGTGGTTACATCAAGATGACTTATCTTCTGTGTAAACTGTACTTACTGTCTTCCACTACCAAGGTCACTCTGGCAGCACTCTACCTGGAAATAAAGGAGTTACTTTTACCCTGTCTTAATCGTTAGTCTAAACATAACTGTGCAAAACAAGCTGTATTTATGTTTTTGTAAAATTAAAATGATCATTTAAATACATGCCAATTTAGTTATCTGCAATGGGCATTGCCCGATTTTTTCAACATATGATTTTTAATTTTTTTTCTGAAAATATAGACCAATTTAAGAAACTAATTTGAATATTTTTAATTTTGAACGAGTACTTTTATTTTAATAATTTTTTGAAAATTTACCGGAAATGACGTCCCAGGTAGATTCAATGTTACATCTATAGCCTGGCTTTAAAAAAATCAATAAGAATCAAGTACTGTCACCTGTCAGTGTATGTGGTCGATGTCACGCATTTGTCACAAAATGGGCACTGACACTCCAAACAAAATACGTATTGTGAAAGAAAGTGATATGTTTAAATAATTTAAAACATGTGTAAAAAAAATGGACCTCTAACATAGGCAGCACTATCTCGACAAAAACTTTGTTTGGAGTAGGTCTTCTCTCTGTCTGATTAATAATAGTATGGTGTCATGGTATTTGTTTATTCAGTGTTTGTTAGCGATGTTTATTTCAGTCAATTTCAGTTTATTTACTCAATGTGATTTACCTAACTACCTAGAAATTTATGTTTTTCAGGATGCTCATATTTGCTTTTAGGAATTCCACGTCATACGTACAGTTTTTTAGACTGGTTGATTGCATTTAAATTAGATTTTTTCTTTCTCATATTTATCGATTTAGCGTCTTGAATCAGTGACTTGAATTCATATTGTGTTAATGATGGCGTACACAACAATGAGTACACAAAATCTTTTGTTATACCGTGTCATAATGGTATGTACCACTGATGGCCCGATGGGTACCATAAATAGTCCAAACAATTTGTGCTTCTAAAAGACGATTTTAAAAAAAAGGTTAAAGTTAAATAACAAAGAAGTACTTTAAAGTAAGACAGTTACTAACTTCAATAGTTTACAAGATCATTTGAAAGAATTTGAATTCACATTTGTAACAACACATATATAGGTTATCAATGTAACGAGGAAGCAGCAACAAGCCCCCCGTTCACCCGCACGAGTGCACGACGAATTAGTCGACTACGCTACGTGACCACACATTACATGTGATCTGATATGTAATAAAAGTTACTTTATAATAAAGACAATAAAAGTCAATATAGTCAATTTATCTTGTACCTATCATTCCCGCACCGCACCTGGCTGATGTCCCAAATAAGTAGCCATCTCTACCCATTAAGCGAGTTATTAGACCCTAAGTAAATTTCGAATCTTCGACTATTATGGCATCATTCATTAATAAGCTGTTAACATAAAGCATGTTTGGAAGAAAAAGACACCATTTTCCTGCTCATTACCAGAATTAAAATTAGATATTTAAATCAATGAATATTTGCAGTGTGGTCTGGTCGCCTGGGTATAATGTACACTTTTCATATGAAGATAGATTAAAACATTTTAAAATGATATAGATAGACAACGCAAAGAGAGATTGGATTTGGTTCTAAGTTCTAATTATAATATTAATACCTGGGACATCCCACACGACACCGTCTAGTCCCGAACTAAGCAAAGCTTGTATTATGGCTACTAGTCAACTGATACCCCTACATATTTAAATATTCTTTAGAATATATACATATTATAGATATCTCACACCTAGTCACGGAACAAATAGAAATATTCGTCCTGGGCGGGAATCGAACCCGCGACCCTTGGCTCCATAGTTAGGATCTCAACCACTTGGCCAATCAGTCAATGAAATTGTCTGGCTTTATTAAACAAAATTGTATTTAAGATACCTCAAAGTCCAGAAGGGATTTTTTTGCCCGTGGACCTACTAGTACAACTGGTAGCAGAAATGGACATTTTTCTCCTACCCGTGGTACTAACAAGTCTTGAATTATTTGAAAATAGCAACAATTGTCATCTATTAGGTTAGGTTCATCATCATAATATAAAATTACCTGTATAGTATATCCCGCGGCCATAGGATCAGTTTCATGTAACAATTTTCAACTAATTCAAGACTTGGTAGTACCACCGGCAAGTAAATATGTCCCGTTGTACATAGTTGGTACCTGGTTAAAAAACTCCTCTGTGGACCAACTGGTAGAACAACGCTGGTAGTACCACAAGCAAGTCATATCGAAATCCACCAAGATAATCTAATAGAAAACTCTCATATTTTCCGAAGACCCGTACCAACTTATCGAAACAAGATGTACCTATGCACTATATGAAGAAAATGAAACAAGCATCGATCTGAATGTAACATCATTCCTTTTTTTAAAAAAAGTTGTATTGGCCATATAACAATTAGTTCATACTTATTATTAATTGAATAGTTTAGTTAAATAGTTTAAATATTTTTTTATAATCCTTATAAGCATATGATGTAGTAGAAATGAATAGATATTATTATATATGATTACGTGAAGGAAAAGCTTTAGACCCCTTTTTAAGCATACATAGGAATGTGAGATTTGGCATAGTTAAAGTTTATGTGGAGTAGGAGTGTAGAAAGCTAAAATCTATAAAGATGAATTTTTGAGATGGGACTGTATGACCAATTCAATGAGCAATAGTGAAAAGTATTTGATACAGTTTGAAATGACTTACTCTCGCCTAATTATTATTGGTGGTTTCAAAAAAGTGTGTACCTACCTTACGGTCGAACTTCGACCACTGAGCGACCTCTAGTTTTTGTACTTAATTGAGTAAAGTGTTTTATGTGATGTCATTTTTAGTAATCACGGTCAGTTAGTTTACTCGAAAAATAAAAAATAAGTTCTTGTTATTTTTTAAATTACTAGGTATTATCTTACAGTGCATGCAATTTTCTGTAAGTAATGGGGCACTAAAACACGTTAAATTTGAATTGTACTTTTATACTGTATTGGTGTACCTATTGTTGAAGAGCCAAATAAATAGGTAAATACTTTGTATCCAAATGGACTATTCATTGTGCAAAAAAAAAAAAAACAATAATATGAAGATCTCTTACCTTATATCCCTCCAATGCAACATGTATTTTACCAAAACTTAAAAATAAATAACTCAGCACAGGACAATGAAATGTACTTTTCATATAATTTACCAACTTTTTTTCCTAACCCAGGAATAACATAATACACTATTTCATTTCTAAATAATACTTAGTCTAACCAAGAGCCTACTTTTAGTTTTTGAGTTTGGAAATGACATTCATTGCATTAATATACCAATAAAGTATTACTTTTTAATAGTTAGTGTTTGATTTTGCCCTTGATCAACCAAATAAAAAGCATTAAATTTAATGAAATTTTAATATAATTGTTGATTATCTCCATATTATATTAAGTAAGCTTAGTAGTACACATCCGGTGAGCGTCTCATTTATTGTCACAACATAATATTTGTTTTACTGTGTTCTGGCACAATCCTCACTCTTACAACACAGTGCCCACATCATTTTCACCATACCCAACAGCACAATTAAGTTTAAGAGTCTCGAGATGACCTGTAACAAGTTATAATGATCTTTGAATTATTCTCATCTAATACATCAAACCTACAAAACTGAGATATATGCAAATGTTTTGGAAATCCAAAACAATCGGTACTGACATAAGAACTTCAGGCCTTATTTCAGCAATATTGTTTGTATGGTTTATGTACTGCTAACAGCACGAAACTGACAAACGTTCCTCAGACATGGCAAGCTGGCAAGTTACAAGAATCAGCTCTATCTAACAAAGCTATTACTTGAAATCATTAAATCGTAAATTAAAAGCGTAGGCGACGTTTAGGTTATCCTTTTAGAGTGTAGGAACCACGGTCAATGTAAATAGCAGTTGATCAAATGTGCAGAATTTATCTGTGTGCAGAATCAGTGGTGTGTTAAAATCTATAGAATTAATTAGGAAACATTTAATTTAAACTGGTTTTATGCTGATTAAAACATTAAAAATGAGTTCAAAACAATTCAATCAAAAGTATTTGTCATTTCGCTCTGTTGACACTAGTTGACAGTTAACTAATATTATAAATGTTTTGTTTTTAAATTACATTGTGGTGAGCTATTCCATCTCTTTAGTGTGACGTCACAGGGGTCATGTGAGGGTCATTACTATTTTTCCCAATATCTTTAAAAATAAGTAATTAACAATAAAACGGATAACAAATTATAGTTCAGTAAGGCTATTCCTCGAAACGGTTTTTCGTTTGTAAATAATTTTCAAAAATGGGCAATGCCCATTGTCAATAAATTGTATTTATTATTGTTTTACTATGACATTCTACTAGCAGCGAGGTGCAACTGTGACCATAATCACTTACCATTTCTGAATAAGCAAATCAGACAAACGTCAACTTTCATAGGAAGTTCAGTGAAACATATCAGTACCCTATTATTCGATCAATCGTCCCTTGTATTTGTATAAATCATTGGTATACTAAGTCTCTATTATATGTTTTAATGATAAAACTACTTTCAGGTTGGATCTCTCTATTTTTGGCCTGAAGGTGGCTTCGAACATGAGGATGGATATGCATCAAGGCGCCCCTGGTGACTGTAGTGAAATGACTGAGGAATACTTAAAGTCTGAGCATGAGCATAACGACCGCAACTCTAATGTCAGTAAGATGAAACAAAGCAGTTTATATACATTATTGTTTTGGCTACAGAAAATTGGTATATATGTATTAAGAACATGTGATTGCGCGAATGATAGGCCATATAGGTATGCAAGAAGGGTAAGGGGGACACACACACACGTATATGAAAGTGTTTGTTCTTTGAAATTAGAAACAAGAAAATTTGGATTACAGCCACTAAGCATAAATAAATAATAACGAGTTCCAAGATTTTTGGATTTTCACATTTTGAGGATATATTATATATTATTATAACGACACTCAGTTCTAAAGAAATGCATTTATTACCCATTTCATTTGAATATCGGAAAATAACAACTTTTTCTATTTCCATTTTTTATTTTAATGTTTAATATATTGCAATCTGTTCTTATGACTTACGACTGTTCTTTAGTACTTTGAAACATACCTGAACTTAAATAACTGTTTTTGGATTTCTTTCTGTCTGTCAAAATGTTGGTTCAGAATAGGCCCTGCAGTTACGGAATGAATTTAAAAAAAGCTTTCAATGACCATAGTGGATATTTCTATATACAATCTGCTTTGTATGAGTATTTTCATATTGATTAAAGCTTAAAAGGTTTTTTTTAACACGAATTTTCTGAGTGATGATAGGGTGGTAAAGTAAGTGAAGATACAATGGGAAAAGACTTCTAGGGGTGTACAAAAAATTGCAAAATCTTAAAACGTTTTGAAGAATAAAACCAATTCTAAAAACCGGCTAAGTGCGAGTCGGGCTCGCACATGAAGGGTTCCGTACCACCGAACGATATAAAAAAACACGTTTTATGTATGGGAACCCCCTTTAATTTTTAACTTTATTTTATTATTTTTATTATTTTTTGTTATTGCGCCCATATTAATACACGCTCTGTGAAAATTTCAATTGTCTACCTATTACGGTTCCAACGGTACAGCCTTGTGACAGACGGACAGACGCACGGACAGACAGCAGATGCTTAGTAATAGGGTTTTCTTTGGTAACCTTTTGGGCAAGAACCCTAAAAATTGTTTTGCACGGGCAAGGACGCAGCAACGAAGGGGAAGGTGACAGGATAAAGAATTGGCTTGGATGTGACTGATATGGGCTCAAGGCATTTGTAAAATAAATAAATAACCCAAAACAATACAAACACGTAGTCTACGATCTGTTTAGATGAAATCCTCATATTTTAATCACTACCTGGTGTTATAACAGCACTCTGTAAACCATACAAGTATTGTATTGTATTGAGCATTGGCCACGAGCAAAGCCAATCAATAATAAAAGCACTTACAGATCTATCAGAAAAGTAATGTGACTGGACGTACCTGCGCAGAACTATAATTTTTGTCGCACAGATATTTCAATTGACCGATCGTACACTCAGTTTCTCAATGCCAGTCAGAGTGAATACGTTTTATTTTGTGTACCGTCAGCAATACAAAACCTGGGCAAACCTGCGCGTCCGATGTTAACCGATTCCTATTACTTTTCTGATACATCTGTACAAATGTTTTAAATAAAAATCACAAACAATCCCCTTAACAAAACATGAAACACACTCATACCTACATTAAATTCAAAGTGTCCACATTATTGTACAATCCTTTATATCCATGAGCTTATTGGATGTAATGAAAAATAAACAATTAATGTGTCAACGACAGGTGGGTGCGATCATTTGGTCGTCAGGAGAACAGATATCGGAATGCGACGACGAGGCCGCACGTACATCGGTGCTGAGTGAAAAATTGAAGAAGCTCATGACGGATCATATTCAAAAGGAACAAGACTCAAACAATAAACTAAGTGTCGGTCAAACACCTGATACAGCGGCGCATCATTCATATGTTAGTGATTCGTTTAATCCCAAACGTGGGAAACTAAAACATTATATTAATTTAAATAGACATAAAGGAATAAACTTTGGCGACAAACCTTTCAGCTGTAACATATGTGATGCAAAATTTAATTGCTCTGATAATTTAATTATGCGCATATGCGTACACAGTGGCGAGAAACCATTTCAGTGTGACACCTGTAGTAAAAATTTTGGTCGCTCTAGTGATTTAATTAGGCACAAGCGCATACACACTGGCGAGAAACCATTTCAGTGTAATAGGTGTAGTAAAAAGTTTGGTTGCTCTAGTAATTTAATTGAACACGAGCGCATACACACTGGCGAGAAACCATTTCAGTGTAATAGGTGTAGTAAAAAGTTTGGTTGCTCTAGTAATTTAATTGAACACGAGCGTATACACACTGGCGAGAAACCATTTAACTGTGCTAGATGTAGTAAGAAGTTTGGTTGCTCTAGTAGTTTAATTAGGCACAAACGTATACACACTGGCGAGAAACCATTTAAATGTAATGCATGCAGTAAGCAGTTTGGTTTCTCTAGTGATTTAATTAAGCACAAGCGCATACACACTGGCGAGAAACCATTTCAGTGTGACACTTGTGGTAAAAAGTTTGGTTGCTCTAGTAGTTTAATTAAGCACAAGCGCATACACACTGGCGAGAAACCATTTAAATGTAATGCATGCAGTAAGCAGTTTGGTTTCTCTAGTGATTTAAGTAAGCACAAGCGCATACACACTGGCGAGAAACCATTTAACTGTGATAGGTGCGATAAAACGTTTGGTTGCTCTAGTAATTTAATTGAACACGAGCGCATACACACTGGCGAGAAACCATTTCAGTGTGACACTTGTGGTAAAAAGTTTGGTTGCTCTAGTAGTTTCATTAGGCACAAACGTATACACACTGGCGAGAAACCATTTAAATGTAATGCATGCAGTAAGCAGTTTGGTTTCTCTAGTGATTTAATTAAGCACAAGCGCATACACACTGGCGAGAAACCATTTCAGTGTGACACTTGTGGTAAAAAGTTTGGTTGCTCTAGTAGTTTAATTAAGCACAAGCGCATACACACTGGCGAGAAACCATTTCAGTGTGACACTTGTGGTTAAAAGTTGGGCTGCTCTAGTAGTTTAATTAAGCACAAGCGCATACACACTGGCGAGAAACCATTTCAGTGTGACACTTGTGTTAAAAAGTTTGGTCGCTCAAGTGATTTAATTGCGCGCAAGCGCATACACACTGGCGAGAAACCATTTCAGTGTAATAGGTGTAGTAAAAAGTTTGGTTGCTCTAGTAATTACTTAATTGAACATGAGCGCATACACACTGGCGAGAAACCATTTAACTGTGATAGGTGCGATAAAAAGTTTGGTAGGTCTAGTAGTTTAATTAAGCACAAGCGCATACACACCGGCGAGAAACCATTTCAGTGTGACACCCGTAGTAAAAAATTTGGTGGCTTTAGTGATTTAATTATGCACAAGCGTATACACACTGGCGAGAAACCGTTTCAGTGTGACACTTGTGGTAAAAAGTTTGGTTGCTCTAGTACTTTAATTAAGCACAAGCGCATACACACTGGCGAGAAACCATTCAACTGTGATAGATGTAGTAAGAAGTTTGGTGTCTTTGGCAGTTTAATTGTCCACAAACGTATACACACTGGCGAGAAACCATTTAAATGTAATGCATGTAGTAAGCAGTTTGGTTTCTCTAGTGATTTAATTAAGCACAAGCGCATACACACTGGCGAGAAACCATTTAACTGTGATAGGTGTAGTAAAAAGTTTAGTTACTTTAGTAATTAAATTCAACACAAGCGCATACACACAGACGAGAAACCATTTCAGTGTGACACCTGTAGTTAAAAAATTTGGTCGCTCTAGTGGTTTAATTACGCACAAGCGCATACACACTGGCGAGAAACCATTTAACTGTGATAGGTGTAGTAAAAAGTTTAGTTACTTTAGTAATTAAATTCAACACAAGCGCATACACACAGGCGAGAAACCATTTCAGTGTGACACCTGTAGTAAAAAATTTGGTCGCTCTAGTGGTTTAATTACGCACAAGCGCATACACACTGGCGAGAAACCATTTAACTGTGATAAGTGTAGTAAAAAGTTTAGTTACTTTAGTAATTAAATTCAACACAAGCGCATACACACAGGCGAGAAACCATTTAATTGTGAAACATTTTAGTAAAAAGTTAGGTAGCTTTGGCAGTTTAATTGTTCACGAACAAATACACACTGGCGAGAAACAATTTAAGTATGATACGTGTAGCAAAAACTTTGTTAGTCCTAGTAATTTAATTAGATATAGTAGATAATAGCAGATCTTGAATGTCAACTGTGATCTTATTGTAAAAACGTATACATTGTCCTTTAAAAGATTTTGTGATTTTATTGAGACGGCTGACATGGTTAGCAAATTTATCTTTGCTTCTTGTTTTAACATTATGCCGATAATAATTTTTTTACGTACATTATGTTTTCATAATTTGATTATTTATTTACACAACGTTACCATACAGTATTTACATTACCATGTTAATTTGATCGCTACATTAGGCTCAGCCTGTGTCGTAGAAGATCAACCTTCTTTACAATTACATATTTTGGTTTACTATGTTGCAGTGATTCTAGTTGTATAAAATTTTTCGTATAAACGTTTTCAAATATATATTGGGACGCCAATGTCATTATATTAATTTCCTTAAATTTGTTTCTAAGTGATACATTAGGTCTTAGTTTATAAATAACTCGAACAGCTCGCTTCTGCAACACGATGATTGTGCTCACATTGGCAGCGTGTCCCCACAGCAGAATACCACTAGTGATCAAACTATGGAATCTACTGAAATACACCAATCTTGAGGTTTCTATGTCCGAAAGGCAGCAAATCATTTTTACAGCGTAAGCTGCAGAACCGAGCCTTCTCGCCAAGTTAGTGATATGAGGATCCCCTAACAATTTCGCGTCCAATGTGATTCCCAAGAATGCAGTAGAATTCACAAGGTCCAATTTCTCGCTTTTAATAAAAATATAAAAATATTGGTAGGTAGGTGCCTGTTTGACGTTCGGTAGCTAGAATCTTATACATTTAGTTTTTTTTTTCATTCAGCAATAAATTATTAGCCGTGAACCATTCGACTGTTTTGGAAACAGCATTGTTTACATCGCCCTAGGTAATTTTTTTTTCTGTCAACTTTGAATATTAAACGGTTACGGAGATACAGCCTGTATGGGTACTGAACAAATTGAACAAGCAGCACACACCATAGCACACACAGCGGTAACGTCGTCTAGAATTCCAGATCTTTATGACTTTAAGCGGTGCAGACTCATTATCTACGACGAGATGACATTCAACTTTACTTCACTGTCAGCATTGCAGACAAAGCAACTAACGCGAGTAGTGAATCGATTCATAAACGATCAAACATAAAATCGACCTCAATAAAGTCAACTAACTTTAATTACACTCTTATAGACTATTGTGTTTGTAACCTTATAGTTACTTTATTAAATAAAATACCACCGTTCTGTATTCGTAGGGCATACTAAAGGCTTCTGAAACTAGCCACTTACAAGAAAAAAAATAGCCATGAAATTTGAAAATGGAACTCTCTGGGAACACGTTACTTTTTAAATTGCGAGATAGACATTTGTTTCTCGATTGTGGCGTCGGTTTGAAAATGGTGTGTCCGAATAACAATAAACTTAACTAGAGAAAATTAGCGCGCTATGGTTTTTTCTCGTAGCTCTGTGTTATACGTGGTTCAGTGATTTTAGACGTGGACGTAATTATCTCCATGACGATGGACGTGAAGGGCGACCAGCGACGGCGGTTACCGAATGTAATACCTACTGATACCGTACGTCAATTAGTTGAGACTGATATAAAATTACATGTCAGCGAATTCGTGCTGTATTAGGCATTGGAATGAGTCAAGTGCAAAAGATTTTGCATGTGCATCTGAAGGTACAGAAGTTTTACACTCGATGGACACCGCATGATATGACGGAAGACCAGAATGACTGGGTGTAGAGTGGTGTCGCAAAATGATAGCAAAGTTTAATGGAGGACAATCATTGGCTGTTTATAATATCGTGTCGTATAATATCGTAATACTGCTTTGAACCGTAAAGAAAAAGGTAATCGGCAGAATGGGTCTTTCCTTTTCATGATTTGCCAACGAAAGTTAAGAAAAGTCGAACCGTTGGCAAGAAAATGTTTGCTTCTTTTTTCGGCAAATCAGGACATTACACAACAGTGTCACTTGAAAACCAAAGGACAGTAACTGCAGATTAATGTGTCAACACTTGTGTGAGCCCCGGGGTCATGCGAACACCCGGCGGGCCCCCTTCGGTAGTGGACTGTATGGATTGAAACAACTGGCTCAGTATTACACCGCACCGGCTTCTTTCACCACGCCACGCCACTGTCTGCTCTTGATATTCTTGCTGGTCCGCCGCTGCGCTGGGCGTCGACTAAATGCTACGGCGCCTTGTCACCGTATTTATGCCTTTTTTGGCACCGTAGCGCAGCGGACCGCATCGCAGCGGAAATGTGGACTGTGTGAGGAGAGTGCCCATCTCTCCTCTCTTTCTTTGCAGACGCCAGTGGCGGGGGGAAAGAAAAGACCGTTACGCTATCGTTTATTTCAAATTGTCATTATGTACAACATATCGCTCTTATATACAATAAACAAACAACTTATAAAACTTATATACACTCATATAGTCAAAGTTCGCACTTCACTGATTTTCACTGTCTAATGTTCGGTCCGTCGTTGACATTCTCCCCCCGGTCGTTCGAGCTGGTTCGACGACATCTTGGCCCAGCAGACGGACCAACGTCTCGTCCGGTCGTCACAGCACACCGCCGGCAGTGCGGTCGTCAACTTCCCTCACACGTCGATGACGCCTCGCGGCCAGATATTGCGAGGCAGAGCGGGGTCGGTCGTCACGTCAGCGACGTGCAGCTGCGGCAGGTGGTTGCTGGGCAGGCGGCGCGGCGGCAGCGTCGGCGGGTCTCGTGCCGTCACTTCAGCCAGAAGTGGTCGGCGAAGCGCTGCGCCGTGCGCCATGGTCGTCGCGTCGTCGTCAAAGGCGCCCGGCGTGGGCGCGCCGGACACGGTGCTCGTCATTGTCGTCGCCGGGGGAGGCGCCCGTCGTGGGCGCGTCGGACACGCTACTCATCAGTGAAGGCGAAGGCGCCCGGTGTGGGCGCGCCGGACCAGTCGCTCGTCGTCGTCGTTTGAGTCGCCCGGCGCGGGCGGGCCGGATCCGCCGCTCGTCGTCGCTGTCGTCGGGGCGAGCGCCTCGGGGTCGCGCGGATCCGCCGAGATGTGGGCGAGCGGGTGGTGTGCAGGCTGTGGCGGCGCTCAGGTGGCAGACCTGGCGGGCGCAGGCCACGGCTCGAACCGTCGGTCGTCTGAGCACGAACCGGCAGGCCCTGCGGAACAAAGTCATTGGGGATGATGGGATGTCGGCCGCACGCAATGGTCGGGTGCGTCGTGCGGCGGTCGGTGTACGGGGCGGCGCCGCCGCCGGCGCGGTCGCGCAGGCGCAGCACGCCGCTCTCATCGTCCAGGTACGGCGACCGATGTTGTGGGCGGCTGTTGTGGGGCGAAGAGTGCCCGGCACACAAACAGCTGAGCTCGGTGGCGAAGGCGTCGGTCGATGTTTGCTTCGGCCACTGCTCAGCCCGGTCCAGCAGGTGTCGCCGCATCTCGTCGCGTCGACGCCGATGTTTGCGCCTCGTCCCTTCTAAGCGCGCTGCGTCAGGTGGGTACGCCGCACGAGCGGTGGTCGCGACGGTCGTCGCGGTCGTCTCACCGTCGCGGCGGGGGGCGCGCAGTTCGCGGTCAGACATGTTGGTCGCGGCGGTGCGTGAGAACGTCGGCCATTTGCTCCGCGGGTCGTCGTGCGGCCGCGTCATGACGGTGCGTGAGTCGGTCCAGTGTACGCACTTCGTCGGCCGCATCCTGTGCTCGATGGGTGATGCCTCAGCGGCGCTGCTCAGCGTACAAAGTCTGAGGTCGCAGACTGCCGCGTGGTCGTCTTCACCCTTGTGTTCGTCGATCGCGGGCGCAGCAGACGACGCGTAGCTAGCGTCGATCGGTCGCTGCGTCTGAGTGGCGTAGGCCTCCTTCGACATCATCTCGGCGTCCACTCTTTGTCCCGGCGTGCGCAGCCGTTTTATAGCGTTGCCAGAACGCAGTGACGTTGCATCGACCCCCTCGCGCCAGAGCGGGCCAGCTTGCCGTCTATGGTCGTCGTCGGTGCAGGCGCAGGTCGGCCGCAGCGTCCGCAGTGATGTCTCGTCCTCGTGGTGACCTATTTTGCCCAACACGCCGGGATCTTTGGGTCGGTCGAGCGAAAAGCCGGCGCTCGACAGAAGTCCTACAAAATGTACGGCGCCACGGCTCCCCCCGGTGCCGCCATGCACTACCCAGCCAAGAAGGGTATGAGAGGCGGCGGGCTCGTCGCGGCGTCGTCCACGTCGCAGCTCGTCGGTCAGTAGCAGGTGCCAGTTGTCTTGGCCCACCAATACCTCTGGGACCGCGTTGGTGTAGCGCTCGATAGGCAGGTCGGCTAGATGTGCGAAGCGGCTGATATCTGCGCCAGTTTGAGACGTCAGCTGCAGCTCATCCATCGTACGAGCGTCGCGTAGCTCATAGCGGGGTCCAGAGGGGCCTGACAACGTGCAGGTGACGCGCTGCGACTCCATGACCTTGACAGTCGATGTTATACCGTTCACAGTTAACGGCTCGCGTGCTCCTGACAAACCAACTCGGTCAGCGAGCTCGCTCTTTATCAGCGAGACCGTGCTTCCGTCGTCCAACAGCGCGAACGTCCGCGCGCTTCCAGCCGGTCCATGGACGGTGACAGGGACGATCTTCAACAATGCGCGGCCGCCAGGCGTGTCCGTGCTCGCCACCACCTCCTGAGGTGCCTCCTCGCTCGCGTAGGTCGTCGTCTCGTGCGATACTGAAGGTGGTGCTCGGTGCAATAGCGTATGATGACGTTGACCGCAGGAAATCACGGAGCAGCTTTTCTTGGAACGGCAGACGCCGGAGCGATGACCTCGTCTCAGACATCGAAAGCATACTCCTGCACTGCGGACGAACTCCCATCTCGCTTCAGGATCCATTTGTTTGAACTGGTCACACGCATGCAGCTCGTGCTCAGCAGTGTCACACTGTGGACAGGTTTCAATTTCGGCGGCGCTGGTGGCGGCAATCAGGTGCACCGCGCGTGCCGACCTCGTCATCACTGCTGCGCTGCGCTCCCTCGACGTCGGTGCGTGGGCGCGTGCGGTCGGGGCCGGGCGGTCGTCACGGTCGACACGCCAGGCCATGGCATAGTTGTCAGCTTGCACATTCAAAAAATCGCTTAGTTTCATTAGCTCGGGCGTCCGGTCGTCGCGCCGCCGAGCTGCATATTTCGTCCAATCGTGCATTAATGGAACGATCTTACTTTTCACGGCCTTCACGATGTCGGTGCTTCTCAGTAAATCCTCAGCGTCAAGGGCACGCAGCGCTGCAACGGTGTTCTTGATTTTGCAGGCGAACACGTTGATTTGGCGGGGCACGTCGGTGAGCCGCGGCATGTCACGTAGCGACTGCAGCTCGTCGTCGGCGATATGCTCCGCACGTCCGAAGCGCTTTTCTAGTGCGGTCATAACTTCACTGGGATCACTTTTTCCGATTAGCCGATACGAGACAGCTGCTCTGGCTTCACCGGTCAGGCATCGACGAAGACGAGACAGGTTCTCCGCCGGTGTGAATCGATGTTGTTGTTCGTCGTACGCGGCCTTAAAATACAGAAACTCGTTCGTGCCCCCACTATATTCCGGCAGCTTCGCAGCGTTGCGGTCGGGTCGTGTCGCCAGGGCGGCGATAGCTCGTGCCAGCTGAGCCATGTCCGTTCCGTTGCTGGAACCCGGATGGTGGTTGCTAGGTAGGTGGTCAGCGTGCGGCGGCAGTGCCGGTAGCGGCGGCAGCGTCGGTGGCTCACCGGCCGGCTTGCGCGGCTCCGTATCGCTAACCCACTTCTCGGTACGGCGGGCGGCATCGTCAACAACGTCGGCTTGATCCACGTCAGAATCGTCACCATCTTCATCGATGTCGTCCAGCTGTGCTTGAAGTCGTTTCTGTATCATATCTTTTTCTAACTCGGCCATTCGCAGTAGACGTTCACGTTCTATCTCGGCACATTTCTCCGCAGCAGCCAGCTCCGCTTCACGTTTACGTCGGGCCACAGTCGACTTGGTGGTAGTGGTCGAACGTGTGGACCGTGCACGCGCCGGGACGGGCGTAGCTTCCGCACTAGTAGATGGCGGTGCGTCATGGATGGGTGGCGGTGCCTGAGTGGCTGCAGTGTCCTCCGACGGTGAGGCTGGAGGGCCGAGGACAACTCGTGGTGGCGGTGCCGACATGATGCCAGAGTCTTGAGGTGTTTCGTCAGGTCTCGATTTGCCAGAACGTGTGCCGACCATCTTGAAAACGAATGTATGTTGCTTCGAACGATAAGTCGAATCGAAGTTAAACTAAGAATTTTATCGAATCGAAACTTAGAATGCGCTATTTATAGCGACTTGAAGTGTGCACTTAACGGTCTGTGCACGTACGCGGCGTTAGCGGTCTGCTAACTAAAAACACGTGCGCGATGGCACGTCGGCGTGGGCCGGGCGCGAGCAGTGGGGCGAGATCGTACGGACGATCACGATCGCCGCAGAACACGCGACACGAACTAACACGGCGGCGCGGCTGCGCACGCTCAACGCACGGGCGGCGCTCAACGGTCCCGACACGCGGTCGCACGCAAAGTCACGGGACTTGCGGCGCGCGGGCCCAGGCACACCGGTGAGGGCCTTAAAACGAACGCCGCTGCCTCGCGACGGACAGGGGCAGCGATCGCGACGTTGCACCACGCGGCGGCGTGCGGTGCAACAAAAACGATACCGCTACGGTGGTGGCGTTATATTCACACGTACTGGGCCGCGCGTGGGTTAGGCGGCCCAGGAGCCGACGAAGGAGACAGCGGACGATACAGACAGGGCGGGCGGGTGTCTAAAAACGTCTTCTTTGGCTTGAACGATGAAATATCTTGATTCGGTTCGAAGCAGACCAAAAATCTTGATTCGGCTCGAAGTTGACCAAAAATATGAGCCCCGGGGTCATGCGAACACCCGGCGGGCCCCCTTCGGTAGTGGACTGTATGGATTGAAACAACTGGCTCAGTATTACACCGCACCGGCTTCTTTCACCACGCCACGCCACTGTCTGCTCTTGATATTCTTGCTGGTCCGCCGCTGCGCTGGGCGTCGACTAAATGCTACGGCGCCTTGTCACCGTATTTATGCCTTTGTTGGCACCGTAGCGCAGCGGACCGCATCGCGGCGGAAATGTGGACTGTGTGAGGAGCGCCCATCTCTCCTCTCTTTCTTTGCAGACGCCAGTGGCGGGGGGGAAAGAAAAGACCGTTACGCTATCGTTTACTTCAAATTGTCATTATGTACAACATATCGCTCTTATATACAATAAACAAACAAACGAGCCATCGCTCTTTAGCTTTGGGTTTTCATCGTTCGAAAGAAGGGAGGGAACTCAGTAAAAGACTATGGGCAGAATGTGCCGTCAATTTAAATTCCATAGGGGACGGGGCATTCAAAAGCGGTGCGGATTGGTCTCGCGTAAGTATTTTTGCACTTACCTAAGTTTTAACATTGATTCATAATAAAAGAAAATTCCAATGCTTATTAAGAATTATTTAAACATTCAGATTTAAATATAAAATAAATTTTATCCATTTGGTAATCAAACATTGCGTATCCTAAAATGCTAATCAAAATATTCTGTCTAATATTTATGTTTTAACAACTTTACATTTTTGTTTATTTACATTTTCAGTATTGGAGTGATCTGAAAAACAGACTAAAGAACAAAGTTCGAGTAATCTCCAATACGAGATCAGCCACGGGCGGGGGTCCAGCCAGCATTGTGTCGTTGACACCTCTTGAGCAGAGGATCTTAGTCATCCTTGGAGAGGATGTGGCCAGCCTGATGAATGTCCCCACCACTTTCATAAGCAGTGTAAGTCATAATTTTAGCTCAGACCTAAACAATTATTTTTTGTAATAAAATAGATGTATAATAATATTATTATAGTTATGTGTAATAACTAAATACATAGTGTTTAGTTATTATAATTTATTTAGTGATTATTGAGATACCATTAATGGTAATGATAATACAAATTAAAACTATTTATTTTTAGAATATAATTGATGAACCTCATACTGACCCAGACGACCCTGTTATTTTCTATGTAGCTGAGGAAGAACAAATGTAAGTGACACTATTACCTTTAGTAAAATACTACCTTTTTAAATGTTTATTATTTTCATTTACAAATCATATTAAAAAAATAATTACCTATACATACTAATGTCATTGTGTTATGATTTATGAACAGTGAGGCTAGTGGGGCTATAGCATCAACAAGCCAGGCAGAAGTTGCTCCTGTTGCCTCATCGAGCAGGCAAGCAGAAGCCGCTTCTGCCACCACAAGGCCCATACGAACAGAAAGAAGCAAACGACAACGCGTCCGACGCCAAAGAAGTATGTTCATTCTATTTTAATTACGTACAAAAACTTACACTGTCATTATACAAAATTCAGTATATGCTCTGTATAAATTTTAAAGATGTTCAAATTAAGTTATATTTTTACTGTTACTGAAAAACATCAAAATACAAAAGGTTGGTGTTTCATTTGATGTTTTAAATTTTGTTGCAGCTAAACCATCTCATACTGTGCTTGATGAAACCCAACAGAAACTGTTGAAAATTGAGCTCTTGAAGTGCAGTACGCAAAGGATAATTGCACGAGCGACTATGCAACAAAATGTTGCACTTAATAGAATTGGAGATACCATGACATTGATGGCTTTGGCTATGGCCGAGATAGCCACAGCAGTGAGTTTTTAATGTTTTGTGTAGATAAGACATTTAAGTTAATTAATTGAAAAAGAATTATATTAAGGTACAGCTATATCCATACTGAATAAAAACATTATTAGCATAAGTATTATTAATAAAATACTTTTCGTATAATATATATACTATATATACCATAATATATATCCCAAGTAAATATTAAAATTTTAAATATTGTTTGTTTCAGATTCGTGACAGCTCCAGATAATTATATTTTAATTTTAGAATATTTAGTTGATAATTAAAAATAAGTAATAATTACACTATTTTAGTACTTATCAATAAAAAAAATTTTATTTAAAATTTTGTCACATTAATGTATATTCGTGTTACATTTTTAAAATATTTACATATAACTGTTTTATAAGACTTTGAATTAAGTATAAATAACTTATTTTATAAGTACATAGGTTATGTAAAATTTTTTTGTTAACTATATAAGATTTTTTTAAATTATAACTAGACATAGCAGCTTTTACCTTTTTAGGATATAAATAACTTATAAGTCCATATATGCATATTTTGGTCATTTTATTAGGAATTTATACTTCTTATCTATATTATGGTAATTATGGTTCATGTAAGTATAAATACTATATAACTTACTAAATATAAGTGTAAATGGTTACATATTTTATAAATGTTATGTTGTACTAAACGAAAATTATTTAATTGTATTTTCTTAATGCCAAATGTGAGAGAAAAAATAAAACATATTTCTTTTTTTAAAGTTATTTATTTTTGCCCTACTAACTCACTAAATTATATACCTAATACATGTAAATGGGATGCTCTATATCAATGAGTACTATCATTTGGAAATAGAATATGCTGCTAAAATCAGCACTTTTTAAAATTATTATTATTCGTTATCAATTTCTTTTTTTTTTAATACTTTAAATGTAAAGAACAAGAAAGATTGATACAACTTTTTTTACATTTTACAAAAGGATTATGTAAAAAATTATTTGTAATTTTGCTTTGTTCTGCGATAATTTATAAATTTTACTAGGTAGTTACCTATTTATATTAAATAATTACATATAAGAAAAAAAATCTGTGGACACAGAGTTACTTTAGAAAATAAGCCCCAAATACGTGCTTCTAATTTTTTTCGAGGTAATAAAACACTTTGTGCATTTACAAAATTTATTAGCACATGAATGTGTAATAGTTATCATAAATTTTTGTTTTTCATGAATCATAATAAAGTGGAGTTGCACAGTCATTCTTCCTCATGTTTACATATTTAAATTCACTCTTATAAAACATTGTTTTTAACTGGAATTTTATTTTCTGTACAAAAATATCCATTCATCCATACACTTACTGTATGTCACCTATCCTTCTTAAATATTTCTCTGCAGATAATAAATGTGAATATATGTAAAATGAATAGCTAACTTAATCAACTACATTTTCACACTACAAAATGTAAAAATACTTTTTAGTAATATAAGCACTAGGTACATTTTTAAAATTACACAAATAGCAAAAATATTAACATAATTAACATAAGTAATATCATTGGACAAAGTTCTGACAGGTACAATCTTTGGTTAAACCTTTCAAGATATGATAGTATATTTTTAATTATTTTATTTAAATCAAAAGCAATCATTTTTTTTTTTAATTTTAGATCCACACACTATAAATCTCAAGTGTTAAAAACTTACAATCAATTTTTTTGTACTGTGGAAGACATTGTTAAATACAATCTAGGCCAAATCACATAATTTTACTAGCGTTTATACATGGCTTCGCCCATGTAAATAATAGTACATGGGACTTCCCACACAGCGCCATCTCCTCCCAAAGTAAGGAAGTATTATGCTTGTTTTATGGGTTACAAGACAACTGATATACATACTTAAATATTCTTTATAATATGTACATATATAAATATTTTTGCGAAGACACTACGTACATATAACAACCAAGACCCGGTACCAGTATCAATATTCATCATATAAATACTGACCCGACCTGGGATTCGAACCCGGGACCTCCAGCTTCGTAGGCAGGGTCTCTACCCACTAGGCTAAGCGGTCATGTACCATGTACTTATATTTTAGACACCACATTTTAAGTGGCATATTTTTTACATATTACGGTGCACTTACATATTTTAAATTTAAACATAGGTATGTGTAATGACTATCATGTTTTGAAATAAGTATAGTAAATTCATCTTTTTTTACCTACAATGTAATACATTTAATAAACACTCTTTTCATTCTGCTCTGCACCTTCCTAAAAATAACAATGTGATGATACTATATGTTGAACCACAATGTCTATTCAAATTTAAATTTATCAAATTCCATCAAAATTGTAACACTTGAGAGTAGCAGTGGGGCCTTGAGCATGACGAGGCTAGCGGCACATAGGCGATTATGTGCACCTACCTAATTTGAAAACACCCCTACGGAGTACGTGAGAACACAAACCCATACACAACTCAAGTGCCGCAACACTAATATAAAAAACGCGCAAAGGTGCTATTGATTAGAAGCTATGAATTTATACCTATAAAGTATCAGGCTTATAAATGCATAATTATTTCACATAATTAAAATAAAATGCTGTTAAATACAAATTAATGCTATTGTGTAAATTTCAATGAGACTCCCGAGTAGTAGGTACAATATTTAATCTGTTTAAGATACTTTAACATAGCTTTCTAATGTGAATAGGTTTTGTCATCTAATAATACAAATAATAATACATACATGGAACATTCCACACAGCACCATCTAGTCCCAAAGTAAGCAAGTGTTATGCTTGTGTTATGGGTTACTAGACAACTGATATAGGTATATACTAAATTTTTGTTTTAATAATATATACATATAGACCCAGAATGAAATAAACATGTTCATGGACACAAATGTTTGTCCCGGGCGGGAATCGACACCGCAACCCTTAGTTTCGCGGTTAGGGTCTCTAATTACTCGGCCAATCGGTCAGTTACTGATGAACTTAGTGTACGCATTGATATATTATTAGGTACACGGAAGCGGCATCACCTTAGCATCGTTCTATTAGTCATATTTACATTTTTTCTTTGTTTTTGTTTGAAAGAAATTTGCGCTATTATTAGCTATGGTGACAACCGATTTAGTGTATATGAATATTCGTTTTACGTAATAAAGGCGCTATCTCGCCGCATTATCTATAGATTTCAATACTTTTTTAATAGAAAATAATTATTCCACTAACAATGAACTCATAACAAATAAAATACAATGAGTTAAGAATTGCTTGAGAGCAAGAAAAAACCATACACTATAAATCTCAAGTGTTAAAAACTTTAAACTATGTCAAGTGTTTAACTAAAACTTGTGTGAGAAAAACTATTGTTCAAAACTATCCATGTTGTAGTACGTGACATCACCCTTAGCATAAGCATAGGTATAAGTATACATGTATGCATGTTAGTATGTAAGAACAGTCTGAATACAACCTTCGAATAAGTAACACGTCTTCTCATTTAAAACTACTTTTAAAAAGATAACAGATGGCGACCCTGCCAAACAAAGGTTTCAAGTTCAAATGGCTATGGAGTGAAGTAGTGCGAAAAGTGAAAGTAAAATGTAAATATGTATAAATAACATAATATAGTGTAAAATAAATATAAAATAACATAAAAATAAAATAAAAATGAGATAAAATTAAAAATCTATAAAAATAAAATTTTACTATAAGAAGATTAAATATAATTAATAATAAGAAAAATTTTTTTAATTTAATAAAATAAAATACAAAAATTAAAAGTTATAATGTAAGAAGATTTATAAATCAATTAAATATAAATTAATAAATGATAAATAAGTAAAATTAAAAGAAGAAGTAGCAAAATGATAAATTTAGTGGAAATCGATTCAAAAATCGATACACATCAACATAATGTGGAAAATTACTTCACAAATTTAAGCACGGCTGCGCAAATATGAAGAATTATTAATTGTGCTAATTGCGATTCCTATTATCGCAGTGAATTATCGTATTAATCGTTATTTTTAAATGGCTTAAAAAATGCCAATGACCGGAGCAGATGAAAGAAACTTCGTCGCACGTAAATCGTGAGTGATAACAGTACAGTAAATACAAGTGAAAAGTGAATAAAAGTGAATGGTCATTATAGTTAAAAGTAAAATGTGAAACACGGAAAACCCTTATAAATTGTCATAGACATTTCACGAGGTGAATGCCTAATTTGTCAATTTGTTTTACAACATTTTAAATTGTAGTAAAAATTTTTTTTTCTCTTCTTTTCTCAATTATTGTTATTTTAAGAAAATTTTTAGAATTTAAATTTTTTTTTTTGTAATATTTGTTTATAGTAGCATATTAATATTAGTATACACATTTGTCTATTATACATTTAAAATTAGTTAAATAATTTCTTGTAAACTATCTCAATGTATTTTGTGTCATTTAAAAAGTGTATTTCTATTGTGTTAAAGTGTATTTCTATTGTGTTAAAGTGTGTATTTCTATTGTGTTAAAGTGTATTTCTATTGTGTTTATTGTTAGTTCTAAGACGTGTTAGTTATAAGCTGAGTTGAATACTCGAAAAAATTTCTCTTTAGGAAAATTATAAAATTGATATAGAAAAATTATTGTGCAAAGGCATATGACAAACATGCGATACTGTGAATCAAATCAGTGCACATGGCAACGAAGTCGACCTCCCAAGCGGCGGATATGCGTCAGCGCCGAACGCGCCATATAGACGCGCCAGTCAAGAACATTCCTTTGTTCTTGTTCACGGTCAAAGATTTGCTTACATTAACAAGTTTCGTGGAAGTTTTTAACACAAAGGGACATTAAATTTAGTAGCAGACGCGTTAAGTAAAATAGTAACGACGTCAAGGAATTAAAAAGTATGACTGAAAAGAATGGTTCGATAGTGAAAAGAAATATGAAAGGGAGTAGAGAAGTAGAGAGTTGATGGAGAGTTTACGTGATAACGATATAAACAATCGGCCTGTTCATCCGAAAGTTATAGAATTATTGCGCAAACCGAATGATAGAATAGTTTAGTATTGGTTGAAAGAAAGTTCATAAATAAATTTAAAAGCGAATGAAAAATAAAGTATGAAAATGATTATTTCGCATATGTCCCAGAACATTAAATACAAATTACTTAAATTTTGAATTTTCGTTACGAATGTCGCGAGCCGAATTCGTTAACAAAAATTTATGTTTTAATAAAAATGGATAGGAAAATTAAATAGAAAATTTATAGAGAATTACATTGTATAACAAAATGTGTAATATTGATAAGAATTGTTTAGAAATAAAAAACAACATATATACGTCAATTCAATTATTTTACTTTATAAATTTATAAATAATTTCTTAGAATTACTCAATGTATTGTCGTAATCTCTTATAGTGTCGAAAATTTTTTTTTTATATTGTAGAAATTTCCCTTATTAGAATAAAAATTTTATATTGTCGTAATTTCCTATAGTGTCATAAAAAATTTTTCTAAATATTGTTGTAAAATTAACTTTATCGTAAATTTTTCCATATTGTAATAAAAATTTTTTTTATTGTAGTAATTTTTTTGTATTGTCGTAGTTTTATATGTTATAAAAATCTTTTTTTTTCTATTTTGTCGTAAATTTTTTTTTAAAAATATTGTCATATAAATTTTGTATTATTGTAGTTTACTTTAGGTTATAAAAAAATTTTACATCTTTAATGAAATTTTTTTTTTAAAAAAATGGCCCCGGTGGTGTAGTACGTGACATCACCCTTAGCATAAGCATAGGTATAAGTATACATGTATGCATGTTAGTATGTAAGAACAGTCTGAATACAACCTTTGACCAATCAACGCGTATCTCATTTAAACCTGTCTTATTTTATTAAGATATCAGAATGTACTTTGAAATAAACTAAATCATTTAAATCAATATAAATGAAATAAACACAATTCACAATTAAAATAGCTCTAAATTAAAATCTAAAATTAACTACCTATAAAAATAAGTAATAATACCTACTTAATAAACAAATAACAAGAAACTTATCACATTTACTTTTGCTCTATATTTATTTTTCTTAGAAATAAACTAATAAGTACAAAATATATTTTCAACGTTAAGAATTCACATAATAAGAATATTACCTATTGGTTCTTTGATTGACAAAACAACACAAAAAAAACAAATAAAAATAAAACTTAAAGAAGTGATGTCTTTTAATAGTCTTATACTTTAATGTATTGTTCATGAATATGTACCCACTATTAACAATGTGGGCAATTCTATAATTTTTAAAAATATGTGTACTTACATATATCTAAGTAAATTTTGTGAGCACTTACATTACAACATTAAATTTATTACTATGCCTAACAAAATATTTAAACAATCTATATTTATGTACATTATGAAAAATGGCAATCCTAATTAAATAGTATATTTATAATAAGAAATGAAATAATTTAAAGGAAACTTAAGAATCCTACACATTTAACCGAAATTAAAAGGAACCTGTTGATATTAAAAAAATAGATTCTGCAGTTTTTGAATTAGGATAAACAACACACACTGTTAAGGATTAGTTATATTTGTAAATAATTAGCTATTCCTTTCTTGCCACAGTCGAGCAACTAAGGCTTGCTGCACAGCTCGGCCTCTCAGTAAATCCTACGTCGATTTCAAGGGACCTGAAGTGCAGCTTCATAGTGTACAAGACTTGTCCTCCGTACTTCCTCTTCACTGGCCTGGCTTTGTACCTGCAATCTATTTTCGGCGTCAGCTTCTTCTCTGGTCAATGTTGGAACATAAATTTTTGCCTTACGCGCTATGTTATGGAGCACACAACATGCATTGACAATTTGACCAGCTGTAATGGGATCATAATGAAGCTGTCGAGCCACTAATAAACACATGTAATAAAAATTTCCATTTTGTTTTTGTTGCTTGTATTAAGTGATTGTGTAATAATTATTGCTATATTAAGTAAATAGTTAGATATATGTGAACTTTTTATACTTTTACATTATTATTAAATAGGAGACTAAAATTTACTAAAATGCTTAAGTAAATTTTATTGTTACATAATGTCAAATAAATATTAATGAATGTCAACACTGTATATTATTATATAACGCATATTCACCTAAAACATGCCTTGAGTACTCCTACGCATCTTTCGACAGTATTTCTTGCAGAAACATGCAAGGCATAGTAGTGAGCTTCAGGTGTGTTTGGTACAGTATCTAAAATAGGTGTCATTACTGTTTCCCTAAGAGAATATCCTGTATCTCCTGTAATATAAATACAATTACAATTTTAACTACACTTGACCTATGAGTGTATACAAAACAGCGTCAACTAAAAAAAAAGTAGGTACCTACCCAATAAAAATATATTTTCTCCTTCTGCACGTTTTTCTAAAAGATACCTATTCAAGGGGTGGTTAGTCCAGATTGTATTGTCATGGGTAGCACCAGGATATCTCGCATCTACATCTAATATTATAAGGTCAGAATCACAGATCTAAAAACAAATTTTAAAATTTAGGTAATGTTTTCATTTTCATACAATTAGACTTCCAGTGTTTATTTATAATTATTACAGTGCTTATTACGTATTACGTATAACAGTGCTTCTGCACTTGCTTACTATTTGAACATTGAGCGAATGATAACCCTTTCTATTAAAAAAACGTTCCTCATGTTCATCTGGCCTAATTATGGACACATGTGTTCCATCAATGCAACCAACAACACCATGAAGTTTACATTCCAAATAAAATCTGTAACCAAAAAGTAATGTATCACTATATTAACACATTTTTTATAAATACATTAGAATAATGGACTTATTGAAAATATCATTTACCAACAAAATACAAAAATAAATTTGACCAGATAACAAAATCTAACTTTGTTAAGAAATAATGAACATATATGCTATCAAATTCTGCTCTTTCTTAAAAAATTAAGTTTCACATTGCCTTCACATCCACTATGTATTTATGACATTTTAATAGTTTTAAAATATTCATAACTTACTTTATCTATTTAAAATAACTATTTCAATGTCATTCTTAATTACTGAAATGATTTATTTAAAACTACATATTATATTAAGTAATCAACTAGCCTAATAAGTTATAATAAATACTGAACCATACTCTCTTTTAAGAGCTTCTCGTCCTTCCCTAGTGCGGGGAAAAGAAATGTATTTATTCAAAATTATGGTGTTGTTCAGAGCTGTTGTCACTTCGTATATAGCTCTACATACAGTTGCTTGGGATACACCTAGTGACTGTCCAACAATTGTTTGATATGACCCACTGGCAAAGAAGGAGAGCGCTATGAGGACCTTTAATTAGAAAACAAAAATGGCAATATAGATGACTGTCTTATTTACTCACGATATGAATAGTTGGTGGCAAAATGGACAATATTCAGCTTAGTTCACTGGTTTACATGTATTGTCATTGAATGGAACAATTTAATTATTCAAATTGATTTGTAAATTTGTATCTATTGATTCACTTATCAATTCGTAAATTCTATCCTAAAATAAAATGTTTTCTTTTTATAAAATTGTCTATGATAATTAATAATTTTAAGACATGGTTGCTAAAGTTGCTTATTAGAAACTAATGGGTTTTTGCAAATGTTGTTCTGCCAGACGTTTAATTTAAATTACCTTTAATGAGTTGTTAATCCTATCGCTTCTTACACGTCTGCGCGGTGTTGGCATTAAAGGATCTAGTTCTTCAATCAAATTAAGAACTAGATTCTTTGTCAAACGAAATGTTTTAACAAACTCCTCGTCGCTCATGGTGGTCATTATTGTCGTAACACGACGTGCTCTACGGCTCCTTCTAGCGTTGGTCATATCTACCAAATGTGCGAGATGCAGCAAATTCCAACGCAACCCAAAACTCATTTTCTTAAAAATGTTTTATAATTTATACTAAATTGTTTTTACTAAATAGTACTTTCTTAAAAATTATATCATCTAAACACAAAATATAATAATAACACAGAACAATACAATCGTAGCCACTCTAATACACGCACTAATGCGCACTAATAGACTTAGGTATATCTAGCTATATCAACCAATTATTCTATCTATAGATTTATAGTATATTTATGGCAATATTGACCTATTTACGATCGACCGATCCTACAAAAGTACCTTCGGCCGTATCGTTGCACTTTGACAGCTGAACAATCTATATCGTCTCGATTTAACGTCAAACTGAATAGCAGAATACGAACCTCATACAAACTCTATCCCCGGGATTGACCATATCGACTGATGTCGACGACGATATCAACTGGATCGCTTTTTGGTTAGCCGAATACCGATTTTGACAGTTGATGTTTTTATGACCACATTTGACATATTATCGACACAGATCGACTCGTATTGAGTTTGTAGAATTGGGCCGCAGTGGTGCGGTGTGTTTCTGTACAATAAATACATGTAATACAAAATCTGAATAAACTGGATTTATTTAAATAATTTATCGACATCATTCGATACTAGTAATTTTGGTCCAGAATGGTTAATTAGCTTATGAAGGCACTCCGCGCATGTAGTATTAGTATTTTTTTTCCAAAACAAGTTATCAATATCAGAATTTCACAATATCGAGAATCGAAAATCGATTGTTATTTTTTTTATTACACGGTCTTTTGTTTCAGATTTGTTGGGCTTGTGGTTTAAGTATACTAAATCTTCTTAGGCCCATTTGCACCAAGCCAGCACCTAGCTCAGGGTTAGCTAACGTTTTATGCTTTGTCCATAACTGTATGGTCTGATTTGAAAAGGACAAAACATAAAAAGCTACGTTATTCCGAGTTAATTTCCATGGTGTTGATTTGATTGATAGCATTATGTACGTATTATATTAAAATTCACGAGTCTTATTTGAAGTTTCATTTTGTAAACAAATAAATTGTTTATTTTACTCACCAACAAAAATTTGTGAGTCCTTAAAGAGGTAAATTACTTTTTTTATTTATTTTGTCCCCAGGGGTGCGTTCAGTTTGAACACCGCTCATCACTGACAGCAGGATAGCATAATATAAAACGATCGCGTGCAAAAGAGATGTCATGACAGTCGAGCGTGAGCGAGCAATCAAACTGAATGAAGCCCAATACCTTAAGGCGGAACATTTCGGAACATTTTAGATGCGTTTTCGGAACAAATTAAAATGAGCTTGCGGCAACACTGTGGTGTACGTACAGCGAGCGTCAGGCCCAGCGACGCGGTCTTGACATACCTACGGGGGCCAGGAGTAGTGATACCAGTTACTGTGTGCCGACTTTTCTTTTTTATTGTAGCAACATTATTTGCCAATGATACCAGAAACACAATTATCCTATGTTTTCAAGATTTTTCCTCAGATAATCGCAGCAGAATGTATGAATGACTGTAACAAAAGTGTTTTATTCGACGATGAACGATGTATATGGAACTATTCATAAACTATGCGCGTGCAGTGAGCAAATTAAATAAGAATTTAACAAAATCATTGTGTGAAATATTTGTACGAACTCTTTAATTAAACTGTTGATTATTGTCCCATCAATCAAATAAATTACCTATTTTGTAATTAAAATCGCATATTCTTTAAAAAAATGTATTAGAATTTATTTAAAAATTTTGGGAATGGTCAGTTCGATAGGATCACTTTATATAGTATAGGCACCTTTTTGTTTTATATCCAAAATATGGTTAGAAATTTAAAAAAAAACTAAATTAGTTTTTTGATTTTTAAAAAGGTGATTGACTGAACGAAACCCGACGACCAAATGACGACATATTAACAAACCCGTTGAGAGTATAGAGTTGAAATGGATTTCAGTCACTAATTTGCGACTGCTTGATTAAGATTTTTTTCGGAATGGCGCATGCGAAGTTTAGGTCTTTTTGATAAAAAGTTAGTATTAACTGTAAAGGGTTGCCTTCTTTTAATAAACCATTCGAAGCATAATGTGCAGAAACATTAACATATTATACCCATATGTTTCCAATTGATCATAAAAACTGTGCGTTAGAAAATATGGTCTTACCCTTACCCAGTCACTTTTATGAAACATGAATTAAAAAATTATAAGTATGTATTATAACGAAATTGAATTATACAAGTAATAAGACAGTTTCCATAATACTTTGTTCTATATAACGAACTCAAGTTGAATGGAAATTAATCTTAACAGCGCCATCTAGCCCCAAAGTAAGCAAGTATTTTGCTTGTATTATGGGTACTAGACAACTGATATACATGCTTAATATTCTTGGCAGTATATACTTACATAGATGTTTTGCACTTGCACTCAGACACCAAACAGATAGACATGTTAATGCACACAAATATTGGTCTCGGGCGGGAGTTGAATCTGTGACCTTTGGTCTTGCGATTAGGGTCTCTAACCACTCGGCCAATAAGTCAGTCAATGTTTTTTATCGTCTAACAAAATGACTGAATTTTTTTAGGATGCGTATAGTGTAATCCATATTTCCTACCTCCAGAAATGAAAAACTCTCAACAGCGAATGTTATTTTGATTTGTGAACCGTTTTGATAAAATATTTATGGAAACACTACGGCATTTCACGAAGAAACAAATTATCTTCTACCTTTCACCAGGACAATGCACAAGTACAACATTTTTCAAGATTACCTACTAAGTTAAACATAACTTCACGCAAGAACGGTGCGACTGCGAGTTACAGTGAGGGGTATCCCACAAATGGCCGCTGACCGCTACAATGTTATTGTTAGTCGCTGGCGCATCGCCACAGCGCTGTATCTCAATATTTTAGTCATAATATTAAAGTTTTACAAATGATGAGTAAATCTAGTGTAAATATTTTACTCACAAATACATAACATGTAGACAAGTACACAAACAAATTTTTGCAAATAATAATTACCTACCTATATATATTTATTTGATTTTACATCATTGATGTTTGATTTCTGCATCCTTATCATCAAATTGTATATTAGATTAGACCTTTGATTACGACTGCTGAATCACAAAAAGTTTTACCGAAATAGGTTCAGTAGTTTTTGTGTTTATTATCGTGTTTATACAAATAGATAAAAATTCCCAAAACGATTGTTTAAGTATCGTCTACCCACACATAATAATAATAACGTCTACATCACAACAACGTCTTGGCCCCAAACTAAGCAATCTAAGCATTAGCTTGTGTTTTAGGTACCTACCAAACGAAGGCAACACATGCATATAACAACCAAGACCAGTATTACCTGTACCAGTATCAATATTCATCATATAAATACTGACCCGACCTGGGATTCGAACCTGGGACCTCCAGCTTCGTAGGCAGGGTCGCTACCCACTAGGATAAGCAGTCGTCATAACCCATAATAATTATTGTTTTGGAAAAATATCTTATGTACAGGGTTGACCATACGAATACGTTACAATTTTATTTATAAATTTTTCATTTCATAACTATATAGTAAGATAATAATGATTTTTTATTAGTAAGATTATAACAAAATATTTTATTCAGTGTTTTACATAACTAAAAATTCTCACAGTTATTCAGTAAATGTTATTAAATATTAAGGAATTGTTTCATAGATGTCGTGGTAAAAAATCTTTAATATTTCATAAATTATGGGCTGTAGACGCTCTTCCCACATAGACGCTCTTCCCTGGACTGACCTTACTGATATTATGACTCTTTAGTATTTTTAAATTGATAATATTAATATTTATTTCTTGACCTAGCGACTTATAACGACATCTAGTACGTAATTCTACAACCACTCTGTGGTGACTGGCGGCAATACTGGCGCCACTGGCGGCCATTTTATTGTCTGTGCATATGGTGGTTATTGTTGTGTATAGGTCTATATTTTTTTAAACTTGAACGTATGTTTTTGACATTAGCTTGTCATATAGGATACCGCCAAAAAATATGTATGATTTAAAAAAATCTGAATCTTCAGAAGAAGACGAAATATTTTATGTATTAAATAACTTATAATAAAAAGACTTTTGAAACATATTACAGCATATTATTGATAGGGTGGACTAGCGGCTATAGTAATTAATTAAAACATAAGTAATACTTGAAAACATTGTGTTTTCTTGTATATGAGAAAATAACTTTTTATTTTCATTTTTTTACAATAACAACAGTAATGACATCGCACATCAAAAGTAAAAAGAACATAATTTAAATTCAAATACAGTGCATCATAGACAAGTGTACGTGGACAGCATCACGACATTCCAACACCTTCTCCTGATGTTCACTCATGTTGCCGAGACACGTTTCTATGCATGCATTAATTTTGCACAGTGTCTTTCAAACTTTACTTTTGACAATGGTTTTGTCATTACGTCAGCTAACTGAGTTTCTGTGGGACAGTAGCTAATGTTTATTAATCCATGCACGAAGTGTTCATGTATAAAATGGTACCGCACGTCTATGTGCTTTGACCTTTTGTTGAAGGATCCAGATTTCACAAGTTGAATCGAACTTTGATTATCAACGTGCAAATTTATTTTTATGTCCAAGCCGGTTATTTCTTGTAATAGAGATTTGAGATACAATGCCTCTTTGCAACAGTCTGCTGCGGCTATGTACTCGGCTTCAGTCGACGATAGCGCTACTATAGGCTGCCTCTTGGATGCCCATGATATTGGTCCATCTGCTATCATTAGCACGGAACCAGAAGTGCTTCTTCGCGTCAATGGGTCTCCAGCATAATCCGAGTCGCTGTAAGCATCGATGTTCTCTATCGGTTTATTTCGTTTGAACAAAATGCCTTTCTCTTTGGTTCCCACTAAATATTTGAATATTTTCTTGACTTTTGTGATGTCTTCTCTAGTAGGATTTTCGACCTTCCTGCTAACTAGATTGACTGCTTGTGCGATATCTGGTCTGGTTCTGGTAGACAGGTACAGTAAACTTCCCACTGCTTCCCTATAGGGATATTCCTTCTCCTGGGCAGTTTCCTGTATCGACTTTGAATCGCTACTTGCGGGCATGTCACAAGGTTTGGCATTTTTCATGTTGAATTTTTCCAGTACGTCATTTATGTAGGATCTCTGAGTAAGAATTATTCCTTCTTTTGAGTTTTTTATTTCCATACCCAGATAAGTACTTGGATTTTCATTCTTTTTCATTTCAAATTTGGTTTCAAGTTTCTTCAAAATATCTTCAATCCTTTTCTTGTCTTTTCCTATGACAAGTCCGTCATCAACGAATAGTCCGATTATTATTGACTTGTCTTCGTTTATGAAAACGCATCGATCTGTTTTGATTGTCTTGAATCCTAAATCTAACATCGCTTGGGTAAAAGTTTTGTTCCATGTAAATGGAGCTTGTTTTAATCCGTACAACGATTTCTTTAATCGGCAAACTACTTCAGTAGTATTGCAGTCAGTCTCATAGCCAACAGGTAATTTCATATAAACTTCATCTGTTAACTCTCCGTATAAGAAAGCTGTCTTGACGTCAAATGTCATGAAGTAGTAAGATCTAGATGCGGCAATTGCTAATAAAATTTTTAATGCAGATTGACTTACTACTGGGCTATAAATGTCTTCGAAATCCAGGTTTCCTTTCTGCTCGCATCCACGTACGACTAATCTAGCTTTGTACGTACCGTCATCTTTAATCCGAAATACCCATTTGTTCGACAGTATTTTGTGTCCTTTGGCTTCTGACTTGTCAACTAATACCCAGGTGTTATTTTTCTGTAATGATTCCATTTCAGATTGTATCGCCTTCTCCCAATTTCGTTTGTCGGTGCCAGTCACAGCTTCTTTGTATGTAAGTAAAGAGCAGTCATAGTCGTCATTATTTTCTGACGTAAACATGGTCACGCAGCGACTTAACTCATAATCTTTGGTCCATGCTGGTGGTCTCACGTCTCTTTGTGGTCTTCCACTTGAGAGAGATGGTTCATCAACAGGATCTTGACTAGAGCTGGAATGAAGGGGGTTAGGTTCCTGAAAAGGTAAGTTCTCATTAATTTTGTTCCTTTTTTCTGGAATTTCAACTTCAATCTGTTCTGTTTCAGGTTCTGGAGTAAGATCTTCATGTTTCTCAGCAGGAGTACCGCCATAATACATCTTTTCGATTACTTTTACATCTCTGCTGATAACAACATCATTCCTTTCAGGTATATAGATTCTAAAACCTTATGCATATTCCGCATATCCCAAGAATACTCCTTCTGTGGCTTTGGGTGTGAATTTTCCTCTTCGGTTTTTGTTCATCACAAACGCTCTATTTCCGAACACGTGTAGGTGATTTCCTGATGGTGTTCGTTGTACCCATTTCTCATATGGGGAATTGCCTTTGAGAGCTCTTGCTGGGCTTCTATTTATTAAATAGTTTGCAGTGTTTACTGCTTCTGCCCAAAATTTTGCAGGAATATTGGCATCTAGCATCAGACATCTGGCTTTATCCATCAGCGACCTATTTTTCCTTTCACTCATGCCATTTTGCTGTGGGGTATAAGGTGCAGATAGTCTTCGGCTTATACCGTTATCTTTGAGGAATTTGTCAAACGCTTTAGACCTGTATTCGCCTCCATTATCAGATTGTAGATTTTGAATTTTCTTCTTATGAAACAGTTCAACATAGTTTTTATATTCCTTGAATTTATCGATTACTTCGCTCTTTTCTTTTAAGAAATATACACAGCAGTATCTTGTATAATCGTCAATAAACGTTACAAAATACTTTGATCCGGCCATTGATTCATTTTCAAATGGGCCACACACGTCACTGTGAATTATCTGGAGCACTTCGGTAGAGATTATTTGTCCATGGCTTTGAAATGGTAGAGTGGAAAATTTTCCTTTGATACAAGTCTCACAGATACCCAAAGTTTTTTCTTTAAAGTCGAGTCTTCGCATCATTTTATTTTTAACCATTTCTTTTAAGTCTCTTTCATTGATGTGACCTAATTTCTTCTGCCATTTCATAATTTCACTTCCATCACTAGGCGTGATGTTTGCTGTCTCTTCCGTTTTATCAAATTCAAGATAGTATAATCCATGTCTTTTGTTAGCTTTTAATATAGTTTTCCCGTCTTTTGTGACACTGGCTTGTTCCTTTTCAAATAGAACTTTATAGCCATGATCCGTAATTTTGCTTGTAGAAATTAGATTATTCGACAAATCAGGTACATATAATGTGTCAGAAAGACTAATTTTATAACGTCGATCCTTTGTATAAAAATTCGGCTTTTCCTTTTCCTTTAACTTCAGTCGTATGCTTTTCTGAAGCTAGCTTTAGAGTGTCAGTCGCGGGTACTAAGTTATGGAGTATACTTTTATCACCCGTCATATGTGACGTACAGCCACTGTCAAGACACCATAGATTGCCTTTACATTTCGACGGTCCTGTTTTTAAACAGATGTTATATGTTTTTTCTTGATCTTTAGTTTTATTGGGGTTTTTGGGTCTCTTCTTTGACCAACAAGCTTCTGTGGAATGCCCGTTCTTATTGCAATTTTTGCAAAATTTTACTCTTTTCTTCGTCTTTACGTAGAATGCTTCTGAAGTCTGAGGTTCACTCACTTCGGTTTGCCTTCTTGCTTCGTATTCTTCTACGATTTTTATTTTTAAATTTTCAGGACTTGGTAGAACATCTCTCGACTCAATTGCCGTTCGGAAGCTATCGAAATTTGTAGGTAAACTGTACAACATCATTATGCTTAACAACTCCGGATGAATTTTGACATCCATGTCTTCTAATTTACCTACTACATCCATAAAATAACTGAGATGGTCTCTCACATCTTCTTGTGGAGTCATTTTCTTCAATACTAGTTGCTTTAATAGCGTAGCCTTTCTTGCCGGCCCTGAACTTTGATGTACAAACTTTAGTTTGTCCCATACCTCCTTGGATGTATTACACCCTTTAATTTGTTTAAGTTCTGGTGGAGATATAAGTAAAAGTAGCTCTGACCTTGCCTTTAAGTCTTCCTTTAGGAACGCACTCTTTTCTTCGGCAGTCGCAGTTGGCGCTATCGTTTTTTCACCACTAGCGTATTCCCACAAATCGTATCTTATGAGAATCGCCTGTGCTTGTAAGCACCAAGTATCGTAATTTGTTTTTTTTAACAGTTCTATGTTTCTGATACTCGAGCTCATTTTTTCACTTTTATTTTACTTACTATTTTTATTTGTAACGCTCTGCTACCACTGATAGGGTGGACTAGCGGCTATAGTAATTAATTAAAACATAAGTAATACTTGAAAACATTGTGTTTTCTTGTATATGAGAAAATAACTTTTTATTTTCATTTTTTTACAATAACAACAGTAATGACATCGCACATCAAAAGTAAAAAGAACATAATTTAAATTCAAATACAGTGCATCATAGACAAGTGTACGTGGACAGCATCACGACATTCCAACAATTATTTCTAAATCATTATGAACTTATATTTATATATTTTTAGGGGGACAACTCAATAATTAAGGCGATTTTAGGGGTTTTTGACACAAACTTTAGGGATAAATATTTTTGAGAGTTGGTAACACTGGTGTTAATTGTTCTGTGAGCGAGCGTTGGCGGCCAAGCGGCCAAGTTGGCCACACGCGACGGCGTGATGGTCATGGCGTTCTAATGTGTTTCACTGGTTTGTGAATTGGCCTAGGCGGATTTGCGCGGTGTGGGGGACGGGGGTGCGGTGTGCCACGCGTGCTGCGCGGTGCGGGGTCTGGTGTGCGGCGGCGGTGTCTCGACTCGTCTAACTAATCTATGGTGTGGTGCAACTGCAACATCGGCGTCTGTGATCGGCGTGGCAAGGCGATGGTGAGGGTGAGGCGCTACACCATGCTAAACCTGGCTACACGATAGGGCGCCTGACGGTGTCACACCATGTCATACGCAAATGCTACATCCGTGGCTCTGGCCACACGGCGTCATGTGAGTATAACTATAGCAATATGACAGTAAATAAATAGTACACCATGCTTTTGGAGGTTAGGTATACATTACAGTAAGCTAATCATTTATATGCTACGACTGTAAATATCTGAACGAAAGTCTTTCTTATACCTTTCTTTATCATATCTATGTCATTGACCTTGAGATTATATAATAAAATATCGAGTTTTCGTCATTACTTTTCCTACTATATTTCATTGTATTACTACCTATCTAAAATAAATTTCCATCCTTAAATTATATCCTATTTATTAGAATACTAAGTAATGTGTAGCAAAAACACAGCAAAAAGAATCAGTTACTTAATCTGTAGCCTAATTTAGATAAAGAAGTTACTATTCCTATACTGGCAGTGCCTTTTTATAAAACATGCGCAAGTGCATGTTTGACATCCATTAAGTATAGTTTGACCAAAACTTTATGGCCAATCTAAACATATGCAAATATTAGGGTCAGCGAGTATACTATACCACCACAAACTCACATTCATCTTGTATTCAAAGTGGACATAATGTGTTGCTCAATCTGTATTACAGTAATCATCTTATAATCACCGAACCAATCACACTTTTTATTACCAAGAATTCCTATGCAAAATAGGTGCTTTGACATCAAATTGCAGAAATAGAGCCTGTCCTCAAGTTTCCAAGTAACCAAGAATTGTACCTATGTATCACAAAAACTTATAAACATATCTTACTCAAAACAAATTTTGTTAAAAGTGTCTTGTTATGTGCTACTTCTTTGATTTTGCAGATTTTTTTAATCTTACGGTTAAAAAGTTAGAGAGGGGAAAGGAGTGTCAGTGAGAACTATCTGATGGATTATATAAGTATAAATGACATAGGCGTTGGTATTTACTTCCAACTGGTCCAGATATAATCGCTACCTTTCACCACCTAGATCCTAGACTTTTTTATTTAATAATTTTTTTTTCTAATCAGTCTAACAAGTTGTCGCTGTTTGTAGTGAACATATTCTTTTTTAGTGTTTTATGTCTATACCGCTTCTCGGTGTCTTGGCTAAGATCAAAGTATACCTAGTATCTGTCAACCGGTCAGTACATTTGTTAAAATATATGAAAAAAGAATAGAAATAAAAAATACAAAACTGATCATAAAGTTGATGTTGCTGGCAGGACACAAAGACTTGTGAAGCTCATAGCTCACAAAAGTAAATGAAAAGTTATCAAAGAACCATAATTGAATTTTGAAAGATCTGTCTAGTGATACATCACAGTGTGTGCGAAAAAAAAGTTTTGTCTCTTAGTTCCATAGAGATAATATAACTAAAGTAGGCAAGCTCCGTAAAGCCCTGAATGTGACGGTCGGGGATGAAGAAAAAAGGATGGAAAATAACTGTACCTAGTTCTATCTTTACTTTACTATTATGCCGCATACGCATTATGACACTCGTTTGACAGTCACTGCAGTAACAGCTATGAACCAAAGAGTTATCAACGCGCATGCTCAAAATAAGAAGACATAGGTTTAGTATACTTCTGTGCAATTCGAGGTATAATTAGATTTATAATTATTCTCTATCTCTTTCTGTTGACACCTGCATTTGCCAGGAGGAACGAAAGGAACGGATTGGCTTGCCTACTCTCACATATTATCTCTATGTTTAGTTCAATGCCTGGAGAACCAGTTCTAAACAATTTAGTTTGCATAATTTCTTTACGGAATTTGTACAACAAGATCTATGCAATTTTTGTTGAAATGTTTGTAAAATACTACTACACTCTTGATTTTTTAAAAGTTTATTATCTCACAGTTGAAAAGTTAAGTAACTAATACACGCATTGTTAACTATTTTAGGACCACATGTCTCACAAAAAATATTCTAAATAAAAGATCACTGAAGAATCTGCATTGCATCCTGGGTGTAAAATATGTATATCTTATAAAAAAGAATAAGTCTGGTGTCTGGTACCCATAATACAAGCTTTGCTTAGTTTGAGAGTAGATGGCGTTGTGTAGGATGTCGCAGGTTATTATTTAGTCTGTACAGTTTAGTCAATGAGTTTAACCATGTGGCAACGTATCTCTAGGTAAATGCTAGTGATTAATGTAAGGTTTCATTCTGCAAAGTACTATGTCAACATAGGTGGCGCCGCTGTCTTTATAGAAAACATTTGTAAGAAATTTTTAACTATGTATAGGTGCGAGTTGAAATTTTATTACATGTAAGTCTAGCCAATGAAATTCTAAAAAAATAAGTAAAGCCTTTATTTGCTGATTGTTCTGCTTAAATAACATATAGGTATTCAATAAACTAACAGTAACTATGTTGGCTTGCCTTATCGGCAAAGGCCTCCCCTAGACTCTGCCATAAGCATCTATCCATGGTCTTCCTTGTCGATGTTACTCCTGCTACTTTTTTTACTTCAACCTCCCATCTTTATCGTCATTTCCTCCTTTTTTTTTCCAAGAGAATACCACACAGTTATATTTAATGATGAGGCACATGGTGAGGAACAAGAAAAAAAAAAATTGAAGAAATTAAAATTCTACTAGTTTTAAATTTTACATAATAATAATAATAATACCTGGAACATCCCACACAGCGCTATCTAGTCCCAAACTAAGCAAAGCTTGTATTATGGGTACCCAACAACTGATATACATACTCAAGTATTTTATATAATATTACAAATTACAAATTTTTAATTTCATTTTATTGATGTAAATTACTATTCATAAGAATAAGTATCTTTTCAGAGGGCCATGTACTTATTTGAATAAATGATTTAAATATAATTATAATATAATTTAAATATAACAAATTTTCTTTTTTTACAGAATGCCAAAATCAAAACTGTGAAATTAGCAGAACATACGTCACTGAAGAAATCTTTGCCGAAACCTCACGTCATATAAAAAACCTGGCACTTCTTACAGAAAGGTGTGTACTAAATTTATATAAAAAATATATATAGTAAAAAATAAATAATTTGACCCAAAATGTAGTGTGCCTGTGCTATGATGTGCCTCTCCAAGACTATTCGGCTTGGACCAAAATTTTAAAATTGCGTTAATGGTAATTAAAACTCAAATGACTAAGGTTCTAGAATGACATCTCAAAATATATTTTTTTTCCATTTTTCCATTTTTGAATTTGTCAGATATTTATGAAAATTCATCTGACATTGAAATTGTCCCTGTGACGTCATCTGGGCGGTTGAGCTTATCGCGCTTCTTTCCATATTTAAAAAAACAAAGCTAAAAGTATATAAAAAATATTGAGGTACGCTCACTGTCGTGATATTATATATATATATATATATATATATATATGTCGTGATAGCCTACAGCGCAACGAACCTGTTTCATATTTATAAGGCCCCATAGGGCCATGGCTCGAATCCGGGCGTGTACCAATGAGTTTTTCTGACTTAAGTACACAATATCACTGCTTCGGAGGGCACGTTAAGCAGTCGCTCCCGGACGCTGTCAATAGATGGCGGTCGTTACAGTTCCCAACCTGCAGTGGAGCAGCGTGGTGGACTTTAGCTCCAAGCCCCCCCCTCCTCACCCTGGGGGAGGCCTAAGCCCCTGCAGTGGGGTAAAAATTGGCTGATGATGAAGCTCACTATGTCGAACGAAATTGTAATCCTCATGAATCACAAAAAATATGACTTTATTTAGTCTAAAATAATGTGAATTGTAAACATCTGTCCAAATGAAGTCACGGGGATATTTTATGAATAAATTTGTGAGAAAAGATAACTAAAAAAATTACAGACTGGATTTTGTTTTATTTTTAGAGGAAATAAAAACCGTGTGTTAAAAATTTTGCGGTTCCAGATGCCGTTAGGGAACAAAAATCATTTAATAATCAGGAAGCAGATATTATTTCAGATTTTTTAAAGATTTTTCAGGGCTTTGTAAATATGATAATATGATTATTATTTCACGGTTTTTAAATTAGCTATACTTAGGTAAATTTTTCTATTTAAGAATTCGATTTTTTTTTGAATTATCAAATACTTAAGTGTAAATATTAAGTGTAAATTGTAAAGCATAAATGTAAACTGTATGTATGTTAAAAAAAGTTATTTTCAATACATTTGCTATTAATACGGTCCTTATGACATCGAAACTTGTACCATAATGTTGTATTTTACAGTACAAGGTCTTTTTATTTTACACCAATCAAAAACGAGCATTCTGTTTGTAACGCTTGCGTAAACCGCGGAAAGCAACCCGCTCGCGCCCTTATTTCCCGCCATTATTACATTTGAAGTATCTACTTAATTTTAATCGCAAATGTATTGAAAAATGTTTTATGATGCTCGTACTCAGTAAGCTGGCTATTACACTCATCGGTTTATTATAAGCACTCCGCTTCACCTTGTGCTTATAAACACCTCGAGTATAATATGCAGCTTACCGTACTTGCATCATAATGTACTATTAATTTTCATTAAGAAAAGTGTCAATGTAAATTGTAAAAAGCGTAATGCGTTTTTGCTTCCTTAGGAGGAAAAGTGTTTCAATAATACCTAATGCCTAGAAAAGATTTGGAAGGTCATGAAAAAATTCACCTGTATTTGTATATTGATTATTTTTCAGGTCTCAAAAACCCTTATATTAAGATCACCCATACTGTCCAGTCTGTCTGTCTTCTGTCTCTATTTTATTTCTGGAAATTTGAAATTAGGCAGTGTAAGGATTTTGGTCATCATCAGCCCATTTTTACCCCACTGCAGGGGCTTAGGCCTCCCCCAGGGTGAGGAGGGGGGCTTGGAGCTTAAGTCCACCACGCTGCTCCACTGCGGGTTGGGAACTGTAACGACCACCATCTATTGACAGCGTCCGGGACCGACTGCTTAACATGCCCTCCGAAGCACGGAGTCAGTGATAGTTATATACTTAAGTCAGAAAAACTCATTGGTACACGCCCGGATTCGAACCATGGCCCTATGGGGCCTTATAAATTTGAGACAGGTTCGTTGCGCTCTGGGCTAGGATTTTGGTGATGCACAAATATTCTATACAGTGGTCCTGCGAATTTTTTTTTAGTATTATGTTTAGTTTTGTTGGAACCACTGCTTTTAATGGGTAATTATTTGTTGTCTAGTACCACATAACACAAGCATAATACTTGTTTACTTTGGGACTAGATAGCGCTGTGTGGGATGTCCGAGATATTATTATGAAACCCTCTTTCCTCGAATCTGACTCACTCTTAACGGCTTTTATGTCTATCACATTGAATATTTAATTGTTTCACGAATAAATAAATTTTAGAGTCTGATTCAATGTTTATAAACAAATGCAATAAATATATGGCTTCAGTTTTCAGACAACAGAACTAGACTACAAAAGAATATTTGGGCCTACGAAACTGAAGGTTTAGAAGCCTGCAAAGAGCATGAGAAGAACAACTATCCCATAGAGCAAAAATTCAGCTAGATCGGACGAAAAACCGGAGTCTTTAAAGACACAAGAGATTTTGAAGAAACCAACTCAGGCGACATAAAAGTAGTGATGAAACTGGACATTCACAAGAATTTTGTAATAACGAAGCAACTTTGAAGGTGAATTTAGAGAAATCTGAAAGACGTAGCGACAGAGAAGAGTCTACGGGGGTTCAGCACTTTGTGGGTTTCCGGTCCGTCCATTCCACCAGCCCATTATACCCAACTGCAGGGGTTTAAACCTCCCCTGAGAGTGAGGGGGCTTAGAGCTTAATCCACCAAGCTGCTCCAGTGCGGGTTGGTGGATTTCAACAACTGCCATTTGTTGATGGCACCAGGGACCGACAGCTTCGTGGGTTTAAAATTTCGTAATTTCAGCATAGACACTGTCAAGAAACCGTGCAATAGTTACATATCGTCACTGTCATTTCATAAAGTCGTATCTTAAATTTGTTTGTTTCTGATCTTAGTTGTATGCCTAGTACAAATTATGATCTTTCATGTGTCAAAATGTCATAGTAAGTTGTGTTAGACGATATTAGACTTTATGTTAATGTGCAAAAGGTCTTATTATTATAAACAGTCGTAGAAAAAAAAAACCATTTTTTTGTGTTTTCTGAAAACAGTCTGTTTTATATACGACTTTTTGAAATGGCAACGACGAAATGTGGTGGAGACACCATTCTGCAACATGTACTGCAAAGTTTACACAATCCAGTCATTTAAATATACACTGGCGAGAAACCATTCAAATAATCATATATGGTGCACAACCTAGGTAATTAAATATACACATATCCGTAAGTGGATAAGCGTTTGTGGTCAATTAAAGTTTTAGAATGTGTGACCTTTGTACTACGTTGTCGTGATAGCCCAGAGCGCAACGAATCTGTCTCAAATTTATAAGGCTATAGGGCCATGGTTCGAATCCGGGCACACGCCCGGATTGGTACTTTGGTACACACCAATGAGTTTTTCTGACTTAAGTACATTAACTATCACTGACTCCGTGCCTCGGAGAGCACGTTAAGCAGTCGGTCCCGGACGTTGTCAATAGATGGCGGTCGTTACAATCCCCAACCCGCAGTGGAGTAGCGTGGTGAATTTAAGCTCCAAACCCCCTCCTCACCCTGGGGGAGGCCTAAGCCCCTGCAGTGGGGTAAAATGGGCTGATGGTGGTGGTGGTGGTGACCTTTGCACTATATGTGGCAAGTAAATGGTCTCTCGCCAGTGTGTATGCGTCTGTGCGTAATTGAACGAGTAGATTGTGTAAACTTTGCACCACAAAGTCACAAGTGAATGGTTTCTGGGCAGCGTACGAACGTCTGTATGTCAATAAATGACCGAATTGCACGAATGTGGCATATATGATGCAAAATTTACAAAGTCCAATAATTTAATTATGTATTAGCTCATACATACTGGCGAGAAACCGTTTAAATGCGATCTACATGGGCAAAATGTACACGATCCAGTTATTTAAATAAGCACAAGCGCATACACACCGACGAGAAAACATTCAAATGTGTCATATGTAGTGCAAATTTTACACAATACAGTCATTTAAATACGCATGAACCCGTACATATTGGCAAGAAACCGTTCGCATGTCAAATACGTGGTGTAAAGTGTACCCAAGCTAGTCATTTAATTACGCATAGGCACGTATGTGTGTACGCGCTTTTGGTTAATTAAAGTATTAGAATTTGTATACTTTACACGACCTACTTCACATGCGAACGGTTTCTTGTCAGTATTTATACATCTGTGCGTATTTACATGACTAGATTGTGCAAACTTTGCACCATATATGGTACATTTGAATGGTTTCTCGCCAGTGTGTATGCGTTTGTGATTATTTAAATATCTGGATCGCGTACATTTTGCCTCATTTATATTTCATTTAAATGGTTTCTCGCCAGTGTGTATGGGCTAATGCCTAATTAGATTACTAGATTGTGTAAATTTCGCATCACATATGCCACATTTGGTCAATGCAGTAGTTTGATTACGCACAAATACGTCTATGCTCGCGGAGAACTATTTGCTTGCAACGTTGTGGTGCAATTTTTATACAATCTAGTCGTTCAGTTACGCACAGACGCTTAAACAATGGCGCGAAACCTTTTATTCGATATTGTGGTGCACACACGCGAGAAACCATTTGATTGTGAATATGTGAGGCATAGTTTACGTTCTGTAATTTAATTAGGCACGATTTAAGCTCGTACACACTGGCAAGAAAGCATTCGAATGTGCCATATATGCTGCAAAGTTTACACAATCTATTTGTTTAATCGAATACTATATATACACTACGTGTCAATACGTGCAGCTCTTGACGTTTCACATGCATTCTATTGGCAGCAAATTCAGCAGTGCCGTCTCTTGGTGTCCATCTCACACCGAGAGATGGCGGTGCTAATTATTATATAATGACTAGCTGACCCTGTAAACGTTGTTTTGCCATATAATTATTTCTAGAGATAATTTATTCATCTTGAGCAAACACAAACAAACAAGATGGTTTTCCTACTAGGGAGCATGCCACGTATAATTGCCCGTGTGAAAAGCATGGTGTGCTCAAATCTAAGCCACGAACAGACATCGTTTGGCCTTGAGATTTATTTGTTCTCATCCCTAATCTGTGTTGTTTACGAAGTGAGAGTGACACCAATAGACGCCTGGCGGCAAAAATTGATCGAATGACAACTGATCAGTTATCGACCGCTGACCATAAAAAATAGGGGTTGGTGGTGAAAGGGTAAAAATTCAGAAGTGTATGTATATTTTATGCCACATTATAAAAAAAAATAAAAATTTTGCTGAAAAAATTAAAAAAATTTTTTTGGGGTGTACCACCCTTATTATTTATATAGGCGTATAAAAAATAGACAACCTATTCTCAGATCTACCAAATACACATATAAAGTTCCTATTCAAATCGGTCAAGCTGTTTCGGAGGAGTATAAACTGTGACACGAAATTTTATATATTAGATTATACTTTGCAAAGCGTAATTTATTTATTTATACACAGTTTCGTTTCGTTTGTATACACATATATTAGGATCAGTTTTATTGTTTCAATTTTGATTTTATAAAGTAAACGGACGATGGCTGTAGGTAGGAAATAAAATTAGGAAGTATTGTGCATATAAGTACCTTTATTTTTAAAACTTTGACATTTTTCCTTGTAGGTAGCTACACTTACTTAAGTTTTTTAGCATCCCAAAAATGATTTTTGATCACTTTGTTGTTTATAATCGTTGCATCCATACATAGCACATATAGAACCGCAATCATACTTATTGTTAACCGACATCATCTAAATCTATTATATAAAACCAGTTAAACAAGATATATTAGATACAGTGATACATATACAGACATACATATAGATATAGATACATCATAACTAAACAGAAAACAGTTATGACAATTCTTCTTTTTCTTAGTTAATGGCGTTTTCTGCTTATAGCAATTTCGCCTTTATGACAACTCAAGCCGCTAGGGTGTGTTGCTAACTTTGGTTGAGCTGAACGTAATAACGCGTAGTGTTTTTTTTTTAATTAATTTTTTATTAATATTATATAGTATTTGATGCAATTATGAACAGACGCGTACACACTGCCGGGAAACTATTAACTATTACATCGATGTGGTGCAAAGTTTACACAATCTATTGATTTAATTACGCACAGACGCGTATATACTGGTCAGAATCGATTCAAATGTGACGTATGTAATGCAAAGTTTACACAATATAGTAAAAATTAGGCATAAGCTGACACACACTGGCGAGAAACCATTCGAAGGTCACATATGCTGTGCAAAGTTTACACGATCCATTCATATAATTACGCACAAACGCTTACACACTGGCGAGAAACCATTTGATTGTGACGTATGCGTCTAAGTTCTCACAATCCAGTCATTGCGCATACACATCGGAGAGAAACCATTAAAATTAGACATATGTGATGCTAATTTTACACAATCTAATCAGGCACATGCGCTTACACAGTGAGAAACCATTAAGTTGTGACATATGCGATGCTAAGATATGTTTTCGCTTTTTAGTTAGGCGCGCGATTCATTGCCTTTAGAGATGTCATTCAATTGTAACAAACATGTTAAAATTTCAGCAAACTTTGTCGATAATATAAATATATGTGCATCTAGTAACATTAATTGTTTGATTTAAATCAATACCTGGGTACCTACCTATACAGGATGAAATTTTAACAACCCTCAAAAAAAAATTCTAGATGTTAGGCATCACCACTAGACCTCATTACGTAAATAATAAATATAGGTTACATTTTCATAATAAATTATTTTATCTATAGTGTTATTTTATAACGTTTGGTTGCCTTCTTTTTCACGACGCGCCCCAGACCTTGAGATGGTCGTCGAAGCGTGCAGCGGCCGTGAACGGTGACTAGAGTTATTGGTTTTTTTGGGAAAGGTTTGTATAGTCATATTTCAATACTTTAACTATTGAATGATACTAAAAGGAAACAAGACGGCCATCGGTTTCTTACCAAAGATCACTATATTAAAATTTGGATGGTTGTTAAACTTTCACCTTGTATTTTCAGAACTAAGGATAATAATCCTAATTTCGAGATTTGAATATCTTTTTGAGTCGTGACACCAAAGGCTCTGCGTTTAGGCCAGATTGTAGTGACAGAAGAAATGCAACAACTATTCACAGTATGCATTTGGACTTGCCGTCACTAATAACTCTAAACATTAATAATAATCCTTATATAAGTATGCATATATAAAGACCACGTTTCCTCTGTGACCGCTTACTACCACCCACTCGCGGTTGTGGTGGTAGATAAGATAGCCCTTGGTCTCCAGTTGTTAGTAGTTTGGAGGCAGTGGGTGGGTGTAGGTGGCAAAAATTTGTAATGAGGTATAACTTATTCCCACACTGTATGCATACAGAGAGCCTAAAATGTTTTGATTGGTGTTCCACATGCCTGTGGAGGACAGAGATGTGTTCGGTTTTTCTAGAAAGTTTCAATATTTTCTAGAATGATTCAGATTTTCCCAAAGTGTTCCAAAATGTTCTAGATCGTTCTTATAATTCAGGATGTTCAACAATAATCTATAAGGAAACTTTGCAGCCATGAAGAGAGCGTCGTCAGGAGTCGTATAGGGTAATTTTTGTCTCTGTGTGTCTGTCTCTTCAAACCATCTTCAAACTAATATTAAAAATGAATGAACAAATTTTAATGGAACTTTGTCAAAAGGAGGTTGTCAGGAGGACAATGTAACTTTTTGTCTGTCTTTTCAGGCTAATGTCCAAAATGGCTGTACCGATTTTAACCTTTTGAACGCGTGGCTTTGTAGGAATTGTTATGAATCTCATACTCGACTCATAAATCGGCAAAATATACTTCAATAATGCAGGTAGTGCTACTGTGCATGTGAACGACGGACCGTACATTGAACAGTGTAAAAACGGTGAAGTGCGAGTGCACCTGTATATAAGTTTTATGTGTTAAGATTTGTTAGGATTAATGTATATAAGAAATGTTGTATATAATGATAATTTAAATAAATGTTTGCGTAACGGTTTATTACTTCCCCCCGCGCCACTGGCGTCTGCAAAGAAAGAGGAGAAATGGGCACTCTCCTCATTTCCGCCGCGATGCGGTCCGCTGCGCTGCGATGCCACGAAGGGCATAAATACGGTGACGTGGCGCCATAGCATTTAGTCGACGAGCGGCAGCGGGCCAGGAAGAACAGCAAGAGCAGACAGTGGCGTGGCGCGGTGAAATACTGAGCCAGTGTGTTTCATTTCATACAGTCCACTACCGAAGGATGCCCGTCGGGTGTTCGCATGACCCCGGGGCTCATAGTGCATATCGATACATAGTCATTATTAAATTTTAATTATTTAACTATAAATCAGAAGATTCTCAAAAGGCAGTATCTCCACACTTAGTTTACGTGTACCTACCTTCATCGCAGCGTACACCGCGTGTATGCTCATATAGTATGACAGCGTGCCGGGCTATCGGCACGATCCCCAACGGTGAACGTGTGCGAAAGCGCTTTCTTTATAGCAGTGGGCACGGGGACAAAAATACACCTATATAAGTTCCTGTGCCGATTGATTAATTTAATATAACCATAATAATAATTTCTTTAAAAATATGTTATTTTTTAGCTGCAGCCATAACTTAACTTCAACATACTCTATCGACACTAAGGTATGCAGGAAATGAAAGTCGAAGATTCGCGCACTGTACAGCTCAGGTAAAACTTACCTTGTTCATATTGTCAGACGCTGTATATGTGAAGTCTCTGGACGGGCTATACCAAGCGATCGTACAGTGTATTGAGAGTCCACTACAACAATGTATTAAGGAGCATGCTTAGGTTGCCTAGGTGTTGTGGTGCATCCTGGAAGTTTTGTACCTACTGCACGCACGGATGGGTTTGCTGCTGTTAATAGAAAAAAAGGTGACTTCACTGAGACAGAGAGTGCTAGACAATATTAACTCCATTATAGGAGCCGCTAGCCGTAGTCAGTAGTTATGCCTGTAAAATAATCTGATTTTGGCATCATATTTGATTTTGAAATTATTTGCAATTAGCTATTATTACCCGTTTCCACCGGCCCCACTGCAGGGGCTTAGGCCTCTTCCAGGGTGAGGGGGCTTGGAGCTTAATCCACGACGCTTCTCCAGTGCGAGTTGGTGGATTTTAACGACTGCCTTATGTTAATGCCAACCGGGATCGACACGGCTACAACGTACTCTCCGAGGCACGGAGTCAGTTATAGTTATGTACCTAAGTGAGAAAAAACTCATTGTTACACGCCTGGATTCGAACCACGGTCGCATTGCCTTGTAAAGGGCGTGACATTCCCGTGCGAATCGTGCGCGAAGCCACCAACGCGATGAGAACAGGAATTTAAAGGGCCCATAAATGAGTTCCACACTCCCGTTCTCGTCGCGTTCGCGGCTTCGCACGCGATTCGCACGGAAGTGTAGATCTCCCTTAAAACTAGAAACAGGTTTGCTGCGTTGGGTTGTCGTATTTATTTTTATTAAGTAACACGTTTCCTTTTTAGTAATTTTCTTTTGTTGACATTTGAAATTTTTGTTTAACTGCGCTCGCTTGTATGGATATGAAATCCGAAATAAAGTTATTATTAATTAATCACAAATGAAAACTCAAATTATAGAGACGGTGTTGTCAAAGTGCGTTAAAATATCGCATTTTAGATTTAGAGGCTCATCTTTACGACCGCACAAAGCAGGCGCCGGTGGAGCCTAGAAAATTTCCAAGGTAAATTGAGATTAGAATTTTGAAATAGAATGTTCGCCGATGGGAAACTACGAGATGCTGTGTGATGGGAAATTTGGCACTTTATATAAGGCTGGTGCTACGCCGTGCGTCAGCCAATTATCTTGATAAGTCAAGTGCGATAAAAGTGTGAATTGTGTTTGAAACAGTTTGTGATATTGTTTCATAATAAAGTACAACAGAATCGGTGTTTTAGTGCATCCTGCTGTATGTCTGGACATATAGCCCGTAACAATACGATTCAAAATTCCCTCGTCTTTGTGGCGATTGAGTAATGTGTCGGCGCAGTTGACGCGCGTTTGTACGTGTGCTTCACTCAATTTATGCGATATCCATTTTTCGAGCTTATTCACATTTCCAATTTGTTTTTAATTGAATTAAAATTGTTTTATCTTCTGTTGTTCTATTGTAGTTTTTTGTTGTGTTTAGGGTATTTAATACAAATGTTTTTTATAATTATGCGGAAAAATAGAATTTTAAATAATGTAATTTTGCGGCCTTCGATAGTTAGTGGCGGGCGCTGGCTGTCGTTTTCTGTGCAATGCGACCACAGAACCCTGTTTAAATATACAGGAATAGAAATTGGAAGGACTTACCCAATCCAGCTACGAGCTTCTTCCTCGTCCACGTTTGCACAATCACAAGACAAGTTTACTTGACGACCGCTTAGCCTAATGGGTAGCGACCCTGCCTACGAAGCTGGAGGTCCCGGGTTCGAATCCCAAGTCGGGTCAATATTAATATGATGAATATTGATATTGGTACCGGGTCTTGGTTGTTATATGTGTATGGTGTCTTCGCAAAAATATTTATAAATGTAAATATTATAAAGAATATTTCAGTATGTAGGTATATCAGTTGTCTAGTAACCCATAACACAAGCATAATACTTGCTTACCCTGGGGGCTAGATGACGCTGTGTGGGAAGTCCCATGTATTATTATTATTTGGTTGCGCTGCGGGACGCGGTATATGTGTGACGGCGGCGTATGATTTCGGCTTTCTTCTCGCCCGTACAGAGAGCGAGTGTGTGGTCCCGATAGGGTGTGGAGTGCGGTGCGGAGGGTCGACACTCAACAACCGTTTTGGATAAGTATAGGTATATGTTAATGATGATGAACATGTTAGCGGGATATTTTGAAACGGCGTCCGCGGGCGCGTCCATATTAATGCTTTTTTATAGTTATACCTAGTATCTAGTCAGGAATGGATAATCAAAAAAAAAAACAAAATTAATTCCCACTTTTTATTGCTCATGTGCATTCTTTTATTAATGTTCCACATCTTTTTTATTTATAAACACGAGAATGATAAAAAAAACATCAAGAAACATTACTGAAACAAATCAAACATATTCGATCATATTTATTCGACAGACGAGTGCCTAGACCAGCGAAAAAAACAAAGCATAGCCTCGTATTATAATTATTTACCACAGAATATCAATAGATGACGCTGCTTTGACAAATCACAAAGTCACTCTCAATTTTTATTCCTTCGACTGTATTTGATAGCCTTTAAGTCAGCGATCCTCAAGCTTTTATTTATAAGTGCCAAATGAAATATATTTGATTTATCAGAGGGCCGCAAATGCGGAGAACTGAGCAAAAAAAAATTACATAGTCCAAAAAAAGATGTACGCAAAGTCAAAGATATTGGTTTTGGCAGCAGATACCAACTAATGTGATTTTTGATGTTGCCAGGTTTTAATTAATGACTTGTATTCCTTCTCTTCTCGAACAAACGATTCTTAATATATTTCCAGGTGGAATTTAGAGAGACGGTTACGATATTCATTTTTTGCGTATTTCATTTTTGAACATGGAACCTCGCAGTTATACGTTTGAACCGATAAAAAACCCCAAGATCACAAAAGCATCGTCTTTTATAGTTTTCAGTTATCTTGGACCATCTCCCAGAATTTTATATATTTTTTGCTGGCTCGTTTTTTCATGAAAAATCTTTATACATAAACGAGTATATAGTTACCTTTACTATAATAGTCTAAGGTTAGAACTAGTGTGGGGCGGCAACATTATACGAAAAGTGCAGCGGGTTGAATACCAATCATCGTCATCGTCATCAGCCCATTTTTACCCCACTGCAGGGGCTTAGGCCTCCCCCAGGGTGAAGAGGGGGGCTTGGAGCTTAAGTCCACCACACTGCTCCACTGCGGGTTGGGAACTGTAACGACCGCCATCTATTGACAGCGTCCGGGACCGACTGCTTAACGTGCCCTCCGAAGCACGGTGTCAGTGATATTGTGTACTTAAGTCAGAAAAACTCATTGGTACACGCCCGGATTCGAACCATGGCCCTATGGGGCCTTATAAATTTGAGACAGGTTCGTTGCGCTCTGGGCTATCACGACACCAATATGAATACCAATGCTTTGAGTAAATAGTGCTCCTGGCGAGTTACTTACGAAACCGTCGCAGTAACATTCATAGAAATGTTGCGGCGGGAAATATAACGGACCTGTGCAATATGCCATATGCGCATCGCACGCCAGTGCACACCGCACATATATGGCAAATACTGTACTGTAGTTAACTATGAAGGTTCTATTACTCATGTTACACGTCATGTGATAGCTTCTGTCGTCGTGATAGCCCAAAGCGCAACGAACCTGTCTCAAATTTATAAGGCCATAGGGCCATGGTTCGAATCCGGGCGCGTACCAATGAGTTTTTCTGTAAGTACATTAACTATCACTGACTCCGTGCCTCTGAGAGCACGTTAAGCAGTCGGTCCCGGACGCTCTCAATAGATGGCGGTCGTTACAATCCCCAACCCGCAGTGGAGTAGCGTGGTGGATTTAAGCTCCAAACCCTCTCCTCGCCCTGGGGGACGCCTAAGACCCTGCAGCGGGGTAAAATGGGTTGATGATGATGATAGCTTCTGCGCCATATGTATGCGTGGCGCACAAAGAACATTTTAAACATTTTATTGCGTAAATTGCACATTAACATTACCTAGTTGATATGTTGTTTGCGTTTGTGTCTTTTCAAACTTTGAAGTTGCGTAAATTTTGTAGTACATGTGTCACAACCGTACGGTTTCTCACGAGTGTGAACACGGTTGTGTTTGGTCAAATCATTAGATTGTGCAAATTTTGCGCCACACGTCTTACAATCATACGGTTTTTCACCAGTGTGTGTACGTGTGTGCCTAGTCAAATTATAGTGCTGTGTAAATTCTGCTTTGCATATTTTACATTTATACGGTTTCTCCCCTGAATGTGAGCGATTGTGCACTCTTACTTCATATGAGCTTCTGAATTTCGCACTACATATTTCACAACTGAATGATTTAACACCAGTATGTATAAGTTTATGCCTAGCTAAATGGCTAAATTGTGCAAACTGTGCGCTACACACGTCACATCTAAACGGTTTCTCACCAGTGTGCATGCGTGTGTGTATAATTAAATTACCAGAATATTTAAATTTTGCATCACATATTGCACAAGTAAATAGTTTCTGATCAGTATGTTTGCGTTTGTGCCTAACTAAATCCTTAGATTTTTTATATCTTGCATTACACATATCACAACTGATGAATGGTTTCTTCTTAGCATGTTTACGTTTGTTCACACCAGATCTGACGTGATGCTGCAGCACTGTCGGCCCGATGTCCAGTTCCTCTTTGATGTTGATTTTCTTAACATCCACAGATGCGTTGATAACCTCGTCATAGTTGTATTTGCAGACCTACCAAACATAATTTTTATGAAATTATTAAATTGATTTACGGTCAGTAGAATCAGTCTTAAAATCTTCTTACTAGTAAAAGTACTTGTTAGCATATGGTAAGTATTGGTTGAACAAATACCTCATCATCAGCCTTAAACTCCACCCTAAATGGTCTTGAGCCTTCGGCAACCAGCGATTACCTCCTCCCGCCCTCCAATCATCTGTCTACCTAGACAGAGCATTCCAAACTTTGTCTAGAAAAACCTTTTTATACATCAGAGTCAGTTGAAGCTGAACTGCCAAAAGCCCGGCTGCATGTCAAACTAGCACTTCAGTTCGCTGTATCGGTTACTTTATTTCGATAGATTTCTTCACTTCAAGTCCTATCTTTGAGTCAACCAATATATACCACAATATGCTAACTATTGCTCTATATTATTCATAGCATTTGACAAATATGTTTAGTCTCTAAATGTCAAGGATTCATTTACAATTTCATATATATCAACTAGCGACCCGCCCCGGCTTCACACAGATAGCAGAGCATATATGCCTAAGAGATGTTTTGTTTAGTGTTGTACCAGCTTGTTGCATCGAGCACATGAATTACATTTAATTAGAAATAAATGTAATATATGCTCATCTTACTTTGAGTATTTTTAATGTATTTAATTTGTTAAGGATTAAAATTGTATCCATGTAAACAGCTTTCTAATTACCATATTATGTGTGACCATTTTTTTAAAACATTAAAATATAGACATATGCGACAGCGGACTTTTCTTTAGACCTATAAAAGAGGAACAATACCTCTATACATTGTTTTGTTATATATCAAAGGGATTAGGCAGCGTTTTTGATTTTTTTTTTTTCAACATCTTCAGCAACCATCGTCATGTTTCAACTATTTACACAAAACATTAATAAATTATACACAGAAACCAATTTCTTGAATCACTCCGTACACTGATGACAACTGTATGAAAATCCATTTGGTAGTTTCGAGTGTATCGCGTTTACACAGACAGAGAGACAGGCAGGCAGATCGATAGATAGACAGACAGACAGACAGGTAGATAGAGAGATAGACAAACAGGCAGATATATAGATAGATAGATAGACAGACAGACAGACAGGCAGACAGACAGATAGACGCGGCAAGGTACTTTGTTTTATATGTGTAGTGATATAGGCTATACTAACAACAGTGTTACAGTAATCATCTTTGGTCTCTAACTTGATGTGGTTTTCTTCTGTATCACTGTTGGCAGGAGGGTCTTGTTGCACATCCATTCTCGCATTCTGTACCATTTTCAACGCATTACAAAGGTCCAATCTGAAAGTGATTCATTTATTAAGAAAATACACTAGATATTATAATATTATATTTACTCTTGAATCATGTAAGTTTACCCTATGGTTTGACGTCTTATATTTAAGTTTGAAATTGCCCTGGAAAATGTCTCAGAACATTACCTAGTTTATCAACGGTGCATAATTTATCTAATTTTAGATTCTTTATATATTAGGAATATTATTATGTGCATGGATGTACATAGAAACACCGCATCGTGACAACTGTCACAGTAATGCTTTGAAATATTTGGTGTGAACAGCGCTGTGAAGTAGGATTTTGTGACCCACATGTAAAATTTGTACAAAGCCAACAATTCAAAATTACATGTTACGTGTAATTTAACAAAATGTTGCTTCGAAACTATGACAAATATGTTACTTTCAAAATTTCTTTATTAAAATAATGTTATACAATGTTTAAAGTGCAATTATACAAACAATATATTAACATACTAATAGTTAGTATGTTTACAGGTTGATTCCTATTAAAACTTAGGTAATAATAAAAAATTAAGAGTACAAATGAATTTCATATAAGTACTGTGGCTAATTATACAAGGTGTCCCATAAATTTCGTGCAGACTCCCGAGTGCCGATAGCTGGGTTCATGTTCTATTAGAACAATCCAAAGTATGTTTAGTAAAAGTGTTATGGCTTTCGAGTAATTCAGACTTTTCTGAAATTGCCTAATCTCTACCTTGCATCAATAGTTTGGCTGCCATTTTTACAACTTTTCAATTTTTTTAAATTTACTTTTTGGAAAATACTCTACATTAGTTGCCGCATTGAATGCATTAAAAACATTTTTTTTTAATATGGAACAGCTCGAAGAAATAATAACTTTCAAATTTTTAACCAATTGTAAATTTTAGTAGCCTACTTTGCTTACACTCTAGGCAACTTCAGAAAAATCCGAATTACTCAAAATCTATAACACTTTTCAACCTCTGACGCAAAAAGAGGGGTGTTATTAGTTTGATGTTGTGTGTATTGTGTGTACGGGGGATTTTTTTGCCCGTGGACCAACTGGTTGGACAACGAAAGATAAATAATTATTTTTTACTTGCCCGTGGTACTACCAAGCAATAAGTCTTAAATTTAGTTGAAAGTTTTAGCATGAAAGTGATCGTATGGCCGCGGGTTAGGTTCTTCATCATAATATTAAACACCATTTACAGCATATCCCGCGGCCATACAATCACTTTCATTTTAAAACATTCAACTAAATTCAAGACTTAATGTTTGGTAGTACCACGGGCAAGTAAAAAATAATAATTTATTTTTCGTTGTTCAACCAGTTGGTCCACGGGCAAAAAAATCCCTCGTGGACCAACTGGTTGGACAACGCTGGTTGGACCACGGGCAACTCATGATTATGACCATACATCACTGAGTCTGATATTTTGCTCACATTTTCAATTGTTTTGAAGTATGAGATGCTTCATCTTGATCATTATGTTATCTATCAAAGGTTTTGTTTTACTCGCTGGTACTGTGACAGTAGAATTTGGGTTTAATACAAAATCCCGAAAACTCTCCATGCGAGTAATACATATTTTATTAAGTACCGCTGGTGCTTTATAATTTTAATATTGTGGTTAAAACAAGTCCAAACAATTGGAACAATCTCAAACACAGTTGGGATTCGTTATCCCGTTATAGAATTTCTACTTGTCTACTTTCCGGCTCCATTGTGGGATCAGCACGACGCGACGATACCATGTTATTGTATTATCAAAACCATACACATTTGCCAAGTTTTACTATGTTACAATTAGAAGTGGGTGCATCGAGTGGGTGAAATTAAACTCCATAGATTCCATTACAATTACGCATATATAAATCACCGTTGTACTTTTATATCGGTGACATAGGTACATACAGGTGAAACTAATAAAAGTGTGTTAAAAATATTTCGATTATACCTATTTGTTTTATTGTTAATTTTTAGAGTTTCGAGATTGTGAACCACCGACTTTATGAACATTCGGGATTTCGAATCAAACCCCAGAAATAATTTAACATGACCTCAATGTAAGAAGTGGGCAGTAGTAGAGTTGTCCCATATTATAATTCTCAAATATGTAAATAGGCATTCAAAACGCACCGCACTGAACACGCTCTTATGATGGGAACTTTATCTTGAATTTTCCTGAGCCCTTCCATCTTGCTTGTTAAATACAACGAATACAACCTACTTACATACAAGGATTCTTACAAGACAAAAATAAAACTCAAAATAAAATCACGCGCAATGCAAGCAAGACGAGCAAGGAGCAGAGCAAGACGACAGCTGAAGTCTGTGCCACGTCTGTGCAGGCCCAGACCACAGAACAATATATACTTCCCTACGGGAAGAAGAAATGTAACTCTATGGGAGGAAAAAACGACAAAAATAGCGCTACCTACTGATAGCCCCTAGAACCATTTAATTGTCAGCAATCACAAACCTCATGCCTCATACACTCTTAAATCTAAAAAACACACACACACACTTATTTTTGTTTGTAAAATTATTAGCCCCCACTGGCCCCCATACTTATCTGATTAATCAACTAAACTTGCAGTGTTACCATGTAGTAATGTGCAATAATATTTTCATGTATTTGAGGTAGAATTCCTATAGTTACAGTTCTTACCAGTTCTTACCTAGTTTAAGAGATACAGATCGCAAATTGATATAATATGTTATTTAGATGGATTATATGATTACGAATAATAATATCAGTACTGAATAACTGTGAGAATTTTTAGTTATGTAAAACACCGAATAAAATATTTTGTTATAATTTTACTAACAAAAAATCATTATATGGTTACTTTATAGTTAGGTATGTAATGAAAAATTTATAAATAAAATTGTATCATATTGGTATGGTCAACCCTGTACATAAAATATTTTTTCAAAACAATAATTGTTATGGGTTATGACGACTGCTTATCCTAGTGGGTAGCGACCCTGCCTACGAAGTTGGAGGTCCCAGGTCGGGTCAGTATTTATATGATGAATATTGATACTGGTACCGGTAATACTGGTCTTGGCTAATGCTTAGATTGCTTAGTTTGGGGCCAAGACGTTGTTGTGATGTAGACGTTATTATTATTATGTGTGGGTAGACGATACTTAAAACAATCGTTTTGGGAATTTTTATCTATTTGTATAAACACGATAATAAAGACAAAAACTACTGAACCGATTTCGGTAAAACTTTTTGTGATTTAGCAGCCGTAATCAAAGGTCTAACATAATATACAATTTGATGATAAGGATGCAGAAATCAAACATCAGTGATGTAAAATCAAATAAATATATATAGGTAGGTAATTATTATTTACAAAAATTTGTTTGCGTAGTTGTCTACGTGTTATGTATTTGTGAGTAAAATATTTACACTAGATTTATTCATCATCTGTAAAACTTTATTATTATGACTAAAATATTGAGATACAGCGCTGTGGCGACGCGCCAGCGACTAACAATAACATTGTAGTGGTCAGCGGCCATTTGTGGGATACCCCTCACTGTAACTCGCAGTCGCACCGTTCTTGCGTGAAGTTATGTTTGACTTAGTAGGTAATCTCGAAAAATGTTGTACTTGTGCATTGTCCTGGTGAAACGTAGAAGATAATTTGTTTCTTCGTGAAATGCCGTAGTGTTTCCATAAATATTTTATGAAAACGGTTCACAAATCAGTTCATGAATAGTTCCATATACATCGTTTATCGTTGAATAAAACACTTTTGTTACAGTCATTCATACATTCTGCTCCAATTATCTTAGGAAAAATCTTGAAAACATAGGATAATTGTGTTTCTGGTATCATTGGCAAATAATATTGCTACAATAAAAAAGAAAAGTTGGCACACAGTAACTGGTATCACCACTCCTGGCCCCCGTAGGTATGTCATGACCGCGGCCGAACAAGTTGCCGGCCTGCGTAGGCACCCCTAGGTATGTCATGACCACAGAACAAGTCATGACCGCGTCGAACAAGTTGCCTGGGCCTGAGTTATAGCCAGTAAGCCAGCTTTAACTATCTCTACTCTAATTAAAACTAAGTGAAAACTAATTAAATAATAACTACAAAGTGCTCTGCAGAGTCTGCAGCACTCTGCAATGTGGCACTGGCACCATAGACCAGACTAGCACCAAAGCTCCATCAAAGCTCTGTTCTGCTAATCATTTGAGAACTACCTAGTCATAAATAAATGTAAGTATTTTGTACTAATTACAAATGATGCTGGTCAATGATCAATTATCCACGTCACTGTTTTTAAGTTCTTTGAAAGAAAATAAGTCATATTTATTATCTTTGTATTTGTTGAGCTAAGAGTTAGCTTGGTTACTCTTTCGTTCATTTCTGATAGTGAAAATATCAAATTTAAGTTCAATACTTCAGATCTATACAGACTACCTAGTAGTACGTACTAGGGTATGCTAATCCTTCACACTTCAATGTATTTGGTAAAGTGTATACAAGTGTATCGTCCACCTTAACAACTTTCGTCTGTTTTTGTAACTAATGTAAACAGGATAATTTAGAGGGCAGAAAACCAACTTTATTTATTTATAATAAGGAGAACCAACAGATACACGCAAATGAAAATAATTAGCAGTGAGTGGTTAACCGTCAACCATTTACAAGTTCCAACTGATAAAAAAAAAACTTACAGAATTTTTAGAAATGCTAAAATGCAATTAAACTACATAGAATGTGTACCTGTTATAAAAGCATTACTGTCATTAAAACACTTGAAACTAACAGTAAATTCCTTTTATAATGTTCATCTGGGTGGCTCGTCGCTACGCTCTGCTTCGCTCCTCACATTGATGCATACAATCCTGACTTGACATGATCTATGACTTTAGAAAAGGTAGACCATTAACCTATCTTAGTTGAATTTGGAATAGCTCAAAAAGGTTCTTGGTGGCTTGTCACATTCTTCTAATTAGCAACTGCAAACATTAAATATTTCAACAGATATGTATTAAAAGGGTAATAGTTTTGGAAACCCAACCCTGTCTTTGTAGTAGGTACGTGTTTCTCGTTTTTAATTTTGTTTTTTTCACGCATTTCTAAAAATTATAAATGTCGAACTAATCTCCTCAGCTCACTCCCCTCTCTCTTATTATTAATACTCATAGAGTGGTAGTTTTGTGCATTCCACCCATTCCATCCAGTGAACAGTCATAAATACAGTGGGTATAACGCAGAAGTGAAGACGGATAAACCCGCCTTCATATCGAATGAGTAAAAAAAGCTTCTGTTTTATTTGACCGCTGCACCAAGAGAAACATTATGAACAAAGTGCTCCTAACAAAGACAATTAGTGCCTAATATTGTTTGCTTTGCATCAAACAAAATCGTTATTGGTGTACCATCTCGTACAATTACAATCATTATTCTTTATGTATGAAGAAGATTACCGAAATAATCTTTATTTGACAAACATTCTGATGAAAAGATAGATGAATATGTACAGGTGAATATCAATGGGAAAAAGAACTTTATCTACTTTTACCATGGGAAATTGTTTAGTTTAAAAATGGTTTCCTGCCATTATTCTACTGTTTTTCTGTCCAAGAAAATGGGTGAATCTAATGAAAAAAATTTGAAATATTTTGAAACTAATACAAAATAACGCAAGAAAGTTACATTTATGATTTATGTGGATCTAATGCAGTGTCAGCAAGAGTAGCACAAAGTTGGTTTATGCATTTTAACCATGTTAACTTTCCTTACAGGTTAAATCCCATTGAATATGGGTTGAAGGTGTCACATAACATACAAAGAGATATGCAAAAGGACACTGCTGACTGTGCCAAAGGCATAGAAGTCAATATTAAGTTGGAGCCTGAGGATGATTATACTTCTGTAAGTGCAGTTAAAATGTTCAGCTCTAGGTGCTTGTTATCAATCACATTAATTTCAATTGACTATTACCATAGCCTAGATAAGAATAGGTTCATTCTGTATGAATTAATATCTAGGATATTATTAATAATTTATATTTAAATTTGCAGTTAAATAAAGATATGCATGAGGAGTTTACCACTACAGAAACGAGCATCAAGCAAGAGATCGAAGTGGGGCCCACTGTTCTGCATCTTCCTCTCCCCCTCGGTCTTGAGTTACCAGGGTCTGAAGTAAGTGTTAATAGATAGACACATTATACCAAAGCAAAATACCTCATCCGTCTTAAACTAGAATTTCCTGTGGTTTGAGTACAGCTGCAACCCAGACATGATACCTTGATTTACTTTGTTTTTTGGATTGGATAGTACTCAATGAAATGATTTTGGTACATCATATTAAACGTTTCTAAGAAAGCATATTCCTGAGTTAGTTTGTAAAATTTCTTTGTTTAGATATTGGTGGCAATCTGAAGATTTTTGATGACTTTGACACTAATTCTGTGGACGATATGAATGTAAAGGTTAAAATGGGTCTCTCCAGTGCCAGAAACATTTTTCAATCTAAAATTGCTCCCCATTGTGACTTCATAGTTCCACTTTTGTTAATTAATATCATCCCCTCCCTGCATTCCATATTTCTAGAGTGTAGACAGTTTAAGATGACAGTAATCTTCAAACGTTTTTCACTTTTCTTTCAAAGTCAAAATCAAACATGATAACGGGATCTTCACTACTAACATACAGAACCTCATATTACAACTTCCGGTTTTGCATTTAGCCTCTTTTAAATATGTTTAATACTTTAAATATGTATAATTTATGAAACAGATTTTTTTATACTTCTTAATTAAGTTTCCTTGAAGTATTAACCAGTACATTAATTATATTAAAATCACATGCAATTTTTAATTGTTTCCTTGTATTGAAGAGCTCTACAAACTCTACAAAGCTATTCTTTTTACTATAATTACTTTTTTACCGATGACGCCATGTGTTTTAAAAGGTTGAATATTTTTGGTGATTTTTGGTTAGGTAGACAGTGATTTGATTGTTCAATACATATCCTATATCCACCATTTATATGTCCGAGTGTTGTAATTATTGAATATATATATATATATATATATACTTTTCCTTCTTGGTATAGCTATGATTTTAAAAAAATCATAAAAAAAAATTTAAGTTTTTACGGAAATACAAAAGATATGGTAATTGTGAAGATTACTTAACATTCCCATTTCTTAGGAAAAGAGCTAAAACTGTGGAGAAAATCTGTTATAATCTGTACATGCTAAAAACTGAGGATGCTATCATTAAAAATTCTAAATCATTTTAGTCTTATCTATGTCAAATATTCCAGTAAATCTTCTAGCACATTTCCTTCTACAATTACATACGATGATAGAACAGGAGATACTGGTGAGAAAGTGTTTTTAAATATAATTGTAACTTTGTTTGGCAATAAAGATTATTATTATTATAAAAAAAAGTAACTATGTGACTTATTAGCGGACTATTTTCAGTCAAATTTTATAGCTTTTCGACTTCTAACATGCATGATCTGACTTCTAATGTCATCGGAGACATTGAGGTCAGGTCATCTAAATTCTGAAACTACTTGAAAATGTTAGGCAGGCAGAGATTCTATCTCCCCCCTATTAATTGTCAAATGTGCTGAGAAGTTAGTCGTACCTCTTTGCATTCTTTTTGAGGGATCTTTGGAGGAGAGCTATGTGCCTTAGAATTGAAAGTCAGCATTCATAACTCCGGTTCATAAAAGTGGTAATAAAAGTAACATACAAAACGACAGACCTATCTCAAAACTATGTATTTTTGTAAAAAATTTTGAGAATGTGGTACATAGGCAGGTCTGTATAGCTTTATAGTCGTGGTTTATTGTAGAATCTTTTAAAATCTTACCTACGTGGTAGAATACAAAAGGTGGATGTGAATGGAAAACAATCCTTAGGGTCATTGGTTGCAGGGGCATACTGCAGGGTTTGATAATGGGGCCTTTCCTCTTCCTCATCTACATAAACAACTTACCTCACCTTGTAAAGGACAACCATAATATAATATTGTTTGCAGATGACACCTCACTTTTGTTTAAAATTAAACAGCAACATGTGGTTTCTGACGATGTAAACAATGCTATATACAAAGTGGTAAACTGGTTCAGTGTAAATAAGTTGTTACTAAATGAGAAAAAGACTAACTGTATTAAATTCGTTATACCTAATGTAAAATATACCAAAACAAGCGTAGAGATTGGGGATGAGGAATTGGATATAGTTGATACTGCAGTGTTTTTTGGTATAACAGACACCAAGCTCCAATGAGGTCCTAATATAGTAACTCTTTCAATTAAACTAAGCTGCGCAGTTTTGCATTAAAAAAAATTCTCAGCTGACAGACACATTGACAGGAAGATTGGTGTATTTAAGTTCCTTCTACAGTATTATGTCATATGGTGTTTTGCTGTGGGGTACTGCTGCCGATATTAATATTTTGGTCTTGCAAAAGTCTATTCATGCTATATGTATATAAAATGGGCCCTAGAGATTCACTTAGATAAAAATTTAAAGAAATTAATATGATGACAGTGTATTGTCAGTATATTTATGAAAATATATTGTCATCATCAACCCGTGTCTCTCCACTGCAGGATATAGGCTTCTCCCAAGGCTCGCCACCGCACACGGTCCTCCGCCTTTCGCATCCAACTATCCCCAGTATGGTGCTTCAGGTCATCTGTCCACCTGGCCGGGGGCGTCCAACACTTCGCTTTCCGGTACGTGGCCTCCACGCGAGAACTCGTCCGCCCCATCGGTTATCAGTTCTACGGCAAATGTGACCGGCCCATTGCCATTTCAGCTTGCTGATCGTTTCGGTTATGTCGACAACTTTGGTTCTTTGACGGAATTCAGTGTTTCTGATTTTATTCATCAAAGAAACACCGAGCATACCCCGCTCCATAGCACGCTCAGCGACTTTAAATTTGTGGATCAGTCCTGCCGTGAGAGCAGTTGAGAGTCCTGCAGAGAGAGTACGGTGCCGATATTTCGGCACCGTACGTCATTGTAGTTAGGACGCATTGGTTGAAAACCTTGGTCTTCAGACATTGTGGTAGTGTCGACGAGAACAGATGACGAAGCTTCCCGAAAGCAGCCCAGCCTAGCTGAATTCTTCGGTCGGCCTCTTTGATGAAGTTGTGTTTGCTTAACTGGACAGTCTGTCCTAAATAGACATAGTCTTGCACAACTTCAAGAGTCGCACGCTCTACGATTACCGGTCTCGGGAGAATATGTTCGTTGAACATGACTTTCGTCTTGTCCAAGTTCATCCCGAGTTCCACCCGCCGAGAGACGACATTGAGGCCGTTAACCATTCCACTGAGCTCCTCCAGCGACTCTGCCATGATGACTATGTCGTCAGCAAAATGGAGGTGAGAGATGTACTCGCCGTTGACATTAATGCCGCAATTTTTCCAGTCCAGCATCTTGAAAACATCTTCCAATGTGTTGGTGAACAGTTTCGGGGATATAACATCCCCCTGTCGTACTCCTTTTCGCAATTGGATAGGACCTGGACATTGTCGCGGTATCGTATAGATAACTCAACACCTCAATGTAACGACTGTCGATTCGGCATCGCTGCAAAGATTCCAGAACAGCCCAAGTCTCGACGGAGTCGAAGGCTTTCTTGTAGTCCACAAAGGCTAGGCACAGAGTTTGATTATACTCCAAATATATTGTATGTTCATAAAAATAAAACCAAATTTAAAAAGAACTGTGATATACACAATGTTAATACTAGGAATAAACATAAACTCGCAATACCCACTATAGCCTCCATAAAATATGTAATTCATTCATACGTAATTGTGACGTCATATACCAAAAAGCAGGAATTGAGGAAGTAAGGTTACTTAGCGGTCCTCAACGCTTTTAAGGATCAAAAATCATTTAAAAATCAATAAACCTGTATTATTTCACCCTTTTTAAAAGTTATTTTTTAATGTGTCCGGGGTGTTTTTAAATTTTTAATCCTACGGTTACGTTACCCGTTGAACGTCTGCTTGTCAATGCGGTGCTAGTGACGGCATTTGTCAAAAGGCTCGTAGGCAGTCAAAATATTTTAAAAGTTAACTTCATACAGAGTTGGAAATATTTTTAAGTTTTTCGTCAGATTAGATTTCGAAAATATGTGATGACACGAAACTTTGGATCCCTCCCACGTCTTCTCACAGAATGTTACACATCGTCGATCCCCCCCCTGATGTGTGAAGTATTCAACGTATTAATACTATTTATTTTATAGATTTTTAAATACTTTCCTTCATCTGCCAAGTTCCATTCGTCTAAACTAACTTCGAAAACACTTTTGCCAGTCTTGATCCAACAGGTAAAAAATCGCTACTTCTTGGGCTTCTTTCGCGTTTGGAAAAACTTTCCTTTCATTTAATTTTTCTAAATTTTGAGAACAAAAAGAAATCCCAGGGAGCTAAGTCAGGGCTGTAGGGTGGGTGAGATAGGGTTTCAACATCAGGTTTTGTATTGAACGCATTTGTTCTAAGAAACTTATGTGACGAGACGTTGTCGTGATGCAGCATGATTCCCCGAAGCCTGGCCTTAGGTCTTCTCCCCGCACAGCTTGAAAAGCTTTGGGTAATGTAAGTATACCACTTCGAGTTAACTGATGTACAATTTTCTATCGTTGACGTCGACATAATGTGTCGGCTCCACGAAAAAAACCTAGCCACCATTTTTTTTTTGGCAATTTTGCAAAGTCTTTGCAGTTTTGTCGTTAAGAGTCTTTCTGAGTACACCCATACCGATAAATGCTTTTTATTCTCCGGATCATATTGATAGATCCATGTTTCGTCACCAGTAATGATTTCTGAAACACGTCTTTATGTCCCTATTTCTAAACGTAGACTCATTTCACTACACCAATGGACACGAACCTGTTTTTCGCTTTCGGAGAACAAACAAGGGATCCAACGACAATAAAGCTTCCCCACTCCAAGATGTCGATGTAGGATGGTATGAACGCTCCCCGCACTAATGTCTATAATTTTCTCATTTTCCATGTATGTAATTCATGGGTCTTCTTCCATCAACGTTTCAGTAGTCCACGCATTTTGTGCTGTTACTGCTGTTCGCGGAGCTCCGCTTTTTAATCTTTTAAATTTAACAAACCACCTGAACATTATTGCGCGAGATAATAAAGCGAAATATCTCCTAATGCTTATTGTAGCCATTGTAAACTTAATTGTTCAGTTAAACTAAATTTAAAATTTTAATTTTAAATCACAGCGCGCAAATGTTTGCGGATAAAGTCCAACGTTTGAAAAAAAAAACCGGCCAAGTGCGAATCGGACTCGCACATGGAGGGTTCCGTACCACCATACAATATAAAAAAAGGAGCGCGACGTTAATCGAACTTAACCATTAATCGTTATTATTAACATTTATATTTTAAAATTATTCGAATAAAAAACAATAATTTTGATAAAGTCACAAGTATTTCTATTATTGAAATGAAATAAACTTGTGAACTTATGAACCAAAGTTGTGAAAGTCATTTAAATTCAAACTCATAAAACCTATTCCACAGCCCGAACAATCAGACAAAGATATTTATTTTTGATAAACTTATGCAGCAAAGTTATGTTACGTATATGACGTATATGTTAACTTTCTTATATCCTATATAAATATTTTTCTTTTTAGTTACTGTGTCTGCATTATTTGGTGTTGTGTAATGTTTAAAGACTATATTATAATTGTTTTAATATTGTTTTAATAGCATTTTATTTATTTATTTATTTATTTATTTTGTGTGTACTTACATGTGTGTTATAGTTTATCTCACCTTATAAAAAGTATATATTGTTATATTATTGTGTAGTATATTGTGCGGACGGGTTGCTGTGCCTGTGGTGTGTGCGACGGGCTCTGTGCAGGGGTTGACTGAAAATCAGTGTTGTGGGTGTGGTCATACACATCTACAGTGGGTGCTGAGACAGCTCCTTTCATGGCTGCGGGGAGACCTTTTTGTTCGTGTTATTACTTTTTATTTTGATTCTATTTTTGTTTTTCACTTTATTTTATTTTTCTGTTTGACTTGTATGTACGGTATAGCCGTGAATAAATGTTATTCCTTCTTCTTCTTCAAAGACTATATTTTAAATTAAAAATAAAAGGTTGCCATTATTATATACGAACGTCATATGTCAAGACCAAAGTATGATAAAAAAATAAATAATTTAATGTTTCGATGGCAGGTGGGGACCAGTGGTTGCACGTCAGTGGAACAGAAATCTGAATGCGACAAAGATGCGGGACGTACATCAGTACAAAGCAAAAAATTGAAGAAGCACGTGACACATATGAGAATAGAACAAAATCAGAATCGTAAACGAAGCAACTGTCAAGTACGTCAAGTAGCTGAGGCAACATCCTCTCATTCAAATTTTAACGAATGGTTTAGGCATATAAATGGAAAACTGAGAAATAACCATTTGAAGAGACACAAAAGCGTCTACACTGGCGAGAAACCATTGAAGTGTGACGTGTGTGATGCAAATTTTAGTCAGTCTAGTAAGTTAATTAGTCATAAGCGCAAACACACTGGCGAAAAACCATTTAAGTGTGACGTCTGTGACGCAAAATTTAGCGAATCTGGTACTTTAGTAAGGCATAAGCGCATACACACTGGCGAGAAGCCATTTAAGTGTGACGTGTGTGATGCAAAGTTTAGTTGTTCTAATTACTTGATTGTTCATAAACACATACATACTGGCGACCAACCATTTAAGTGTGACATTTGTGATGCAAAGTTTAGTCGGTTGGGCGGTTTAAATGTTCATAAGCGCATACACACGGGCGAGAAACCATTTAATTGCGACACATGTGATGCAAAATTTAATCAGTCTGGTACATTGATTAAGCATATGCGCATACACACTGGCGAGAAACCCTTTAAGTGCGACGTGTGTGATGCAAAGTTTAGTCAGGCTAGTAATTTAATTAGTCATAAGCGCAAACACACTGGCGAAAAACCATTTAAGTGTGACGTCTGTGATGCAAAGTTTAGCGAATCTGGTACTTTGATTAGTCATAAGCGCATACACACTGGCGAGAAACCATTTAAGTGTGACGTGTGTGATGCAAAGTTTAGTCGGTCTAGTCATTTAATTTTTCATAAGCGCATACACACTGGTGAGAAACCATTTAAATGTGACGTGTGTGACGCAAAGTTTAGTCGGTCTAGTAGTTTAATTAGTCATAAGCGCATACACACTGCCGAAAAACCATTTAAGTGCGACTTGTGTGATGCGAAGTTTAGTCGGTTTAATTATTTAACCAAGCATAAGCGCATACACACTACAAAACCGATGCAGTAGTGGGATATCACAAGCTCACACATGGACTTAACGGACTGTACTGAATGGATGTAAGGCGGGAGAGAGGTGTAGTGAATAAAACGCGATGCTTATTCAAAAGCTGTATTGCAACTAAATTAACATCTAGCATGCATACATTATATGTTTATATCTATAGTTTATACTTATATCCTGTACACCATCGAAGTAATTTTTTTTGTAATTTATTGCAATAATTTTTATACTAAACTATACTTATACATTGCAATGTTAATTTTATCTTAATATAAGACTGTAAAGTAAAATTGTAATTAAAATCAATGATTAATAATTTTGTATTGATGAAATTTATTATAATGTAAACTTATTTCATAAATCAATAAACATGAATTGATTTTGTTCCGTTTTTATAAACATTTCCTCTTTATTACTGTGAGCCCCGGGGTCATGCGAGCACCCGGCGGGCCCCCTTCGGTAGTGGACTGTATGGATTGAAACAACTGGCTTCAGTATTTCACTGCACCGGCTTCACTTCACCGCGCCGCGCCACTGTCTGCTTTTCTGTCTTGTTGCTGGTCCGCTGCTCTTCGTCGACTAAATGCTACGGCGCCTTGTCACCGTATTTATGCTCTCGTCGGCACCGTAGCGCAGCGGACCGTATCGCGGCGTGAAATGTGCACTGTGTGAGGAGAGTGCCCATCTCTCCTCTCTTTCTTTGCAGACGCCAGTGGCGCGGGGGGAAATAAAAAACCGTTACAAAATCGTTTATTCAAAACGTCGTTATATACAATATTCGGCTCTTATATACAATAAAACGAACAACTTATAAAAATTATATACACTCGTATAGTCAAAGCTCGCACTTCACTGATTTTACAGTTCGATGTTCGGTCCGTCGTTGACATTCTCCCCCCGGTCGTTCGAGCTGGTTCGACGACATCTTGGCCCAGCAGACGGACCAACCTCTCTGCCGGTCGTCACAGCACACCGCCGGCAGTGCGGTCGTCAGCTTCCCGCAAACGTCGATGACGCCTCGCGGCCAGATATTGCGAGGCAGGCGGGGTCGGTCGTCACGTCAGCGACGCGCAGCTGCGGCAGGTGGTTGCTGGGCAGGCAGCGCGGCGGCAGCGTCGGCAGGTAGTCGTGCCGTCACTTCAGCCAGAAGTGGTCGGCGAAGCGCTGCGCCGTGCGCCACGGTCGTCGCGTCGTCGTCAAAGGCGCCCGTCGTGGGCGCGTCGGACACGCTACTCGTCAGTGAAGGCGAAGGCGCCTGGTGTGGGCGCGCCAGACCCGTCGCTCGTTGTCGTCGTCAGGGTCGCCCGGCGCGGGCGGGCCGGATCCGCCGCTCGTCGTCGCTGTCGTCGGGGCGAGCGCCTCGGGGTCGCGCGGATCCGCCGAGATGTGGGCGAGCGGGTGGTGTGCAGGCTGTGGCGGCGCTCAGGTGGCAGACCTGGCGGGCGCAGGCCACGACTCGAGCAGTCAGTCGTCGGTGCACGAACCGGCAGGCCCTGCGGAACAAAATTATTGGGGACGGGATGTCGGCCGCACGCAAGGATCGGGTGTGTCGTGCGGCGGTCGGTGTACGGGGCGGCGCCGCCGCCGGCGCGGCCGCGCAGGCGTAGCACGCCGCTCTCGTCGTCCAAATACGGCGACCGATGTTGTGGGCGGCTGTTGTGGGGCGGAGAGCGCCCGGCACGCAAACAGCTGAGCTTGGTGGCGAAGGCGTCGGTCGGTGCTTGCTTCGGCCACGGCTCGGCCCGGTCGAGATGGTGTCGCCGCATCTCGTCGTGTCGACGTCGACATCTGGGCTTCGTCCATCGCACAGAGCGCGCTGCGTCCGGTAGATACGCCGTACGAGCGGTGGTCGCGACGGTCGTCGCGGTCGTCTCACCGTCGCGGCGGGGGGCGCGCAGCTCGCTTTCGTTCCGCAGGTCGTCGTGCGGCCGTGTCACGACGGTGCGTGAGTCGGTCTGATGTACGTACTTCGTCGGCCGCGTCGCGTACTCGATTGGTGATGCGTGGGCGGCGCTGCTCAGCGAACAAAATCTTAAATCGCAGACCGCCGCGTGGTCGTCTTCACTTGCATCACACGACTTAAGCGACTCGACGGTTGTCGTGTCCGCGTCAGGACGGTAGCTGTGGGGTGAGCGGCATGCCTGCGTGTCTCGCAGGCGCCGGAACCACTCTCTCCACCGCGCAGCATGTTTGCCGTCGAGGTCGCCGTCAGCGGTGTTTTCAAATTTGGGCGCAGCAGGCGACGCGTAGCTGGTGTCGATCGGTCGCATCGTCCGAGTGGCGTAGGCCTCCTTCGACATCATTTCGGCGTCCACTTCTCGTTCCGGCGTGCGCAGCCGTTTTATTGCGCTGCCAGAACGTAGTGGCGTTGCTTCGACCCCCTCGCGCCAGAGTGGGCCAGCTTGCCGTCTATTGTCGTCATCGGTGCGGGCGCAGGTCGGCCGCAGCGTCCGCAGTGATGTCTCGTCCTCGCCACGTCCATTTTCGTCAAATATGCCGGGATCTTTGAGTCGGTCGAGCGAAAAGCCGGCGCTCGACAAAAGTCCGACAAAATGTATGGCGCCACGGCTCCCCCCGGTGCCGCCATGCACTACCCAGCCGAGAAGGGTATGAGAGGCGGCGGGCTCGTCGCGGTGTCGTCCACGTCGCAGCTCGTCGGTCAGTAGCAGGTGCCAGTTGTCTTGGCCCACCAAAATTTCTGGAACCGCGTCGGTGTAGCGCTCGATGGGCAGGTCGGCCAGATGCGAAAAGCGGCTGATATCTGCGACAGTTTGAGACGTCAGCTGCAGTTCGTTCATAGTACGAGCGTCACGTAGTTCGTGGCAGGGTCCAGATGGGCCTGACAATGTGAAGATGACGCGCCGCGACTCCTTGACCTTGACAGATGATGTGATTCCGCTAACGGTGAACTGCTCGCGGGCTCCTGACAAGCCGACCTGGTCAGCGAGCTCAGTCTTTATTAGCGAAACCGTGCTCCCGTCGTCCAACAGCGCGAACGTCCGCGCGCTTCCAGCCGGTCCATGGACGGTGACAGGAACAATCTTCAGTAATGCGCGGTCGCCACGTGCGTCCGCGCTCGCCACTACCTCTCGAGGTGTTTCGGTCGCGCCGGTCTCGGGTTTGCGCGATGATGAAGACGGCGGTAGGTGTAGCAGCGTATGATGGCGTCGGCCGCAGGAAGTCACGGAGCAGTTTTTCTTCGAACGACAGACACCTGAGCGATGACCTCGCCTCAGACATCGGAAACATACCCCTGCACTGCGGACGAACTCCCATTTTGCATCATTGTTCATTTGCTTGAATCTGTTACACGCTTGCAGCTCATGATCAGCGGATTTGCACTGCGGACAGGTATAGCAGTGTCGGTGGCGGTCGCGGTGGCAGCCATATGTACCGCTCGCGCCGGCGCTGTCCTCTTAACCGTTGCGCTGCGTTCCCTTGACGTCGGTGCGGGGGCGCGTGTAGTCGGTGCCGGGCGATCTTGACGGTCGACACGCCAGGCTAAAGCATAGTTGTCAGCTTGCACATTTAAAAAATCGCTTAGTTTCACTAGCTCGGGCGTTCGGTCGTCGCGCCGCCGAGCTGCATATTTCGTCCAGTCGTGCATTAACGGAACGATCTTACTTTTCACGGCCTTCACGATGTCGGTGCTTCTTAGTAGGTCCTCAGCGTCAAGGGCACGCAGCGCTGCAACGGTGTTCTTGATTTTACAGGCGAACACGTTGATTTGGCGGGGCACGTCGGTGAGCCGCGGCATGTCACGTAGCGACTGCAGCTCGTCGTCGGCGATATGCTCCGCACGTCCGAAGCGCTTTTCTAGTGCGGTCATAACTTCACTGGGATCACTTTTACCGATTAGCTGATACGAGACAGCTGTTCTGGCTTCACCGGTCAGGCATCGACGAAGACGAGACAGGTTCTCTGCCGGTGTGAATCGATGTTGTTGTTCGTCGTATGCGGCCTTGAAATACAGAAACTCGTTCGTGCCCCCACTATATTCCGGCAGCTTCGCAGCGTTGCGGTCAGGTCGTGTCGCCAGGGCGGTGATAGCTCGTGCCAGTTGAGCCATCTCCGTTCCGTCGCTGGAACCCGGATGGTGGTTGCCAGGTAGGTGGTCAGCGTGCGGCGGCAGTGCCGGTAGCGGCGGCAGCGTCGGTGGCTCACCGGCCGGCTTGCGCGGCTCCGTAGCGCTAACCCACTTCTCGGTACGGCGGGCGGCATCGTCAACAACGTCGGCTTGATCCACGTCAGAATCGTCACCATCTTCATCGATGTCGTCCAGCTGTGCTTGAAGTCGTTTCTGTATTATGTCCTTTTCTAACTCGGCCATTCGCGATAGGCGGTCACTCTCTAACTCGGCCACTCGCAGCAGTCGGGCACGTTCGATCTCGGCGCATTTCTCCGCCGCAGCTAGCTCCGCTTCACGTCTACGTCGGGCCACAGTCGACTTGGTGGTAGTGGTCGAACGTGTGGACCGTGCACGCGCCGGGACGGTCGTAGCCTCCGCACTGGTAGATGGCGGTGCGTCGTGGAGGGGCGGTGGTACCTGAGTGGCGGCTGTATCTTCCGACGGTGAGGCTGGAGGGCCGAGGACAACTCGTGGTGGCGGCGCCGACATGATGCCAGAGTCTTGAGGTGTTTCGTCAGATCTCGACTTGCCAGAACGTGTGCCGACCATCTTGAAAACGAACGTATGTTGCTTCGAACGATATGTCGAATCGAAGTGAAACTAAGAATTTCGTCGAATCGAAACTTAGAATGCGCTATTTATAGCGACTTGAAGTGTGCACTTAACGGTCTGTGCACGTACGCGGCCACGTCGGCGTGGGCCGGGCGCGAGCAGTGGGGCGAGATCGTACGGACGATCACGATCGCCGCAGAACACGCGACACGAACTAGCACGGCGGCGCGGCTGCGCACGCTCAACGCACGGGCGGCGCTCAACGGTCCCGACACGCGGTCGCACGCAAAGTCACGGGACTTGCGGCGCGCGGGCCCAGGCACACCGGTGAGGGCCTTAAAACGAACGCCGCTGCCTCGCGACGGGCAGGGGCAGCGGTCGCGATGTTGCACCACGCGGCGGCGTGCGGTGCAACGAAACGATACCACGCCACGCTACGGTGGCGGCGTGATATTCACACGTACTGGGCCGCGCGTCGGTTTGGCGGCCCAGGAGCCGACGAAGAAAACAGCGGACGGTACAGACAGGGCGGGCGGGCGTCTAAAAACGTCTTCTTTGCTTGAACGATGAAATATCTTGATTTGAAGCAGACCAAAATCTTGATTCGGCTCGAAGTCGACCAAAAATGTGAGCCCCGGGGTCATGCGAGCACCCGGCGGGCCCCCTTCGGTAGTGGACTGTATGGATTGAAACAACTGGCTTCAGTATTTCACTGCACCGGCTTCACTTCACCGCGCCGCGCCACTGTCTGCTTTTCTGTCTTGTTGCTGGTCCGCTGCTCTTCGTCGACTAAATGCTACGGCGCCTTGTCACCGTATTTATGCTCTCGTCGGCACCGTAGCGCAGCGGACCGTATCGCGGCGTGAAATGTGCACTGTGTGAGGAGAGTGCCCTATGGTGCCCATCTCTCCTCTCTTTCTTTGCAGACGCCAGTGGCGCGGGGGGAAATAAAAAACCGTTACAAAATCGTTTATTCAAAACGTCGTTATATACAATATTCGGCTCTTATATACAATAAAACGAACAACTTAAAAAAATTATATACACTCGTATAGTCAAAGCTCGCACTTCACTGATTTTACAGTTCGATGTTCGGTCCGTCGTTGACAATTATTTTTAATTATTTCGACATATGGTGACTTTGTTTATCGTGACTCATTCTCGCAATACGTAATGGGGTTACTATGTAGGTCAAATTTATTTTTATGTTTCTCTTTACTTGATATTAAATGTTTATATAATAATAATAAACATCTTTTATGCTGTTTGTGACCTAAATTTAAATTCTAAAGCGTAGTTTTCTGGGTTGTATTTTATTTTATTTTTATTATCTTAGGAAAACCAACAGCTATACAATACTTATAGTAAAACTTAATAAAAACAGGAAGCCAATTAGAGGAGGTTCTCACAGGTTGAGACAGAATTGTAAAATTACTTAGTCCAACGCCACAACAGCAGCTAACTGTTGCTGCTGTTGTCCAAAGTGCGTTGCTTAAAAAAATGTATGAATAAAGGGTCACCTATTTGAAACTGTTAAATTGCGTCATTCAAACAGGAATTGGCCAGTTAGCAAGTGCCTCGCCTTTGCGAAATCGGTATTGAATAGATCCAGATAATATTAAAATTATTGCTCGCATGCCATAGAAAAGAAGTACACCTGTAATTGCTCGATACAATAGGAATATGGAATGTATTGATTGAACGAAGACATCTAGCAGGTGCGTTCAAGGACAGCAGAGCTAAAAGCTGAGGACAGTCAATTTTGTTGGACGCAATTTTCAAAAGAAATAAAATATCGGCTATTTTGCAACGTTTTTTTAGTGGAAGGAGGTGATGTTTTCCGCAGAAGTAGTGGTACTTATCAGAACTGAAAACATCTTTTGTGCGATAGCATAAATGACGCAAAAAAAAACTGGATATTCTCAATTCGTGAAATGTTGTAACGTAATTAGGGTTCCAGACTTGAGATGCATACTCCAAATGGTTCCGAACAAAAGTAAAATATAAAATCTTAAGTTTATTAATATCTTAATCTGCTTGAAATCTTTTGAATCTGCTTGAATTCTTTCCAAATGTTTAACGCGCCTTCCCATATCAAACACACAATGCGAAAGAGTATTTTAACAGGTAGATTTAAGAAAATCAAACAAACAGATTTATGACAACACGTAAACACAAATACGTCGAATAACGAGTATTCGTGAGTCGAGTCAGTCGTGATAGCCCAAAGCGCAACGAACCTGTCTCAAATTTATAAGGCTATAGGGCCATGGTTCGAATCCGGGCGTGTACCAATGAGTTTTTCTGACAAGTACATAACTATCACTGACTCTGTGCCTCGGAGAGCACGTTAAGTAGTCGGTCCCGGACGCTGTCAATAGATGGCGGTCGTTACATTCCCCAACCCGCAGTGGAGCAGCGTGGTGGATTTAAACTCCAAGCCCCCCTCACCCTGGGGAGACCTAAGCCCCTGCTGTGGGGTAAAAAATGGGCTGGTGAAGAATGAGTATTAGTGGATGAGGATTCAGAATAAATTATATAATATTCAGTTATAGGTAAGTAGTAAAAATAAATATACTGTTTCATAACATACTTTTGGCATAAATATTTATATGTTGTAGCATATTTAATCCTAAGCAACCCTTAGTTTTAGCTATGGTTTTAGCACTTATTGTCTTGATTAAAAAGTGGTCACACTGGAAGCCAGCAATGTCATGGCAATTTCAAGCAAGCAATCACAGACCACTGCAGAACACAAGCAATGCTTCGTGATGTCAACTGACGTCAACCAACATCGTCATTATCGTCAATATACTGTATTATCTAATATCTATGATTATCAATGATTATCGTCAATTGGTGGGTGACGTGTGTACATAATATTTTCCTGACATTTCTCACACATTTCCTACAATTATTGTGATAGAGGTTTTTCTCATAGGTTAAACATTTAAATCTTAATGCTTATTCTGAACACGTTAACCTTAATTATACAATTAACGCTAGTTGTTTTTATATCTGTTATTTCTATGAATATAATTAAACATTTTGTTGGGAGTGTTAAGAAAATGGCTGTTCTTGCGCCTGCATTGTTTGTTAACCACGGTGGTGGCCCGTTACCTTTATTAGGAGACAAAGACCATGAAGGTTTAACAAGGTTTCTAAGAGACGACCTAAAAAAATATATAAATCTTCAAGAAATAAAAGCAATAATTTTAGTTACCGCCCATTGGGAAGAGAGTAAAGTTGCTATATCTTCGGGGAATCACCATGAATTATATTTCGATTACTATGGCTTTCCTTCAGAGTCATATAAATACAAATATGATGCACCAGGTGATCCTGAATTGGCTAAAAGAATACACGACACCTTGAAGAAAAGTGGTATCGACTCAAAGTTGGATCCCAGTCGTGGTTGGGATCATGGAGTTTTTGTTCCGATGATGTTAATCAACCCTGCAGCTGATATACCGATTATCCAAATATCTGTATTGAATAACCAAGATGCAGAGCAGCATTACAATATAGGAAAAGCCTTGAAAGAGTTTCGCAAAGAAGGTATCGCTTTGATCGGTTCCGGAATGTCATATCACAATATGAGAGAATTCAGGACTAATCGCAACTTTGGATCAGTTGTTAATAAAGAATTTGATGATTTTTTGAATGTTGCATGTACTTCTGACGATAAGAAACGGAAAGAGGCGCTGATGAATTGGAAAAACCAAAATGGTGCCTTGGAAGCTCACCCTCCTCGCGCCGCAGAACACTTTATGCCATTAATTGTGATTGCTGGTGCAGGAGGATCTGGTCCTGGCCAACTGATTTTTCATTGGGACATGAGTAAAACATTTCGATTGAGTGGTTTTATATGGAAAAATGAATAACAGAATGTTATAATAGCCATGGCTATGTATGTGTTGACATAAACTTCAGTTTTTTGAACATCTCAATAGCGTTGCCTTAAAGTGAAAACCTCATAGTCCAACTTAAAATTTATTAAATGATTATATGAATATTGATATATTTTTTTAACTTTTTGAAGCATTCTGGACATTAATATGTTATACCATAATAATATTAAAATTTACACAAATCTGTATAAATGGTATTTGTCTGAATGTAGTCAACATAAAGACCGTGTAGATCTTACCGAACTAAACAAAAAGCTAAAAAAACTTTAAACATGTTTTTCTTGGTAACCGTTATTTTGCGCCATCTGCACACTTCAAATTTTTTTTTAGTTCGGTAAGCTCTTCATGTTCTATAAGTTTGGACAACGTTCAGCTGAACATCCGGTAAAAGTAAATTTCTGAGGTTTTCACTGTAATAAGACTATATATATATAAGACTGTAATAAGGTATATTCTACTGCTTCTGCTGACACTTCTCTTTCCAATATGGTCCAGTCTTGTTTCCATGTTTAATCTTGTAAAAAATCCTGTATCAAGATTACTAGTATTTTCAGAATCAAAATTGCATTTTATTTACCATTTTCCATTAGAAATCTGCTTAAACTTTGAAATCTTGATCATTAAGTGGCTTATATTTCGAGTGGTTATTAGTATGCAGTCAAAAATATGTATTTTTCTAGTATAGGAAATGCCAAAATATTATTAAAGTATTTTTCTTTGAGAAAAATGTATAGAAAAACCAAATTTTTTTAGTATACTTAGGCATAAAAAAAAATTAAGTACCACACTTAGATACCAGACTTATCAAGATGAAGTGTTTCATATTTCAAATCTAAAATCTACATGAGTAGAATGACAGACTCAGTGATTAGACCATAAAGGATTAGACAGACCGTATATTATTGTCATTGTTTTAAACATTTTGTTAAATTACACATGAAATGTATTTCAGAATCTTTATTTTCTTTTCCAGTATGAATCCCACATGTGGATCACAAAATTATACTTCACCGTGAATATTTCAAAACATCAAGTGGTGTGTATTTGGTCTGCAGCGTATATTTTTTTGCTTATTTTTTTGTGGTCACAATCTGGTATCTATATGTATATTCATGGTATCACATAGACTTTTAACTTAACATGATCCAGTATGGATTTCCTTACAGTATAATTTTATTTTTTTCCATTTTACTCAAAATTTTTGTATCTATCCTACTTACGTTTATTTAGAATTTTTTGGAAAGGAATGCATGTATGTTTCCTTGATGTTTAACGTACTAATGAGTAAGCAATCATATTGTTTCATTGTTATATATTAGTAAGAACTAACATTTAGTTATATTGCAGCCAAAATGTTTTTTTTCTAATACTACCTATGTGATGTAATCAATTGAACACTTGTTTGTGGAGTGGCTATGACTTGATTGTTGCAGATTTATTGTTATAGTTTTTATTTAATTTTCTTGCTTAAATTATGGTTTCATTTAACACTAACTGGCAAATGGTTTGTTATTATTGAGCATCGAAAAGATTTTAGGTAGGTATAGTTCCAATCAAGCTTTATTGCGGATCTGAACAAAGGCACAAGTCACGCCGCAGTAACCAATATTAGGTGTAGCGGGACGCAGTGGAGTGAGGGGTATATGACTGTACCTGTGCAAGAACGCTTAAAGCGTTTTATTCCGATCCGCCATAGGGTTTGAGGCGAATTATTCATACTTATGAGAAAAATAAAAAAATTACTGGTCTTTATTGTCTTCTAATTAGCAGTTTCTTGTGCTTGAATGCCTTTCCCTACAGGATTATGATGGACAAATTCAGCTGACTTCATTCAGTTCTTTACATATGAACGGGAAACACACATATGAACGGGAAACACACAAGCAAGCAAATATTTTAGTTTCTGTTTGTTTATTCACAAATATTTCAGATAGAGACTGGGAGACAATAATATATTTCAAGAACAATTGTCATTCATTTAATGTAAGAACCTACATTAAAAAAACATTGGGACCAATTAAGTAATGAATAAAGTTGTTGATTATTGAATAAAACATTTTAGTTGTTTAAAACATTATTTTTTTTTTTTTCTACCTTCTAGACATCTGATCGATTGGCCAAATGGTTAGATAATCTAGCTGTTGGACCAAAGAGCGCGGTTTCGATTCCCGCTCAGAACAAAATGTGTGCATGAACATGTCTATTTGTTCAGAGTCTGGGTGTAAAAGCTTCTATATATGTATATATCATATAAAAAAAGAATATTTGTACCCCATAATACAAGCATAATATTTGCTTACTTTGGGACTAGATGGCGCTGTGTGGGATCTCCTAGATGTTATGATTATATTATTTTATTAATTAAGGAGACTAATTCAAGACATGTAAAAAAAAATTTCGTTTTTTTCGAGGGAGGCATCCTAGAATTTTTTTTTTATACCGATATTATCAGTTTAGAACGGTCGAAATATCAAACATCTATATTAGCTTGGTTTCGATATTTATATTGATGTATACAGGTGAGTAATTGAACAGGGGCCTCTATGCCAGCTACCCTAAACGTTGGAGATGGGAAATTTTGTTCTTAGAAATCCATGTCAAGTTTTTGAACCGTATTAAAATGGCATTCAAGGATTTTTTGAAAAACTCATTTTTTTGAAGATATTCACTATTTTCTCAAAAAAAAATTTTTTTCAGAAATGAATCCACCTTTGTTTATCAAACAAAAAGTTTTATGACAATTTTTTTTAATGTTACTGGAAACAGACGAAACTCGACGATTTATGTTCCTTCGATTACTGACTTATTTTCCTCAATGATAGTCGAGAATGTCCCATTTGAAAATGAAACAGTGAGCAGTTGCTGTTCTATTTTCAAAATCTAACAGACTGAACGACAGCCTGCCAAGAAAAGTGCAGGCCACTAATATTTTTTACTAAGTACCATTTATTTTCAAGGGCAAAAGTTCAAATTTAGAATGTTAAGTTTCCCGCTTTCTTTTATGTCATAATTTTTATTCATTGATTGATTTATTAACGAGTCCTGTATACCGATGTTAAATATTTCTTTCATCCCTATTTTTTCCGTGTCTAGGCACAAAAAATCATGGATGTAACGTACTACCTCAGAACTTACTACGTAGGTTCATGTCTGTAATACAAAAGTGAAGCTTTTGCGTTATGCATAAGGTTAATTTTAAATTGTAAACCGTAAGGAGTCAAAATGAGTTTGTAGGTGATAGCTACCGGTGAGTCCTTTTGTCCCTTTCTAACACTTGTCATTGGAAAATAATATTTCATCTACGGGCAGGACGTGGTATTTAGTATTTATATATCAGTCTCGGACAAATTATCACAATGGACAGTCATCTGCTTTTAGGCATGTCCCTTTTTTAAAAGTATTTGTATTATATGAATTAATTTTACAGTATTAGATGGTATTATTTTTGATTTTAATCATTATCATATACGAATAATATAGACCTGAGAAACGTTTTTTCTGGATAAGGAACTAATTTTTCAGCATTAAAAATGATGCCAAATACTTACGTATGAAATGACAAGACCGGGTCTTTTAATCCTCCTTTTGTTGTTCTTGACGAACAACACACAGCTGAAAACGACAATCTTCCAAAATTCCATCATAAAATTCAATAAAATACTATATCGCAATGTTTTGACCGACTAGTCGGTCAACACGATTACACTGACAGCCAATGTTGCCAAATGTGCGTCAACTATTTCAGTTACTCGTAACTAGACAGTGTGGGATGGACAAAGATACACGATTTCGCGTTGATACACTGACACAAAAGCGGGAACGCATTATGACTGTCCATTATAATAATTGGTCTTAGGTATCAGTTAAGCATTAATATTTATTTATTGATATTAGGTATGTCTTAACTTTTGGAAAATTTAATAGGACTTGGAAACTATTATAATTTTATTATGTTCACATTATGTATAATATATCGACATATCCGGTTTTGTTAAGCACCACTTTCAAGAAATAATTACTAAAAAATCTTATATTTGAAAATGAAAAGAAATAAAACAGTACTATAATTTGAACCATGTTTTCAATAGAAAACATAAAACTCAATAGACATAAATAAGTACATTAACCTCAATTCAATTTCCTTCCATATTAAAAAAATAAGTAATTTTATGTATCTAGCTGTGGTATAAGGTATAATATGTTATTTAGTAAAAATAATATTAAAATCTAATTTTTAATAATTTTTGAATTTTTTTTTGTATTTAGTGAATTTGAAAACATTCAAAAAACAAATTTATGTGAAACATTACTCTTTGCTTACCATTATGTCTATGGAAAAACACTACAAACAAAAAAAAGGAAGGCATCAAAAAATGGCGTCCGTGTAAATCGGTGTGAGTTGTCTCCACAGGTTGTCTTGTCTTGCTAAACACGGTTAAAATGCTTTGTTCTACGATTATAATAAAATAATGTGTTAAAAATCGCCGCGACTAAGCGAAATATATAAATAAGTTTTTTCATATACGTAAAAATCACAAAGATGTTATTACCCAGGTATTTGAAACTGTTCACACTTCCACCGTTTTCGCATTTTTTAAATATTATAAATCGAATTTAATAATATAGTTTTGTGTAATTTTCAAAAATGGACAAGAAAAATAAAAAGAAAACTGTCATAAAACGTAAAAGTGACGAGCCAAGTGAAAGTGACAAGAAGAAAATGGTGAACAGAGCTAAAGTCGAGGAGGAAAAATGTGAAAAGGTAATACATGATCATAATAGATCTAGACGTGTTATAGATTTGCGTAATAAATGCGTAATGGTGAAAATTCAGCAATTAAAAATATGTACGTATTACAAAGATATTACTTTCAATAATACATTTGAAACTAACAGGTTTCTTCTACAATGGTCAATTTCTGGATGGCTCATTACTTCGAACCGCTTCTTGTAAATGAATCTACCTAACCTAATCTTTATATCAATTTTAGAACTGGTGGACAATCAACCTACCTTGGCCGAATTTCGAATCAAACTAAAAACTTCTGGGTGGCTTGTTACATTATCTAATTATCAACTCTGAACAACAGATATCAAAACTGGTAGTTTTGGAAACCCAACGGGTCGGCTTTCCAATGCTGTCTGATGAAAATTGTGTTCAAAAGGTTAGGTTAGGGTCTGCTTGTGATAGAGGACCGAAGTGGAGCAGAGCGGCAAGCCACCAATAAGCCTTTTTTTTTTTTTCGCATTTCCTTAAAAAAATATTTACTGCATGAGCTTCCTACACCCCTCCTTATAAGCCTGATTAAATATTTTGTAACTTTTCAGCAGGCAACATTGGAAGCGCTGCCGTTCCCATGCGTGCTAGAGAAATATTGTAGTTTTATCGGCTGGGATTTAAAAAACCTATCACAGATAAAAATATTCCTGCTTATCTTTTTTAGGATTCCTGACCTAAAGGGTACCAACGAGAACCCTATTACTAAGGCTCTGCTGTCCATCTGTCACAGGGCTGTATCGTCTGAACCATAATAGGTAGACACTTGAAATTTTCAGTGTGTCCTACTATGCCAGCTATAACAACAAATAATAAAAGTAATATAAAGTTGTATATTAAAGGGCTCTCATACAAGTGTTTTTATTTTGACATTTTTCATAGTTGATGGTTATGAGGTCATTGCTTATAATTGAAATTTTCACCAAATATGTAGGTACTACCTACTATAGCTGCTGAATCTAGACACCCTATTCAAGAAATGTGTGTTTTGCTATAAAACTGATAATGCAATGTCCTCTCTGTGTATGTTCCGAACATTCAGATGAAATGACATTCATTTAAGCCACTTTCACAACGGAGTTCAGTGTCACGCTGTGAGGGCTCTTAAGTCAATTTTACTAATACACTTTTACTGGAAAGATTGTAAATATACAACAATTTTATTGTAACTGGTAGTTAATTTAGGAAAATTTAAATTGAATTTACACAGGTGGGAAGAATTATGGTTATTGGTTTTAGCCTTTTTGGTTATTTAACTTATTTTTTTTATGATAATATAAAAACTTACTAAAGACTAGTGTAGCAAAATAATGTTACTACATCCAGTCAGTAAAATTGTGAATTAATAAAATAATGCAATTATTAGAATTAGTAGAAATATAATTTCACTGATCTATCAATAATCTTACTGTGACATGCACATGGTCATGGTTTCAGGTGGAGGTGGTGAATCAAGTTGTGGAGGTACCGGTAGAACAGGGTCAGCAGATAGTCCACACAGGTCAATTGGTCGAAGGGAATTTCGAGCAGCCGGTAAAACATTATAACTTCTTGACTAGTATTATAAATACAAAAGCCTGACTCCTCCTTATAGGTATGTTTCTGTAGATATTTGCAATTTTTACAAAGAAGTAAACCAGCTTGGGAGTACCAAAGAAACCCAATTGATATGAAAGTTTAGAAGTAGCAAAAAGCGACTGCTCATACATCCCGTTAGTAGTGCATGCCATCGTTAGTCAGTAAATTTAATTATGCAGTGAAATATTGTAAAGACACGTCCAAAAACAAAAAAAACAACATAGAGGGGTGTAACTTTTCATGTGTAAATATGAAATTGTGTGGACACTTCCTCCCGCAAACGCGTCTCACGCGGGTGTCTCTAGGGGGGAGGCAGTGAGGAATGGCAATTGGAGCTTTCACATCATGTATGGAATGATATACTTAGTCAAGGTCATCCCTTTCATTCTTATATTTTCGTTCATTATGATGCAAGTACGGTAAGCTGCATATTCTAGTTGAGGTATTATAATAAACCAATGACTATAATAGCCAGCTTACTGAGTACGAGCACCATATGACGTTTTTCAATACATTTGCGATTAAAATTAGGTAGATACTTCAAATGTAATAATGGCGGGAGCTAAGTGCGCGAGCGGGTTGCTTTTCGCGGTTTACGCATGCGTTACAAACAGAATGCTCATCTGTGATTGGTACGAAGTAAAAAGGCCTAATACTGTAAAATACAATATTACGGTACAGGTTTCGATGTCATAAAGACCATATTAATAGCAAATGTATTGAAAAATATAATTTTTTAATTGCTAAAATTGTTTATCATTCTTAGGTTTTCGTCAACATGAAAGGAGAACCTGTCCAGCTAGGTCCCAACACCGTGATACTCTATGAGCAGAGTGGCAACCCCTCAAACTTTGCTTTCGGCGGCATGTGGACGATGGACTCTTCGGGACGTATCGTCATGGCTGAGACCATATATGATGTGAAAGGGGAGCCAGATGAAGAAAACAGCACATTTGTACAAAACACAACTGAAGTAAGTAACATGGATATATGATCATGCTCTTGTCGTGAACACGGAATAATCTAATAGTAACTTATTATAATAAGGTTTTCAATTATATACAAAAAAAAACACCTTTCCGCCCGCGGCTTTGCCCATGTGGACTCCACAGTTGTACCGGGACTCCTAAAGAGACTTGACGCGCCAGGATATTGCGCACAATCATGCACTTGTTTGAGCGGACGCACTATATTTATGCGTAGTGTGTATATAGTATTTGCTTTTATTCAGGAGCACATAGAAATATCAAGTTGAAATTAAAAGTCTATGGTTTCTTGGAGCCGTTAAAAAAATCAACCGCCCAAGTCAACGCAATTATTTATACAGCATATTTTGACACTTGCAAACAAATCAAAACCTATAGGGTATTTCCTGTTGACTTACAAAAATGAAATTTGACAAGGAGTAAAGTTCTCACATAATTAATTTGTAGTTAGGTAACACAAAAATTAATTAAATTGATATGTACGTTTAGGTAGTCAACTGACGGTGATTAGCCATAAATACGTTATGTAACAGTACGGAACCTTCGCCGCGCGAACGGACTCGCGCTTGGCTGGTTTTTTTCTATTTTTCCCAAAAATGTGTTTACTTTTTGTCAAAAAGTACGATATTTTTTTCTTATTAAATTTTAACAGATAGGTTAGCTGTAACCTGTCAGTATTAAATTGTTTTGTTCCAAAGAAGTATATATCTCACCCTCGCTTTATATTAAAAATCCCTAGTAAACTAGTAAACTCAAACTTTATGACGAATCGGAATACAACGCTATAAGCGTGTGCCTATGTTCACATCCGCCATAAAGTTTGATTGGAACTATACGTAGCTATGATGGTCTCGCGATTTTCGCGCGCGCTTCTTCCGACACCGCTATTTCATATTGGCCTCATACAATGTTTAAATCTAAAATTGTTCATAGTGTATAGTGTTGTCAACTTTGTTATCCTATGGTTATTGCCCGAATTGGCCGAGTGGTTAGAGTCTCTGCAAATCTAAGGGTCCCGAGTTCGATTCCCGCCCGGGATAAATATTTGTGTTCATGAACATGTCTATTTGTTCCGTGTGTTGTTGTATAACATCTATCAATATATTATAAAAAAACATAGTTATCTAGTAACCCATAATACTACCTTATTTTGGTACTATGTGGTGTTGTGTGGGATGTCCCAAGTTTGTTATTTTTATTGCAATATTTTAACAGCAAGTGGAAGAACAGACTAACACATACCAGCAGTACGAGTTGAGCAGCGGCGGTACGCAGGTGGATGGGCAACAGGAGTATGAAGTGGCGATCATCGAGAGCCAACCATCTGAAGCTGAAAGGTATGTTGTCTCGGTCTCAAAGTACAGGGGTTTATATAAAAAGCATGGAGCTATCAAATGTTTGTTACATCAAAACACGGTTGCCAATATTTAATTTGCATTTGCTTACTTTGAAACATAGCCGAGTAGTAGTGAGCTCGCTTCTCATTTAGAACGCTGTAGTTTGAATCCCAGGTCATGTACCAATGAGTTTTTTCTAACTTATGTACATAACTATCACTGACTCTGTGCCTCGGAGGGTACGTTAAGCCGTCGGCCCTGGTTGCCACCACTAGATGGCAAATGTTACAATCCACTAACACGCACTAGAGAAGTGTGGTGGATTAAGGTTCGAGTCCTCCCCCTCCCTTCCTCCCCCTTTGTACCAGAGACGGCCTAATCCCTTGCAGGGAGGCATTAATGGGTATGTTAGTCGCGCTACAAAAACAGTAATAGTTCCATGGTATAAAGTGAATTCACATCTGACAGGATCCAGTTGGTCCAGTTAAATATGGTTCAGTATGATGAAAAAGGTGTTTTATGTAAAGACGTAAAATGGCCGTTTTTTAGCGCATGCGCAGACGGATGTCTTTTTACGTATACCGTATTAGTTCGTGTATGTATACATTTTGAATATTTTTCCAAGAATTTAAATTGTGTACATTGTAGAAGTACGAATATTTGCTAACTTAATTTACTAAATTTTTTTTAGGTAAACTTGTAGGCAAGTTGTGTATTCGACGGACTTGTAGATTAATCTAAAATAGTATAATACGATAGAAGCGTCTGTGACAGCACTCTTAAGGTGTTTTAGCAAGCTTCAAAATGTGAAGTTAAAACGCCTGTCAGCAGGCGAAATCTTATTGAAAAATAGCAAAAATCGTAATTTTATTTCTAGCATATCGTAGACGATTTTAAGTACGCTAGAACTAAATCAAAATGGTATGTGACTAAAAAATATTGAATTTTGTTTTGAAATTTTACTTGAAAATATTATATTTATCAAAAAAAAAACATAAAAATTGACTTTATACGATAACAATTTATAACAATTATTTAAACAATTTATAAACAAAGTCATATTTGGTTGAAGAATATGGAAATTATAAGATATTAAAATTTTATCTCTCTCTCTCTTTCTTGCAAAACGATATTTAACATTATTTTAAATGGCCCGACGTCACAGCCAAGTACGCCGTGCGATGTTGCCATCTCTGTCCGACAGGACACTGAACATAGCTTTATTAATAATGACTTATTTTTTTAAATCATTTTACCTCCAACGGTTTTTTCTCCTAATAAATAAATAAATAATAAAATATTTTACTGTTTCAATATATTTAGAAACCTTTTTCATTTACAATAATTTAAATACAATAGTCATCATTCAAGATCTTATTCTGTATACTCTTTTTTTTTTTTTAAATATAAGAGTAGAATGGCGTTTTGTAAGGTTGGCAACACCGATTCCGCTCCATATCATCACACGCCCGTTCGTCATATTCAATTGACATTTGCTCTTTGTTTTTTTGCAGAGTATATCGTTCTGTATTTCGAACGATTCGAAGTTTTCGAAAGCCCTTAAAACCTGCCCATTTGTTGATAACGAACCCATAATATTCCTCTACGCGCGTAAAATTATCGAGCTGTTCTACCAACAGGTCGGTGTCTGACCCTTCAGTCATCACGAATGAGGAGCAGCTGGTGGCGACTGGAGCTGGCGCTGTGCGTTGGCTCAACCAGAAATACGATTTCGTTGTGCGGAAATTGCAGCATAACTATGGTAGGTTAGCGACAAAGTTCACTAAATTCATTAATAATTAGTAACTAGCATATAAGGTTAGAAAAATTAACAAAGATTTCTGTTATCCGTCGATCATGGTTTCATTACAACCATAGTCAGTTCGAAAAACGTATAATAAAAAAATAAGCGTTACTTCGGTCAGAAAAAAAATCTGAGTTACTCCCTAGTCGCGCCTAAAGAAGTTTTACTTCAAAAAAAATAGCAAAGTGTTATTAACATATTAGTGTTGCAATAAATGAAATAAATTAAAAAAATTAAGAATTTCGAGAAAATCAACCACTCACATTGGTTTTTTGGTTGCCGCACCCACAATTTATATGATATGATTCTGATTGTTAAACGTTAATAATAAGTTATTAAAGTGACTACAATATAGATCACCAATTGGTAGGTACAACCTGTGTATGGTTCCCATGGTAAGACTTGGGTACGTTCTCTTAAATTTCAAAATTAAATCGCCAAAATAGCTGCAAGTTGATATATTGAATACCTTCTAACGTGTCTTCAGTTTATTACCTATTACATTATACGAATGTTTTATTTCTTTGTCATTGTTTGCAGACGCTGGAGTGAAGCTGTTGCATTCTCCATCCGGTTGCATCCAGTGCGTGTACCTGACAACGCCGAGCATGCAGCTGGCCTTCAACGCGGTGCCGCAGTTCTTGTGTATCGAGACTGGTACGTTGCTGTTGCTGAATACGAGTGTGTTGGCCATATTCGCTTAATCACACTGTCGTGACATTACATGTTGGTCGTTCATTAATTAACTGCCAGCCAGAATAGAAAAATATACAATTAAAATTTCTGGGTGTAAAATATCTATATATTATAAAGGATAGTTTATGTATGAATATCAGTTATAGTTCCAATCAAATTTTATGGCGGATCTCAATATAATGCTATATGCATGCTTGCGCAGGTTGAGTTATATGCCCCTCGCTCCACTGCGTCCCGCTACACCTGAAAACTGGTTACTGCGACGCGACTTGTGCCTATGTTCACATCCGCCATAAAGGTTGATTGGAACTGTATCTGGCAGTCATAATACAAGCTTTGCTTAGTTTGGGACTAGATGGCGCTGTGTGGCATGTCCGAGATATTATTATTATATGATAAAGGGTGCTTTCGATTCGTATCAAATAAATGACACTTTTGCCAGTTTTTTTGTCATCATTTTATTTACAAACTATTTTTGTATTCTAGGAATAGAATTCAACAGTACGATACCGATCGTGGGCGGCGGTACCAGCCCTAGCGTAAAACACAACATAACCCTTTTCTTAGCCGAGGACGGCAACGGAAAGTCGGTGATTGTCAGTGCAGGTTAGTCACCAGCCTGGTTCGGTGTGTCAGATTTTGCCATAGTGCGTTTCCAGATTATATTCAGTGCACTAATACCACTAGCCCATTAATCCCCCTGCAGGGGCTTAGGCCTCTCCTTGTGATGTGATGTTGCTTGGAGCTTAATCCACCACGCTGCTCCAGTGCAGGTTGGTGGATTTTAACGACCGCCATCTATTGGTAGCAACTGGAACCGACAGCTCAACGTGCTCTCCGAGGCACAGAATCAGTGATAGTTATGTACTTAAGTCAGAAGTAACTCATCGACGTACCAATCTGGGATTCGAACCACGGCCTTCTGAACAAGAAGCGGGCTCGCTACCACTCAGCTATCACGACATGCTAAGGCATATTAAAAACGTACATCATGTTGTTTGCCACCATGGGGTTATTGTGAACTAGAAAGGTCCTTTTAGATTTCGAAATTCCGTTAGTTTCTAGTGGTATGTAAAAAAATGGGATATTTATTAACGGTCTAAACTATGAAACTGACAGACAGATGGACGAAACAGCAAGGCTGCTTTTAGGGAAACAAGTATTTCATCTTTAAGTGTTATATTTTAAATCACAGAATATAGATAGACGTTAGAAGTGTCTGACTGTCTTTCAAAAGCGAATCTAAAAAAATTTATTCCAGGTATATCGGCCCTGATTGGCGAGGAGTTGTCGTGGCTGCTTGACACTTTCAAATCCTGCAACCCCGCCTGGAGGCAGGTCCGATGCGTCGTGGCAGACCCTACCAAAAGTCAACAGGTGAAATTATATTTTCGTGGAGATTTCATATGGATCCGTTTTTAAAATCCATTATACTTAATATGAATAATTTTAGTTATAAATAAAGTAAAGTATGTAAGTAAATGTATGAAAAATGTAAATACAGCATCCTCATTTTCTTAAAAAAAAAAAACTTTAATTGTAAAATGTGTTGACAAAAATAACTACATTTCTGACCAATCACATGACTGACCGATTGGCCGAGTGGTTAGAGACCCTAACTGCGGAGCCAAGGGTCGCGGGTTCGATTCCCGCCCGGAACGAATATTTGTGTACATGAACATGTTTATTTGTTCCGTCTCAGAGTGTAAAAGCGTATATGTATATATATAATAATAAAAAAAATATTTTAGTATGTTTACCAGTTGCCTAGTACGCCATAATCTGTCATCTGTCCCTGTATTTTTTTTCCAAAACGATATTTAACATTATTTTAAATGGCCTGACGTCACTGGTATGTATGCCGTGTGGTATACTCAACTCGACTCAAAATCATTTATTCAAGTAGGAACATTAAGTTCATTTTCGAACCTCAAAATTACAGAATACAATATTACATAACCCATAAAACGAAACCATAAACACAAAAGTCCTAACAAAATCACACAGACATACAAATCAAATAAGAATAACAGTGGCTTAGATTTACTACAGCCACAACACTTGACATTAATGAACTCCTGCACTGTGTAGTAACCTTTCTGCAATAGAGTTTTCTTTATAATATCTTATAAAATGATCAAGTGATAAGTTTGAAATCTCCGCAGGAATTTTATTATAAAAGTGCACGCTCTGACTAACAAAAGATTTATTAATTCTCTAGTCTACTATGTGGATCAACAATTTTATCTTTGCTTCGTAGGCCAATACTATGCAAATCACTTTACATATTGCCCTCTCTGTCTAACAAGGCATTTTAAATATTCATAACTTTGTTAATAATGATTTATTTTGAAAAAATTCTTTCCCTGTTACGATATATTTAGAAAACTCCTTCATATAAAATAATGTAAATAAAACTATCAAATGGTCTATTCAAGGTAATCGATGTAGGGACTTCGATGCTAATTAAGCAGTTTTAGGACTGTGGTAGAAGTGGAGCGGGACGAACCGAGAAACGCTCTCGTTTCCACATTGGCGATTGGACAGGCGAATAGGTACATAAACGTTGGCAGTTTGCGTTGACCAAAAGAACACACGCACGTCTTATTTCCACCAGAGTCCTTCAGACCGCAAGATCTGTTTAAAGTTTGTAAATATTTAAAGAATTCGAAGTCTGATGCTAATACTCAATTTACAGACGGTACGCTCAGCGTTCCCAGGCGCACACGTCACCTGTTCCGTATGGCAGGCTGCCAGGGCAGCCGCGAGGCATTGTCACGATACTCTTAGGAGAGAAGGAGACACCGCAACATCAGCAGGCTTGACGGTGGATGAACTGGCAGCCAGGTGTAAGGCTTATGCCCTTGCGTTGTTGCGGGGCGAGCATACGGCTGGACAGTTGCAGGTTGGTGGTGTACTTACTCCTTGCCTCCTATCAAGCTAACTTTCTCATTTTGTGTGTAGTGGGAATGAGTTATCACCCCGCCTATCAACTGTGAACTTTAGAGCGTCCCGCAATCGTTACATGTTAACAAAATATTGCAATTTCGTTTTACGTTTAATATGAATTGTGTTGGACTTTATATTAATGTTTCTGACATCCAAAAAATTTATTAAATGTATTTATTTTAAATAAAAATAATTAGATTTAAATGAATATGTTGTGTTTCAAAATTTTTGAAAATTAGGGGAGGACAGATTTAATTTCGTCATACTTAAAGTGAAAACCATTAAATTTATTATTAGGCTTTATGGTTAGAAATTCAGAAAGGCGTGTTTTAGCATTCATAGAAATTTTACCCTTTAGAGAGAAAACAGATCATATTGGTAATCTTTTAGTTGGATATTAAAAGTTATATGGTTAAGTGTTTGTATAAAATTGTTAAATGCCTTAACCTTTTAACTTGCCATCAATCATTATCAATCTATTGTCTCTGTTAATTAAAGGGCTCGTGTTCTTCAATCTGACCAAATTCGGTTAATGTGTAGTGTATATGTGAATAAATGCTAACACAAAAGTGACATCCATGCGAGCGAAGCCGCTATTGTTGTTAAAAAAATACTTTTCAATTGGTAAGAGATGGGTAAGGACGATGTTAGTTCGTATCTTGTACTGATTTTAGATTTAAACATTTTGGAGCTTCAAATGTATTTTGTATTAAGGGTGTACAGTCAGCCTCGATACGAAGTCACGCGTGACAGCGCGTCTTTTCTAAAAAGACATGACGTTTTGCGATAGGTGCTCCGTCGCGGTATAGTGGGCGCGGGAGCCGCCGCGACGCGCGTATGGGAGACCGTGTCGCGGTTCGGCGGAGCGATCTCCAAACTGGACAGCTGGCTCGAGGCCGAAAACTACACCAATATATTGCACAAGGTATGATTAAAACAAAACAACCCAACTGCAAAATTTACATAACTGGAAAGACAATAGTAGATTATTACATAAGGGATGAAAGGGTTCGATTTAGGCACGAGATGGTTTGGCGCACGACCGTAACGAGGGCCCTAATAGTTCGAGTGACTAAATAGGTCCCTTTCACCCGAGGTAAACATTCTACTTTTCATTACGAATATGAGGAAAGTTGGAAAAAAAAACATGTTAAATCCATATCTGAATATGATGGACTCATTTTATACTAATATCTGTATATATAAATAATTAGCACTCGCCAAAACAACTGAAGATCGAATTGCCACTTTTTAGCATCTGTTTTTTTCTTTTACTGTCGCATTCTACCAGCCAGTACTTTTTATCATTGATTATGGTTAATTTTGAGCTCCAATCTATATAAATTAAATAATTTAGTTAAAAGTAAATTAAAAGTATTAAGTCATATTACAAAATTGTTGATAATGTTTTTTTAATACAATTTTACGCCGCGATTCAACAGAGTTGTATAAAAGTTGGGACATGACTTGCATAGTTTAAAAAAAAAAAAATTGACAGCAGGGGAAATTGTTTCCCAGGAACGAAAAGTACTATTTTCATCCCTCTGTTCAAGTAACTTCAAGCATACTATCAGAGTATGAGTAATGGAAAAGTAATTAACTGAAGAAAAAAAACAAAACATCGAGCCGTTTAGCCTAGTGGGTCCCTGCCTACGAAGCTGGAGGTCCCGAGTTCGAATCCCAGATCGGGTCAGTATTTATATGATCAATATTGATACTGGTACCGGGTGTTGGTATGTGGTGTCTTCGCTTGGTACCTAAAACACTAGCTATTGCTTAGTTTGGGGCCTAGACGTTGTTATGATGTATACATATGTTATGTTTAGGCTACATACAGGTCGTGTCAAAGAAATATCTAAGATACATACACTCAAAAAAACATTACCCTCCACAGTCAGGTAAAAAATTAAAAGCTGATACCGTGACAATTTTTCGATTCCGTTGAATGCGAATAGAACATAATCAAAATATTCTATGAAAGAATATTTTGCAGAAACTATGCATTCTTTTAATTTGATGGAATGAGTATTGGAAGTTGAGGCGTAAAAAGGTTGTATACTTATAATCTCATATATAATTAGAAAAAAGTTTTAAAAGTCTCACTTTGTTTTTAGGGTTTCATGCTTGAAAAGGAAAAAAAAACCTTATTTGAAAGAACTGAAATGGTGACAATTTTTCAACAATATTGTTATAAAGAAATAGTTATAAATCCTAAAAAAAAATGTCTTGTAATTAATGTACTTCAAAGGGGATTTATTTTGGTCGCTCTCCCTCCGCTGGTGAGATTTAAACAGTTCCTCGCTTCACTATATCTAAATCACATGTAAGATTCGTGAAAAGGTTTCCTTTCCTATGCTATTTAAAATGTTGTTATTAAATAATTGGTAACAATTTCGAAATTTTGTGTGAGACGGTCATATCAAATCGGTCGAGCGAATCTCACCACGAAGGAGATGGGTCCTTCGTGGTGAGATTTGCTCCCCTACACATTTGAGCTCAAGTAATTGATTGATTGATGATGTTTTTGCCAATTGCCTGTTTACAGTTGGGGTCTAGCGTTTTGTAAGACTTTGACGTATCTATAATAATAATTGATATATGACATTTCCCCATTACTAATTTAAGGGCCTGGAGCGACTTGTCACCAAGTTTCAAACACTGGTACGCACCACGATGCAGCCAGATGAATTCGTGGCTCTGTTCTTTAATGTCGCCAATCAGCTTGAAGAGGAGAGACGGAGTTACGCTCTCAACAGGTTAAGGGTGAGTTGTTCTGGATTTTTTAAACTAGAAGTTTCGACACCACACATCCATCAGAAGACGCAACCGTCTCCGCTCGGGGTCCGTTGTGTGATTTGAAACTAGAAATCATCATCATCATCAGCCCATTTTTACCCCACTGCAGGGGCTTAGGCCTCCCCCAGGGTGAGGAGGGGGGCTTGGAGCTTAAGGCCACCACGCTGCTCCACTGCGGGTTGGGAACTGTAACGACCGCCATCTATTGACAGCGCGATATGTCGTGATAGCCCAGAGCGCAACGAACCTGTCTCAAATTTATAAGGCCATGGTTCGAATCCGGGCGTGTACCAATGAGTTTTTCTGACTTAAATACACAATATCACTGACACCGTGCTTCGGAGGGCACGTTAAGCAGTCGGTCCCGGACGCTGTCAAAAAACTAGAAATACGTGCTTACAAAAATATCTTTACACACTAAATATAAAATGATAGGAAGTTATAATAGAGTAAAATAGGATTTTCTGTTCACATGCAAGTCACATATAGAGAAAATTGAAATTCGCGCGGTAATTAAATATCTGTTTAAAAAATTTTCTGACAGAGCAGGTAAATCGAGGCTTGCGAGGAATATTAGTCGTGATAGTGATTGTCGTGTCGTGATAGCCCAGAATGCAACGAACCTGTCTCAAATTTATAAGGCCCCATAGGGCCATGGTTGGAATCCGGGCGTGTACCAATGAGTTTTTCTGATTTAAGTACATTAACTATCACTGACTCCGTGCCTAGGAGAGCACATTAAGCAGTCGGTCCCGGACGCTGTCAATAGATGGCGGTCGTTACAATCCCCAATCTGCAGTGGAGTAGCGTGGTAGATTTAAGCTCCAAACCCCCTCCTCACCCTGGGGAAGGCCTAAGCCCCTGCAGTGGGGTAAAATGGGCTGATGATGATGATGATCCCATCAAAAACAATACTTGTCAAAAAAACCAAGTCTCGCAACTCAGTTGTTCTGCGGTAAAAAGAAATGAGATCCATGTAATACCAAGTCGGTTATTAATTTATTCGGTTATAAATATATTGAGACTTGGCCATCGCCTGAAAACACGTGTAAATTCAATCGCCTGAAAACACATGTAAATTCAATTATTTAGTGCGATGGCCAAGTCTCAATATATTTATAACCGAATAAATTAATAACCGACTTGGTATTACATGGATCTCATTTCTTTTTACCGCAGAACAACTGAGTTGCGAGACTTGGTTTTTTTGACAAGTATTGTTTTTGATGGGATCTCATTTCTTTTTGTATTTTGTAGACAGTTCTACTTTTTTCCTTTTCGGTACCTTCTACTTATTGTATATATGTATATCTATATGTATATAGTTTTTCTAATATATATTATACAACCTTACGCACTCGTAATAAGTACGAATACGCACGTAGGTACGTTTTTTGCATTAAAAAATAATTTAATACACGTGTTTTCATGACGGGAATACCCATTTTTTGCTCGATTTGGCAGGGGCACTACCATGCGCCTATATTTATATGGGACTAGCTTAAACCCGCGGCTTCGCACGCAATATAATAATAACTGCCGTAATAATACATCGTTACGAATAAAGCCAATATTGAAAAATTTAACTGAAGACTTGGCTGTATGGGCTTAATTTTTTTTTTGCGGTCTTTTCTAGATTTTTTAGTTTTTCCTTGATTCATACACCAAACACTACTTATATTCCAAATTTGAAGCTTCTAGGTCTGCTAGAAGTGCCTTAGAATTTTGATGATCGGTGAGTCAGTGAGTGACAAAATTAAGAAATTTGACCCGTTATAATTTCTTAAAAATACTGGTTCAAATTAAAAATATACGTGTAATATGCTTATATAATATGCCTGCATGGTTACTGAAAATTTCAGTCTTCTAGTTTTATCCACAACGAAGTTACAGGGGGTCGAAAATGGTCTGAATTGCTTCGAGAAAAGGATGGTACGGCCCTGACGCTTTTTCGCTCGACTTGGTGGGGGCACGGCCGTGCCCCCAGATGAGGAATATTAGGGGTTAATGAAGCTCCTCCATATTAAAAAGTTGCTCATTGGTGTGCTGAGTTGAAGCGAGGAAGAACTTGCGCCAACGACGACCCACGTTCGGAGCGCCCTACGACGGCGACAACCGAACGAATTATTAAAAACGGAAATGAAATTGTTTTGGCGGATCGTCGATCGTATAGATTCTCGTCGTGCCTGGGCGTAAAATATCTATATGTCGGATAGCGGTCAGGATGGTCACTTTGATTAGACGTTTATTTGAACAATTACTCTAATCCTATAAATTTAACTATCACAATAAACATTACTGCAAATTATAGACACTACTATCCTTAACTCTCACAGGCTTACAACCCTACTCTACTCGTATCTATCATTACACAGTAACACAGACAAGTCAACCTTATAGACCACGCTTTGACGGGGAGTAGCATTCGCCAAGGCTATGTAGTGACACTACATAACTACGTCACTAGTGAGCCGTCAGTTGGAAGCACGTCGGAAGCCATTAAATTATCAATTTTGAACGAGCCAATGAAAACTAGCCGACCTCTCCCCGCACCCCGCCACTTTTTGACGATTTCGTTTTCGTACTGACGTTTATTAAAGCGTGGTCTATAGGTTGACTGGTCTGTGCACAGTAATAATCTTCAAAATTGTAAATACGATTAAAATTATTAAAACGATGCGTAACTGATCCCGGGACACGACCACCTCCCGCCACGCACTGAGCTCTCTCCCCTCGTGCTTTGGCCTTGGCCTTGGGTCTCGTATATTTATCGCCTTTTTGCGATGTACATACATACGCCTATGCCCGATTCCACTCGAATATGGCAATACCTCACAGGGTTGCTACCCGGTAAGTCATAATCGACGCATTATATAATAATTCACTATTAAAACAGGCGCGCTGCGACATATATATGTATGTATTATAAAGAATATTTAAGTATGTATATCAGTTGTCTGGTACCCATAATACAAGCTTTGCTTAGTTTGAGACTAGATGACGTTGTGCGGGGATGTCACAGGTATTTTTTATTATTATTATTTAAATATTTTTTTAACATAAAGATAATATACAGCCCATTACCAACAATTTTGATCGATCGTTTAACGTCAACACTGAACGGCACGCGGACGGCTCGGCAGCATATGTCGAGAGTGAAAATGGCTGCCAGCAAATAATAAAATTAAATTGGCATGTCTTTTGGTCACACCTATTAAGAACAATTTGATCAAATTATATACACCACATCTCAAAACCTTATACGCGAATGTAGTCATAGACACTGCTCTAAATGTTTTTTTTTTTTTTTTAATACAGGACACGGAATCTTTGAAGCAATCGCCGACGGACACGATAACGCAATACGCCTACAATTTGATGAGCCACCAGACGAAATTGGCACAGAAATGTCTAGACGACCGCGCCGGCAGGTATGTAGAGTTTAAATCTAATATAGAGCCTTAAGAGGAGAGGATAACCACGTAGAAAGAACACGTCACACAGTTTAACCATTGAATTAAGTGCTTTTATATACCACCAAATGTTTCGTTCGTTCCACACATATGACGACCGCTTGGCCTAGTGGGTAGCGACCCTGCTTACGAAGTTGGGGGTCCTAAGTTCGATTCCCAGGTCGGGTCAGTATTTATATGATAAATATTGATACCGGTACCGGGTCTTGGTTGTTATATGTATGTGTTGTCTTCGCTTGGTATCCAAAACACAAGCTAATGCTTAGTTTGGGGCCAAGATGTTGTTGTGATGTAAACATTATTATTACATATGTACATATACACATTCTAACTTACACTTCACTTCCCTTCATCAGCCCATTTTTACCCCACTGCAGGGGCTTAGGCCTCCCACAGGGTGAGGAGGGGGGCTTGGAGCTTAAATCCATCACGCTGCTCCACTGCGGGTTGGGGAATGTAACGACCGCCATCTATTGACAATGTCCGGGACCGACTGCTTAACGTGCTCTCCGAGGCACGGAGTCAGTGATAGTTATGTACTTAAGTCAGAAAAACTCATTTGTACACGCCCGGATTCGAACCATGGCCCTATGGTGCCTTATAAATTGAGTCAGGTTTGTTGCGCTTTGAGCTATCACGACACTCTAACTTACATATAACTACATATGCACTTACACATACACAATCCCACATAGAATATATCTCTTATATCTTTTACTAGCTACTGCTTACGGCTTTGCCCGCGCGGACTGACGTTACCCCCTTGTAGTCGTTTTCCTCTCTCACCACAGTTCTCATTCCCTTTCACACTTTCACTTTCATCTAACTCATGCTTCCGTCTCTCTGTTATAACACGTACTGATTGTTTCCCGCTCTCATTTCCAGTCGCCAGTCCCACTCCCACTCATTACCATTTCACACATATATCCTATAATGTCACGCCCCGGTTCCGCACGGCCACTTCTCTCCCCTTCCCCACCCTAAGCTTCCCACCTTCCCCGCCCTTTTCGATCTATGTTCGGAGCGTCCTAGAATACGCATCAACAGTTTGGAATCCGCAATACGATAGTTATATAAACAAAATTGAAAAAATACAAAACAAATTCCAAAAATACACAAATTTTAGGTTTAGAACTATTGAAACGGATGCCACCAAACACGTTAATTTACAAAGCCTAAGATTACGATGTGATTTTATAGATCTGACATTTCTTTTTAAAATTATCAATGGTCACGTGGATTCACCTGTTCTGCTGTTGAGTATTTCATTTCGTTGCCCAAACCGACTGAGTCTCCATTGTAAAGATTTATTTTATTTTTCTACCTCACGCACCTACTATGCTAGAAACTCGTTCATCAGACATGCGTGCGAGCAGTATAATAAGAATTTTTCTAACTTTGATTCGTTTAATATCAGCTTTTCTCAGTTGAAGCATTCGCTGAGACAGGCTGATTCCATGTAAATTTTCGAGGAAAATAATAGTATAGTTCCAATCAAACTTAATGGCGGATCGGAATACAACGCTCTATGTATGCTTGCGCAGGTTCAGTCATATGCCCCTCGCTCCACTGCGTCCCGCTACACCTAAAACTGGTTACTGCGACGCGACTTGTGCCTATGTTCACATCCGCCATAAAGGTTGATTGGAACTATACTGCTGACCTACTCCTGTAAATTAGTCTAATATCGTTAATCTACTTATTTTATAGGTATTACATTTATTAATTTATTTATCTTGTGGCTCTCAATACTATTATAAACTGTACTGTATTATAATAATATCTGGGATATCCCACACAGCGCCATCTAGTCTCAAAGTAAGCAAGTATTATGCTTGTGTTATGGGGTACTAGACGACTGATATATACTTAAATATTCTTTTTTTTATAATGTATACATATATAGATACTTTTACACCCAGACACGGAACAAATAGACATGTTCATGTACACAAATATTTGTCACGGGCGGGGATCGAACTCGCGACCCTCGGCTCCGCAGTTAGGGTCTCTAAGCACTCGGCCAACTGGTCAGTCATATATTATGTTTGGTTCTTGATTTAATCAATATCGTTGGTTTGACATGTGTCTACTAATTTATTTGCTCTGTATTGAGTCGTTATCGTTTTCATTGTTATGCTTTTTTCTTTACTTTATCTGTGGAAACAGTAGGTCTATTTTTACTCTGTATTAGTTTTGTCTTACTCATATTTTTTTTGTACCATTTGTTTCATGAATAAATAAATAAATAATTACTGTGTTACTATATGTATCATGAAAATCGAAAGGTAAGAAACGAAATAAAAAATAAATGTACTTGAATTATTTTCTGTAATAATTTTTTATTTTTATCTATTGGTACCAAAATAAAAATCAGAGTTAATATTATTATTTTCTTTACTATTATACTATAATGTTTTTTTTTTTATCAAACTAGACAGAGCGTGTGTTATGGGTACTAGACAACTGATCTATTATTACTTAGATCTACTTAGATATTTTTATTTTACACCCAGCCGCTAACAATACCTGGGACATCCTACACGGAGCGCCATCTAGTTCGAAACTAAGCAAAGCTTGTATTATCAGACAACTGATATACGCACTTAAATGTGCTTTATAACATACATATATAGATACTTTTTACACCCAGAAACGGTACAAATAGGCATGTTCATACACACAAATGTCTGTCCCGGGCGGTAATCGAACACGCGACCTTTGGTACTGCAGCTAGGGTTTCTCAGTTATGTTATGGTACTTGTTGAACACGCAAACGTCAGGTACATGTTCTTTGGACGAGTTTTATGTAATGTATTCTTCTGTGATAGGCGCAACGGAACGGCCGCCATCTGCAAGTACGGTACGTCGACTCAGGAGTGCTCCTGCTTATTCAGCAAAGTTTTCCGACTTCCCTGCAGACATATTTTGATGCTGACGACGGAGCTCAAGGTTAGATAATTAAATAGTAAAAATTGTTTCTTTGGCATCACAAAATGAATACAGAAAGTGAGAAAAAAGACGACCAACTTTAAAAGATAAACAAATTTACTGCAAAACGTAAAACTGAATCTATCGGTACCAAAACTAGGTACACCCCGACCACTGAATCACGTTTCAAAAGGGATTAATACCATTTTTTGTTTTAAAACGCGGCGATTTTACTATATTCGGTTATATTCATGTCGCGCGTTATGTTTCAAACACGTAAAAAAATATTTCATAACGTTAAATACAAAAAAATATATTTAATTCAACATCCATTTATTATTCGTCTTTCTTCGGCGGGTGCTCGTTGACGCGGCGATACCTAGCGATAGACGATAACTAGCACACTCATCTAGGTTAACAACGGTTTGTAGACTAAAGGTACTATGCCGGATTTCATATGATAGTCATTATTTGGAATGAACATGTCGACTTAAAAAAGTATTCTCCCGAAGACGATCCCGGCATTGGAGTCGAGAAAGTAAGTAAAGGTGGATGCAGAAGCGTACCAATCGGAGGGCACCGCAAATAACAGCCATCACATCTCGCTTTTACAGTCATGAAGTAATGTTTTTTTTTAATACATTTGCTGTTAATACTAGGCCTTTTTACTTTACACCAATCACAAATGATCATTCTGTTTGTGACGCATGCGTAAACCGCGAAAAGCAACCCGCTCGCGCTCTTAGCTCCCGCCGTTATTACGCTTGAAGTATCTACGTAATTTTAATCACAAATGTATTTAAAAACGTCGTATGATGCTCGTACTCAGTAAGCTGGCTATTATAGTCATCGGTTTATTATAAGCACTCGGCTTGGCCTCGTGTCTATTAACACCTTGACTATAATATGCGGCTTACCGTACTTGCATCATAATATACTTATTATGTGTTGAACATTTTATACTTAACCTGGCTTAAACTAATGTCAAAATTTTAAAACATTTTAAATTTAAATAAAGAAAATCATATATATTTAAATAAAATAAACAGGGAGGAGTTTCTTGCCAATTCTTCTCCTTCTAGTTTTTCGGACTGGCGCCTAATCAATTTATTTTGACTTTCAATGAACTTGTGTAAACATCTTATATTAAATATATTTTTTTTAAAATTTATGTTGATATACGCGCATGCGCAATAATATCGTGCGACATGATTTTCCAGGTAAAAACGCACATCCCTTTCGAGCCACGTTGGACTGTCCAGCACTGTCTCTTTGGCTGCGAGAACGCAACCCTCACCACTACCGCTAACTCTGCAGGTATTGTTTTTTTCTTTTGAGTTTTTTTTTTATTTATGCCATATAAATGATATAGCAGGGTACCATATAGATTGTCGACAAACGCCTAAACGCGGCAACATATGGATAGATAGTTGACTGACCGGTTGACCTTGTGTTCGAAGACCCTTACTGCGGAGCCGAGGGTCGCGCGTTCGATTCCTACCCGGGACAAATATTTGTGTGCATGGACATATCTATTTGTTTGGAGTCTGGATGTAAAAGTATCTATATATGTATATGTTATAAAGAATATTTAAGTATGTAAATCAGTTGTCTAGTGACCCATAACACAAGCATAATCCTTGCTTACTTTGGGAATAAATGGCGCTGTGTGGGATGTCCTAGGTATTATAAAAAAAAAAATGAGAATTGTATGCAGAGCAGAAGATATCGTTTTCTATTGACTTGAACATAATACTTTTTGTCAATACCTGTTGTATTTGAAACAGAATAAGGTCACTCGACATCTTTGGATGCTAATTCTTGAAAATATCTTTGATATCTTTCAACGACCGTGCTTCTCACCGTTTTCCGTACTACGAAACGCGGCAAAGATAGTAGTATGGAGAGCGGAAGATATCGTTTTCTTTTGACTTGAACATAATACTTTTTTTAAATTTGCTTATTGTTTATTGCATTCATGCATAATAGCATAACATCTTGACAGACCGTTTGTCTAATGGTTAGAGACCCTAACTGCGGAGCCAAGGGTTGCGGGTTCGATTCCCGCTTTGGACAAGTATTTGTGTGCATTAATATGTCAATTTGTTTCGTGTCTGGGCGTAAAAAAAGTATCTGTCTATGTATGTATTATAAAAAAGAATATTTAGGTATGTACACCTGTGTGTAAAATATATATATATATATATATAAAAGAATATTTAAGCATGTATCTCAGTTGTCTAGTACCCCATAATACTTTTCTCACTTTGGGATTTGGGACGAATGTATCAGATATTTTTATTGTTATCTTCAGTCCACAACCTTAAAATGAGCTCGGATCCGACACAGCACTTTAAATTAAACAAATGGAATGTGACACCTCTTAAAATCCACAATTCCAAATATTTCCACATGCAACTATACACATATTCACTTAAAATTAGGTGTCCAGTCCAATAATAATAATAATAATGGGCAGACTGGAGGAATGGCGGGAGAGACTGGAAAGTGTAGGATTTAGAATCAGCAGAGCAAAGACCGAACACTTATTCTGCGACTTCGGTGGTGCATCCAGTTTTTCGCACATAGCCTTAAATGGTGTATCCCTTCCAGTCTGCTCCGACTTCAGGTATCTCGGATCATTAATACAAAATGACGGCGACATTGACCGGGACGTGAAGAACAGGATAAATGCGGGATGGATAAAATGGAGACAGGTCTCATCAACCACATGTGATCCGCGAATGCCCCTTAGGTTGAAAGGGAAGATCTATAAGACGATCATAAGACCTGTCGTGCTGTATGGTTCAGAGTGTTGGGCAACAAAGGAGACGGATGAAAGAAGAGTGCATGTGGCAGAGATGAGAATGTTAAGATGGATGTGTGGTGTAACTAGAATGGACAAGATTAGGAATGAGTATATAAGAGGAAGTCTGAAAGTAGCGCCGGTCATAGAGAGACTGAGAAGCAATAGGTTGGAGTGGTATGGGCATGTGATGAGAAGGAATGAAAGGCATATTACAAGGAAAGTGATGAGTATGAATGTGGAGGGATGTAGGGGTAGGGGACGACCCAAGAAGGTATGGATGGATTGCGTGAGAAAGGATATGTGTGTGAAAGGTGTGAGTACTGAGATGACGACTGACAGAGATGAATGGAAGAAGAACACATGTTGTGCTGACCCCACTTAGAGTGGGATAAAGGCAGGAGGATGATTACAATAATAATAATGTTAATAATAAATCAGTTGAAATAAATTAATGCAACAAAGTAATATTAACAATTAAAATAATATTCATAGATTATAAATTTGTTGTAAATGTCAAAAGAAAATAAAACTTTTAAAATAAAGGAGCGCGTCTTCTTCAACAAAATTATTTATCAAACGCTATTTGACACACTATAGAGTGTAACTAACTGATCACTATACTTTTTGAATTTCGAGAAAACACCGTTTATTATCGGAGATATAAAAAATCAAAGTTTGTGTTTTTTACGACCCGCTCGTGACGTCACTCGGTGCCTCTACGTACAAATTATCCACGTTAGCCCATAGTAATGTAACCGAGTGACGTCATAGCACGATTTATTTGAATGTATCTTCGACATTATTGTAGATATGAATAAAATTCTTTCACTGATTAGTTTTTCTTAATAAATATAACATATTTCTATAAAATGCGAAAATGAGATAATTAGCTAATTCATGTTTACAAAAAAAAAAAAACTCGTCTATACTGTAATAACACTTTTAAATTATTATTAATGCCCCTTTTTTCCGCCTTTGTTTGATTCAGACTGCTATAGTCACTCGACATCTTTGGATGCCATAATCCTTTTAAATGTGTTTTTCTTTTTACAGGTGGCAACACGTACATGGAGCAAGTGGTTGTCGAAGACACGCAGCACCGTCAAACCATACAACAGCCGCAGCAGATACACCAGGTATGTATATAGCATACTCATTAATTTTTTTAATTTATATACGGTATAATTATGTCAATGAAGTAACGGAGTTTATTTATTAAATATTATTTAAATTAATTTGGTTTCATAAATTTGTTTTACGGCTTATGTCATAATTGGCTGACTAGCCGAGTGGTTAGAGACCTTAACTGCGGATTTAAGGGTCACGGGTTCGATTCCCGCGCAGGACAAATACTTGTGTGCATAAACATGTCTATTTGCTCCATGTTTAGGTGTGAAATATCTATATACATATGTATTATAAAGAACGTTTAAGTATGTATATCAGTTGTCTGCTACCCTTAATACAAGCTTTACTAGTTTGGTACTAGATGGCGCTGCGCGGCATGTCCAAGGCATTATTATTGTTATAATTGAAATGACAAGGTCTGTTAGTAAAGTAAGTTCAATTTCTGTCATAAATTAGAAAAACATGTTTTCATATTGTAACTATTATATACTTTTGATGTGTTATCATGAAAATTTAAATGAAATGCATTTCCAACGTTCAAAGTAAACTAGAATGTGCAAATGATTTATATTTTTTTAATAATAGGTGGGTGGCGTTAGACAGCAGTACGTACTCACAGCGCCCGGGCAACCGGCGACGCCTGTGTCTCAGGTACTGTATCTCTCTTATAGATGTATATGTTACTGTAAAAGCCCGTATATTGATCTTCATTCTTCATCAGCCCATTTTTACCCCACTGCAGGGGCTTAGGCCTCCCCCAGGGTGAGGAGGGGGGCTTGGAGCTCAAATCCACCACGCTGCTCCACTGCGGGTTGGGGATTGTAACGACCGCCATCTATTGACAGCGGCCGGGACCGACTGCTTAACGTGCTCTCCGAGGCACGGTATATATTGATATTGATCAATCTTAGGTTTTACCATTACATCTTAGGATTTACCGACATCGGTTGGTAAATTAAGGATTTGTAAAAGAGGGGCAATTTTTTCGGGCTTATACCATTAGGAGAATGCTAGGTTTTACCACTGATGGCTTGTAAATGTTGGTTTTGGGAATAAAACAATGAGTAATTCCTAATCATTTGTTTTGTTTACCTATTAGTTGAAAAGTAGAGCTCATAGAATTTAGTAATGGGTGTAAATTCGATTTGCATGGCATGGCATTTATTTTTGATGTTCGTAGTGGATTGGAACAGTAGTCGGAGTGCCCGATGTTACGCGAACGTGTCAAACGATAGACGGTTGATAAGTTACATACCGTATTGGAAATTTACCGTTTTGAGAATTTAACATTTTAAGCATTAAACATAATATTCCGGAGCGGTTTATGTTCATGCCTGTTCTACGGGTCTTCATTAAATCAGAGCCAACTTTTAAGAGGTTTACTCTATGAAGCATATGTCACCCATATGTGTTTAGGATTCAAATGACTCATTTACACGAGGACATTTCCCATTCAACTAAGCCAACTCATTATTGATATTGTGTAAATAGAGACAGTCCATTACGACACAGTAGTTTCAGGGCATTGAAAGTCAATCTATTTTAGGTGGGACGTTGCCTGTCTAGTATGTCTATTTAATAATAGATGGAGCCACCATACAAGGAAATTAATTTTATTTTTTTAGAATCACATCATTAGGTTTCAGTAGATTAAACAACATGCGACTAGAATAGTACATTATGATGCAAGTACGGTAAGTTGCATATTATAATCGAGGTGTTTATAGTATTTTATTATAAACCGATGACTATAATAGCCAGCTTACTGAGTACGAACATGATACGGCGTTATTTAATACATTTGCGATTAAAATTAGGTAGATACGTACTTCGAATGTAGTAATGGCGGGAAATAAGGGCGCGAGCGAGTTGTTTTCGCGATTTACGCATGCGCCACAAACAGAATGCTCGTTTGTGATTGGTGTAAAATTAAAAAACCTAGTACTGTAAAGTACAATATTACAGTTACAGTACAAGTTTCGATGTCATAAAGACCGTATTAATAGCAAATGAATTGAAAAAAAATTTCCTTAATGTTTTTACTAGACACGCAACGTACCACCTTAAATTAGAACGGTTTTGTAATATTCAGCGCCACTAGGCTGGAATGCAGTAGATTGGCTTGTTTAAGACTTTTGCGCGAACATGTCTTCCAATTCAATAAGTCAATCTATTTGTAATTTATCTTATTTATCAAGCATTTGATTGTAATGTGCTAACAACTAGGTTTTTCCATATTTTTTCCCGCCAAAATCCGATTGACGAAGACATTTTTCTCAACCAAATTTCGACTTGAAGCAATGAACACAAAAAAATTATTATGGAGTAGCGGAAGAAAATTGATAAATTTTGACAGAATATGACAGGTTAATAGCTTATGTGATGCAGTGTTTACATAAATTTGTTATTCTTATTTTCATTTAAGTTAATGGAATATTTCTATAAATAAACTTGTGTAAATGATCCATTATTAATGTGTAATGTGATGGAACGACCTAACCTTATTTGTTGAATAAGTTAGGTCGTACATTTAAGTACATTTACATAAAAAATACTAAACTGTGCTCAGCAATATAATAATGGCACTAAAGTAAAATAAAACCAGTGATCCAGACCGGGTGCGTAGACGTTGTGATTGCGCGCGCGCAATGTTCCTTGACACTCGATATTTCAGGTGATATTTTGCGGCGGCGGCGTGGCCGGTGTGACTGCAGTGAACGCGGGTAACGTTGGCACCGTCGGCGGCACCGCAGCGCCAGTCATCACGTCGGTACTGCCCGCCGGTGGGGCGGTACTGACTCCCCACCATCATGCGGTACACCACGCTTAGAGTACCAGGTACGTGGTTATGATAAATATAATAGCTTAACGTAACTCTAGGTATTTTTAGGTGACAACGATGATCTCACAAACAAAATCAACAAAAATGTTGAAAAAAATACGTTTTTTTGTGTGGGAATCCCTTTGAATTTTAACTTTCATCATCATCATCATCATCAGCCCAATTTTACCCCACTGCAGGGCCTTAGGCCTCCCTAAGGGGCGAGGAGGGGGGCTTGGATCTTAAGTCCACCATGCTGCTCCACTGCGGGTTGGGAACTGTAACGACCGCCATCTATTGACAGCGTCCGGGACCGACTGCTTAACGTGCCCTCTGAAGCACGGTGTCAGTGATATTGTGTACTTAAGTCAGAAAAACTCACTGGTACACGCTCGAATTTGAACCATGGCCCCATGGGGCCTTATAAATTTGAGACAGGTTCGTTGCGCTCTGTGCTATCACGACATTATTTTAATTTTATTATTTGTTTTAAAGCGGCCATAGTGGTACATACTTCATAAAAATTTAAAGTTTAATAAACGATCTCACAACCACTAATCGGCGAAAACGTAAAAAAAAAATAAGTTTCTTGTATGTATATTATAGTGGTCCTAGAAATGCACACTGTAAACGTTTCAAGTGTCTGCCTATTACGGTTCAGACTATACAGCTTTGTGACATACAGACAGACGGACGGACAGCTTTTAATAGGGTTCCCGTCGCTACTCTAATCAAAAGACATGGCCAGATTTTCATACTTAGTGTTTGCCTTTTGTTTCAGGCGAAATCATCTCGAGAACGGCACCGAAGAAATATCGACGATGTCAATTTATCGAAATATTCAATTGGTGGAATGTGTTGTCGTTCTTCTTATCGCGGTTCTACATTTGGCTATGGTGCACAGAAACGTTTGCCATTTGCCTAGCGACACTCACACCATGTGCACCTGGAGGCTCAGATTCGGGAACTGCCATCGAAGAGTTGGCGGACTTTCGTGTTGTCGCTTCTGAGTAGAAGGCAACATTACCTCACATTGCTGAACTGAAACCGCAACAGTTTACGAATTTCATATCTGCACTGTCACCATGGGTTTCGAGTAGTTTCAATTGTCGATACTCGCTAGCGATGGCGTAAATGATTCGTATGAGAATTAGGTATTTGACTGCTATTAAATATATTTACCCAAGAAAATATAAAAATAGACTTAATTATTAATTAAGTTTTAAATTAAAATTAAGACTTAATAAATTAATTTGACGATAATAAAATCCATAAACAAAATTATATTCGGTTGAAGAATTTGAAAATAATAAGCTTTGAAAATTCTATCTCTGTCTCTTTCTTGCAAACGATATTTTACATTATTTTAAATGGCCTGACGTCACAGTTAAGTACGCCATGCGGTATTGCCCTCTCTGTCTAACAGGACATTTTAAACATTCAATACTTTGTTAATAATAATTAATTTTAAAAAATTATTACATTGTTACGATTTATTTAGAGAACTCTTTCATGTAAAATAATTTAAAAAAAATAGTCAACTACCCTATTATTAGTTCTTTTCGACGCCGATAGAGGCGCTGTATAAGCTTACAGTACGAACTTTTTACGCCGTCGCTCTTCAAACTCATGGTACGCAAAACTTCTGTTGAAATTTTCCACACTTCGAATAGGCCACGTGAAGTTAGTTAAAGTCATTACGAGGCGCGGAAGAAATAACGCCCTGTGCTATGATTTGCATGCGTTCCTCTCTCTTTTGTTATCATGAAATGTACGCCGCTGTTGTATCCGACTCAACGAAATCACAGTATCTTTTAATGGGCAATGTATACGCTTTTAAAATAATATCCTGGTTGACGTTCAAGTTGATTTACCTCTTAACCCTTAGGACGTATATGGTACAGCATCTGTACCAGTGAAGTTTTTACGCGAATATGACCCAGGCGTTTTGACGTACATACGTTGCATTAGATCGTCCACGTGGTGGGGATATATTTTTTTCTAGGCAATGTGTCGGTCGGATGCTTTTCCTTAAAACTAAAATATATTCAGTATGAACCTGTCATACACCAACAACCGTGTCTGTCTATGAGACGGTCACGTGACCTAACACGCACGAGAGGTTAAGTTTGAAACAATAAAACGAAAGCTTTATGCTAAAGTTTATGGAGGTCCCGAGTTCGAATCCCAAGTCGGGTCAGTATTTATATGATGAATATTAATACTGGCACCGGGTCTTGGTTTTTATATGTATGTGGTGTCTTCGCTTGGTACCCAAAATACAAGCAAATGATAGTCTTGTATTAGTTTGGGACCTAGACTGTGATTGTGTGTGTTATTATTATTATTATTATTATAAAGTTTTGCACTACATAAATGATAGAATCATTTTGTGTCAATTGTTGCTATCAACTAAAATTGAAACTGATGTGGTCTAACGTTGTTTTGATAAGGCGTTATAGTAATCAAAACTAATTTTCATTTTTTCTGGGCAATCTCCAATTAAATTCTTGGTAGAGCAACATCCTGGGATAGGCACCATGAGCACAGAGAGCCAAGTGTGAGTTTTTTACTATTAACTGTGTCGTATGCGTTTTTCATAATTTGTAACTCGTGCAGCACATCTAGCGGTCGTTTTAGGTAACTACGAGTTTCCATACAAATTACGGAAAACGCATACGACACAGATAATAGTAAAAAACTCGCACTTGGCCCTCAGTCCATCTGGGGTTGTTCACGCTTATGAAAATGGTTTTTTTTTCCTGTTGAATGATTTCGTTTAGTTAACTCATCTTTTGGCTGACTCATTTATCACAGAGTACATTAACTTAGATAAAAGGTAAAATGTAAAACGAAAAGAAAAAAACAGCGATTTGAGCCAAATCGTCCACAACAACCTCTACAATTAGCATTGTTTTGTTCCATTCCAGCAACCCTTTTTTTTTGTACCCTACTGCAGGGGCTTAGGCTTCCGCTCAAGGCGAGGGTACTTGGAGCTTAAATCAACGACGCTGCTCCAGTGCGGGTTGGCGGATTGTAACGACCGCCTTAACATGCTCTCCGAGGCACCGAGTCAGTGATAGTTAATGTACTTAAGTCAGAAAAACATTGGATTTGAAGCAGGTTCGCTGCGTTCTTCGGGCTATCACTCACTGTAGGTGTATCCAAATATGTATAGTATCGGTCTCTAGCTTTCTACCTATCTATGTTTGACAATTAAAGGATCAAATTTGTTCGTTATAATTTTTAGGTGTGAATCTATTGACGAAAATGAAAAAAAAAGGTATGAATTAAAAACATTAAAACCACTTGAAGTTTATTTTTGAAATTCGACTCACCTATTGACCGAGTGGTTAGAGATCTTAACTGCGGAGCCAAACGTCGCGGATTTGTTGTTACATTTCTGGGTGTAAAAGTATCTATAAATGTGTATTATAAAGAATATTTAAGTCTGTATATCAGTTGTCTGCATTGAACTAGAGTATATAACTAAATATGTGTAACAAGCGCGGCACTATCACCTTGTTTCTACCACAATTATTTTTCTACCAAGTATAATACACTGTATAATACATGTTACGCATGGTTCGTTTCCGACTACAATAGACACAATTGCAAGTATTATACAAGTATCATGCATTTTTTAAATTTCGTCAATAATATAAAACTTGAAAATTATAATAGAAAATTTGATCCTTCCATTTCGGATGCACTATATAACCTCATTGGTGTCTACGCGCATATGTTCGTGAAACTATTGCAATATTTTGCAACACGTTTGATTAATCAATGACAAAACTGTTATCGAAATTGGGATTTTCATAGAAATTTCACCGGTGGCACAGTTACAATTGAACTTTATGGCGGATCCGAAAGTAGGCGCAAGTTGCGTCGCAGTAACAAGTTTTGGGTGTAGCGAGACGCAGTGGAGCGAGGGGTATATGACTGTACCTGCCCAAGCACGCTTATAGCGTTGTATTCCGATCCGCCGTGAAGTTTGACGCGATCTGTACTTTTTTGTAAACACGCGAATAAAGAAGCGAATTTAAAATGGCGGCGTTTATATTTGCTTTCCGGTGCACAGACATGCGTGCTAGTAATATGGAACGAATTTGCAATCTGCAATGGCCGCCATTTTCAAATGTTTTCTTTATTTATGCGGATCTGTATTAGATTTTATCTAAAATCCTGATATCAGCGGAGAATAACGTGTTAATATAAATCTCTTGTAATTTAGCACAATTATGTTTATGTGGAAATAAACTTTTTTTTTGTTATTTAATAAATTCAATGAGAAATCGTGAAAGGTTTCTATGTAAATATATATGAAATGGTAACATTATTAATTAGATTTTTATGATATTTCTAAACTAGTACATTAATATAATCTTTAGGAAATAGATATTGTTTTCTTTATATCGGAGATGTAATATTTTTTTTAATTTCATTACTAATTTTTTTTTAATTAAAAAAAACCGACTAGTAGTTTCCTTTAGTTATGCCATAAGGTAATAGTTAATTTAGGATTTATGTACAATTTGAACTTTTTCATGTGTTTTAAACATAAATATTGGCTACCTATCTTTAGAAAAGATTCTTGAAGTAACCACCTGTAAACTTACAAGTGCGGTTGAGGTGGAAATAGAAAAAAATTGTAACATAATATAAAATGTTTTTATTGATTTGTCATTGATTTTTGTTGTTTTCAAACAACGCGACGGAACGAGCCAAAGGCTCTCGATTCATTCCTACAAAATTGATCTCATTTTACGAATGAGATTGAATTTGTGTTTTTTTTTATTGGAACGCGTCTTTTTTTAAACGTCAATGAATTTAATCAAAAAAAAAATTCAATTACGCACTATAAATCCTACATAATTATTTCGAAGAAAAATATTGTAACACGATGAGTATAAGTATTTGTTTAATGAACAAGTCTTTGGCTAAAATTTTGTATAGACAGTTTAACTTAGTACGTTTGTAATTTTGCCTATGTGTTCAGGAAGGTGAGCGGCAATGGAAATGGTTTTGTTTTTTTTTTATTGTAATATAATCATGTATATTTTGTCTTATATTCATAGATAGGATAAGGACTTTGCTTTGGATGAATATCCAAAAAATGAGTTTAGAGGGGTGTCACATAAAAGTTGTCAGCTTGTTTGCGCCATGTTTAATATCTTAGAGGTGAACAGTTTTTTATGGAAAAGGCTTTATTGTAATTTGTATGAATGTTTTGAAAAGTATGGTCTGATGAAATTTTCTCATATCAATGTTTGGCTTAATTTCACCATTATCAGAAAAAAATAAATAAATAACCCATCTCTATGATCTGCTATTGGATAATAACAAATGTTTGGTTTGTGATGGTGCAAGTAAGGTATTTAAAAAAATAATCTCCGATGTATAGCGAATGTGTAGTGAATGTAAAATAGTGGATTCCTATTAGAAAGTTTGTATTAAAAATGAATACAGTTTTTTTGAAAATTTCTTGTAGTTTTTTTTTTTAATCCACCCAAATTACTGTACTGTAAGCAGGGAAACGGCAGCACGAACGTTTAGTACAGAACACAATATGTGACCAAAAAGAAATGTACATTTAAATACATAGTCCCTTGCAAAGCCTCAAATTTTCGTCATTAAGGGGTAGGCTTCTCATGCAAAAAAGAGGGTTCGACCCGTGCGTAATCCTCGCTGTATGTCTGTATCAATATTTACGGAATCATCATCATCATCAGCCCATTTTTACCCCACTGCAGGGGCTTAGGCCTCCCCCAGGGTGAGGAGGGAGGGCTTGGAGCTTAAGTCCACAACGCTGCTCCACTGCGGGTTGGGAACTGTAACGACCGCCATCTATTGACAGCGTCCGGGACCGACTGCTTAACGTGCCCTCCGATCCATGTCAGTGATATTGTGTACTTAAGTCAGAAAAACTCATTGGTACTGGTGGTGGTATTTACGGAATAAATATATGTAATAGGAAAAATACTCTCACAGGGTGGTATGTTTTTGTTTTTTTGATATCTTGTTGTTTTAGAATAGATTCTTGAAAAACATAAATTTTGTTGTTTCTTCATTTTTGAAAATAATGGACCTTAAATTCGATATTATTGCGTTTAAAAAAAAACGTACCGCCTTAGGGACATCCTTTCTTAATGACATTGCAAATTCCGGTTCTAATTTATACACATTTCATCGATGGGAACAGTCACGGCAGCCCGCAAGCTGTTTCAACGTATTTTATAGGTATATAGGTATTTAGGTCGGGGAAGAGGGATTCAAAAGGAGACGGCGATGCCAATTCGAAGCCGTGGAGAGAAAGACTATCCCCTTAAAAATATAGAATTAATAAAATCTACGATGCGCCGCTTTGGAAAACATTGCACTGCAGAGAATCTCTTACAAACTTAACAATAGTGTATATTTTTTTAAATGAAATTGATCTTTTATATACTACTTGAGACGTGCCCCTGCATCACACGGGCAACAGAGCATATTTGCCTATGTTTTTTTCCTGTCGTAATGTCGTATCAGCTTGTTGCGTCGAGCATGTGGATCAGATTTAATTAGATATAAATGTAACATATGTCCATCGTTCTGTTCTCGAAGTATTTTTCATGTATTTTATTTTCAATTCAGCAAAAAATTGAAAAAATTAAAGAATGTATACATGCACACAAAGAATGTATGCATGTTTGGTACAGCTATCCCCGATTTTTTTTTGTGGACAATAGGTAGGTACAACTTATTGACAATAGATTAAGTCAACTTTTATGAATATACTTACAGGAAGTTTGGTACAGCGACCCCAATTTTTTTTTTGTAGACAGGACAACTTATTTCTGTTCCTTTACTCTGGGACTCGTTTACAAATTTAAAGTCGCCCAGCGAGCGATGGAAAGAGTTAAGCTCGGTGTTCATCTGTGAGATAAGATCCGAAACGAGGACATCCGCAGAAGAACCAGAGTTGCCAACATAGCTCTAAGAATCAGCAAGCTGAAGTGGCAGTGGGCCGGCCACATATGTTGCAGAATCGACACTGTGGGATAAAAAGGTTCTCGAGTGGAGACCACGCACGGGAAAGCGTAGCGTCGGGCACCCCTCGACTCGATGGACCGATGACCTGAAAAAGGTGGCAAGTCACTGTTGGATGCAGCAAGCGGAAGATCGCGTTGCGTGGCGTGCCATGGAGGAGGCTTATATTCAGGCTTTTATTTATATTTTGTTAATAACAATTTTTTACATAAAGACGTAGATTTTTTGTACAAGCAGATTTTAAAAATATATCGAAAACCGATTTCTTTGAACTTTTCTTTTAAAGAAGAATGGGAACATGAATTATATGTATACACGTATATAGTTCAAACTTAAAGAACGTTTACAGCTTAAACTAAACAAAGAGTTCCGAGTAAGCAGTGGCGTCAACGAACGCTTACCGACAAAAAATTCACAACACGGACCACCCAAACGCTTGGCCACCCTACTGTTAAGATATACTATTCCGATGCAGCTGGTTTACCGCCAACCGCCAATCTTAGAATAGTCGATTATCAGCTGTTTCACGAGTAGTGTATCTTAATTTTTGCGATTCTCACGGTGTTCAGACAGTCTCGCATATTACATAAGTATTATTGTTGTTATTATTTTCATATTGTAATTCTGTATTTGTGTTCTTATTGGTTGCTCAAAAATATATAAGATAGTGCTAAAAAAAATTAGACTTTATACATGTTTTTTTTTCGGGAACCGTTAGTTTGCGACATCTGTTCACTTGAGCCTTTTTGTTTACTCCGATAAGCTCTACACGCTATACGCTATACAAGCTATAAGTTTGGACTACGTTCAACTGAACACAGTGTACAAACAATGAATAGCTCTTTTTGCAAAATATTGTTTAATGCGAGCTGAAACTATGCAAGCCGTTTCTATATTTCTTTTCTTTACATCATAGATGGCAGAATTAAATATTTTTTATTTATTTATTTTTATTTATTAGAGACAAACAGTCTTTTATTTAGGTAACTCACATAATAAACATTAATTTTCTCATAGACCGGTCGTCTCATATCTTACTACACAAAATAAATTTATATAAAAAATAGAAATAAAAGTGCATCCAACAAAAATAAACGGTAACATCACACATATGGACTAAATACAATAAAATGGTGTAATGCTTAGCCTAGTGGGTTGGGTAGCGACCCTGCCTGCGAAGCTGGAGGTCCCGGGTTCGAATCCCAGGTCGGGTCAGTATTTATATGATGAATGTTGATACTGGTACCGGGTCTTGATTCTTATAATGTATGTGGTGTCTTCGCTTGGTACCCAAAACACAAGCTATTGCTTCGTTTGGGGCCTAGACGTTGTTGTGATGTATACGTATGTTATATTATGTAATACAAATTAAACAGCTACTGCTGATTAGAATTCCCTTCCGACGAAACAGTCAAGACCAGTTTCTTTAGATTAATTAAGGTGCAGTTGAAAATATCGATTTCACATAATTAATAATAATAATAATACATGGGACTTCCCACACAACGTCGTCTAGTCCCAAAGTAAGCAAGTATTATGCTTGTGTTATGGGTTACTAGGTAAATGATATACATACTTAAATATTCTTTATAATATATACATATATAATTTTTTTTTTCGAAGACACCACACACATATAACAACCAAGACCCGGTACCAGTATCAATATTCATCATATTAATACTGACCCGACCTGGGATTCGAACCCGGGACCTCCAGCTTCGTAGGCAGGGTCGCTACCCACTGGGCTAAGCGGTCGTAAGATTAGTCAATAATTGATTGTTATACACGGTTTTTTGTTACATCATGTTCGACCCGAAAGGGGTGAGCAGGAAGTGGTTAGTGGATGCTCGTAAGCATATTAAAATAATTTTTTTTTAAATAAAATTATTATCAATAGAAAATAATTATAGTTCATGAGAGATCAAAATTCTTTATTGTAGCGCAAACGGCGGATTGTAAATTTTGTATTGACAAATGAATACCTGGTTACGTAATTAAGAACGCTCTCATGTACGCGTGCTGAATAAAGTTGCGGTCTTCCAGCTTGTACAACAACCAACTACTTCCTGTCCACCCCTTTTGGGTCGAACGTGATGTAACAAAAAACCGTGTATAACCGGCAAGTACGCCTCAAGAAACTGTTACTATCTATAACATACCAATATGCCAACATGCTGTTATTTGTGTCAAACTGGCCGACTGGCCGAGCGGTTATAGATCCTAAGTGCAGAACCGAAGGTTGCAGGTGTTCCGTGTCTGGGTAAAGTAGGTTAAGATTCAATAAGTAGCACGTCTTCGCGATAAATAGGCGACACAAGTGGGAAGAAGCGGTGCGGTGGGGCAGAGGACGCTTCCCTAGCAACCACCGCCGCGAGCGCCGGGGAGCAGACAAAAAAGGTTAAGTTAATTTGAAAAAAAGGTATAAAAATGTCACAGAAGTTTATGTGTTTCTAATAGATTTGATCTATCACTGATTCCGTGCTTGGGAGGGCACGTTAAGCAGTCGGTCCCGGACGCTGTCAATAGATGGCGGTCGTTACAGTCCCCAACCCGCACTGGAGCAGCGTGGTGGATTTAAGCTCCAAGCCCCCCTTCTCACCCTGGGGGAGGCCTAAGCCCTTGCAGTGGGGTAAAAAAAAGATATTTCTTTGTAGCTGCGCTATGTCGACATCCCTACACGTGTGTTTCGCGCTAAATATATTAGTAAACCAGCGTTCGTTCCGAAGATGACTTGCTTACTCTGGGCCACGCGCTCCAAGTAACCTATTTTGGTCTGGATGTATATCTATCACTAACACTACATATTATAACATAAAGTCCCCCGCCGCGTCTGTCTGTCTGTTTGTCTGAATGCGATAAACTTAAAAACTACCGAACGGATTGGCATATGGTTGATACCAATAATGGTCAGAATGTTTCAAGAGAAAGGTTTACGTGTACAATTTATCAATGTTTAGTGCAAATTATTTGAAATATGATAATTATAGTTAAAGAAGTCGGAAAAAAATCAAAATGGCTGGGAGCTTTCATCGAAAACCTTAATCCTTTCGTAATCCGTAATCGTTCAATCCACGAAAACGTGAATTTAAGTTTTTTTTTTCTTACGATGTATTTAGGAAATTCCAAAAATACACAGATTTTGCAGTTCCCGTAACCGTCGGAGGCATTGAAAATGACTGTAGAAGTATTAGAAAAAATGAAAGCTCACGTAACTATAGTGTTAACTTATTTATTTTGAGCCATCAATTATACATTGCATTCGTTAGACAATTTAGTTCTTCAGATTTTTGGCCAATTTTCGATAACTTAAATGTTTTCGAAAATATGTATATTTTTGTAAGAAACGACACCCAAAAATCCCCATTTTTTCAGACATAATTTCAATTTTCAAAAAAAAAAACCAAACGATTTTCATAATTTCAACGGATACACCCGATAAATTTTGCAACTTTTGAAAGTTTTGGGACCCCAATCCCTCCGTTATCCTCGAAGATATAGTCTTTACGTCTCACAGAAAAGGATCTGATAACCATTTTCAATGTAAACTTAGATGGTGCTGATCTGAATACCATAGATTATCTTTTGCGCTGTTCGGTTAAGGTTTGATGGGGTCCAGCCGTAGACGCCGTTTGTATGGGCACTCTAAAAACGCCATGTTTGAACAGATCTAATTAAGTTAAATGTGGTCAGCATTCAATAAACACTATACCTTTTTAATTGTATTAGATACTTTGGTGGTGTAAATAATTCACTATTATATTGAGTGTTAAATAGAAATGCATAATTTCCAAATTCCAGCGTGGAACTTCTTGCATAATGTTTTTAACTGAATTTACTCGTATGTCATTGTGTTTGGAGGAGGCCTGGCCCCCACGCTCCCCCCCTGAATATGTCACTGTTAAACTGTAATTGGTACTACAGTATTAGAACATGCGCTTGCACTAACTAGATCCGACACTATCTCACTTTGCCTTATCGGTAAAAAATGAACGAAAAGCAATCAAATTCATCGTTGCAATGTGATATAAAATTTACTTACCCTTAAATAAAATTAGCTTAGTAAGTTTTTGACTGAAAAATATGCTGTGACAGACAGACAGATAGATGGTATAGGTTGAGTAATAAAAAAACTAAAAAATAATTAATTATACCTAAGTCATATAGTTCCCCAACATTTTATACCTATGTATCCAAACTGTATAGTTCACTCTTCATAATCTATGACTTTCATATAGAAATGGCGGCAAAAGATAAAAATTTGTTTTGATTGATTTCAGTTGATAGTTTGCTTACCGATGATAAGTTACGCCACTATCTTTTTTCTTCGAAGTTGACTCATTTTTACACGTTTTTAATACACGCGACGACATTTTTAAATTGTTGTTTAATTACGGTTTAGTTACACTTTCACTAATCACAATGAGTGTAGACGAGTGACTGAATGAGTTATTGCGGACTGACAACAAAGCATGGTCCAAACGTCTGGATCGCGGCATCGTCGCTTCTCTACGTTAATAATATTATTTCTATGCATAGAAATAGCACGGCGCCGCACCGGGCGTGTCGTTGTCGTCCCCATACTGATGCGACACGTGTAGTTAGGCAGAAGTTATTGTACATAAAGAAATATTTTAGTTTGTTTTTATGTACATATTCTTTACTTTTTCAAATATTTACGGAATTGGAAATAAAATACATTACAAATACTCCAAGTAGGATGCAATTGCGTTACATATAAATGTAATTAAATCTAATCCATACGTTCGACGCAACAAGCTGATATGACACTACAACAGAAAGAACACAACGGTTTATATGCTCTGCTACCCGTGCAAAGCCGGTGCGGGTCGCTAGTATATGTATATATTATGATTAGTTTGGAACTAGATGGCGTTATGTGGGATGTCCAAGGTAAAACTATCTGTGGACTCCTTTGAAATTTTGAATTTACTTTAATGCCTAAAAATTGAGGGCATCATTCAGGAGTCATATCTACATTATTAATTTAAGGGTTGTAACAACCTGTCGAACAATGGATATAATAAATATAATTTTAGTTTTATCGGCATTGAACATATCTTTCTTTGCAAATCAGTTAGAAGGTAGCATCTGAAAAAGCACTGCACGATCACGTCGCCAATATAGTCAGCATTTCTATCAACTTCAAGGAGGATTGAAGTCATTAACTCTTAGGGATTGAAGTGTCACTAGCAAACAGTATATATTGACGACCGCTTAGCCTAGTGGGCAGCGACCCTGCCTGCGAAGCTCGAGGTCCCGGGTTCGAATCCCAGGTCGGGTCAGTATTTATATGATGAATATTAATGCTGGCACCGGGTCTTGGTTGTTATATGTATGTGGTGTCTTCGCTTGGTACCCAAAATACAAGCAAATGCTTAGTTTGGGACCTAGACGTTGTTGTGATTGTGTGTGTTATTGTTATTATTATTATTATTATTATAGTATTAATTTCGATTTTAGGTATATAATCTATAAATAGAATAGGGCTTAGAATTCAGCCTTGAAGGACATCCATAACTACAGGTGCATGAAGAATTCGTATCACAAATGTAAACTTACATAGGTCATTCAGAAGTAATAAAATAGTTATTATGAACACTGGGATTGTTCATATAAATCAAGAACATGTTGTGAGGGCATGTTTTAGGCTTCTAAGGTATGAGACCCACGGCCAAGGAAACCTAGTAGGTATATAGTATGAAATAGGGTTCACAGCAGTCAGGTAATGAATGTCCTCCAATTAATGGCTCCAAAACGTTCACGTGTAGAGTAAAAGTTCGGTTTTATGAGATTGCGTCACTGACACTTTGCCATTCCTAATCCAGATACAATACGAACAAATCTACGATAAACGACTTCTAACGAATAGTCAGTGTCATAATGACGTGCATATTTTATAAAGAAGGACGTCGAGATTAAAGTGAAGTGTTGTGAAGTGAAATCAATGTGGAACAAAGTTGCCGTTTTTCTAAGGAGCTCCCGGATTCGAATCCCAGGTCGGGTCACTATTTATATGATGAATATTGATACTGGTACCGGGTCTTGGTTGTTATATGTATGTGGTGTCTTCGCTTGGTACCCAAAACACAAGCTGATGCTTAGTTTGGGGTTTAGACGTTGTTGTGATGTATACGTTATTATTAATAATAAAAAACCTTAATTTACTAAGAAAATATTTAATTATGTAATACTACTACTAAATTCGTTTACAAAATAAATCCGTTTTATTTCTCTCTACAATTATCTGAATAAATTGAAAAACAATAAGTACAAAATAATACCTACCTTAATTTTATAGAACTACACTTTAAATAAATCACAAATTAAAAACTAAGAAAATTATTTGAATAAGTATAGTTCGCCTCAAACTTTATGGCGGATCGGAATACCCTATTAGCGTGCTTGCACAGGTACAGTCATATACTCCTCGCTCCACTGCGTCACGCTACACCTAAAACTGGTTACTGCGATGCGACTTGTGCCTATGTTCATATCCGCCATAAAGTTTAATTGGAACTGTACAGGTTAAGAAAATAGAAACGAATTCGTTTTCGTTCATAAGAATTAAGTATTAAATTGTTTTTAAACATTATTCCAATTAAATTACAGTAATTTTAATTAGGATTTTAAACATAAAATATTTAAAAAATATGTGTTAGGTGCACCCACCTCGCTGGTTCAATTAAAACATGTTTCTTCTCTATCGTTCATTGTAACACTTGGGTTTGAAAGAAAGAGACAAAAACATTTTAGCTAGTGCATCTTTCGTTTCATGGTACACGTTTATCTAAATTAGTAATCTAAAAGGGTGAATTTTTATTACATCGTATTTCTTTAACAATTATATGTGCAACATTAGTGTAACCCTGGTTACACAGAATCATTTAGATACCGCGACTCATACTTCGAAAGGATCGTAAACCGAAGCACGGTTAGACAATTAAGAAGGAGCTGTGTGCGTAAACGCCTATACATACACTCGGAAACAATCATGATGTACGCATTTTAATCTTGGTTTGTTTTGAATGATAAATACGGAGCCGAAAGTCGCGGGTTCGATTCCCGCACGGGACAAATATTTGTGTGAGTGAACATTTTTATCTCGTTCCGTGTACGGGTGTACATTATTTATATAATGTATATATTATAAAAGAATATTTAAGTATGTATATTAGTTGTCTAGTAACATAATACAAGCATAATATTTGCTTACTTTGAAACTAGATGGCGTTGTGTAGAAAGTCCTATGTATTATTATTATTATGTTATAATGAAAGTCTCATTTGAGTAAGAACTAGGTTTATATACAGCCAATACCCAGATTCGAACGAAAGTTTCTAAAAACTTCGTAATTTCAATAACTAAATAGGACGATTATAGAAGTTTTGAAGTTTTGTCTCTATAGAAACCTAGTTGTACCTAACTCGAATAATAATATTATAATAATATCTAGGATATTCCACACAGCGCCATCTAGTCCCGAAGTAAAAAAAGTATTATGCTCGTGTTACGGGTTACTAGACAACTGGTATACATACTTAAATATTCTTTATAATATATATATTTTGCACCAAGACACGGAACGAAATAAACATGTCCGTACACACAAATATTGGTCCCTGGCGGGAATCGAACCCGCGGGTTTTGGCTCCGCAATTAAGGTCTTTAACCACCCGGCCGTTCGGTCAGTCAATCTAATTAAATCAGACTAAAATTCTAAAATATACCAAAATTAAAATGCGTGTTAACGTCATGGGCGTTAACGCACGCAGCCCCTTCTTAAGTCAACGAATACTGTCTGAGAATAATGTATAACGTCAAGATACTTTTTGTTGCCTACATTTTTATAGTTACGACGCTGCGTTTTGTTCTTTCTGTATGTCTAAAATCTAATTTCAATTTTTATACCAACCATTTGGATATAATACTAACAAGTACCAAAGACACCATAGAGAACAGACCACCTTTAGTCGCGAGTCCATCAGCACTACCGGTACATCCTTCCAAATGTTGGAAGAGCTGGAAATAATTTCTGGCAGGGTCGTGTGTCGCGTTAGTTGAAGGTGAAGTGAGACCTATCACCGAATCTTTGAACAACAAATCCGATGTGCCGTCGAATGGAGAATATATTTCTAGTTGGATGTGTTGGTTGGGCCTAGATAATGCATAGCCAAAGTTTCTGTCCAGATGGTCCAATAAGGAACCTAAGCTGTTCAGCTGTGGATCATTTCTGTAAAGAAAGAAAATATTTAATAGAAATATATATTATAGTTAATATCTACTGAAATACAAATATGTACTTAGCAAGTTTTTAATGTAGACCTAAAATCGGATGAAAAATAATATTAACAACATATACACGATTTTAAAAAAAATTTCAAAAAACTTTATTAAATTTTTCCAAAATCGATATAAACCGATTTTCAAAAATTTGTTATCATACGATGTCAGAAATTAAATGTTTATTATGTAAGTTATGTAAAAAACTGTTTGTCTCTAATAAATTTAAAAAAAAAAAAATCCCGCGAGCTTCTGCAGCTTTTGATACTACTGCTTTTCGTCTACCTTTATAACTTTCTGAAATCGAACGAATCTCACTACTAGAGTAAGATCTGATAATTATTCAATGAAAAAGGCACCTGGCCAGCCCACAGTTTTTTTTTAAAATTTATTTAGAAGCAAACTTTTGAAAAATAGACTTTTTTGTCTACTTTTATAACTTTCTGAAATATAGCCGAATCTGACTCTCTGGGGTAACCGATCTGAAAATCATTCAATGAAAAAGGCACCTGCCCAGCCCACAGTTTTCGACCGATTCCAAAATTTCTTTTTTCTATAAGGGTAGACAATATAACTGTCTCGGGAACTTATTTTATTTTTTCGATATTGGCTTTCATTTTCGAAATAATCAACTATTTATCCAAAAAATCGGGAAATTAAAAGGCATTTATTTTGATTTGAACTTCATACTTCTACCCGTTCCTGAGCGAAAGTGTCTTATTAGACGGATAGACAGACGGACGTACAACAATGCAATCCTGTAATGATTTCCTGTTTTCATTTGAGGTCTGGAACCTTAATAATACATAGATATGTAAAATCTCGTGATATAGTCAATGTCGTGATAGCCCAGAGCGCAACGAACCTGTCTCAAATTTATAAGGCCCCATAGGACCATGGTTCGAATCCGGGCGTGTACCAATGAGTTTTTCTGACTTAAGACACAATATCACTGACACCGTGCTTCGGAGGGCACGTTATGCAGTCGGTCCCGGACGCTGTCAATAGATGGCGGTCGTTACAGTTCCCAACCCGCAGTGGAGCAACGTGGTGGACTTAAGCTCCAAGCCCCCCTCCTCACCCTGGGGGAGGCCTAAGCCCCTGAAGTGGGGTAAAATGGGCTGATGATGATGATGATGATGATGATGTAAAATCTATCACCTTCTAGCCAGCACTTCGCTGTCGATGACCAGCGACAGAAGACAGTCGTCAGTGATGGTGACACCGGGCGCGCCAAGCGAGTTGTTGTTGTGGCATAACGCGCGGAATGAGCTCGCCTGCAGGCTAAGGTTTGACAGGTAGGCTGTGGAAGAACAATCACCATTTACTTTGCAACCAATAACACCACATCTATCTGCTACTTTATAAAACATTTATTATTTATTGGACTGAACAGTTGGTCGAGTGGTTTGAGACCTTCAATGCGGAGCCACGGGTCACGGGTTCGATTGCCGCCCGCTACAAATATTTGTGTGCATGAACATGCTATTTGTTCCGTGTCTGAGTGTAAAAGTATCTGTATATGTATATATTATATAAAAAAAGTATATTTAAGTATGTATATCAGTTGTCTGGTACCCCATAATACAAGCATAATATTTGCTACTTTGGGACTAGATGGCGCTGTGTGGGATGTCCCAGATATTATTATTGGTCTTCGAAGACAGTTTGTAGGCTTTGTTTGTATACATCACTGAGATTTGAATTAACAGGTTTCATGTACTTGTATCATTTCTGTTACATCAGACAATTTTTTACAAAGCTTACCTACGTATCAAAAATGATAGAAAAATCTGTGATTTTAAAGTCTAAACGCGCCGTGCTAGAGCCCCACATTGATTATGGGACATGTGGGATAAAATCTTCAATTTTATACCAAATTTTTGTTTGCGAACAAGAATTAGTTATTAAGAAAACAAAATAGTGTGCGCAGATGAGTGTGACACTGGGATAACTAACCTGTTCATTCAATCGACCAGTATTCCGTTCCATTCCATCAGCCCGTTATACCCTACAGCGGGGGCTTTGGCCTCCTCCAAGAGTGAGAGGTTTGGGGCTTAATATTAATAATAGAGGAGTATTGCTGGCCGTTTAGTACGAGAACCAAAGTTATCGCATTTGAGCCATGATAAAGAAGGGAGACGGGCAGGACGCCTGTATGGTCCGCACGATTGGTTACCTAGAGGTTTGTGTTGTGTCTAGGTATTTGTGTAGGTATTAGCCGTCACAACTAGTTATATACTATTGAATGAAAGGTTTTATCGGCTTTGAGTAGTTGAGAAAGGCGCACACTTGTCTTCTAATCTAGGCACTTCATTCAAGATTGGTGGTATCATAGAAGCCCTCTTCTGCGTTTGCCGTCTAACCACTCATACTTTAACTAGTAGGTGTAAGATGCCGAGTTTCAGTGCGCAAGGTCCCCGCGCGCCAGTCTTCAACCCCGCGAAATTGGCGTAATGTCACTTCGATACTGTGAACTGACATTAATGACTCTATATATTAAAACCAAACGCTGCTGTCAAATTAATTCACTCTATAGATGGTATATACCTTTAAAAATAAAACCTATCTTTACATTTTTGTCTCAAAGTAACAAAATTGACAGCAGCGCAATATCAGTTTCAATTATATGTAGGTACAGTTTAAAGGTGAACCAAAATATCGGGTGTGAAGGCGGGTGTGCGGGACTCCGCCGACGGTCCTTGCCTTAAAGTCGTCAACTGATACATTTATGCCCATGCGACCTCTTCCTACACCAGATAACTAATAGGTATTTCAGATTATGGGATACGAGATTAGATTTTTCTAAGAAACACTTATTCTCTTAAGTTTAAACACCTAATCCCAAACTAGGCAAACAGAACCTGTATTATGGGTACTACAGAACTGATGTACATCCTTAAATATCTTTATCACAAAGATATTTTATATCCAGACACGGAATCGACAGACATGTTTCATGCACACAAATATTTGTCCCGAGCGAGACTCGACCTCGCAACCTCTGGCTCTGCAGTCGGCGTCCCCGACCACTAAACAAACCGGTCAATCAAAGTTACAAATGGAATTCATTTACTAATTGGAAAATATTTCTATTTTTGTATGTTTTTAAAGAATAAACCCAAAAAAACTGGATCGATTTCAAAAATTCTTTCACCATTAGAATGTTACATTATCCTTGAGTAACATGCGCTATATATTATTTTCAAACCAGCTTTCCGTTCGCGGCTTCGCTCGCGTGGACTACACAGTTGTACCGGGACCGTTAGAATTTTTTCCATAGATATAGGTTATAAACTAAAGAGTGACATAGGCTACTTTTTATTCCGGAAATGGGGGTCCGGTATAACTATTCAGTCCACCCGGAGCCGCCTATAATAATAATAATAATAATAATAATAATAATAATAATAATAATAATAGTAATAATAATAATAATAATAATAATAATAATAACACACACAATCACAACAACGCCTAAGTCCCAAACTAAGCATTAGCTTGTATTTTGGGTACCAAGCCAAGACACCACATACATATAACAACCAAGACCCGGTGCCAGTATTAATATTTATCATATAAATACTGACCCGACTTGGGATTCGAACCCGGGACCTCCAGCTTCGCAGGCAGGGTCGCTGCCCACTAGGCTAAGCGGTCGTCAAGTGTATATAAGTGTATTATAAAGATTTTTAAGTGTGTATATTAGTTGTCTAGTGCCCATAACACAAGCATAATACTTGCTCACTTTGGGATTAGATGGCATTGTGTTGGATGTGTCAGGTAAGTATTTTTACCATTATATTACTCACCTTGCAAATTTTGTGTTTCCAAAAAGACAATTTCCGCCGCTTCATCCGCGAGACAAGCCAGAGTACCGTTGTTGCCATAATACAAGTTGGAATAATCGGCCGCGCATGTTTCTGGAAAGAGAACGATGTTGTATGTTTATCAATCAATCATGTCTCTGGTAGCTACGTTTCGTGAGAGAAATGAAACAGGGCAGCTTTCGATAATACGATTACTTATATAATAAAAATAGACAAGACATTACGGCGTTCGAAATTGTAGCACAAAAAGGTCCGCTAGCCTTTAGGAGGTGTGTGTTTCAATCAGTTTCGTATGGTCGATAATACATGTAAATATAATAGGTTATATGACCGATGTTAATATATTATATTTATTAAGGAAATATAAAAGTAGGTTTTATACGATAACAAAGTTTTGTAAACAAAATTATATTCGGTTGAAGAATGTGGAAATTATAAGCTTATAAAATTATCTCTGTCTCTTTCTTGTTAAACGATATTTAACATTATTTTAAAGGGACTGACGTCACAACTAAGTACGCCGTGCGGTATTGCCCTCTCTGTCTAACAGGACATTTTAAATATTCAAATCAAATGAAATATCTTTATTTCATAGTTTATGTAAAATAATCTTTAAATACGTCATAAGAGTGAATTTTATTGCTTTGTGGAAGAACATCACCACAAAGGCGCATTCTAAAAGCTGGTTCCTTTCAGAAGAATACGCAAGAAACCGAGGGACGCTCTTTCTAACATAATTATAAACAATTTTTTAACAACAATTGCTTAAAGATTAATATTATTGAAACAAATTGATAGGTGAGCGGCTTACACTCTTGGATTTTTATCATCTAAGTACTTCGATACTTTATAATAAGCTTTTCATGACTTTGTTATTAACCTTTTAACTAGTCGTCAATTATCAATCAATTGTATCTGTTAATTAAATGGGTCGTGACGTTCAATCTGACCAAATATGGTTAATGTGTAGTGAATAGGTTAATGATGTCTTTTTAGAATTATTTCATTATTACCAAAACTCTTTCATATTAAATAAATTAAAAAAATTTGGTGATTGCCGCCATGAAGTTTTATAAACAAAGAAGAAGTTAAATTTTCGATGTGATAATAATAATAATAACCTATACATAATAAGAACTACTTTTATGTGTAATATATACGTATAAGGGTTTCCAAATATTTTACTTCAATGTAAAATCTTTATTATCATTCTTCCCGAATTCCACCGCAACGCTTCTATGAAATTAAGTTCCATATCCATATCAGCCGTTTATGTCCTACTGCAGGGACTAAGGCCTCCCATAGGATAAGACTACTTGGGGCTAAATCCACTAGGCTGCTTCCGTGTGGGTAGTGTATTCCAAGGACTGTCTTCTGATTAAGAAATCTCTTCCGAGGCACAGTCAGTGGTAGTTATGTACTTAGAAAAAAACTCAATGCTGCATGCCCTGGGATTCGAACCACGCCTTATAAACAGGAAGCGGTCTCGCCACAAATCAACTATCACAAAATTAAGTTACTGTGACGTTATTGTGTCTAATTTCAGAGCCGCACACATTGGTGGAAAGTATTGTCACACGTCACTTTTACAATTTATTTTATTTCCCTCACTGAAATTTTTGAACCTGCCCGGTTGTGAAGCGCGTCGTCTGATGCACTGCAAAGGTTATATATAATACTTTTCAAGAAACTCATTCTAAGTTTCGTCTTTTTTCCAAACTTTCTGGCATAAACTAGTGATGGGGAAATGTGCGATTCCGAAAATGTGCATATAACAATAATATAGGCTTTTATATGTTAATGATTATTTATATACATATTCAAATATTTTTTTAAAATTTGAGTTGATTACTGACCTTGGTTCCAGTTGCCCATAACGTTGTATGCAGATTTGCAAACGCTGCACAACGAACTCGCATTGTAACCCTGCGAATAAATATACAGGGTGAATTTTTTATAACCAAAGTAATTTTATTATTTCGATCTTTAGTGAAAATAATGAAACACGAGCTATTTCTTTTAGTGTCACTCCGCTCGCGTGGACTACACAGTTGTACGGGACCCTTTTTCCCGAGATAAAAGTAACCTATGGCATTTTTCAGCTTATAAACAATTTCTATGGAAAAAATTATAGCGGTCCCGGTACAACTTTGTAGTCAACGCTAGCGGAGTCGCAGGCGGAAAGCTAGTATCTTTATAAATTATAACCTATGTGTTATTCTGATCTATAAGCTATATTATTGTGAAGTTTTATTAAAATCCATTCAGGAGTTTTTGCGTAAAGTGTAACAAACGTCCATGCATACAAACTTTCGGGTTTATAATATTGCGAGATGCACGTGTAACTGATAATTGCGTCGATCAGCGGCCGCCGGCAGAATACGTTTCTCCTCTACACCCGCGTATGCACCTTTCTCATTCATATTTAACTTAATAACCGCACTGTATCGATAATGCTTTCGAGAAAAATATTTTTAATGTAAAAAAATTAGATTTTTTTTTCTAAAATTGAGTCTATAGACTCTACCTAAAGCCTAGAAAAAAAATTGCTGGTGATGAAAAGAAAACTTGTTATATAAAAAATTTTTCATCTTTAATAAATCAAAGACAAATAAAAAAAAACTTTCCATTTGTGGGTCAGATTATAAAGTTCAAAAATAAATATTTCAAAAACTACTCATCATATTTTATTAAAACAATTTTTAGTAGAAAATATTTGTAACTACTTACCAAAGGTTTAAAACTATTTTAGTGCTTCATAGTTCGACGGTCAACTTAGAAAAGCAATTTAAATACGTGTTATTTACACGAAAAAAGTCACTACAACAACTAAAAATACGCATATTGTTACGCTTTTTTATTTAGTGAAGGCCGAATCTGCATACAGACACCTGCGCGCCCGACCTACCGCGCAGATATTGTCGGGTTGGGAAGACAACACAGAAGGTGCAGCCCTACCGGCTAAACGACATCCTCAACCACTTCGGAGAGCGTATAGGGTTTTACATGAACGACGTCCGGACGCATTTAGGATGCTTCAGTGCGTTGCTGCCTTTGACGGGCGGTGTCCGAAAGGCGCCGCCTCGTTCGGCGTATGAAAATATTGTTACGCGCGATTTGTATGAACGTTATTAAGATGCAAGTCGGTACGAGTTCCCGTTTATAGAATGAGCTGAAATTTTTACTGGGAGTATATTTATAAACACGTAGTAAATATATGATTAGAGGGTATCTGTGTTACAAAAAAAAAAAATTAAATAAAGGACATCTAATGTTATAAAAATTCCAACTTTAATATGAAACTGACAGTTAATCGAGTACTATCGCTCATGCGCCCCCTGGCGAGAGAAAAGGGCAGTGATACACTCCACTCCGAAGTTACTAGTAAAGCAACTTCAATATGAAAATATTTTAAACATCTTCATAATAATAATAATAATACCTGGGACATCCCACAAAGCGCCATCTAGTCTCGAACTAAGCAAAGCTTGTATTATGGATACTAACATTATTGAATAAATTGTGCATCTCGTCTGTGGCTCCAGGCGCGCAAGCTCCATCGAAGAATTCTGCGACAGCGCGTCCGTAGTCACATTCGGACCTACTTAGTATCGACCTGTCGTGTGCAGCCACAACGAATGACACGAACGCTATGAAAAAAAAACATCCTTGTTACTATTGTGATACACAGGATGAAATTATAACAACCATTCAAAAAAAATTTAGATGTTAGGTGTCACCAAAAGATGTTATTACGCAAATAAAAAATATAGGTTACATTTTCATAATAAATTATTTTACTTTTAGTACATTGTTAGTTACATCGTTTGGTTGCCTTCTTTGTGACGACGCGCCCGAGACCTTAAGACCGAAACGGGGCGGAGCGTGCAGTGGATGTGAATAATAATAACGTATACACCACAACAACGTCGATGTATATACATATATAGATATTTCACACCCACACCTGGAACGAAATAAACGTATTCATGCACACAAATATTTGTCCCGAGCGGGAATCGAAGCCGTGACCCTTGGCTCCTCAGTTAGCCTAGGCTCTGTAACCTTTCGGCTATATCGGCCAATCGGTCAGTCAGTATCCTATTAGTAGGCCTGCGTGTGTTATTTATTTAAATTATTTAAGACGCAAGTCGGTACGAGTTCCTGTATATAGAATGAGCTGAAATTTTCGCTCCGGACCAACTGACCACCAAAAGTCACCACTAGTGGTCACTTGGCACTTCGATGTCTCAACTGGCTACCAGTGATCAAATGACACGATAGTATTCCCATTTCACCACCAGTGAAGTGAATTGTCCCATTCGACCACTGGTGATGAATTGGGCATAGAACTACTGGGGGTCGATTAGGAACAATATTTAATCCTATTTATGAGTCCCTGTAAGTTGACTGTCGTCGAGTAGGCCTTCGAGTCCGATTAGACGCTGCGAGCGTATACATAAGTTAATAAGATAATTTTCTAAATTTTATTACAAAGGGGTTTACAAACAAAAATAAAATATAAAAATAGTATTTGGGAAATAACACCTCAAATTTTAATTTTTATAGATTTTCATGTTATTTTCATTAAATTGTAACGCGTAGACAACGATTTTACACGACTTTTTTGCATTTATTCAGCATGGAACACATACTTTTTACAATACTATTTAAATAATAAGAAAATTTTTTGTACATTTACAAATATACTATATGCCTCGTACGTTTGATTTTTCTGTAATTGGTATTCGCTACCATTTCGCTGAAAAAAAAACCCTGAAAAATCTATTGTTTCGTGCTTACTCAAAAACGTATGTATGAATTTATTTTTTACTTATTTATATTACGTTGTTATATATATTGTTATACATATATTATGTTGTTATCTAAATTAAATATCATAGATTTACTAGATAAATAAGTGATGTATAACTATGCATTAAAAAAATAAAGAATATATTAATGGTTATTGAGTTGACCTGAAAAAATAGTGCTTTTCATTTCAAATCAGTAGGGAGCCTTAATTCATTACCTGTGATTCTTAGACATATACCACTTTATTTGTCGTTTCATTATAAGTTAGAGAAAAATTATACATGCTTCATTGTCATTATTTGCTGGGGTGAGCAAATAATGACTGGGGTGAGCCTCCAAGCAGACTATTTCTAACGGTTTAATTGTGTATTGCACGTTTTTGTATTAATTATAAAGCTTAAAGCCTTTATCTTTATAATAATAATTGAGAAACTGGACTGCCAAATTGCCACCAGTGGAGAGATTTGGTAGACCATTTCACCCCTAAATCTCACCACCAGTGGTCAGTTGAAACGAAAAATTTCTCAATTCACCACTGGTGATGAATTGGGAAAAATTACTCCCAATTGACCACCAGTGGTCAGATGGGAAATTTTTTGTCTCAACTGACCACTGGTGGTGAGATTTGGTGGTGAAATGGTTCGGAGCGGAAATTTTTCCTGGGGGTATGTTTATACACACGTAGTAAATATATAATTAGAGGGTACCTATGCGTTACGAAAAAAAATCAAATAATAAAGGACACCTGATGTATATGTATATAAAAATTTCAATTTTAATCTAAAACTGACAGTTAATAGAGTACTATCGCTCATGCGCCACCTGGCGAGTGAAAAGGGCAGTGATGCACCCCACTTTGCTGCACGGGACTGATTTAGTTGATATTTTTTATTTGTAGTTATTTTTAGCTTTTAATTAGTGTTTAATTTTTTACTCATTTATATTATGTTATCTAATTATTTAAAAAAAAAGATATTTTAAAAACATACTAACCTATACCACCGTATTCCGGGAAGCAAGCTTTCACCCCACGCAGATTTTCGAAACGTGTGATTTGAGAATTATGCCTAACTAAAGCAGCGACACGTGAGAAAGCTGTTCTTGTATTTTGGAGTAACATCACCGGACTGAGTTTGTAGATTCTGTGAAAGATTTGTTTAGATAATAATAATAATAACGTATACATGACAACAACGTCTAGGCCCCAAACTAAGCACTAGCTTGTGTTTTAGGTACCAAGCGAGGACACCACATACATATAACAACCAAGATCCGGTACCAGTATCAATATTCATCATATAAATACTGACCCGACCTGGGATTCGAACCCGGGACCCCCAGCTTCGTAGGCAGGGTCGCTACCCACTAGGCTAAGCGGTCGTCGATTAGATTAGTTTTCGGAATGGACTAAATAACTACCGAACTTTACTACAGATAATTTAGCTTGATGATATTCCGTCTAAAATAACAGAAATCGCTGTACCGCACCTTAGGTATGTGCGCGGCGAGGAGGGAAGGCAGTTCCTAAGCGTTGCCGACGGACTGATAGAGCAGATCTGCCTCCCTCCGCGCCGCGCACATACCTAAGGCGCGGTACAACGGTTTCGGTCAAAAAAGGGAGACGGACAAGACGCCTGTATGGCCCGCACGATTGTATACCTAGATGTTTGTGTTGTGTCTTAGGCCTTTGTCTATAACCCCTAGTATTTCCATTCCATTCCATCAGCCCTTTTGGACCCACTGCAGGGGCTTAGGCTTCCCCTCAAGATGAGGGGCTTGGAGCTTAAATACACCACGCTGCTCCAATGCGGGTTGGCGAATTGTAACGACCACCATCTATTAACAGCAACCGGGACCAATTGCTTATCGTGCTCTCCGAGGCACGGAGTCAGTGATAGTTAATGTACTCAAGTCATAAAACTCATTGGTACACGCCCGGATTCGAACTACGGCCACATGGCCTTATAAATTTTAAACAGGTACACTGCGTTCGGGCTATCACGACATTAGTAACACCTAGTACACCCCATCACAACTAGTCACATACCTACTATTGAATGAAACAAACATTTTTAAAGTAAATAAAGTTGAAAAAAATTGTTGCGCGAGCGTGCGCCTTCTAGTTTGCATGCAAAGTTCGGTGATAGTACTTACAGAGCTCATTTACATATTCGTGGTCAGAATTTGTAAAAAATAAAAATAATAAAAAAAAAACAATTTAATAAAACCTCATTTTTTGTGTACTGCTAATTTATACACAAGCAAAGACTGTGGTACCAGTTGGTAAACCTTAACCTGTTCGACGTGTTAGTAAGTAACTACGAGAAAATACAATGAGTACGTCTGCTTCAACGAAATTGTATCAAATGCTATTTCAAACGTGAAAGTATAACGAACTGAATACTACACTTTTTGAATTTTGGAATGATACCGATTATTATCGGAAATAACAAATTAAAAGTGCGACGACTCCTGTTTAGTACGGCTATTTAATAATAGATGGAGCCACCACATAAGGAAATGATTTTTATTTTTTCATAATCACATTTCTAGGTTCCAGTTGATAAAATATAACATGCGACTATAAAAAATATTTCTCTTTAAAGTTTTTAACTGGCATTATTGATTGTTTCAACAGCTTCGAAGCATTTGTACAAAAACCTAAAATTTGTGGAAAGTAAGGTTTTTTTCCACTGGTTTATTATTATTATTATTATTTTGGTTTTTTCAATAGTTTCGAAGCGTTTGTCGAAAAACCTTGTTTTCCACAAATTTGAAGTTTTTGTACAAACGCTTCGAAACTGTTAAAACAATCAATAATGTCAGTTAAAAACATTAAAGAAAAATATTTTTTATAGTCGCATGTTATATGTTATCACTGAAACCTAGTTATGTGACTCTGTAAAAATAAAAATAATTTCTTTATATGGTGGCTCCATCTATTGTTACGTAGCCGTAATAGACAGGCTTCGTCCCACCTTAAAGATTGTGTATTTACGACCCGTTCGTGACGTCACTCGGTGCGCGCTACGTACAAATGATCCACTTTAGCCCACAGTAATTTATTGTGAACGACAGACGTCATTACTTCAAGAATTTGTATCTTCATTTCGGTATTTTTCTAGATATCATCATCATCATCAGCCCATTTTTACCCCACTGCAGGGGCTTAGGCCTCCCCCAGGGTGAGGAGGGGGGGCTTGGAGCTTAAGTCCACCACGCTGCTCCACTGAGGGTTGGGAACTGTAACGACCGCCATCTATTGACAGCGTCCGGGACCGACTGCTTAACGTGCCCTCCGATGCACGGTGTCAGTGATATTGTGTACTTAAGTCAGAAAAACTCATTGGTACACGGCCGGATTCGAACCATGGCCCTATGGGGCCTTATAAATTTGAGACAGGTTCGTTGCGCTCTGAGCTATCATGACAATCTAGATATCAATAGAATTATTTTACTTATTAGTTTTTCTTAATAAATATACAATATCTCTATAAATAAAACAAAAATCACAAGACGCGCTCATTAAACACAAGGCCATAAATTATTTTCTATAAACTGGTAAAACTAGAACTACTGCACTTTGTGTTTGTGTAACGAAAATAAGGTTTTTAATAAATTGTAATTTTTTTGTGAGCGTAGTCCAAACTTATACAGCGTGTAGAGCTTACCGAACTAAACAAAAAGCTTCAAGTGACCATGGGGCGCAAACTAACGATGAACAAGAAAAACATATTTAAAGTCTAATTTCTTTTATCGCTCATCTTATTTTTTTTAATATCAACGAATTAAAACACTAATACAGAATTACAGCACGAAAGTAATACATTTTATAGTCAATCAAGTTTTCTTGCAAGCTTAATAAAACACCGCGAGACTGTCTCGCGAATTGCAAAATTGGAGAAACACTACTCGTGGAACAGCTGATAAGGTCAATAACCGACTATTCTTTGAATCGAAATGTTAGTGGAATTTTTTGTTATGTAATCATTTTTCTATAGGCGGTTGGTGGTAAACCAGCTGTCTCGGAATATTAGATATCAGAAACGTGACCGAGCATTTACATTATCCGCGTTGTGAATTTTTTCTCGGTAATCGTTAGTTTGCGCCACTTTAAACTTTTTGTTTAGTTCGGTAAGCTCTACACGCTGTATAAGTATGGATTACGTTGAGCCGAATACATGTGTGTACCTACAGGGCGTGGTAATACAAAAAACTTACTGCCTCGCCAAATATCCGTAGTTAGAGTCAATAGCGATGAAATCAGCTCTGGACTCCCTGATGTCTTCAAGGCAACGCAGATGGTCAGGTCGCTGCTGACACGAGACGGCGGGTTCTATGCCGAGGGTATAAGCAGCCCTTCTGATCAGATTACACTTGCTTTGTTCTAGATCTGATACGGTACACCAACGTTGTGCGGGCATGCAGAAGTTCATTGCATCTATGTCGGTCATGTTGCGAGCTGGAATTTAAAAGAATTTATTTGAAATTGCATTCACCACCGATCATTGGAATTGTTTATATGTAATACTAGGTTTCACTCATGGCTTCGTTCGGGTCGTATTTTAGTACCCATCATAATTATGCACGAATAGGACTTAGGTCATATAAGTACGAATTGACTAGAAGCCCTCTTCTGCGTTTACCGTCTAACCACTCATAATATAGGTAGCTGGTGCAAGATGGCGAGTTTCAGTCCGCGAGGTCCCCGCGCGCCGGTCTACAACCCCGCGAAATCCCCGCGCGCCGGTATTCACCCTGTAAAGTTGCGTTTGACATTTTCTATACTGTGAAGCGACATTTATGACTCTATTAAAACATCAGATTACAACCAAATGCTGCTGTCAAATTTTTTTATTCTATGGTTTGAGTTGTAGCGACGACGCACAGTACGAAAATATATCTCAAAAACGCTCATGATATTTTTATTCCTTTATTTAATAATAATTATCAAATAAAACACAAAAGTAAAATTCTTGTGTCCCAATTACGCCTAAAACCGAAGAAATATTTTTTAAAGGTGAATACGTATTACACGCAAATTAATACGTTTATTATAACAACGTACAAAATATATGTATGACATTTTTGTTAATAAAATTTTTTTAATTACTTAAAATATCTATATCTTCGAGATTCCATGAGTGCAATTTTTTTAGAATCTATGGGGAGCCAGAGAAGAATTTTGCGTAAGAATCAAATCCAAATACATAAGGATTTATGAATGAAAAAATAAAATCCAAAAATGAATAAAATTCAAATAAATCACTTAATTTAACAGCTAAATACCTATAGATTTTCTTTAATTTATTCTTTAATATAATGTTTAGTCTTGCAGGAACACTTAGAAATTTTTGAACACTACACCTACATAAATCAAAGTTTAATACACAGTTTATATAATATTACAAATTAACAATTTTCAGCGGTATCAGGTATCACACAAAAAAAAAATCTGTTCCAAGTGATAGCGGCTTTTCTTCGCAATGCACGGGTATATTGTTTTTATTTTGTTTATGTGAGTTGTCCTGGGTTCCGGAACTTTAAGCTGGAAATAGTATTGAAATAAGTAATTTTGGAAAGAATAACTGAAGGATTTCAAAGCTGACTGTAATTTGGCGGCGACAAATCTAATTTCAGATAAATATATACCATATTTTGTTCACACGTTATAATAAACGCAATTTTTCTGTAATATTTTTAAATAACTATATATTTATTTCGGATTTTATATCCATTTAAACAAATATTTCTTCTTCTTAATCATTTGATCATAAATGAAACTAACCTGCTGAAGTGTAATTGAGTGCATTAGGGGTTCCATCTTCAAAGTTCACTCGAACGTCTGCACCACCGATGAGGTGATTAAAAATTTCCGATTGCCAATTGCCGTTGTTGGGATTGACTCCGTTTGGCCACCAGGTCCTTATTTCGGCTAGCAGATTCGCAGCTCTCGTCCTGAATAAATTATATTGATTGATAGATTGATTGACTGATTGATAAGATATTATAATTGGGTGTAACAAGAAGGCGCAAATAAAGTATGTCATAATTCTGTATCTTTTGAACCGTAATAGGTACCGCTATAACAAGAAAGAATAAAAATAAATCGAAAACCTACACCAAATATTTTTTTGTGATTTTACTACACGATTGTATATGGGTGTAAATCGTAGATTACACCTACCTTCTAACGTCTTTACCATACCATACCGTATCGTACCATACCATACCATCAGACCATCGATGCCCCATTGCAGGGGCTTAGGCCTCCCCTCGGCATGAGGGAGCTTGGAGCTTAATCTACCACGCTGCTCCTTGGTGAATTTTAACGATTGCCATCTACTGATAGCAACTGGGACCGACAGCTTAACGTGCTTTCCGAGGCACAGAGTCAGTGATAGTTATGTACATAAGTTAAAGAAACTCATTGGTACATGCTCTGGGATTCGAACCACGGCCTTCTACACAAGAAGCGGGCTCGCTACCACTGGGCTATCACGACACCAACGTCTTTATAACGTCTAATCTAACGTTTTTATAATTCCAAAAAAACTCCGAGTAAATGTCTGTGACGGACAGACAGACAGACACAAGACAGGACAATATTATAAGGGATCCGTTTGTTGTCATCAAGCTTCGAGTTTCGAAATGAACAACTCAAGTAGTTAAGAACGAAATGGTACAGCCCCAGGTATGGCTGCAGGGGTGGGAACGCGAAATCAAAATATAGAGACGTTATAGAGGCAAACGAAAAAAAGAGTGAAAATTAAAAAAACCTATAAGGTGCGCGTCAAAATGTCTTCATCATCATCATCATCATCAGCCCATTTTTACCCCACTGCAGGGGCTTAGGCCTCCCCCCGGGGCGAGGAGGGGGGCTTGGAGCTTAAGTACACCACGCTGCACGCACGCAAAATGTCTTACAATGTGTTAATTTTAAAGCGATTTAACCGACCAATTCGACCGATTTCAAGGATATCCACGTCTGGGGCATACAAAACTTGTTATATTATTTGTTGTGATAGGTGCCCCAATGACATACAATCTGGGGACATTTCAACTGCCTGCCACCCGTACCAATTTAGAAGCCTGTGATAGACGGACAGACAGGCAGACTAGTGTCGTGATAGCTAAGACAGTTCAGAAGGTCGTGAGGCGAATCCTAGAAAAGGGCATGAACCAATTAGTTTTTTCTGACTTATGTACATAATTATCACTGACTCCTTGCCGGTTGCTGCATTGAAGCAGAGTGGTGGATTAAGCTCGAAGCACCCTTAATCCTAGCGGAGGCCAAAGCCTTTGCAGTGGTGCATAATGGGCTGATATGTATAGACGGGCGAACAGACGGATAGGCATTGTTGGCTTAGTAATAAGGTCCCATTTTTACCCCTTAGGTGTGGAATCTTCAAAGAAATGAATGGACATTGTAATACTAAAGACAAGTACTGAATAGAAAGTACAAGAAGTTAAGAGGTAACAACAACAGGCCAACATATCTCAACAAAAGGGAGCGCGAAGAAGTCAGAAGATGATACCAAGATTAAGAGCTGGGAATCTGATAGAAAAGAACAAGTATTGGTTACGGCAGATCTGATGAGGATAGGAAATGGGGGGAGAGGGAGATTTAGAGTACATGATGGCGTATGTAAGGTGGAAGATAGAAAGGGACATAGAACTACTGGAGGAAAGTGAAGAAAGACAAGCAGTGGAATGAGTGCGGGGGACAGAGGTTAAGAGAAGAAAAAGGAGGTTGGAGGAGATAGACGGGAATAGAAAATAAGAAGAGAACGAAAATGTATGAAACCATCTCCGAGAACATGGCCGCAATGAGCAATGTGTAAATAAATAAATAAAAAAATTACTATCCTTAATAATATAAACGCGAGAGTTCGCATGTATGTTTGTTGTTCTTTCACGCAAAAACTACTGAATGGATTTTGATGAAACTTTACAATAATATAGCTTATACATCAGAATAACACATAAGCTATAATTTATAAAGATACTAGTTTTTCGCCCGTGGCTCCGCTCGCCGGGAATACACAGTTGTACACAAATTTTCAAAATTCTGTCACCTATAGAAAGCTACTTATTAGCGAGTAACTTGGGCTATATTTTATTTTCAAACTAGCTTTCCGCTCGCGTGAGTTGTACCATGATCGCCGTGATTTTTTTTTAGAAAATGGGGTCCCGGTAAAACTGTGTAGTACACGCGAGCGGAGTCGCGGGCGGAAAGCTAGTATTATTGTAATGATATTTTGTGTATATATTTGTCTGTTTACTTACGGATTACTCAAGATGGCACCCCACGGCTGTCGCACCCATGCACAGGCTGACGTATTTGAGAGAAGGCTGTCGGGGGTGAGAGGTCTCGTTGTACCATCGTCGCAAAGTAACGCATAGTTGAGTATCACATCAGATCGACGATTCTGAAAAAATATATAATTTAGATTATAAAAACCGACCAATTTAAGGGGGTTTCCATAAAAGTACGAATTGACTAGAAGCCCTTTTCTGCGTAACCTAACCACTCATACTCTAGCTAGCTGGTGCAAGATGTCGATTATTCAATTGTAAGCAGTGATCTCACAACCGCTAATCACCAAAAATATCGAAAAAAATAAGTTTTTGTATGGGGACCCCCGTTGATTTTTAACTTTATTTTAATTTTATTATTAGTTGTTAAAGCAACCATTATAGTACACATTTCATGAAAATTTGAAGTGTGTACCTTTAATGGTTCAGATGATATAACCTTGTGACAGATAGACAGACAGCGAAGCATTAGCAATAAGTTTGTCGTTGGTACCTGTTGTGATTTTGTAATAAAAGAGATTTCGTGTTTAAGGAAGTATTTTAATATGGCGGCAAACTTCACGACACAGATTACAATCATAGTCAATGATTAGTTCACAGAAGAGCTACCAACCTAACAAAAAGGTAGAACAATACCAACATAGGCATACACCATTTGTATGTTTTACATTGCTATTTTCTAACAATAAAATAATGTTTGACGTCAGTGATGAGACAAATAACGATGGATTTCCATTTACATACAGACACCAGATACGTCCTATGTTCTTATAAATTGAAATGGAGAATTTAATGAACGATTTAATAGTACCTACATTTTGATGCAAGTACGTTAAGCTGCATCTTATAGTTGAGGCCTTATAATAAACCGTAGACTATAATAGTCAGCTTACTGAGTACGAACATAATACGGCGTTATTTAATACATTTGCGATTAAAATTAGGTAGATCTACTACAAATGTAATAATGGCGGGAAATTAGGGCGCGAGCGGGTTGCCTTTCGCGGTTTACGCATGTGTCACAAATAGAATGCTCGTTTGTGATTGGTGTAAAGTAAAAAAGCTTAGTACTGTAAAATACAACATTACGGTACAAGTTTCGATGTCATAAAGACCGTATTAATAGTAAATGTATTGAAAAATAAGTTTTAACACCAGTCCAAATAATAATAAAATCTAATCATACCTTAGACATCCCACACAGTGGGGAACTTATGTATACATATATATATAGATAGGTAATTTTACATCCGGACATGGAACAAGTAGACATGTTCATGCACACAAATATTTGTCCCGGGCGGGAATTGAACCTGCGAATTTGGCTCCGCAGTTAGGTCAGTCATCGGGCATGTAGATATTAGGTATATGTTTACTCTAGCCATTACTGCATGAAGTTATTATTGTTATATTAATACTATTTTTGGCTTGTTTTCTACTATTAAATAATATTGGTGCATTTACCAAGAAGTATTCAGTCACATGCTGCCAAGCTACATAAGCAACTGTACCATTGTATCGCGTCAAACATTCAAGCGCTTGTATGTGCCTGTTTGTGTTCGACACCGGGGCCACTTGGATGCCCATGTCGAATCTGAAAATGTAAATAGCCCCTGTAAGTTATCGGTCGTCGACAAGACCTCGAGCATGATTGAACGCAGCGAGCGTTTACATAGGTTTTATAAGGTAATTTTCAAATTTAATTACATATGAATTTGCCAACAAATGGAAATATAAAAATTGCATTTGGGACATAATACCTAATATTTCAATTTTCATAGGTTTTCTTGTTATTTTCATTAAATTGTAACGCGTAGACGACGAATTTGCGCACGACTTTTTTTTGCGTTTATTCAGCATTGGAGATTTGCTCGAATAAACAGACAGACAGATAGTACTATTTTATACTTATAGCCTATAGCCTTCCTCAATAAATAGACTATCCAACACAAAAATAATTTTTCAATTTGAACCATTAGTTCCTGAGATTTGCGCGTTCAAACAAACAAACAAACAAACAAACTCTTCAGCTTTATAATATTAGTATAGATGGCACACATTTTTTTTACAGTACTAATTAAATAAATTTAACGACAATTTATTTGTTGTACACTTACTAATATACTATATGCCCCGTTCGTATAATTTTATGTGACTGGTAATCGCTACCATTTCGCTAAAAAAAAAACATTGAAAAATCTGTTTCGTGTTTATCTAAAAACGTACGTTTTAATTTATTTTTTACTTATTTATAATACGTTATCTAAATGAAATTTTGTGGACTTACTAGACAAATAAGTTCTGTATGAGTGTACATTAAAAAAAACATCAAATAACTTAATAATTATTGAGAAATTTGACTTGAAAAATAATGTTTTCGATTCGGTTCGAAATTTTCGGTTCGAAAATTCGAAATCAGTAGGGAGCCTTAAATTATGAATTTTTTACTAAAATAAAAATCCGAAGTTTTCTAATGATTCGAATCCCAGGTCGGGTCAGTATTTATATGATGAATATTGATACTGGTACCGGATCTCGGTTGTTATATGTATGTGGTGTCTTCGTTTGGTACTCAAAACACAAGCTAATGCTTAGTTTGGGACCTAGACGTTGTTCTAATGTATACCTTATTATTATTATTATTATAATAGATTTACTACAGTCTGCTGAAAAGCGCATTTACAAATGTGTTTTTAAAATCATGACCAAATATCTTCTAAAAAGGTCTTTCAAACATTTATTACACAAGCTTTTTCTAAGATCAAATCGAAGAATCTATTTATATCAGTGCACGATATGACATAATCTAGACTCAAGATGATTGTGTAGTGGCAAATTTCCGTACAAACGGCGTTAACGATTGCATCCCATTAAACCTTAATCGATTGACACAACAAATTTATATGGTATTCAGATCAACAAAAATTAGGTCTATACGTTTTTATTTTTTTCAGTAATTTGATACACCATAAGAAAAAAACTATAAGGGTTCCTTTTTTGGTATTTAGCTATGAAACCCTAAAAACTAGCTACCGAACTAGAAGTTTGGCGCAAGTTGTATCATACTTCAGGTATCTTGACTAGTCTATAACTACTAACCTGTATCCACCAGTACAGTCGCTCGTGCCGTTCCCTGAGCACAGTGTGCATAGATTAGGGTATTCTTGTTCTAAAAAAAAAGAAGTCGCATTATTTAACGGGCCGAACTTTATGACTTCTCTAAGGTTCCAGTAATACAATCCGTCAATCACACAAGTGATTTCTAATGGCAGCATCTCGACTATCAGATAGGCAGACGGCGGATTCAAATATTGATCGCAACAATAGTCAAATAATTTCATTTCGTAGTTACGCAACATAAGCTTGAAATACGTCAGAAGAATGAATTTATTACTTGGCGGAAAAACGTGAACACAAAAGCGCATTCAAAAAGTGCTGGTTCCTCTCAAAAGAATACGCAAGAAATTGAGGGACGCTCTTTTTGACAAAATTTTAAACAATTTTATTGACAAACAAAATAGATAAGTGCTTAAAGATTAATATTATTGAAATAAACCGATAGGGGAGCGGCTTACACTCATGGACTTTCATCATCTAAGCAGTCCGATGTTTTCGTTTTATTGTAGTTTTAAACTTGTTAAGGGAATGTCAGCTGGGATCTTATTGTAAATAGGTATATATTGCCCTTTAAAAGATTTTGTGATTTTATTGAGACGGCTGACATGGTTAGCAAGTTTATCTTTGTTTCTTGTATTAACATTATGCCGATCACTATTTTTTTTAAATAATACAACATGAAAAGGGCCTCACTGAGTCTAGCATCGATGGTATCGTTCGCACTCCATCTGCCTGGCCTGCAAGCCGCTCCGAAGTAAGCGGATAGTGTGGACGCCTCCAACTCTTCAAAAGTATTGAATCGGGTGTCTGGTTCGACGCAGCGATCTGTTCTCGCAACCTGTTAATAAACACAGAACTAATATTACAAGCGTATAGAAACGACACCGCGAACCAAATGTTTGCGCCAAGGGTGTTAAAAACGTGTAAAAATCAATCAACTGCGATGAAAAAAGATAGTGGTATAACTTATCGTCGATAATTAATGAAAACAAAACTAAAACCATTTAAAATTAATATTTGTACCTAAATTATTTTCCACCGTTGCCGCCATACTTGCCGCCATACTTGTTTTAACTACAAGTAATGGCACGATATGTATAATACCTATTAAAGGCTTGTATAATACCTACTTCCAATTCTGTCTATTCTACTGGAAACGAACTAAGCATAACATGTATAATACAATGTATTATACTTGGTAGAAAAATCAATGTGGTAGAAACAAGGTGATAGTGCCGATTTTGTTCGTGCCGCCTGTTCTACTAGACTAGTATATACTTCAGTGTTAACAAATAAATTCAAACATATTGAATTGAAGAAGAATAATATTGTAATTATTAATTGTATAATAATATATCCTACGTGATTTCGTAGTAGCCCGAGCGCAACGAACCCGTTCGTAGTTTACAGGGCCATGCGGCCGTGGTTCGAATCAGGGCGTGTACCAATGAGTTTTTTCCGACTTGAGTACATAATTATCACTGACTCCGTGCGTCAGAGAGCACGTTAAGCCGTCGGTCCCGGTTGCCATCAACAGACTGCCATCATCATTAAAATCCACCAACCCGTATTGGAGCAGCATGGTGGATTAAGCTCCAAGCCCCCTCACCCTGGGGGAGGCCTAACCCTCTGCAGTGGCTCATGATGGGCTGGTAGAATGGATCGGAAATATTCTACCAATATTATAAATGCGAAAGTTTGTATGTTTGGATGTTTGACGGTCAATCACGCAGCAATTGAGCAACGGGTAGACGTGATTTTTTGCATAGATATTGTCTATAAGCTGCATAGTAGGGACGTAGGCTAATTTTTATTCAAGGGAAAGATACAATTACTGTGAGATAACTATTTTTCATGTTAAAACCACTGAAAGGATTTTGATGAAATTTAGTTCGAATATATCTAAGGTTTGGAATAACACGCAGAATAAATTTCGTCCCGAAAAAATACACGATTCTCGTGGGATAGTCAATTTTCATGCAAATGGCTTTTGATGTTGTATGCATGTTTAATATCGTTGCATATGGTTCGAATCCCAGGTCGGGTCAGTATTAATATGATGAATATTGATACTGGTACCGGGTCTTGGTTGTTATATATATATAAAAAATAAAAAATAAAAAAAATATTTATATATTATAAAGAATATTTAAGTATGTATATCAGTTGTCTAGTAACCCATAACACAAGCATAATACTTGCTTACTTTGGGACTAGATGGCGCTGTGTGGGAAGTCCCATGTATTATTATTATTATTATTATATTGAGCACTCGTAAAAAACGTAGAGTTTATTTTATTTGCTTTTTCAGCATGAAACTAAGTGAAGAAGGATTGGGAGGTCCATGGCTAACTGAGTGAGCCGGTACCGACTAGAGACCGCTCCCATTCCTTGCCATCAGATATGTTGAAGGGCATTTAGTAATCATATATTGTAAACATAGTCAAATGAATCGAATGAATGAAAAAAATCAATTCAAAAAAGGAAATGAACTACAGCTAAATATTCTATTTTTGATCATCATCATATCAGTCTGTGTGTTTATAAGGCCATAGGGCCATGGTTCGAATCCGGGCGTGTACCAATGACTTTTTCTGACTTAAGTACATAACTATCACTGACTCCGTGCTTCGTAGAGCACGTTAAGCAGTCGGTCCCGGACGCTGTCAATAGATGGCGGTCGTTAAAATCCCCAACCCGCAGTGGAGCAGCGTGGTGGATTTAAGCTCCGAGCCCCCTCACCCCGTGGGAAGCCTAAGCCCCTGCAGTGGGGTAAAAAATGGGCTGATGAAGTGAAGTGAAGTCTGTGTTTCTCCATTGCAGGATAGGTTTCTCCCGACTCGCCACCACACACGGTCCTCCACCTTTCGCATAAAATTTTCTCGTTTATCATTATTTAGATAGTATTTTTCGACGACCGCTTAGCCTAGTGGGCAGCGACCCTGCCTGCGAAGCTGGAGGTACCGGGTTCGAATCCCAGGTCGGGTCAGTATTTATATGATGAATCCATACTGGCACCGAGTCTTGGTTGTTATATGTATGTGGTGTCTTCGCTTGGTACCCAAAATACAAGCTAATGCTTAGTTTGGGACCTAGACTTTGTTGTGATTGTGTGTGTTAATCTTGTTATATATATATTCTTAATTTGTAGTAATTTTTAGTTTTTTAATTAGTTTTTAATATAGATTATATTATCTAAGCTTTTTAGATTATTGTAGTACTGTTTGATAACGACTATTATGGGACTTACCAATGCCTAGTATAATTTTTGAATTGTCGAGGTCACAATTTTATGCATTTTGGATTAAAATGAGATCCAACTCTCCCGGACTTCCCCTACTGCATCTCATAATAAAAGTAGTTTTACTGTCATCAATTTAGATATTCGTTAGTTTTGTATCCGTGAGAAACTTCGACCCGGGTAAACACTATTATTTTCCTTCCTTGTGACTACTTATCTAAGGAAACAATCTACAAATATAAAGTCTATATATACAATGTTAAAACCTAAAAATAACCAGTCCCTGGCGAACCTGATGCAAAGGTATGTACCCATAACGCTCGCGGCATCACCGCGCTGGATCGCTATGGTGAGCCTCTGCATAAACAAATAAAAACAAACATATTTTCGCATTTGTACTGTTAGCCACTATTACCTACCTGTCTCTCGAAGGTCTTCAACACTCTAGGTGACCACCGGAGTTCGCTTTGATCCAAACCCGGATGACAATATCTTGCATTTCGTAGACCGTCCAAGCCTCCTGTGTGATTGACTGGCACCACCGCCACTGCTTCGAACGCGAATTGCTCTGAAAAATTTTTTTTTTTAACGTATACATCACAACAATGTCTCGGCCCCGAACTAAGCATTAGCTTGTGTTTTGGGTACCAAGCGAAGACACCACATACATGTAACAACCGAGATCCGGTACCAGGATCAAAATTCATCATATAAATACTGACCCGACCTGGGATTCGAACCCGGGACCTCCAGCTTCGTAGACAGGGTCGTCGCTACCCACTAGGCTAAGCGTTCGTCAAATCACTGCACTTTAAATGTAGTAGACTACAGTGACGTGCGGTGACCTCTGTACCAAGGGAAGCCGGCCGCGTTAATCTAGGCCATTATACATACACCCGTTGTTCATATTGGGATGTTTTATGGTATTTGAAAATATTTAACACTTAAAATATAATTTCTTACCGTGATGAAAATGATTCCTTGCCTCCTATAGCTCATCTTCTTCGAAGACATGGTTGTCTTTGGTCCAGAAAAGACGTAGAGCGTCATTAGAAACAATTGATTGAGTAGCGGCTTTGAAAAAAGCCTTTTTTGACTATACATTGTAATGTATAGTAAATATAGCAGCATGGGCGACTATTGGAATGTGCTCAACAAATTTTGTAGTGTTTTAGTTGAAGAAACGTATATATTTTGTTTGACATACCTAACAGAGACATTTTTTAACCTACTCTCTATCTCTTTCGCCTATTTATATTCTAAAGCTATTCTTCTATCTTTTTGAACAAAATGTGATAATACATTGTCATAAAAATTTTCCTTACCTTTTAGTTTTAATAACAAGTGTTTTTCAATAGATATTAAAGCCAAATTGGACAACCTTTGTTCGCTCTGAGTATTTCTACAATAGGTATGTATGCGTTTTAATGCCGAAAAAGATCGTTCTGCGGACGCAACACTGAACGGCAGTGTCACAATTAATTTACACAATTGTAATGTTTGTTGGAAAGCATCTTTTAAAGTTGGCTGTTTAAGATGAAACAATAATTCATAGACATCTAATTGACGTAACGATTGCGATGAATATATGACTTTTAGCTCATTTTTTAAAGCGTTGTAATCAAACAATTCATTGCATAACCATGACCGAAATTATTTGATTTCCTTAATAGCAATTTCAATATCTACTTGTTTATTTTGAATGAGCGCAAACAAAATATCTGATCGTCCAAATATTTCTGAAAAAATATTCAACAAAAAACAAAATTCGAATTCGGTCAATTTTGTTAAAATATTTTTTGCGAGAAATAAACTATCTTTATCCCAGTCTTGTGGATTTTCTAATATCGTGTCTAAAGTTTTAATTATATCCGGTTTGCAATTTAAAATTACGTTAACAATACGCGAATTATATTGCCAACGAGTTTCTGCTACTCCAGGCAAACGGCGTTCCGCGATGCACTTTAAAAGATACGATCTTTTGGTAGATTTATTAAAAAATCGAATCAAATTATTTAAGGCCCCGAAAAAAGTTTTACATTCCGGAATATTTTCAGTTGACCGCGATAAAACAAGATTTAGAATGTGAGCATAACATGGAACAAAGATTGCCATAGGGCATTTTTCTTGGACTCTAGTTTTAACACCAGTTACGGAACCAGTCATTACCGACGCGCCATCGTACGTTTGACCTATCAATTTTTGCATACAGTTATATTCTTCTGTATGATCTAAAACAACTTTGCTTAAAATTTCCGCGTCCCTACTTCTACTGACATCCTGAAACCCTACAAATCGTTCCTCTACACCTGTTTCAGTTAAATACCTGAAAACAGCTGTAACTTGTTCGCGGTGACTAATATCTGGAGTTTCGTCGATCATTATTGAAATAAAATCGGTTTTAGAAATTTCACGTTTTATTTCATGTTTTATAACGGCCGCGACGCTTTCTATTAGATCATTTTGAATATGATTTGATAAGCCCGAAAAAATTCCGTTACGACTTTCTGAACATATATCAAAATGGGTCTCTAAAATAGAATCATAACTTTTTAAAAACAATAATGTTTCTACATAATTACCACGATTGTCTGAATACTGTTTTTCGTCATTACCACGGAAGGATAATTCTTGTTTACCTAAAAGCACAACGGTATCGATTGATCTTTTCATAATTTCGCGATTTCGTTTTACTTTTTGGTTATGTACAGAAAATGAATTTACAAGCGACGTTTCAATTCTTATCGTACCAAATTCGTGCAAGTTAAGACAACTGCGGATATGTTTTTCAGTATGAATATGTTTTTTTTGTGGAATTGGCAAGATTATTTATATCCGTAAACTCCGTTTTACTCCAAACACTGCATGAATTAGAAAATAATAAACATGGAAAACAATACAGTTTATTTAACTTGCAACTTCCGGTAAGCCAATTGTATTTATCGTACATTGATAAATGAAAATGCTTCGTAAAACCATCTTTCCTTTTATAATCTATCGGTAAATTTGGTTTAGCGCGCCCAATTTCTAAAATTCTTTGTTTTTGACTAAAAGATAATTTTGGAAATTCGGTTGCAGGATTTAATAAAAAATCCACTGAACAACATTCTATTGCTATAAGAGCCATATTTCGTTATTTACGTACCTACTTACCTACCTACTTACGTACCTATCTATCTAACTTAATAAAAAAGTTGTACTTACGTAGAAAAAATTTGTTTATTTGCAAAAATAAGATAACTATTTACAGATATTACGAACGCCACTCAAAATATGTACGTTAATTATCTAAAACTCACACACTTTATCACTAAATCAACCAGCAATCATTAATTAAAATAAATTTTCAAATATTTGCACATGTAAACGTTAGTCAACCAGCAACCAGTCCAGTAGCCGTTATGAATTGTTTAAGTTCGTTCTTAAATACATAACTGATATCTGGTTCACTCAATACCAATCAGTGAACGAACATATTTCAAAGAAAATTAGCCAAAATAACTCGGTTTAAGACGTGTTACTTGTAACGAATGAGCAGCTAGCTGTGTGTTATACGACAGCCAAATATATATTCTCAAATCACGGAGTGTGCTGCCTTTAATAAGATAGCGGTGTATGAAGGCGTCTCAATTTGGCCGCGTTACGTCGTCCTGTTTCAAATGGAGTTACCTATAAAGACATTAAGTAAAAGGTACCTTATTACATATGCAATAAAGTTCATATTAACTATGAATTATTGAAACTGATTTTAAATGTGATAATTGTAATTACACCGTCGCATCGGTTTACACACATACGTGTTTACGTACACAGAGCGCCGCACCACGCCGCGCGCTATGATTTGAATTATCAGTTTATTATTAATGTTTATGAATCACGTCAATTCAAAAGGTAACTCGAAAGGAATCGTGTTATTATGAGTGACCGCCACTGGTAGACTAGAAGATGCACGCCTGCTAAACTCAACGATTCTAGGCCGACAAATTCTTTCTGCCTTTATCTGCGATATCTGCCTCTCATTCAGTATGTAACTCGTTGTAACGGGTAATACACAAAGACCTAGACACATAAAAGTACGCAGCTGTCAAATAATAATTTACCTGGGACATCCTACACAGTGCCATCTAGTCCCAAACTAAGCAAAGCTCGTATTATGGGAACCAGACAACTGATATATATACTTAAATATTCTTTGTAATGTATACGTATATAGATACTTTCACACCCAGACACGGAACAAATAGACATGTTCACACCAATATTTGTCCCGGGCGGGATTCGAACCGCGACCCTTGACTCCGCGGTTTTAGGGTGTCTAACCACTCGGCCAATCGGTTAGTCAAATTTATTTACTGTATGCCTAAACGCAATACAAACATGTAGGTAAGTATCGCGTGGGCCATACGCGCGTCCCTCCCGTCTCCCTTCCTCATCCTATGGCTCAAATATAACTTTCGTTCTCGAAGTAAACGGCCAGCATTACTCTTCTATTAAACTAATTCAAAGATCGGTGCTTCGAAATATTATAATGATTTACATGAATTGTACATTCTCTATACGCATACTCAGAAAACATTGGAAATATACTCGATTTTAAATTTAATTCATACGTTATTTGTTATCAAATAATAACTCCTAAACTAATAGACTTAGTGCTCAGGTTTTGACATCAGATTTAAAACTTCATAACTTGGATAATAATTACCTATAATTATTTTTTTCAGCATTAATATTCTAAAGTATTATTTTTTTTGTTTATTATCATAAAGAAAGATGGCCTTTTAACTTATTTTGTGTCCCAACTGATTTTGTTTTTAAGATTCGATCTTCGGTGAAAAAATTTAACTTTTTTTACTTTTGACTTGATGTTTCAGAACTGGGAGCAGATAAGAACAAAAACTAAAAGGCTAAACTACCTGCTAGAATCTCTAGTTGCATTTTCAATGTACCTACCCAATAGTACTTGGAGCGCGCGGGCCCTAGTAAGTAAGACATGTTCGGTACAAGCGCTGCTGGTTTACGAATATTTAGCGCGTAGACAACAAAGAGTTACCGACAGCAAATGTCCTCTGCCCCACCGCACCGCTTCTTCACACTCGTGTCGGCTATTTACCGCGAAGATGTTCTACTTATAGAATCTTAACCTACTTTGACTACGTCGCGGGAAGCGCGAAATCTGTGTATTTTTTATACATGGTAGATTCCATTTTTTACGGTTCCCTACCCAAAGGATGTCAAAGAGACCCTTTCTGTCTGTTTGCTCCGTGCTACCTTACCATATCCATACCATCAGCCCATTGATGCCCCACTGCAGGGGCTTAGGCCTTCTCTCTTTTTATTAAAAATAATATTAATAATATATAATGATATGATTCGCGCTTTGAAAATTATTTTTAACTTTAAATTAAGAATGATATTGACGTTACTGAGGTCGGCCTTGATGGATTCATTGATATATTGTACCTATACAGTTTCTCTGAACACCAGTAACCGGTGTACAAACAAGGATTGTAAATATTTTTATCTGTTACGAATAAACAATTTTTTTTATTAAACCTAGAGCTAGCATTAACAGCAACATTTTTTTTTATCATGATTGAAAAAAAAAGGCGGCGGCAACGTATGGTACCGTCCAGGGTGCATTCGGGTACCAGTCGGGTGAGGAGGATCTTAGTAACTAGTCGCTCATTGCCCGTAATTGACTATTTCTCGGCGACACTCGATCCAGTAGAAGATATTAAGTAATCCACGCAGCCTATGCCATGAGTTGTTAGTAAAGCTGGTAAAGTCTATTTTAATTTTTTTAAACAAATATATTAAAAATATCACTCAACTTTCCTATCGTTTGTATTAATTAAATGTTAAAATTTTCGTTCTTAGCTAGCGGCACATACACAGAAAAAAGTTTTTAGTTATTTGTAACAAAAATTTTTACTACTAGTTACATAAAAATTGTGACGACGTAACTACTGCTATATGTAGTCAAATACAGTTTGACTAATTTTTTAATGACAGAACTAGCGGCTTGCATTTTAACTAACTTTTTTTAAAAATTATCAAACTTTTGCTACTTTTGTGGTGACACAATTTATGTATTTACTTCCTGGCAGTAACTAGAGTTTTGTTATCTACTTTTTTCTGTGTAACGAAAACTATCAATTTCAATATTTATAGTATACTAATTTCTTTTATATTATCTAAAAAAGGAGAACTAAATACAGAAGCTATTTAAGTTTATTTATTCCATATATTTCCTAACAGTAACTGGAATTTTCTGTTGAAATTCTTCGATTGAACAGCGAATCCAAAATGAAGATTTGTAAAACCGCCCTTACTGACCTGGTTTGTTCACATGCCTGATGCTGGCCACGACGCGGTGCTCGTTCGGTTGCTGTTGCGCTATTAACAACATTTCTTCTTCAGAAAATACTCCGATGTCGGCTTGGTTTCTAGCTAATTTAAGAGGGCAGTCCATTCTGTAAAAAAACAATTCCAATTAAAAGGCACTGTGAAAAGAAGTTTTTGGACTAGGTTTTTAAAATATTTATTCATGCTACATTTTTTATATAGATTTACCACTGTAAGCCTGGTTTTCATAGCAGTAGTATATCGCCCATAGCATAGGCGTAGTAGTGTCGTGATAGCCCAAACGAACCTGCCTCAAATTTATAAAGCCATAGGGCCATGGTTCGAATCCGGGCGCGTACCAATGAATTTTTCTGACTTAAGTACATTAACTATCACTGACTCCGTGTCTTGGAGAGCACGTTAAGCAGTCGGTTCCGGACGCTGTCAATAGATGACGGTCGTTACAATCCCCAACCCGTAGTGAAGCAGCGTGGTGGATTTAAACTCCAAGCCCCATCACCCTGGGGGAGGCCTAAGCCCCTGCAGTGGGGTAAAAATGGACTGATGAAGTGAAAAAGGACATTTAAAATCTTTTTTTCGTTCGTCGAATTATAGGCCCCATTTCACGAAATCATCGAAAGTCGGCTATAAGGTATCGATTCCGTCACGTGGCGTATTTGCGCTCATGATAAAATACAACAAATTATTTACTCAAATTTGGACCTGTATAATACTTTTTTTTTTAATGGCAATCGTACTAAATAAGTACATTTGTGCCAGCGTCACGTCAAGATATAAAATACTTACTTAGTAGCGACCATTTCACAGGTCACTCTGCTGTCACCTTTGTCCACAGCTTGGCATAGAGACTGCATGTCTGGTGTGGCACATAGTCTATCTGTAAAAAGAATGAAAACTTACGTAAGCTCATCCTATACGCATATAAAATGTACTTTAAAACACGAATTTTAGCAGTATTTTATTTTTTAACGCCATTTTTTTGACATTTCACGTATTTGCGCGGTTTATATCAGACGCATCGGACGTCTTAAAAGTTAAATTCGCTCGGCAGACCGTCCCTTTTAACTATAAAAGTCGAAAGTACAGACAAACGTACCAAAAGTACAGTTTTTTTCTGTGGCGTTTCTGGATCATACAATTTCGTACATTTATATATAATAAAAGTTTCTTAATAAAGAACTACACGGTTGTATGTTTATGATGCGTGTTATTTCGAGCTTTAGATACTTTACTGCTAAATTTCATCAAAATCCGTTCTGCTGTTTTAACAGGAAGATATGTATCCTGTAGAAAATGTACCTTTTTCGGAATAAAAGCTGTATATAAGAGTTGTACAACCCAAGGCCTTTATTATGTAGGCCTTTAAATAAGCATAAAAATAAAAATGTTACCCTTGTGAAGGTTTTGGTCTCAATATACCTATATATATATATATGTGCTAGCGAGAAATTTTGACATCAGTGGATTGGAAGTACTACAAGTAGCGTCCGATTTCAGTTTAGGTCCCTATTGATTTCGTTGTTTATTTTTAATCTAAAATGTTATAAAACCAACAGTTCAGGATTTATTGATTTACCATGTGAAATAAATTTATTTAATTAAATTATACATTAAACATTGTATGGATAATTAAAATATATAAAATAAAAACTAATTAAAAACTAAAAGTATTTACAAATTAAAAAATACTATGTAAATTATGATAAATGACAAAATTTTAAAGAGACGATGGGTTCAGGGTACCAAGGATGCTTGCCGCGTTGCCGCGCTGTATTGCGACACTGATCCTCTGAACAAAGTATTCCTTGCACATAGGATCACCTGTCAACAGACACAGCGCGACACCCAAATCGTGGACAAGTGATTTGGTAGCCTTGGACCAGGGACCCATCGTCTCGACAGGAAAAGGGATGAAATGGTAGCGATATGTTATTAATACAATAGGCATATTATTCAAAAAAAAGTACAGATTTCGTGCTTCTCGCAATTGTCGGAGGACATTGAAAATTAACATCAAAAATAAAAACTTATACCACGTTTTTGGTAAACAATTTTATTAAATTTTTCTTAAAAAGTTATAGACCAATTTTAAAAAATTTGGTAATATACAATGCCTCACGAGTTCTTGCATCTTTTGACACCACTGCTTTTCGTCTACCTTTATAACTTTCTGAAATCGAACGAATCTCACTACTAGAGGAAGATCTGATAATTATTCAATGAAAAAGGCACCTGGCCAGCCCACAGTTATTGACGATTCCAAAATATTTTTTCAAATGGTAGACAATCTATCTGCCTCAGGAGTTTTTTTTTTCATTTTTTCGACGTTAGTTTTCGTTTTTGAAATAATCTAGTTTTTCCCGAAAAACCAGGACTTTTCGTCTTTTTTTCACCATTTTCGATTTTCCGAAAAAAGTAGCTAACAGATTTAAAAAAATTTAGTATCATACGATGCCCCATAAGCCCTTGCATTTTTCGATACCACTTTTTTTACCTACCATCATAAATTTTGGCGATATAACCGAATTACATTCCCCCACGAAAACAATCTGATAAACATTGAAAATGTTAAATGTATATATTTCAGAGATGAAAGGCAGTGATGTCAAAAGATGCAGGAGCTCGCGGAGCATCGTACGGTATAAAATTTAATGAAATTTACAGTGTCAAAAATTGTTTTGGTCGTCCTATGTGTCGATGATTTTGTTTCCCTAAAAAAGATTCAAAACCACATCGCTATTGATAGTCATCTATATTACATTTCATTTTCCCTTGCAAGATAGCTTTTCATATCGATTAATATTTTGAAGCAGGTATTTACATAGGTAAGAATACTATTCTTTATAATGTTACTGAATAATCAAAGCTTTCTTAGTTTTTATATTTCATTTTAATCGGAACAGCTCTTGCTTTTGAAGTTGGCTGGACGTGCTTTAGTCGATCGCCGATCCCATAAAACCCTTATCAATACTGTTACGTGTTAGGGTTCGAAGAATTTGGAGAGAAAGACCTGCTGACTCTTTTGAAGACTTTATTCACTAACACTAGGTCCAATACAAAGCACTAAAGTCCAAACACTAAGCACTAACGATGTTCCTAGCTCGTAGCCAAGTCGTAGGTTTCACTTGTATCACTAATTTCGCTTCGAAGTCGCCTCGAAAGTAGCCCAAAAACTGAACTGAGCTCGCTCGCCCTCCTATTTATATGGGTCGCAACGAGCCTCGAGAGCATTCTAGAAGCCACTCCACTCGCGCGAACGAAAACGACCTTAAAACCCTTCTACAAAGTGGTTTTATTGGTTGACGTTAGATGGCGGTCGTTACTCTGTCTGTTCGTAACACTACAATAAGTTACAAGTTACAATCAAACTTTATGGCGGATCCGAAAGTAGGTACAAGTCGCGTCGTAATAACCAGTTTTAGGTGCAGAGGGACGCAGTGGAGCGAGGGGTATATAACTGTACTTGCGTGAGCACGCATAAATCGTTGTATTCAGATCCGCCATAAAGTTTGACGCGACCTGTACGAGTAACTAGCTTTCCGTCAGCAGCTCCGTTCGCAGTTGTACCAGGACCGTTGAAAGAACGTGACATTGTGAAACTTTCTAGAACATTCAGACACTTAACTACCTAAGAAATCTCTATACCGAATCATCTAACCATCCATCATACCAAAATTCCGTTTAGCCTTTTTGACATGAAAAACAGGAATCGTGTGTTTTTCCAGGACAAAATTTAGCTTGCGTATCATTCCAAGACACTTTCGTACTAAATTTCATCAAAATCCTTTCAGCAGTTTCAGCATGAAGAATAGGCATCTCACAGGTATCGTAGTTTTTGCGGGATAAAAGGTAATCTTTGTCACTTATAAATTATGTCTATGTAAAATACGTTGGTCCGTTGCTGCGTGATTGACTGTCAAACATACAAACTTTCACATCGGTAACATTGGTAGGATATTTGTATGGTTATATGCCTACATTTTAGGGCAATCATAATACTTAGGTTGTTTACTTGCTAAGATTTGTTGCTGCTAAATGCTGGTAGGTACTAGTGTGCCAATACAATGTAATACCTACATGTCGTGATAGCCCAAAGCGCAACGAACCTGTCTCAAAATTATAAGGCCCCATAGGGCCATGGTTCGAATCCAGGCGTGTACCAATGAGTTTTTCTGACTTAAGTACACAATATCACTGACACCGTGCTTCGGAGGGCACGTTAAGCAGTCGGTCCCGGACGCCATCAATAGATGGCGGTCGTTACAGTTCCCAACCCGCAGTGGAGCAGCGTGGTGGACTTAAGCTCCAAGCCCCCCCCCCCTCCTCACCCTGGGGGAGGCCTAAGCCCCTGCAGTGGGGTAAAAATGGGCTGATGATGATGATGATGAATACAATGTAAAGTACTAAAAACACTAAAACAGTTAGTACGGTTACAATTTCAGACTTTCATTGTTTGGTATATACATAGAGTAAATAAATTTCACAGCCAAATTTCGTTTTGACACTTAGAAATGTCACTTCACAGTATCGAAACTGTCAAACGCAATTTCACGGGGGTGAAGGCTGGCGCGCGGCGACCTTGCGAACTGATACCGGACTGAAACTCGCCATCTCGCCAAACGGTTACACCAGATATCTAGGGTATGAGTGGTTAGACGCACAGAAGGGGGGCTTCTAGTCAAAACACGCTTTTTCAAAGCAAATCCAACTAAAAAGAAGATAATACATTTTAATAGGAACATATATAATACTAAAGTGACGACCGCTTAGCCTAGTGGGTAACGACCCAGCCTACGAAGCTGGAGGTCCCTGGTTTGAATCCTAGGTAGGGTCAGTATTTATAAGATGAATATTGATACTGTTACCGGGTTTTGGTTGTTATATATATGTGGTGTCTTGCTTTGCTTGGTATCCAAAACACAAGCTAATGCTTAGTTTGGGGCCTAGACGCTGTTGGGAGGCCTAAGCCCCTGCAGCGGGGCATAATGGGCTGTTGGAATGAAATATTGTCCAAATATTATAATAATTTGAACAAGATTCGTCCTTGGCCGGGTTTTTGTGGGTGTAATATAACAATTCAAATAGATAAGAATTCGTTTAGGTGATTTTGTACATTCGATATCAGTCGATCGACGTTTTTATCAGCAAGTAGTATGCAAAGAATAAATGCCGTAAAAAGTTTTGAGTTTTTCAGTAGAGACGAGTTAATAATAATAATAACGTATACATCACAACAACGTCTAGGCCCCAAACTAAGCATTAGCTTGTGTTTTGGGTACCAAGCGAAGACAACACATACATATAACAACCAAGAACCGGTACCATTATCAATATTCATCATATAAATACTGACCCGACCTGGGATTCGAACCCGGGACCTCCAGCTTCGTAGGCAGGGTAGCTACCCACTAAGCTAAGAGGTCGTTAAGTTACCCATTCAATACTTAATTTGATTTTATATGAAACTTGTTATTTTCGATTTAGCAGTCAAATAGCATCAGGATGTGTGATGTAATTTTAATTTAATTACCATTTTTATGTTTATAGAGGGGCATAAAACACTTTATTATAATATTTCACAATTTTCATAATTTAAAATATTAATTGCATTGTAAAGTAACTTTTTTTTGATGGTAATGAATTTCTGACAGAACAGAAAAAAAAAACTAAAAAACACGCTTTTTAAAAGCAAATCGAACTAAAAAGAAGTAAATAACTTTTAGTACGAAAATAAAGCGATTAACGAGAAAATAATAATAATAACACACACAATCACAACAACGTCTAGGTCCCAAACTAAGCATTAGCTTGTATTTTGGGTACCAAGCGAAGACACCACATACATATAACAACCAAGACCCGGTGCCAGTATTAATATTCATCATATAAATACTGACCCGACCTGGGATTTGAACCCGGGACCTCCAGCTTCGCAGGCAGGGTCGCTGCCCACTAGGCTAAGCGGTCGTCAAAATAACGAGATCAACGAGAAAATTAATGTTATAGTGAAAAAGTGTGGGGTGTTCGATAGCAGTTGTTATAAATATTACATTGCACACCACGCTTTTCGTACATATAAAGTATATACAAAGTTTCGTATTCGTGCTAATAACCGTTGAGGAGTGTCCTCATAAGGAGACAATCCTGGCTGCAGCATCAGGTTATATTTATCATTTTAGTGTATTGTTATCGAAGTTACATATGTCTTACAAATTTCAACCTGATATTCAGCGGAAGTCACCCACTTCCGCTGAAGAAGACCACATCCGTTCCGATGTAATCTTTTCCATTACATACAAACAAACATACAGGCGGAACTAATATAACCATGTTAAGAAATATATTATATGAATAAATGAAATATGAACAAAATAGACTGAATTACAGATCAAACTAAACTAAATTACCCAATATAACATTTTTACAAAAGTTGTTAAAAACTATTATATATTTTATTATAGGATAATTTAAGAAGTGAGTTCTTCTAATCTTTAGATATGTCACAATTACATCTTTATTAGTAAATTTTTTTTTTAAATTTATTTGGTCTGGCAATGATTCAACATTATTAGTTTATGAACTATAATAAATTACAGACTAACTAGTTTAGAATGCTAATCCAATTACAGGCAAATTCGACATGCAATCAGCTTCACTAAGAAATTTAGAAATCTGTAATAAATTAATAAACTAATCCTTACTAATATAAATTGGAAAGTTTGTATGTATGGATGTTTGTTACTCTTTCACGCAAAAACTGCTCAATGGATTTCAATGAAACTTTACAATAATATAGCTTATACATCAGAATAACACATAGGCTATAATTTATAAAGATACTAGCTTCCCGCCCGCTGCTCCGCTCGCGTGGACTAATACAGTTGTACCGGGACACTTTTACCTAGGATAAACGTATCTTATGGCACTCTTTAGCTTATAATATTTATACAAAAAACTATAGCGGTCCCGGTACAACTGTATAGTCCACGCGAGCGGAGCCGCGGGCTGAAAGCTAGTATTTTAATAATATCTAAAAAAAATGCATTCCAAAAAGAAAAACTCAGTCTGGATTGCTATAGTGATGAAGGTGGACCTATTACTAATATAAAGTCTTTCTAAAAAAAGCCTGTATGCAGATTCGGCCCTCACTAAATAAAAAAAAAACAGTGGCAATGAAAAAACTTCCACCTTTTCCGATCTGAATACCTCATTGTGCTCACGACAAATTCTGGATATCATACTGGTTTCTAGATATACGTTTATGTATTACGTGATATCCCCGAAGATGTTTCCACTTCTGCCACCCTCATCCTCTGATCAGATTCACAGAACAGCTTAATTGCTCTAGCTAGGACATTGAAGAAGTGTTCTGTACACATTTTGGCTTGTAGAAAAATAGTCATAATTCAGTCAAAATTGGTATCAAAAATAAAACCATTACAAATGAAAATTCAAAAATTCCCTTCGATTCTACTTTCGTGAAAAAATTTATCCAAAGTCAAAGGTTAAAAATTCGGTTTCTTTTTCAAATTTTCCTCTGATACCGTAAAAATATGTTTTCTACAAAAATTGTAGAAACGTACCTAATAAAATTTAAATATACTTACGGGTAATTTAAAAGCTTAAAGGCTTCTTTCAAGCATAATTTTTTAACTTGTTTTTTATTTTATTTTTATATAGATTGGTAAATTATTTAGTCCAGAAGAAATCTGCCGCTAGAACACGTTAAAAAAATGCGCCAAGTACATTACCTCATAGGTGGTGCGAAAATGTGGGCGTATTATGAATACGAATTTTTCAATTTTTAAAATCGCGATATGTCACGAATGGTAATTCGTATGAAAAAAAGTATAAGAACAATTTTTGTAGAAAATTTTATGATGTACAATTTTTGTCTAATCTATTTTAATGATAACACTTACGGTTTCAGAGAAAAACGGGAAAAACATGAATTTTTTATCTTTGACCTTGGACAAAATTTTTTTGCAGATGTAGGATCGAAGGGGACTTTTAACATTTTATTGGTAATTGTTTATTGAATGTCTATACCAATTTTCAGCTCTATGCGAATTTTGGCTAAGTTATAATTTTTTTAAAACTATTTTGACTGGATTATCAAGCACGTAGAACTTTTAGATCGTTACCAGTTAATTCCTTTTACCGTCGAGGCGATAACCTTCTAATCCAAGGATGCCAAATTACTTGTTAAGGATTTGGGTGTCGCGCTGCGTCTGTTGACAAGGGCGATCCTCTGAGCAAGGAATACCTTGTTCAGAGGATCAGTGTCGCAATACAGCGCGGCAATGCAGCGAGAATCCTTGGCACCCTGGACTTTGGATAGTATTTTTAATTTGTAGATATTTTAGTTTTTATTTAGATTTTAATTTAATAAGATTTCAAAGTATTTATTCAATAAAAGTGCTTACTTTACTGTGGCTTTCGACCACTTCTACCAACCACTTGTAAGGTATTGCGGTCCTAACAAGTTAAGAAATCGTTTTGTGTTGCGTCAACATATAAAATTCATACATTATCACCAATTCCCCTTCTGCTCGAATGGCACCTGAGCCATGTTTGTTCTCAGTCGGGCCGTCCAGCTCGAACTGCCCTCCATTGCCGAGGGACCGAAACGCGTCGGCCCTCATCCCTATTTTAATCATAGGCCTACGAGACGGCGCCCTTAAGGCGCCGCCCGCCAAAGGCACTAACACACCGAAGCATCCTCAATGCGTCCGGTCGTTGGTCATGCCATACCCTATACACTCTCCGGAGTATAGGTTGAGGAGTCGTTTAGCCGGTCGGGCTGCACCTTCTGTCTAGAAATCCCAACCCGGCACTACCTGCGCGGTAGGTCGGGCGCGCAGGTGTCTGTGTGCAGATTCGGCCCTCACAAAACCAAAAAAAAAACCAATTCCCTTAGTATTTGAAAGTACCTTGGATTTTAAACGCTTTAGCACGCATCAGGCACGTTCGATATTTAAACTCTCATATGTAGGTTATTTCTAGTTCACGTAGACTTATTTATATTGACATAGATAATATAGAGATTTAGCTTTCAAATATCTATTATTTTTCCAGGCTCTCGCCAAAACTCAAAACATTTTCGCTACACCTTTAAAGGTGTAGGTATTCGTTCTTGTAGTTCGCCAAAACACAGACTTCAGAAGCTATATCACAGCTACTTACCTAATATCCATAGAACATTGAAATGAATGAAATAGATTGAAGGGACTTTGTGTGTAGATCGGTGTCGTAAAAAATCAAATGAATAGAATGTATTTATAGGTAATGTAACACTACAGTAAAATAATTCTTACTATTGTGTTTAGTATAATTTTTATACGAACGTATAGCAAATTTACCCATTTTTAGTAACTTTTTTATATTTTTATGTATTGGTATACCATTCCATCAGCCCTTTTTATACCTCACTTTAGGTGCTTAGGCCTCCCTCAAGATGAGGGGGCGAGTGTCGTGATAGCACGTGCGCAGCGAACTTGTTTCAAATCTATAAGGTCATGTGGCCGGGGTTCGAATACGGGCGTGTGCTAATGAGTTTTTATGTATTAGTATGGGTGATTAATTTTCAGTATGTGTAATACTATAGATAAGTGAAATTTTAGCATTAACATGATATTATTTATGAGTAAAATAAGGTGAGTAATAAGGAAAAATGTAGATACGATATGACACTAGGCGCAGCCTAATCCAGTCTATTACGTAATTAACTATATAGAAAGTAAAACAAAATTGTTTAAAATCATTAAATAAATATATTTCCAATTTATGTTATATTTTTAATTAAATATACATTAAAGAATTGGCACACAGATTTGTCCCAATTAAAAAATCAAAATCTAATACTTTATATCGTAATTATTTAACGTGATTTAAATAAATAAATAAATAAAAATAAATAAATGTTTATTTGGTACCATAAAATTAAAATACAAAGTTAAAACGAAAAAGACAACAAACTTAAAAACAACTAACAAATTATACCTATAAATTTGAATTTGGTTTGAATTTATTACATACTAAGCACAAAAATGTCCCTACAAAAAGACATTAATAAAGTCTTGGTACAGATAGGTCGTCAGTTTAACTCGATAAGTGCCTGGATCATGCCCACCAATATAAAAGAGCGGTGGCCACTCACGCGTACGACAAGTCAACCTTATAGACCACTCTTTGACAGGGAGTAGCATTCGCCATGGCTATGTAGTGACACTACATAACTACGTCTCTTGTGAGCGGTCAGTTGGAAGCACGTCAGAAGCCATTAAATTGTCAATTTTGAAGGAGCCAATGAAAACTAGTCGACCTCTCCCCGCACCCCGCCACTTTTTGGCGATTTCGTTTTCGTACTGACGTTTATTAAAGCGTGGTCTATAGGTTGATTGGTCTGTGTAATCAAATTATCAGCAAAGCGAAGACTATATTCTTCTCATAAGAATATGCAAGATACTGAGAGAAAATGACCCTATAGCCTTGATTACACGTACCGAGTAAACGAGAGAGACAGTGAAATTGTACTAGGCCGAGACAGCAGCGACGTGCGAGTAGTGTTTACACGTATTTTAGTTTTTGGAGGCGAGTCATTTCACTTTTGAAGCATGCTCACAACATGGACCTTTAAAAAAATTCATTAAATTTGCCGAGTGGCGAGTGCACACTGACCGAGTGCATGTTCATACATGCCGAGCGAGCGAGCGAGTCAGTGCGGGGAAGCGCGGGGGTGGGCACTCGGTCTAGTAAAAAGATTAGGGTCGAGTGACTGTCTCGCCCTCTGTCTCGGCCGAGCGCTCGGCCGAGCACTCGGTGATGTGTTTACACGTACCGAGCACTCGGCCGAGAGTACTGTCTCGCCAATATACTCGGTACGTGTAATCAAGGCTTAAAGTGAAGTGTGATAAGGTATAAGTTTGAAGTTTAGTAAACAAAATAACTAGTAAAACTCAAATAACAAGGCATAAAGGTTTCAGTAACTCGATATTTGTTTTCACTCTTCAAATAGCTATAATCATATAGACTGACAGATTGACCAAGTGGACCCTGTGGTTAGATACCTTAACTGCCGAACTAAAGGTCGCAGGTTCGATTCCCGCCCGGTACAAATATTTGTGTGCATGAACATGTTTATTTCTCGGTGTGAAACATCTGGAATGTATATATTATAAGGAATATTTAAAAATATATTTAAGTTATCTAGTACTCATAATACAAGCATATACTATTTGCTTACTATGGGATTAGATGTGTGTGAGGTCCCAAGTATTATCACTTGAAAATGAAACGAAAATTGCATCAAAATTAAAATAACTTGCCTCTGTAACCCGAAATTTGGCGATCCCAAAGCGTGCCGTTTTGCATTTGAAGCAGGTTCGCTGCGCTCGGGCTATCACGATTTTTATTATTTAGAATGAGTTTATGAATTTAATGCTTTTTTATTGGGCTTGTACCAAAATTTTTAAGTTGTGCTAATACGGTCTTTTAAATTAAAAGACATAAGATTCTAAAATAACGTCTCAAAAGATCAATTTTTTCTATTTCCGCATTTGCTAAATAATTATGAAAATTCATCTGACGTAGAAATTATCCCTGTGACGTCATTTGGGCGGTTGAGCGCTGCTTTCCACACCTCCAAAAACCAAAGCTAAATAAATGAAAAATATTGAGGTAGTCACTTTGTCCAATGGAATTGAAATCCTCATGTCTAAGATAATGCAATTAGTAAGCATCTGTCCAGTTGACGTCACACAGATATTTTATTTATGGAAAAAAGTTACTAACAAACATAATTTTAAGGGGAAGGTATGAATTGGTCTATATTTTTTGGAAAACAAAACACAAAAACCGCCTGAAAAAATTTGGTCTAAGCATATTTAATATGCAGTACCCATAAAAATTATCACTCATCATCAATCGATTGACATTGATTGACAATGATTGACTTTCGGATTGATTTTGTTAGATGTTGTATAGTTTTTGTATAAGAAAAAAGATCCTAGTAATGCCTATGCCTTCATCCCAACGTTCTTCATACTAAAGTTCTGAAAAATATCAGGAAAGTGCAGCCGAAACCAGAAAGTACGCCCCACCACCCGTTTGAGAAGCCAGTTATGGGAACGTACCCATACTACGTGACCCGTTCAGGTGGGGAGGGGATCGTCAAAATACCACGCTCGGTCACAGGGGGGGGGGGGAGAGGTTTAGGTCTGTTTATAGGCATGGACGCACTCTTGGCATTATGTGGCAAATGCCGTATTAATAAAGACAAATATGAGCCAAATAATTTTTTTTGTAACTTTCTCTTTCCAAAAATGATTTAAAACCATATTTATGAAACAAGTAATATAGAATAACATATAAAATCTATCAGTAGACTGTGCGTAAGGCAAGGCAAAAATACTCGCTTAGTACGTCATTTTGATTGTTTCTCTCTATGTGAAAAATATGAGGGGATGGGTCTTTGCATGTACTACGGATGGTCACCAAGGAGGGTAGGGGGTAAAAATTTGTAAAAAATGGATCACGTAGTATGGGCACGTTCCCTAACTCAGTCAAGTTCGACCGACAGCGACAAAAGTTGACTGTTTGTAAGAAATCTTGATTGAGTTCTCTCGCAAGGGTTTAAATGATTTTCCGATTAGATGGCACGAATGTACAGACAACGAGGGAAATATTTTGATTAAATAAATATATTATTAAATATCAAATCAGGCAAATCGATGCCCGATATCGATTGACTGTTCTAAGTAGATCATATCGTAATAAAAATACCACGAAAGTATAAATCATTCACTTAATATGTGAATAAGTGAGTGATTCAAATGAACTTCTGACGTCAGATCGATAACCCGTCTGACGTCAGATCCGTGACTAAACTATTTTGTTAATCCATCAAAATCCTACAGATTTCGCGCTTCTGACAACTATCGGAGGCCATTGAACATGAGCATCAAAGATAAAAACTTTTTTGTCAAACAATTTTAATATTTTTTTCTTAAAAAGTTATAAACTAATTTTCGAAAATTTGGTACCAAACGATGTCCCACGAGCTCTTGCATCTTTTCACACCATTGTATTTAGTCAACTATCATAAATGTCTGAAATATAGCCGAGTTAAACTCCCCACGAAAACGATCTGTTATGCATTATCAATATTAAAAAAGTTTAATTTCCAAAATTCATTGCACTATTATGTGACTAAGTTTAAAATATCATTGGAAAGAGCTTAGGCCATTAGGTGCGCACGAAATTGCTGAATGCTATATTACTATATACTAATTAAAACTAGTACGAAAAATAGTATGAATTTAAAAAACGGCCAAAATAATTACGTGGTAGCGTTGTAAACGGTTCGTGTCATAGGTGTGCACAAAACTGCTAGATGACGAGTTTTTTTATTTTAGTCAAAAGGACATGAGAGTAGCAAGAAAGAAAGTTATGAAAAGGAGAGTTGGGGAGGAGGAACCGTGAGCTACAAATAGTAAAATTTGAGTATGAAAAACAATCACCTTGGATATAATGCGCCAATATGATTTGTCATATAGCTGAAATAATGTAATCGTGTAGTCCACACGGCCGCGATTAGTCACTAGTTGCAAGTACATATCAAAAGTTGTTTTTTAACGCATGTCAAGACTTTTTCGTTAAATCATAGCACATGGACGAAATAATATTCTAAATTCAACAGAAAATGTGACGAATTTTAATGATAAATCAATATAATAGTCAGTTATTATAAAAATTCGTCAATATCAATTTATTATATAACGATACTTACATACGGATTGGGCGGAAGTGCCGATAATCAGTACAAATACGGGCACCAAATTTAGGATCATGATTGCTAATATATTTCACAAAACTGCACACACAAAATTTGACCACACCTTAAGATAACATTTAGATTTTAGGGAAGCGTTCGACTCGGTCGATGGACAGACAGAAGACTATTTAGTCAAACGGTATAGGTGTTAGTTTTATTATCTTATCAGGCTTCGAAATTCAGAGTAAAGGTAAGGTGATATAATGTAGCGATAAGCATTGATAACGTTGTAGTTGCCGGCTGGAGTGCCGCAGGGCTTTTATCTGTGATTAGTCTTATTCATTGCTTATATTTGTAAGTCTGACAATGTTTGCATTTATAGTGGTATCAGATATTTTATTTCATGAGTAATTTTTTATGTGCAAAGTAAGTTGCACTTCGCTCGATCGAAACGTCGGTAAATGAATGAATTGAAAATGGATATGAAGTATTAGGGAGAATTATTCCATAATTCAAACAATTGGAGCTTAAAATTAATATCTGTTAATATCGATTTCTATTTTTATAAGAAGATTGCATATGTATCTGACACTAAAAGTCATTCATATAAAAGTAGAAATAAGCAATGAAAAATAGTAGTAAGGTCAAAAAAGAATTGTGTTCGTTTTTTATTCAATGTCCTGTAAATTTTTACTTTTCGGATTATTAGTAAAGATAGCGATGGAAATTATATCAATAAAAATGACTAGTGCTAGAAAAATTACGCGCAACGGATTCTGTATGTACATTCTAATGACATATTTTTAAAAACTTTACGAGTTCTGCATGTGACAGAATAAAACTAACCGGCAAGTCTTCCACTCGTTTATTTTGCTAACAATACATCACAGAAAAATAAAACTTGTACTTTTTACAAAACCCCAAAATCGTGACTACTCATTTATCCTTTTTCCAATTGACGTTGTTACTTTACTAACCGATTTTATTGACTCAATTAAATCGTTCTTTCAATTTCGACACTCACCAATTATTTTTCACCATGGAATTTTCTTGCACAAAATGAGTAGGTATATAATGGGAACGTGAAATGAAATTTAATCAATTCTCAGTCATTTGACGAATATTTTGAATAGCAAGTAGGTCATGAAAATGTTATTTTAATCCCTCAAAAGAAAACATTTTGGAGGGAAATAGTTCATTCTATGCAGTTTTAGGCCAATACATGATCTAAAATGGTCATGTTTTTTTTTTTTAATACATTTGATTTTAACTACGAAATATCATTTATAACTTTCAAATACATTTCCGATCGAGCTGAAAATGCCGAGTGAAGTTGGTTTTTGTCTGGAATTTGTTAATTTACAAAATTCTCAACTCTATTACCAATTCGATCTTACAATGTATTTTTGCGTACAAGTAAAATTACGTACAGTTACGATCAAACTTTATGGCAGATCCGAACGTAAGCACAAGTCGCGTCGCAGTAACCAGTTTTAGGTGTAGCGGGACGCAGTGGAGCGAGGAGTATATGACTACCTGCGCAAGCCCGCGTAAAGCGTTGTATTCCGATCCGCCACAAAGCTTGAGGCGAGCTGTACCCGTAGAGAGTAACTTGTACAGTTTTTGCCATATACATGCTGATCTGAAGTTAGTTACAAAAACGTCGCAGTAAAAGTACATGCGCACTTCAGAGCCATATATGACATGTAGGCAAGTACTGAAAGTAGTATAAAATTTTGACAATGAGGTATACTGACCGAGCAGACTGACTGATTGGCCGACTCGGTAGAGATCCTAACTGCGGAGCCAAGAGTCGTGGGTTCGATTCCCGCCCGGTACAATTAGTTGTGTGCATGAACATGTCTATTTATTACGTGTCTGGATGTATAATATCTATATATGTTATTATAAAGAATATTTAAATATATAAATCAGTTACCTAGTTTCCTTATTACAAACTTTGCTTAGTTTGGGATAAGATGGCGCTGTATGGGATATCCAAGGTATTATTATTGTCCATATACATATTATTATTATTATATATACATTATTATTACAGAGTAATAAGTTTACCAGCAACGTAAGATGAATTAAAGAGTGCAAGATGTTTACAGTAGGTACGGAACGAAGCTGCCTCGATTCTACAGAGGGCAACGAGCGTGTGGGGATCGTGAAATGGTCCTAGCCTCAAAGTCGTTCATGACAGCTGGAGTCGTTCGGCTACGTAAACACAATAATTTCATTTATGAATGGTTTACATAAAGAACATGTTTACTTTTATTGTAATAAAATATCGGGAGGAGGTCAAGATAGTAGTTACAAAATGGGGCTTTTGTAAGCAAGATGTCGATGTTACAATTAGGGTTGCCAACCATACTGGTAAAAACACTATTATACTTGTTTTTGGCCTTTACTACTGTTTTCTGTTCACTAAAAATAAAGTATCCAAAATATTGTTATTGACACACTGAAAATACTTGTGTCCAAAGCCAAAATCATCCAAACCACAGAGTAAATTGCAACGCAATGCAGTCGTTGAGTTCCTGAACATGGCTCGGACAGCAGAATTAATCTTTCAAAGTCAATTTGACTACACTGTTGTCGTAACTTGGACATGCTTGTGACTGGTGTTCTTGTATTTTTGGTTCTTGTTCTATATGCTCTTATAAATAACCACCTTTCGGACCTTTGTTTTCTTCTTTTTACTTCTTAATTTTTTTTTAACTTCTTCATATTTTTTTTGAATTGAAGCTAAAAGTGGAAACATCTCTTAGTAAATACTTTACATGAATTTATTGACATTAATAAAACTATGTCATATTTGGTATCCCAGCTGCCGCTTTTACTGACAAAGTATGGAGTTTAATGAAAAATGAGTTTTTCATTAACTTTAATTAGGATTACGAATGTGCCGAGGTTTACGTTCCCATTCCATTCCATCAGCCCATTATACCCCACTGCAGGGGCCACACGCTGCTCCGATGCGGGTCACCGGATTGTAACGACCGCCATATATTGACAGCAACTGGGACTGCTTGACGTGCTCTCCGAGGCACGGAGTCAGTGATACTTATGTACCTACTTACGTAATTTCATAAATAATTACTGTTTTTTTCTTCTAAATACTGTTTATTCCTTTTCTCTTATATTATACTAATAGGCTAATTATACTGTAAAAGTTTATTATTATTATATAAAACTTTATTATTATTTTTTTTATGTGTAATCCATGTATACGACTGTTTTTGTTTCCTGAATAAATTAAAAAAAAAAAAAAAAAAGTTGGCAACCCTAGTCACAATTCGTATCACTGTTATCACCACATGGGACGAGTCCAAGGACAGAATTTTTTTTTCTATCATAAACGGTTTTCCAAGTAGTGAATAAATACCAATATCTTTTTACAGAAAATGGAAACAGTCATCACTCACTTTAAAAACGTAAGGCCCGCCTATCGCTAAAATTACATGGACGCTATGCAGAAAAAAAGACTCTAATGACATTGTGATATATTTGTCGCTAAAATAGGGTATTTTTAATAAACATTGATTGATTTGGTGTTAAGACGACAAATAAAATTATTGGTCGCTAAATAATTTTGTGGTTTTATTTATTTTTACCCGAAATAATACTAGGTATGTAGTAGGGTCCTGATATAGTTCGCGAAATAATACTAGGTATGTACCTAGTATTGTAGTGATATCATAGTTGAAATAACAATAAAAGTATTTTTTATACATAGGCATTTATACTACCTTTTCTTATTTATAGCGGATATTTACGACATATAGTAATAAATTATATAATAATTGTAAATTTTGTAGTAATGAATAAAAATATTTTGACGTCTATGTATAGAAGCCCGTCGATCAGTACTCGAATCGAATGTACTCGAAAAAATCACCCGGTCATTTATACACATCGATTAAATACAGAAACATCGAGATAAAAAATAAATTTCACAAATTTAATTCATTTTAAAGGCGGTTTTCATTCAAAGAAAATGGCTCTCAATCAATAGGTAAATTTATTTATTTGCGAAGTAAAAAGTGTGACAACGGTGTAATTCGTGATTTGCGTGAATTACGACTAAATCAGTTTGTGATTTTATTTCATAATAAAATAAAATTCAATTAGATCAGTGTTTTAGTGCATTCCATATATCTGGACCGATAGCCCGTAACAATATTTTTCAAGTTGAAGCGTGAACCGAGACAAAATAGAGAACAGGGCCTTAGCTGCTGATAACGAATTGATAAAACGGCTACGGTTCGATACCAAGAACACATTTATTTTACCAATATTATAGGTATATTAATTTATTTTTTTTTTAGATATTTTTTTTCATGGCAATTGTACTAGATAAGTACATTTGTGCCAGCGTCACGTCAAGAAAAAGAAAACGACTTTATTACCGAACCAACGCAACAGTAAAGTGTTCTTACTATACAGGATGAGATTTTAGTCACCAGCCAAAATTTTTCTAGATGTTAGGTATCACCAATAGACCTCATTACGTAAATAAAAATATAGCTCAAATATTCATAATCAATAATTATATCCTAAATATTTTTTTATAAAATTTGGCTACCTTCTACTTAAACACGAAAGGGCGGGGCATGGCGCATGTGGGCGGGCGCGTGCACGTGCTCTGGCGCTCTCGTGAAGGGTGACTAGTATATTGTTAGTTTTGGGAAAGATTTACGTAGTCTTAACTGAAGATTTTCCTATTGAACTATACTAAAAGGGAACAAGACGGCCAACGGATTTTTATCAAAGGTCATTATATTAAAATTTGGCTGGCCATTAAAACCTCATCCTGTATAAGGCGAACATAAATATAACACAAAAAAGTAAATAAATATAATATGAACATATAAAGTGCATTTATTGGTGATTGTTAAAATAAGATATTATTAATATTTACAGTTTTAAATTGTTATGAAAAATGATATTTATATATAGATATTTAATCCATTTACAACAAATTCCATAAAAATACGATGTGACTAGAAGCCCCTTTCTGCACTTACCGCCTAACCACTCATTAGCTAGCTGGTGTGTCCCCTTTGCGAGTCCCTGCGCGCCGGTCTTCACCCCCGCAAAATTGTGTTTGACATTTTCGATACTGTGAAGTGATATTTGTGACTCTATTAAAACCAAACACTGCTGTCAAATTCATTTATTCTATGGATAATTCCTTAACCCATATCCTTACCACTATAATAATATTGGGACGGATTGAGGTTTCTAGATTATAAATAGGTACGTGGAAGATTTTGACTGGAAAATGGTCATCAAATGAGAAATCGCTGAAGTAATTTTCATGCCTGTTTGTATGTTTGCTTAATTGTTTGTACCATTTTACATATACCATACCAATAAACCAATTTTGATCACACTTTCAGATTTAAGTAGAATAAATAATAGTCCAGTCCAAAATGTAGGTCCAACCCATATAGTAAATAAATTTGACAGAAGCGTTTGGTTTTAATAGATTCATAAAAATCGGTTCACAGTATCGGAAATCTTGAACGCGATTTCGCGAGGGTGAAGACCGGCGCGCGGGGACCTCCCGGACTGAAACTCGCATTCTAGCACCAGCTAGCTAGAGTATGAGTGGCCCAGAGAGCAACGAACCTGTCTCAAATTTATAAGGCCCCATAGGGCCATGGTTCGAATCCGGGCGTGTACCAATGAGTTTTTCTGACTTAAGTACATAACTATCACTGACTCCGTACTTCGGAGGGCACGTTAAGTAGTCGGTCCCGGACGCTGTCAATAGATGGCGGTCGTTACAGTTCCCAACCCGCAGTGAAGCAGCGTGGTGGACTTAAGCTTCAAGCCCCCCTCCTCACCCTGGGGGAGGCCTAAGCCCCTGCAGTGGGGTAAAAATGGGCTGATGATGATGATGATGATGATGAAAAGCAGAAGAGGGCTTTTCAATTGAAAAAATTGAAGTCAATTGATATTTTTATGGTCCAACCCAATATCCATAGTGATATATTAAATACAAACATGGTACTAGACGATTATTACCATAGAGTTAATAAATTTGACAGAAGCGTTTGATGATTATCACCTTCACCACGACGAAGTACCGGACGGTAACGTCTTCACTATATAATATAAAACAAAGTCCTCATCGCGTCTGTCTGTCTGAACGCGACAAACTCAAAAATTACCAAACGGATTTTCATACAGTTGTCGCCAATGAACGGAGTGATTCAAGTGGAAGGTTTACGTGTTTTGTGTAAATTCGTTGAAATATGTCGATGATTCTTGCAGATGTCGTAAGAATTGAGCCGACTGGGAGCTTTCATCGAAAACGCTGCCCAATCCCTTTGAGATATAACAAAACAAGGATTGGAGAATCGTACCTCTTCTATAGGTCTAAAGAAAAGTCCGCGATGGCATATGTATATCTCTTAATGACAGCTTACAACTTACTATACCTATAATAATTTTTAAAAAAGTGGTCACATATAATTTCGTAATTGGAAAGCTAGTTAGTTAGTAACTCGCACCTTACATGCTTTTACACCGTACAATTTAAATTAATAACTTAGGATATATCGCAAAATGAAAATAAATTGAAGCAACCCACACCGATGCGCGAAGCGACACCCGTAATGTATTTAATCAGAATTTATCAATATTGTAAATGTAAGAAATATTTTATATTGTTTTTATGAATGTATTGTTTAATTTAACGACGACCGCTTAGCCTAGTGGGTAGCGACCCTGCCTACGAAGCTGGAGGTCGGGTTCGAATCCCAGGTCGGATCAGTATTAATATGATGAATATTGATACTGGTACCGGGTCTTGGTTGTTATATGTGTGTGGTGTCTTCGCAAAAATATTTATAAATGTATATATTATAAAGAATATTGAAGTATGTATATCATTTACCTAGTAACCCATAACACAAGCATAATACTTGCTTACTTTGGGACTAGATGACGCTGTGTGGGAAATCCCATGTATTATTATTATTTTTATTTTTAAACCTGAACAGACAGACAGACTATCAGACAAATAACTTTTAATAATATTATATGTATATAATTAATAATAATAACAGTAAAATTAATAATTTATTTGATGAAATTTTAATAATTTCATCAAATAAATTTCACGTTTCCGCCATTTTACATAACACACAAACCTCGTCAGTGTTAAAATGTGTATCGGCTGAATTTGCTAAACGTGAATCAATATTATTTGTACATTCGAAGGTTCCGATAACGACTCGCTTATCTATGCTGGTAACAGAATGTAGGTATATAGGGAATGACAATACACATATAATATTGGATAGTCGACTATTTTAAATTATTTTAATGAAAGCGTTCTCTAAATCCCTACATATTATAAAACAGAATCCTGCCTGAACGCGATAAACTGAAAAACTACCAAACGGATTTGCATACGGTTGTCATTAATGGATTAAGTGATACAAGAGGAAGGTTTATGTATCAAATTGACCGCAAACCTGAGAGTATTCTCGTCAGGGCCGTTAAAAGCTAAGGTGGGCCCCAAGTCAATTATTCAGCCAGGCCCACTCCAATCGCGCTTCTTTTCATGATCAAAATACTGTATCTGTGAAGATATTGTACCAACTTTACACATCAACAATACAAATTTACATATCCGATCTTTTTAACTGAGCGATTGGCCGAGTGGTTAGAGATCCTAACTGCAGAGCCAAGGGTCTCGGGTTCGATTCCCATCCGAGACAAATATTTGTGAGCATGAAGGAACATGTTAATTTGTTCCGTGTCTGGGTGTGAAAATATGTATATATTATAAAAAAAAATATTTAATATGTATATCAGTTGTTTAGTACCCCATAATACAAGCAAAATACTTGCTTACTTTGGGACTAGATGGCACTGTGTGGGATGTCCCAAATATCATTATTATTATTTTAAGCCCTAAAACAATTAGATGGGATCACTTTTTCTAACATATTATTTTTATTTTTGGTGTCTTATTTATTTTGAACTCTAGATTCAATAGAAAACATAAAAACAGTATAATAGACAGCTTTTTCTTGTTTTTTGATATGAATAACTTGAAAGCTTATTTTCTGCAGCTGAAACGCAAATACTTGTAAGTCTTTGGTAGCTCATTGTAGAGAAAAAAAATTTTCAAGTCTAGAAAGCCAACTTAAATAGCGCTCAACCTTGGCTACAATCACAGGTACAGTGTTCAGAAGAGACTAAATGCGATGAATATTATTTATTCATCTAAAATCTGTCGTGTCGTGATAGCCCAGAGCACAACGAACCTGTCTCAAATTTATAAGGCCCCATAGGGCCATGGTTCGAATCCGGGCGTGTACCAATGAGTTTTTCTGACTTAAGTACACAATATCACTGACACCGTGCTTCGGAGGGCACGTTAAGCAGTCGGTCCCGGACGCTGCAACAGATGGCCGTCGTTACAGTTCCCAACCCGCAGTGGAGCAGCGTGGTGGACTTAAGCTCCAAGCCCCCCCTCCTCACCCTGGGGGAGGCCTAAGCCCCTGCAGTGGGGTAAAAATGGGCTGATGATGATGATGATGATCTAAAATCTAAATGTATTGTATATAAATACTTTTTAAAATAAATGATGTATTTTTTTTGTTATTATATTAACAATTATTGCGCCTATAAATAGGTAATCTACGGATAAATTATAAATGAACTGCATTCAAAGTAACATAATTATGTTCACTTCACTTCATCAGCCCATTTTTACCCCCTGCAGGGGCTTAGGCCTCCCGCGGGGGTAGGAGGGCATGGAGCTTAAATCCACCACGCTGCTCCACTGCGGGTTGGCGATTGTAACGACCGCCATCTATTGACAGCGTCCGGGATGCTTAACGTGCTCTCCGAGATACGGAGTCAGTGCTGGTTATGTACTTAAGTCAGAAAAACTCATTGGTACACGCCCGGATTCGAACCGTGGCCCTATGGCCTTAGAATTTTGAGACAGGTTCGTTGCGCTTTAGGTTATAATTATGTTTAAGCATACGCAATTAATATTTGGTACACAAAAATAATATTTGACCCTCTTTTTAGCTATTGCTCTTTTTTTCATATGAAGTATGGCTTTTAAAATAAAAATACAATGAAAATCGAATCTATGGGCAATCCGACTACTGTTCCAATGCACTAGGAATGACTCAAGTAATCGAATTTAATAAAATTAAGTATGATTTTTCAGTAATGTCGATAGCCCAGAGCGCAACGAACCTGTCTCAAATTTATTAGGCCCCATGGGGCCATGGTTCGAAACCGGAAGTGTACCAATGAGTTTTTCTGACTTAAGTACACAATATCACTGACACAGTGCTTCGGAGGGCACGTTAAGCAGTCGGTCCCGGACGCTGTCAATAGATGGCGGTCGTTACAGTTCCCAACCCGCAGTCCACTGCGGGTTGGGAACTGTAATAAATGAATGATAAAATATGCAGCGTGGTGGACTTAAGCTCCAAGCCCCCCTCCCCACCCTGGGGGAGGCCTAAGCCCCTGCATTGGGGTAAAATGGGCTGATGATGATTTTTCAGTAAAAATATTGTAAATAATATATCAAGTGCCTTAAATTGTTTCCTTCTTCTAACTTGACTATAATTTATTATAAAAATAAGTACCCAAACATAATTTATTGAAGCTAAAAATGGCTTCAAATATGAAAGCACAAAAAATTGGTGAATCAGAATTTAAACAGACAAAAAACTTATTTAAATAAATCGAATTAAATAAAAAATGTATTAAAACTTATATTTGATTCTCATTTCTCTTAGTTTTGAGGCCCAACAAGTAACCATCAGACATTATTTCTACATCTCGAACATTTTTTACGTAATTCTTAATTTTTACGCCTCCCCTCGGGACAGGGGCGCTTGGAGCTTAATCCGCCATGCTGCTCCAGTGCAGGTTGCTGGATTGTAACGACTGCCATCTATTGAAGGCAACTGGGACCGACGGTTCAACGTGCTCTCCGAGGCACATATTTAGTGATAGTTATGTACGTAAATTAGAAAAAAAAGACTCATTAGTGTACTTGCATAAGGTCCGCGAATTGTAACTCATAGTCTTTTTGATAACCTTTGTTTGAATGTATTTTGGCCCATATATAGCTATGGTGATAGCCGATGCCGGGGTGTTGTGTATGTCTATAACGAGAGAAATTAAAGGCTACAATGTAGGTTTTTCGGAAATGAAGGTTTGTTTACAACCTGCAATCTCATCATAATCATTCAATGTAGACTGTCTGCCGTCTCCATCAGCAGATCAACTCTACGTTTCCGTATGTTGTAGTTTCATTTCGTGTGCGTTGAGTTCCAGAAGTTACAGAATCGGTTCTCAGGTGAAAATTCAGTAGAAGAATAATCAATGATCCCCTATTTTACTACCCTTAAAGATGGAATTTTAACATTGAAAATGTTTCAGATCGTTTTCATGGGGGGGTGGAAATTGACTACGAAATTTATGAAGATGGACAAAAGGCAGTGGTGTCAAAAGATGCAGGAGCTTAGGAGGAACTTATTTGGAAAAATTTTATAAAATTGTTTGACAAAAATGTGTTACCTACCTATATAAATTTTATTTTTGATGTTCATTTTCAATGTCCTCTGATAGTAGCGACAAGCGCAAAATATGTAGATACTTTGTAAAATTTAAATTGTGCCAATATTCCAAATATATAACCTATTTAATAAAATATAGAGAGTAATAGTAGAGAGTTATAGTGTAAATATCACATTGCTAGATGAATCGTCTATTTCTGAATCTGATGGAGTACGGTCACAAGTAGTGAAAAACGTGGCAATGGAGAATATCAGAACGAACAAGGATAATAATAATTGTGTCATTTGTAATAGTCCATAATGATGCAAGTACGGTAAACTGGATATTATAGTCGAGGTGTTATAATAAACCGAGCCTATAATAGCCACTTTACTGAGTACGAGCATCATACGACGTTTTGTCATTGAAAATGACTATCATATCCCTTTCACGGGAGACGCATTTTTGGCCATAACTCCGAGGGTATGGGGTCTAGCCAAGATTTTAAGGTTTTAAAAGATTAAGAATATAGTTGTGCATTGTATGACATAAAAATTTTGGAAATAGGTTAAGTAGTTTTTGAAAAAATTGGAAAATGTAAAAAAAATCGGGATTTTTTCATAATTTTCTTTACTAAATCCAAAATATTTCAAGAACGGGGACCGATATCGAAAATAAAAAAAAATAGTATCTCGGCCATTAACGTAGCTACGATTTGAGACCAAGTTTTTGGAAATCGGTTGGTAATTGTAAGAGAAATTATTTCCGAAAGATGAGATTTTTTGGTCGATCGCTTGTGTTTGTGGATATAAGTTACTATATTTCAGAGGGTATTCGTCAGATCGCTTCGAATTGTTATACCAAAGGTTAAAAGGCGTCGATAGCTACAGTTTGAGACCAAAATTTTGGAAATCGGTTGGAAATCGAACAAGAAATTTGACATCCCGTGTTAGATTTTATGGACGTTCGGGAACTTGTTAACAGTACGGTCATCGCCTTTCGGCCTGTATTCGTTGGAATGCTTAATTATCGAGTTCAGAACGTTTAAGGATATCAGAGGCTGCAGTTTAAAACCTAAATGTTTCAAATATGTTGAACTAGCGACCCGCCCCGGCTTCGCACGGGTAGCAGAGAATTTTTTCGTTGATTTATTTCTGAGTTTAAAGAGTTGAAAAGAATAGTGCCACGTTTTCATGGCAATAAAATAAAATAATCTGTGAAAATCGGGTTTGGGTAGGTTCATTTTCAATGTAACCGATGGTTGCGGGGACTGCAAGATCTAGGGATTTTTTCCAATGATTTTTTCAATACATTTGCTATTAAAATAATACTTCAAATGTAATATGGCGGAAGCTAATGGCGCGAACGGGTTGTTTTTTGCGGTTTACGATGGGTTTACGCATGCGTTAAAAACAGAATGCTCGTTTGTGATTGGTGTAAAGGAAAATACAACATTACGGTGCAAGTTTCGATGTCATAAGGCCGTATTAATAGCAAACGTATTGAAAAGAAAGTTATAGTATAAGCGTACAAGAATGATTCATATGTAAAGTTTGTTTTGGCTGAGCACATGATGCGGCATAAAAGGTTCCCTCAATTTTTTTTTTTTTGGCAATAAACGCTTTTAACGTTTTAATCGATAAAATTTTGTTCTTTGAATAATGCAACTAATTTAATAAGACATTTAGATTCGATATAACAATAAGAATAATACAGTAGTAGTAATAGATGATAAGCAATTTCGTAATCATTATCATCATCAGCCCATTTTTACCCCACTGCAGGGGCTTAGGCCTCCCCCAGGGTGAGGAGGGGGGCTTGGAGCTTAAGTCCACTACGCTGCTCCACTGCGGGTTGGGAACTGTAACGACCGCCATCTATTGACAGCATCCGGGACCGACTGCTTAACGTGCCCTCCGAAGCACGGTGTCAGTGATAATGTTGACTTAAGTCAGAAAAACTCATTGGTACACGCCCGGACTCGAACCATGGCCCTATGGGGCCTTATACATTTGAGACAGGCTCGTTGCGCTCTGGGCTATCACGACATTTCGTAAATACTGTTTAGATCTGGGGGCACGGCCGTGCCCCCACCAAGTCGAGCGAAAAAGCGTCACGGCCGTACCATCCTTTTCTCGAAGCAATTCAGACCATTTTCGACCCCCTGTAACTTCGTTGTGGATAAACCTAGAAGACTGAAATTTTCAGTAACCATGCAGGCATATTATATAAGCATATTTTTAAATTTCATTCAATTTGAACCAGTATTTTTAAGAAATTATAACGGGTCAAATTTCTTAATTTTGTCACTCACTGACTCACCGATCATCAAAATTCTAAGGCACTTCTAGCAGACCTAGAAGCTTCAAATTTGGAATATAAGTAGTGTTTGGTGTATGAATCAAGGAAAAACTAAAAAATCTAGAAAAGACCGCAAAGAAAATTAAGCCCATAAGAAAAAAATAAGAAAATAATACAAAAATAAGAAAAGTTCATAAGTCAGAGAGAGGGCTTTAAGAAAATTCGTTGCTGGTAGATATACATATATACAATAAGTAGAAGGTACCGAAAAGGAAAAAAGTAGAACTGTCTACAAAATACAAAAAGAAATGAGATCCCATCAAAAACAATACTTGTCAAAAAAACCAAGTCTCGCAACTCAGTTAGTTGTTCTGCGGTAAAAAGTTGTGAGATCCATGTAATACCAAGTCGGGTATGTTAATGTTTTATATAAATATATTGAGACTTGGCCATCGCACTAAATAATTGAATTTACATGTGTTTTCAGGCGATTGAATTTACACGTGTTTTCAGGCGATGGCCAAGTCTCAATATATTTATATAAAACATTAACATACCCGACTTGGTATTACATGGATCTCACAACTTTTTACCGCAGAACAACTAACTGAGTTGCGAGACTTGGTTTTTTTGACAAGTATTGTTTTTGATGGGATTTTATTTTAACATTGAAATTTTTTATCAGATCGTTTTCGTGGGGGAGTGTAATTCGGCTATATTTCCTAAATTTATCTTGGTAGACGAAAGGCGGTGATGTTAATAGGTGCGAGGGCTTGTTGGGCATCGTATTTTACTAAATCGATCGGTCCGTAAGTTTTTTTCGGAAAATCGAAAACGGTGAAGACGTAATTTCCCAATTTTTTGGACAAAAAGTTGATTAATTCAAAAATGATAGCTATTATCGAAGAAATATAAAAAAAACTGCCGAGGTAGATAGATTGTTAACCGTTTGGAAAGAAAAATATTGGAATCACTCGAAAACTGTAGGCTGGGCAGGCGCCCTTTTCATTGAATGATTATCAGATCGGTTTCGAATCAGAATCTTTAGATTCTTCTAATAATAAACTGAACAAAATAAACTGAGATTAGTTTTTATTATATTACAAGATAAATAATCGAAATAAGCGATAATCGAAGTATCGAAGTTTCATCATGATCATCATCAGCCCGTGTCTCTCCACTGCAGGATATAGGCCTCTCCCAAGGCTCGCCACCACACACGGTCCTCCGCCTTCCGCATCCAATTACCCCCGGTATGGTGCTTCAGGTCATCAGTCCACCTGGCCGGGGGGCGTCCAACGTTTCGCTTCATAAGTTCAAAGCTTATTTTGTTTAAATTTCACGATAACCTAATTTGACTAAAATTATATGGCTCTTTTTGGTAGCCTTATCAAAACCTATATGTCATACAAGAGCTTAATTTCACTATTTTTAAAAATTTCTATTTAAGATGTAGATTTTTGGAGTTTTAATTGTATGTAACATTTATATAAAAATAAAAAATAAATATGCCTTTTTAGAAGTCATTTCCGATTTCGTTCCATTTGCGATTGAAACAGGAGGGCTTTGGTGCTCCAAAGCCAAGAGCTATATGTCCGCTCTGGGCCGCCGCTTAAGGGACGCTGGTTGCGACGCTCGTTCCCGAGCATATCTGGTCCAGCGCATCTCACTGGCAAACCAACGCGGAGACGCGGCCAGCGTGATGGCTACATTTGGACCCGGTGTTTATAGACACGGCCTTTTTTAATCAATAGTTAATTTTTATGTTTTTTTTTTAATAATTTTTTTTAACAAAATTGAAAAAAAAAAAATTCTGTCATTTTAATATGGCTCTTTCAAAGCCAATCTTCTTATGCAAAATACAAAATGCCCTACTTATGCAAAAAATGTTTCTCCTTGTATCTTGTCACACGAAAATAGTTAACACGTGTGGGTTTACAAAATGAAAATTAATAAAAACAAAGCCGACTACTGCGACATGAAAATTCACTTCTTTAAAAAACTAATGTTTTGTATATAGGTTTTATTTTTTGCGACCTTGCTAACAAACACTCCCTAATAACAGACACGACCCCCCATAGGCCGCCACCCCCAGGTAGAGTAACGATGCTTTAATCTATGCTTTGTTTAACAATTATATAGCATGCATGTTTAATACATTTTCTAGGGTTCATTGTTAAATTAATAAATAATAAATAAATAATTTAAATTAATATCAATAATAGGTACATTGAGAAAAATTTCAGCATGAAAAAAGGGTATTGTATATTTAAACCGTGGTATTACTTGATTTAACGTAGCACAGCAGCTGCAGGACAAGTCTGTCGATGTAGGTACTTTTCATGCACTCTTATTATTAATGTTAAATTGTACATATTTAAATCTATACTAATATTATAAAGCTGAAGAGTTTGTTTGTTTGTTTGTTTGTTTGAACGCGCAAAACTCAGGAACTACTGGTTCAAATTGAAAAGTGATTATTGTGTTGGATAGTACATTTATCGAGGAAGGCTATAGGCTATACTACATCACGCTACGACCAATAGGAATGGAGCATCAATGAAAAATGTTGCAAAAACGGGAAAAATTATTCCTTTTGGGAGCTTCTTTCGCGCGCGCTGCGTAAACGGTTGATGTTAACCAAAAACCATGTATTACGGAATTGTTCCCCTTTAAAAGTTCTAACTAAAAGTCCGCGACGGCATATGTGTATCTTTTAAGGTTAACTTACTATAACCTTTTTTATGACAATCAAATTTGTTCTAACATAATGTACTATTTGCGAAGATGTTTTTTAAACGTAATATTAATCCTTATCAAATTAAATACGTTAGTTGTCTTAAGCATTTCATGCATATTATAATGGCCCTTTACACCACACAATTTCAATTAATATGTTAGCAGTTTTTATCGAAATATGAAAACTATAGCGGGAGAAAATAAATTCGCTGTCTGTCTCTGTTCGTTAACTTTTTACTTCCAAACCACGCAATAGACTTTGATACGGTTTTCAGTATTATCTTATAATCTATTAATCTATATAAAAGAAATGCTTATTATAAAGCTGAAGAGTTTGTTTGAATGCGCTAATCTCTGAAACTACCAGTCGGATTTGGAAAATTCTTTTTGCCTTTGATAGCCTGAATCTAGCGGACGGTTATATAGGCTATATATATGAAGATGAACTGTCTGTCTATTCGAGCAAATCGGCTTCGGGCAAAACGGCTTAAACGATTTTGATGAAACTCTACACATATGGAAAGGATGTAGCCAACTTTTTGTATGTCTGTTTGTATGTCCATCTGTCTAAACCGATTTTAATGAAACATCACAAGTATGAAAAAAATGTCATCAAAACTAACAAATGTTACTTTTTGTCCGTCTGTCTATCTGTACGTGTATCTGTCTATTTGAGCTAATCTCCAAAACGGCTAAACAGATTTTAAGGAAACTTTGCAGACGGGAAAGAAGGTTGTCAAGAGATTTGAGATTAGCTACTTTTTGTCCGTCTGTTTGTCTGTACGTCTATGTGTCTATTCAATTGAATTTTATCTATTCGCGCTAATTTCCAATACGGCTGAACATATTTTAATGAAACTTTGCAGACGTGAAAGAAGGTTGTCAAGAGTGTCATAAGCTACTTTTTGTGTTTGTTTGTCTGTCTATCTCTCTGTCGTTTGTCCACACTGATCTATCAACGTACAGCCAAAACTACTAAGCATAGGAAGCTTAAATTTGGAACATAGGTTTATTTTATAACGTGAACATGAAGAAAAGCTTTTTTAGAAATTTCAACTTAAGAATGGGAATGGAGGGACTTAAATAATGACGTGTTTCAGAGTTTTTAGATTTCCACCTTTTAAGGGTGGGAAACGGGAGATGAAAAATTTTCTTTCTTTCTTTCAAAAATTATATCGGTTTTTTTAAAGGGTGGAAGGGGAATGAAGATTGAAAGTTTGAATGGGTGTAACCAAAATTGGTTCCAGCAAAAACTATGTATAAACCATCTCGAACGTTAATAGTACCTATAACAGGAATTTGCAGTCTACGCAAGCGAAGCTGCGGGCGGTCGCTAGTAATATAATAAAATTATTAAATTGTTAGCTGTCCGCCACACGATAAAAAACGATTTCTTCGATCAAGAAAATTTCTTTGATTCAAAACATATTGTATTAAGGTGGAACGCTGCCTGTATAGTACGGCTATTTAATAATAGATGGAGCCACCATACAAAGACTTTATTTTTAATTTTTCATTATCGCTTTTCAACATTTCCGTTGATAAAACATTACATGCGAATATAAAAAATATATGTCTTTAATGTTTTTAACAGACTTCATTGATTGTTTTAACAGTTTCGAAGCGTTTGTACAAAAACATCACGCATGGCGCGTCGGCGGCATGCGTGATGTAAAATTAGGCTGAAGTTATCAATGTTGTATACAAAGAAATATTGTAGTTTATTATTTATTCATTACTTTTTCAAATATTTCTAAAATTGGAAATGAAATACATTTAAAATGTTCCAAGTAGGGTGAACTTACGTTACATTTAAATCTAATTAAATCCAATCCGACAGAAAAAACACTACGGCTTATATGCGCTGCTACCCGTGCGAGGCCGGGGCGGGTTACTAGTCTTAAGTATACGTTGACTGTATATATCTGAAATATACGTTCGTCTGTACGAAGGATTTCTCTCAGTGTATTTGCAAAAAATATTCTTATTTATGTTCCTGAAAGTAGCAGACAACAGACAAAAAATTGTTATACCGACTACATATATGCTTTACAAAAACAAGTATGTCCAATGCAAGTTTTTGCATGATGCTATGACAGTTTTAATGCAGAATCCTCTGGAGACAGAAATTTATTTTGTATAAAACACATGTTTTGTATAACAGTTATGTTCGCAGGTAGACTGGAGTTTACTTGTTCAGTTTGGCATCCACTCTAAAAAATTCGTTTGACCCGAGAGATTACAGAAAAAGTTCGTTAAGGCTCTTGACTACAAAACGGGTCAAAATAGTGACTATCGGGTATCACCCAAGCGCAGCGAACCTGTTCAAAGTATAGAAGGCCTTGCGGCCGTGGTTCGAATCCGGGCGTGTACCAATGAGTTTTTTCTGACTTAAGTACATAACTATCACTGACAACATGTATAGGAGAGCACCTTAAGCAGTCGGTCTCGAGTGCCATAGAGCAGCGTGGTGGACTAAGCTCCAAGCCCTGGGGGAGGTCTAAGCTCCCCAAGTGGGGCATAATGGGATGGTGGAATTGGATATCAGCTACAACCTTCAGTTTTTGAAGCATGACTGCATTGACGTATGTATGGTTTACAATATAATTACGAACTCCCCAGATTTACTACAAAGATTCAATTTTAGAGTTCCATGCAGATGTGAAAATACATGTGTTACCAAAAATTTATTCACCATTGCCTACTGTAGGATGTGCTATGCGAGGAACAGTTTCGTTAGGCGTGCCCTGCCGGCTATTTAATGTTTGTTTAAATGATGTTGACATATTCTTTGGGACTAGATGGCGCTGTGTGGGAAGTCCCATGTATTATTATTATTATTATTATTATTCTGTAGAAATTTTTCCACTTTTAAGAAATTTATCATGCATAGAATTATTGAATCTAACTCGTGACTGGTTTCAGTTTTACGCTTCTAACTTATTGCTCTATTTCCATTCTTCTATTTTCATTAGAAATAATTATGCCATTTTCTTAAATTAAATAGACTATATATGTTGTCGTGATAGCCCGAACGCAGCGAACCTATTTCAAATCCATAAGGACATATGGCCGGGGTTCGAATCTGAGTTTTTTCTGACTTAAGTACATTAACTATCACCGACTCCGTGTCTCGGTGAACACCAGTCGGTCGCGGTTGCTGTCAATATATGGCGGTTGTCACCATCCCCCAACCCGCATTGGAGAAGCGTAGTGGATTTAAGCGCCAAGCCCCTTCATCTTGAGGGGAGGTATAAGCCCCAGCAGTGGTGTATAAACAGAACTGATGGAAAAAGAGACTGTAGGCCTACAGTAAAATATTTCTTAATATTAAGTGTATTGTTGGCTATTTTTCTGTGAAAATAATAAATAAAAAATACGGTCGCCAATCTCAGCAGGGTTAAGGCGGGTTCAGGTATACGTTCGGATTTGATAAAAATAGCTGGCTGTCATACAAAGTTACGATTGAGCGTCTCAAAATTGTCTCTCGTTCAACCTCATCGAACTGATTTCATGCGTATGAAGTTGATATTTCATAATATTTAAATTTACATTTACTTATACATTCAGGACTTCGCCGGAAAGGTTCTAATTATTGGAATTATTTAATTTTTAATTTACGTAAATATTTAATATGGTAAACGGCTTTTTGTAAATGTCATTTCTTTTGTGAAATTCCACTTGTATCATTCTTAGTGGTTATGTTTGTTTCTTTTGGAAAAATTACAATATGACAATTCGAATTCTAGATGTTTTGTTAAAATTCGTTTAATGGTCTTGGGTTAGAAAGGCACAAACATCCAAAAATATTAAAAGTAGTACCAATTAACCAAAAATTATCGAAGCTTTTTAGCTTCGTATGAATGCAACATCGTCCTCGTGGAATTATATTACGCTGTGCTCCAAAAATCCGTCCGTGATGATCCTTTTAGACCGTCTACCGAGGCCATTTTCCTAATTAATGTATGTTATCGTGCCTAATAACAAAATACGGCAGATTTTTAAAGCCCCCACAAAAATACCTTCAACAGTAAAAAAAAATTCACAGATCTCGTGCCTTACACGACCTACGGGGTACATTGAAAATGAATTTAGCCAAACCAATATTTTCAGAATATATTTATTAAAAAAATGTACGAGAAACATTTTGATATTACAATGGATACGAATATAGATCATATAACTCAAAATGACACAGTTAAATTGTTAAAACACAATATTCTCATCGTTACGAACGATAATCAGCAATTACACAGAGAAAAAAATAAAGAAGAGAACGTACATTAGAAAAAATTACATTTATAATTATAGCTCTACTGGCGTTAGCGTACAAAGCGACACTGGTGCACTGCACGACACGCTAAACAAGATCGCTACCGAAAAGGCGCTACTTAAACCTAAACTATAAAAGATAATTTAATTTTGTTTTTTGCAAATTGTACCCTAATTAATCTCCTCGGAACATATTTTGAATTAAGACTATAGCTCTATTAGTTTCCGAGAAATCGACAAAACAAAGCGGCAAGTCGACCGAAAATCGCAACATTTTTAACATTTTTTTTTGCGATTTTTTCAAAAACTTTAAATAATTTTCAAATTTTTCTTACCACATATTGTAGATCTTGTCGATACGCATCTTTTGATGCCCTATTCGTTTACGTAGCTTTAGAATTGATTGCCCATCATGACTCATCGGTCTGCGCGCTAAACAAGATCGCTACCGAAAGGGCCCTACTAAAACCTAAACCATTAAAGATAATTTAATTTTGTTTTTTGCAAATTGTACCCTAATTAATCGCCTCGGAACATATTTTGAATTAAGACTATAGCTCTATTAGTTTCCGAGAAATCGACAAAACAAAGCGGCAAGTCGACCGAAAATCGCAACATTTTTAACATTTTTTTTGCGATTTTTTCAAAAACTTTAAATAATTTTCAAATTTTTCTTACCACATATTGTAGATCTTGTCGATACGCATCTTTTGATGCCCTATTTGTTTACGTAGCTTTAGAATTGATTGCCCATCATGACTCATCGGTCTGCGCGCTAAACAAGATCGCTACCGAAAGGGCCCTACTAAAACCTAAACCATTAAAGATAATTTAATTTTGTTTTTTGCAAATTGTACCCTAATTAATCGCCTCGGAACATATTTTGAATTAAGACTATAGCTCTATTAGTTTCCGAGAAATCGACAAAACAAAGCGGCAAGTCGACCGAAAATCGCAACATTTTTAACATTTTTTTTTGCGATTTTTTCAAAAACTTTAAATAATTTTCAAATTTTTCTTACCACATATTGTAGATCTTGTTGATACGCATCTTTTGATGCCCTATTCGTTTACGTAGCTTTAGAATTGATTGCCCATCATGACTCATCGGTCTGCGCGCTAAACAAGATCGCTACCGAAAGGGCCCTACTAAAACCTAAACCATTAAAGATAATTTAATTCCATTTCTTGCAAATCGTACCCTAATTAATCCCCTTGAAACGTGTTTTGAATTAAGTCTATAGCTTTATTAGTTTCCGAGAAATCGATAAAACAAAGCGGCAAGTCGACTGAAAATCGTAACATTTTTATCATTTTTTGCGACTTTTTCAAAAACTTTCATAAATTTTCAAATTTTTTTTACTTCATATTGTAGATCTCGTCAATACACATCTTTTGATGCCCAATTTGTTTACATAGCTTTAGAATTGACGACACTAGAGTAGAATTTCACTATCGCTGAAAATGTCCCGAGATAATCGAGGTGAATCGAAAAAACATTTCCAATGTTAAAACTTTGTACGATTACTTCCACTCTCTGACTACTACCCCACGAAGCACCGAGCATCAAATTAATATTGGTAGGACCCATGAATCGAAATCCATAATTCTAAACGAATCGAACCAGTTTTTTCCCTCAAAAATTGATACTTTTATGTCGCTTGTCCAGTCATAGCTTCATCGGAACCTTTGAATCGAAAAACCGTTGCGATTCAAATTTTAAATTTTCACCAAAATTCATAATATTGAATTTGGGATGGTGATGAAAAAAGGGATGTAATTCCATTAAAAATAATTAGTTAATTAGAAGCCAAAGAAAAAATTAAATCTTTTTTGTTTCTAAAAATTATTTTTCGAAAGTCTAGAATTCGTGAAATCAGATCTACTGAATATTGTAGTGAAATGGTTGGAGTTAGAAAAAAACGTTATAGGTTTATTAAACCTTAATTTTACGAGGAAAACTAAAAGAGAGACAACCGTCAAGCAAGCTGTGAAATCAGAAGTTACTTATTTGGGCTCTATTCTATACATATTTTTCGAATTTCCAACGGTTAATGAGATATACGTTATTGAAAATCAATGATTTTCGAAAAAATCGTTTTATACTCATTCTTTTTGTTAAACATTTGCTTCCAATGCTTCTTACAATCGTTCATTGGAACAATTGTTCAAATAAAGTTGTAAAGCAATTAATTTCCTTCAATTTGATGTAAGTTTTGCTATCTTCATCTTCAACCAATCAAAAGCTGTAGAACTTCTAATGTGTGTATGCTTATTTCTAATTTTCTTCTGGAAACGAATATGTTTGCGTTATCATAATAATTTAACAACAGAATAAATGTAGTTGCAATTGACACACAACACTTTTGACATTAAAAAATCGTGGGGAGGGAAATTTCGCTATATTTCCAAAATTTGTGATACTAGACGAAAAATAGTGACCTCAAAAGACGCAAGGGTTTATGAGGCATCGTAAGATACTAAATATTTTTAAATCGGTCGGTAACTTTTTTCGGAAAATCGAAAATTTAAAAAAAAAGACGAAATATCCCGATTTTTCGGACAAAAAGTTGATTATCTCAAAAACGAAAGCCAATATCGGGAAAAAGAAAAAAAGGTCCCGAAGCAGATAGATTGTCTGTCGTTTGAAATAAGAAACTTTGGAATCGGTCGAAAACTGTGGGCTGGGCAGGTGCCCTTTTAATTGAATAATTAATAATTATCAGATCAGTTACGCCAGATAGTGAAATTTGGCTGTATTTCAGAAAGTTATAAGAGTAGAGAAAAGACAGATGTGTCAAAAGATGCAAGACCTTACAGGGCATCGTATGCTATCAAATTTTTGAAAATTAGTTCATAACTTTTTCTGGAAAATCGAAAATTGTAAAAAAAAAGACGACATATCCCAATTTTTCGGACAAAAGTTGATTATCTCAAAAACGAAAGCCAATATTGCAAAAAAGAAAAAAAGCTCCTGGAGCAGATAGATTGTCTGTCGTTTGAAATAAGAAACTTTGGAATCGGTCGAAAACTGTGGGTAACATGCAGGTGCCCTTTTCATTGAATGATTATCAGATCTATTAACCTGGAGAGTGAGATCCGGCTATATTTCAGAAAGTTATAAAGGTACGAAAGGCAGACGTGTCAAAAGATGCAAGAGTTCAAAAGTCATCGTATGATGGCAAAATTTTGAAAATTGGTTCATAACTTTTTTCGAAAAATTTAAAACGATTGAAAGAACGAGGAAATTTATCGTTTTTATTCATTGAATGTTGTACTTGTATTGCTTAAATAAGAAATGAAATTTTTAAAGAAAATAATAAAATTTTATTTCTTTAACAGTTTATTTTTATTTATCTTTGTAAATTAGTTAATAATTAAATTACATTACAAACTGAAACTTAACAGATATCGGGCGCCACACAGTCGCTCATTCTCTCGCAATGACAGCGGTTGGGGTTTTTTTCTCCCGCTGTTTGATGTTATCAAATACTGTCCTAATTTTCCTTAGAATCGCTGCAGAGATGCGTGAAGAAGAATGTGAAGGATTCGATTTTTTCGAAAGGACATATTCTTTCTACTCAGTTTTCATAATTCACAGTTAATAAAATCGTTTGACAAAAATGTGTTAAAACTTTTTATTTTTGATGTTAATTTTCAATATCCTCCGTTAGTTGTGAGAAGCGCGAAATCTATTGATTTTTCTCTTCAAAATCAATTCTGTCGTATACTGTCGTATACATTTCAATTTAATTTATTAATATAAAAACTAATGATATTGTGAAAAAGCGTGGGTTGCGCAATGAAATATTTATAACAACTGAAATCGAGCATCCCACGCTTTTTCACAATAAGATTCATTTTCTCGTTGATCCCTTTATACTAATTATTATAACAGTATTAAACACGCTTTAATAGCGTTTTTTGAAATTTAGTTCATTTTTATTATTTAGTTTTTTTAACTACAATATATTTTTCATTTTTAGTCTTAACATTTTTTACACTACATTTGAAACTTAATCATGGTCAAAGTTCACTGCAAGACCTTTCTAACAAGCCCAAATACGGCTATGATACGATGTGCCGTTGCGAAGTTCCAGTGCCTACCTTCTGGCTCCATCACAAGACCTTGAAACTTAATTATGGTTCAAGTTCACTGCAAGACCTTTCTACCAAGCCCAAACACGGCTATGATACGATTTACCGTTGGGAAGTTCCAGTTCCTACCTTCCGGCTCCATCACCAGACCTTTAATCTTAATCATGGTCAAAGTTCACTGCAAGACCTTTCTAAAAAGCCCAAACACGGCTATGATACGATGTGCAGTTACAGAGTTCCAGTTCCTACCTTCCGGCTCCAGCACCAGACCTTGAAACTTAATCATGGTCAAAGTTCACTGCAAGACCTTTCTAACAAGCTCAAACACGGCTATGATACGATGTGCCGTTGCAAAGTTCCAGTTCCTACCTTCTAGCTCCATCACCAGACCTTGAAACTTAATCATGGTCAAAGTTCACTGCAAGACCTTTCTAACAAGCCCAAACACGGCTATGATACGATGTGCCGTTGCGAAGTTCCAGTTCCTACCTTCCGGCTCCATCACTAGACCTTGAAAATTAATCATGGTCAAAGTTCACTGCAAGACCTTCCTAACAAGCCCAAACACGACTATGATACGATGTGCCGTTGCGAAGTTCCAGTTACTACCTTCCGGCTCCACCACCAGACCTTGAAAATTAATCATGGTCAAAAATCACTGCAAGACCTTTCTAACAAGCCCAAACACGGCTATGATACGATGTGCCGTTGCGAAGTTCCAGTTCCTACCTTCCGGCTCCATCACCAGACCTTGAAAATTAATCATGGTCAAAGTTCACTGCAAGACCTTTCTACCAAGCCCAAACACGGCTATGATACGATTTACCGTTGGGAAGTTCCAGTTCCTACCTTCCGGCTCCATCACCAGACCTTTAATCTTAATCATGGTCAAAGTTCACTGCAAGACCTTTCTAAAAAGCCCAAACACGGCTATGATACGATGTGCCGTTGCGAAGTTCCAGTTCCTACCTTCCGGCTCCATCACTAGACCTTGAAAATTAATCATGGTCAAAGTTCACTGCAAGACCTTCCTAACAAGCCCAAACACGACTATGATACGATGTGCCGTTGCGAAGTTCCAGTTACTACCTTCCGGCTCCATCACCAGACCTTGAAAATTAATCATGGTCAAAAATCACTGCAAGACCTTTCTAACAAGCCCAAACACGGCTATGATACGATGTGCCGTTGCGAAGTTCCAGTTACTACCTTCCGGCTCCACCACCAGACCTTGAAAATTAATCATGGTCAAAGTTCACTGCAAGACCTTTCTAACAAGCCCAAACACGGCTATGATACGATGTTCCGTTGCAAAGTTCCAGTTCCTACCTTCCGGCTCCATCACCAGACCTTGAAACTTAATCACGGTCAAAGTTCACCGCAAGACCTTTCTAAAAAGCCCAAACACGGTTATGATACGATGTGCCGTTGCGAAGTTCCAGTTCCTACGTTCTGGCTCCATCACAAGACCTTGAAACTTAATTATGGTTGAAGTTCACTCCAAGACCTTTCTACCAAGCCCAAACACGGCTATGATACGATGTACCGTTGCGAAGTTCCAGTTACTACCTTCCGGCTCCATCACCAGACCTTGAAACTTAATCATGGTCAAAGTTCACTGCAAGACCTTTCTAATAAGCTCAAACACGGCTATGATACGATGTGCCGTTGCGAAGTTCCAGTTCCTACCTTCTAGCTCCATCACCAGACCTTGAAACTTAATCATGGTCAAAGTTCACTGCAAGACCTTTCTAACAAGCCCAAACACGGCTATGATACGATGTGCCGTTGCGAAGTTCCAGTTCCTACCTTCCGGCTCCATCACTAGACCTTGAAACTTAATCATGGTCAAAGTTCACTGCAAGACCTTCCTAACAAGCCCAAACACGACTATGATACGATGTGCCGTTGCGAAGTTCCAGTTACTACCTTCCGGCTCCACCACCAGACCTTGAAAATTAATCATGGTCAAAAATCACTGCAAGACCTTTCTAACAAGCCCAAACACGGCTATGATACGATGTGCCGTTGCGAAGTTCCAGTTCCTACCTTCCGGCTCCATCACCAGACCTTGAAACTTAATCACGGTCAAAGTTCACCGCAAGACCTTTCTAAAAAGCCCAAACACGGTTATGATACGATGTGCCGTTGCGAAGTTCCAGTTCCTACCTTCTGGCTCCATCACAAGACCTTGAAACTTAATTATGGTTGAAGTTCACTCCAAGACCTTTCTACCAAGCCCAAACACGGCTATGATACGATGTACCGTTGCGAAGTTCCAGTTACTACCTTCCGGCTCCATCACCAGACCTTGAAACTTAATCATGGTCAAAGTTCACTGCAAGACCTTTCTAATAAGCCCAAATACGGCTATGATACGATGTGCCATCACGGAGTTCCAATTCTTGCCTTCCGGCTCCATCATGAGATCAGGTCGACAGTACCATATTATTGTATTGTCATCAGAATTACATAAAACTACCAATTTTCATGACGATGAGATAATTAGAAGTGGGTTAAATTCGTTCCTAAGATTCCATTACATCTTACCGACCTAATAAAAACGTGTTAAAAAAAAGCCGGTACATCCATACAAACTTTGACCGCTCGTTTCACACCCTTAAAATGTGAAAATCCAAAAACCCTGAAACATGTCATTATTCATTTATGACAAGTAAGTAATTAGTTGCAATATCAATTTTCAAATCATCATCAGCCCATTTTACCCCACTGCAGGGGCTTAGGCCTCCCCCAGGGTGAGGGCGAGGGTAGAATTTTCAAATCCCTATCATTAAAAAAACTGTTAGGTACTCCCCTACAAATTTTCACATCCCGTTTCATCCCCTTAAAATGTGAAAATCTAAAAACCCTGAAGCACTTAATAATTAATTTGTGCTCAGTAGCTGTACTTCAAATTTTCATTCTTCTAACTTCATACAAATACATCCCCCCCCCCTCCATTACCCATAAATCAGTCGAGCCGTTTGGGAGGAGTTTAGTGACATACACATGGACAGAAGATTTATAACAAATATAAAGGGATATCCTTTATAGTTTTGAAGAACAAAACCTTTCAAATTCGGATTCGACTCGCACTTGACTCTATTTCACAGTAATTAACTGTACACCCACTTTCCACGTAAATGCGGTGTCCGTGTGATTCATTTCTATATTCACGCGATATGAAATTAGTCAAAAATATATTATTCAGTTAAAAAATGTTTTCATTAAATCGTAAATATTCCAAAAAAATATCAATTTCACAATTTTACGAAACCGCTGTGAACTGTTTCAAAGATTTTTGCAATGAGACCACAATACAGGGTTTCAATCAAATAGCGGCACCCAACAGAAATTTTATTGAAAGGTACGAAGACCGCGGATATTTACGCGCTCTTTCTATGTAGAGACGTCATGATAGTAACGACGACGCTTAAAAGATAAATTTTAGAAATTCAATTCAAATAAACTTAGTGCATTTCTTTCAACATGCTGTGCAGCTTGAAAGAGCCTGACCTCTAAAATTATTGTTTTTTTTTTCAAATATTAAATGGATACAGTGACTTTATTATATTCGTTTAACACCTCGTTTCCACCAAGTATAATACACTGTATGATACAGTGATACAATATGGATATGACAGTATAATACAGTGTATTATACTTAGTGGAAACTCGGTGTACATATGTCATTGCAAACTCTATGGTAATGTATTTTTTTTTAAATTTTCAGTAGAGCTTAGGGCAACAGAAGTTACTTCTTCAAACTTTCTAATATAAACTTAATTAGTTGGACTTCTGTACATGTTCCAGATTATTATGGGCTGGCGTCGTGGCACTAGCTGTATACTTCACCATAGGGATTTCGAGGGACCAATGGCAGAGGTATCAAATGAACCCCACTGTGGTGACTCTAGAAAAGGATTTTAGAAATTGGAAGTATTCATTTCCCGGCGTCACAGTGTGTTTCAAGGTGAAAAATGTCATTTGTCAATCCTTTAGTTGCTATGTTCTCGAATACAGAAATATTGGTATCCCGAAATAGGAACAATGCTTGTAACACCGTTTCCATAGCAAAACGATACCAAACGGATGCAAGTCGTATTCGCGTCCTGAAGAGCTGTACGTAACACAAGCACCTATGGATGTACCTACGAAATAACGTATTTATCCCGCCAAAATTTTTTTTTTAAATTTAATATAATAATTAAGCGACGACCGCTTAGCCTCGTGGGTAGCGACCCTACCTACGAAGCTGGAGGTCCCGGGTTCGAATCCCAGGTCGGGTCAGTATTTATATGATGAATATTGATACTGGTACCGGGTCTTGGTTGTTATATGTATGTGGTGTCTTCGCAAAAATATTTATATATGTATACATTATAAAGAATATTTAAGTATGTATATCAGTTGTCTAGTAACCCATAACACAAGCATAATACTTGCTTACTTTGAGACTAGATGCCGCCGTGTGGGAAGTCCCATGTATTATTATTATTATTATATGTGAAGGAAAAGCTTTCAATCCCTTTTTTTATATTATGCGTACGGAGGAGTGTGAGATTTGGCGTAGTGAAAGTTTATTTGGAGTAGGAATGCAGAAAGCTAAAATCTATATACCTATGCCTAATATGTGTTACAAGTACTGTCAACCATACGAGTTTAATGTTCTGTCGTTTGATGCAGTTTGAATTGACTTACTCTCGCCTATTTATTATTGGTGGTTTCCAAAAAGTGTCGACTTTCGACCTATCTCAAATTTATAAGGCCATAGGGCCATGGTTCGAATCCGGGCGTGTACCAATGAGTTTTTCGGACTTAAGTATATAACTATCACTGACTCCGTGCTTCGGAGAGCACGTTAAGCAGTCGGTCCCGGACGCTGTCAATAGATGGCGGTCGTTACAATCCCCAACCCGCCAATCCAAAAAAAAATTGTAAATAAAGTGATTTACAAGAGATGACGATTATAAATAGCTGATAAGACTAATAAAATTGTAAATAGGTGATGAGTTGATAAATAGAAAATGACTAAAGAAAATTAAATGAATTAATAAGAAGGATAACGAAATGTAAGTGTTAAGAATACAAAAGAATAAAATAGAAATTCAAACCCTGCGAGAAGAATGAATGGATGACTGACGCGTGCCAAAGAGCCTGGCCAGAGAAAAGCCAGGGGGTATTAAATTAAAAAAAAAAATCCTCAACCCGCAGTGGAGCAGCGTGGTGGATTTAAGCTCCAAGCTGATGAAAGGGCTAAAAATGGGCTGATGAAGTGAAGTGAAGTTGACTTTCGATAACCGGGCGATTACTACTAACTATAAATTAACAATTTTCAGGTTTCTTCCATTAGTCGTGTTGTGAAGCTTTACTTTTTGTAAAATTATGCGATTGTAGGTAAACGTTAAGTATCCAAAAGTTTTGGTTTATTTCCAAAAGTTTCAGTGTCAAAATATACTTCAAGAATGGCCGTATTTTTTGATTTTGACTTAGAAGCTTGATGTTTTTACAGCTTTAAGGGACCGTAGACTTACTTAAGAAGGGGCGGGACGCGTGAACGCCTATACAAACGGTCTTTAACGATTACGTCGTTAATACGCATATTAATCTTGATTTTTTCTAAATTTTAGTCTCAATTTAGTTAGAACTAGGTTTGTATAGAGCCAAAACTTCGAAATTTTTATAAACATCCTAGTTACAGGAATTTCGTGTATTTATATTACGAAAACTCACTTTTCATTACTCATACCCGGAAAGTACGCTTGCAGTTACCTAATCAGAGGGATGAAAGTAGTACTTCTCGTCCCTGGAAAAAGATTTCCCTGCTGTCAAATAAATTAAAAAAAAAAAAAGCTACACAAGCCATGTCCCAACTTTTATACAACAACTCTGTAAATCTAATAAAAGTAATAAAATAAAAGTTAAAAAAATAAATGTAATAAAAGAATATTATCAACAATTTTGTAATATGACTTTATACTTATAAATTACTTTGAAATAAATTACTATTTAATTAAAATAGATTTGAGCTAAATATTAACCATCATCAATGATAAAAAATACTGGCTGGTAGAATGCCACAGAAAAAGAAACATAAATAAGGCAAGAAAGTGGCAATTCGATCTTCAGTTGTATTGACGAGTGCTAATTATTTACGTATACAGTTATTTATATAAAATGAGTATGTCAGATTCAGATATGGATTTTACGCGTTTTTTTTTACTTTCCTCATATTCGTAATAAAAAGCAGTATGTTTACCTCGGGTGAAAGACCTGTTTAGGCCCTCGCATCATTAAATAGACATACATATTCATGGACACAAATATTTGTTCCTGGTGGGAATCGAACCCGTGTCCCTTGGTTTCGCAGTTAGGGTCTCTAACCACTGTGTCGATCTGTTGATCACTATGATCGATGGCAGCAATGACGTAATTTACCAATATCCTTATCCAATATTATGAAAGCTTCCTTGTACACCATGCTTATACAATATTTCGAGCAGCAAGGAGTAATCGACCATGACAGGCCGAAAGTGGTCTGGGAGAGGTCGCAGAATATCGCTGCGATCCCGCCCGCCCTCAAAGTGACGAACGTACAGAAAACACAACTACGTAAAAAATATACGTATAGAATCTGAGAAAACGCTAGATTGGCGAAGGGCCACAATTTTACTTTTGTATGATACGTATTCTAAAAGAAGTTATGTTGAACGCATACATATAGGCATAGTGTCGTAATAGCCCAGAGCGCAACGAACCTGTCTCAAATCTATAAGGCCATGGTTCGAATCCGGCCGTGTACCAATGAGTTTTTCTGACTTAAGTACATTAACTATCACTGACTCCGTGCCTCGGAGAGCACGTTAAGCAGTCGGTCCCGGACGCTGTCGATAGATGGCGGTCGTTACAATCCCCAACCCGCAGTGGAGTAGCGTGGTGGATTTAAGCTCCGAACCCCCTTTTCACCCTGGGGGAGGCCTAAGCCCCTGCAGTGGGGTAAAATGGGCTGATGATGATGATGATGATACATATAGGCGCCGGCAGAAAGAATACTTCTCTTTGTACGATCATTGTCTTTATTACGTAGAAGATTTAAACCCAGGTACCCAACAACGACATGAGAACAAAGCAGTGGTGACGGGCCCCTCAACCTATGAACTAGGTTCACACTTGACGAGTTTTTGTCTGCAAAGTGTCTTCTTTAAGATGTTACCAAATCGGTGTAGTTGTTTCATAAAATGCGTCCCTTACCGACTCTTCATTCACAGACATAATATCCGCTCATAATTTCTTTTCTTAATCTATTTTTATTCATCTTTTCCATAGGGTAATTTAATAAATAATAGACACAAGGGTATATTAATTAAAAAATAATAAATTACAAAAATAATTTATTTGTATTATTGTTTAACAAATAGTAACCTGCAGCTGGAACCTTCTATTTTGGTAAGTGTTTTAACAAAATAAAAAAAAAAACATACATTATGATATGAAAATAAAAAAAATTAAAGTAAACATTGAAAGCACGCTAAATATTGAAAGAAATTCTAATTCATAAATCCATAACATGAATAAATCAAATGATAGACCGTGCCAAACATCTTGTTATCTATGAAATTGAAGCTTTTGCCCAAATGCGGGGTCTGCTCTCGTCCCGCTGATACCATTTTTTCGCACTGCGACGTTACTCGCTTCGACTTCAGAAGTTTGGTACGAACATCTGCATACAGGCCACATCACCCAGCCACAAGCTGTAGAATACAATTTATAGTTTACAATTTAACATATAGTTTTGTAATATGGAAGACCATGACCACGACCACACTAAGACAGAATCGTAGCTGTGGCGAGAGACCCGTTCGGGGGTTAATTATAAATAATTTTCTTAAATTGCAGAACAAAACAGAACAGACAAAAATAAGAAGTATTGTTAAAAAACTATGGAACGTAGAAATAGGTGAACCAAAGTTTTCATATTATGCCGAATTTGTGGACACAGTAGCTAATTCTAATTTGACAAGTATGCATACATTCCGGAAATATGCTGTGGATCAGAGTTTGGAAGTGGATTTGTTTGAGCTGGCTAAAGAGGTGTGGTAAATCATTTTTCTTCTTATCTACTCTAATATTATAATAAAGAAAAGAAAATTGTAGGTTTATTTGCATGTCAGGAAAAGAAAATTTGCATGTCAGGTGCTTTTAGGAACCTTTGAACCGATTTCATTGACATTTAGCTTAAAGGTGTCTTGAAATCCGAAAAATGACATAGGACATAGATGTTTTACTTCCCAATCAAATATATTATTCATGAGCGACATGGCGTCTGCTAATATTGGCCGCATTTAGCTCAAATCAATTCTTCGGAGATGAGATGAGATGAGGATATATGTCAGTAGCGGACTAAAAAAGTACAAAATAATAATAATAATATCGGATTATTTGCCATCATATAATAAGCATTTTGTGTTTGACAATATAATAATAATAATAATACATGGGACTTAGCACACACCGCTATCTAGTCCAAAAGTAAGCAAGTGTTGTGCTTGTGTTATGGGTTACTAGACAATTGATATACATACTTTAATATTCTTTATAATATATATATGTTTTTTTCGTTCCGTGTCTGGGTGTATATATATATATATATATATATATATATATATATAAATAATTAACACCCAGACACGAAACGAAAACAACATGTTCACGCACACAAATATTTATTCCGGGTGGGAATCGAATCTGCGACCTTCTTAATATATGATCTCTGTTATAAAAAATAAATTAAAAATATATTTAAGAAAAACAAAAACGCTTTGACACTTTCTGTGTTATGTCGTGGCCATATTTTAGAAATAATAATTTCATTTTAAAATTTTTAGATTCTTTTACGTTTAATAATTGCTCTAATTTTAATATTAATTTTTAAATAGATATCATTATATTTATTTTTGTAGGAAGATCGACAGTAAATTCATATGTACTTAATCGATTTATAAATAAAAGACATAAAGCCAATTATAGATCCTCACAAATTGAATTAAAGTGGATCGATGGAGTGAACAAATGTTCAACACGTTTACTGTCACTTAGTTTTAAAAATTATAGTTAAACTAGCGACCCGCCCCGGCTTCGCACGGTGTAATCATATCATATCATAAATCATACGGTTTAATTGGTTAAGGATTAATGCTGTATTGGTTAAAATCGCTTCGAAAATTAGCCATTATTTGTCGTAAAAAGTAAATGACAAAAAAAAGTTATTGTGGGTTATCCATAAGAGATAGACATATACCATCACGGACTTTTCTGTAGACCTTTTCAATGTGTACAATACTTATTACATTATTTTGATAAAACTCGTAGGGTTCAGCCTGCGTTTGCAATGTAAGCGGAAAAAATGTAATTATTTACGACATCACATTAGAAACCTCAAAAATAACAGTACTTCTCCACTATTTAATGGATGTTATTATACATATAAACCTTCCTCTTGAATCCCTCTATCTATTAAAAAAACCCGCATCAAAATCCGTTGCGTAGTTTCAAAGATTTAAGCATACAAAGGGACATAGGGACAGAGAAAGCGACTTTGTTTTATACTATGTAGTGATTGATAAATAAATTTCACATGTATACATAAATAACAAGAAAAACTTATTCGAAATAACCCCGTGATAATGCGTACTACGTCCAATTCACCTTGCCCACACAGCGCCATCTAGTTCCAAACCAAGCGAAGCTTCTATTATGGTGTTAAAATATCGACTGTTTTGGAGACGTTATTAAAATTATTGCAAACCCGTTACAGATATGTATTCTGCCCATAATTACCCGATTATTACCTTAATCATAATGTTTATATATATTTTTTAATAAAATATTGTTGGTTTAACTAACTAGATTTTTAATTACTTTCCTAGTATTCGAAATGAAAAGCAAAATATTCACCTCGGGTGAAAGACTATTGTAGGTACTTTTGAGTCCGTTACTGATAAAAGCGTAGTATAAAACTTTAATTTACGAACTTTTTCGGGTCTAACGGAAAAAAGCTGACGACCGCTTAGCCTAGTGGGTAGCGACCTTGCCTACGAAGCTGGGGTCCCGGGTTCGAATTCCAGGTCGGGTCAGTATTTATATGAAGAATATTGATAGTCGTACCGAGTCTTGGTTGTTATATGTATGTGGTGTCTTCGTTTGGTACCCAAAACACAAGCTAATGTTTAGTTTGGGGCCTAAACGTTGTTGTGTTGTACGTTAATAAAAAAAATATATTTAGTTTTTTAAACTAAAGTAATTTATTTTTTACTTATTAGGCTAAAAAAAAAATATTTTAACATAATATTACAAATGTCGATAAATGCAAACTCGAGGGGTTTAGTAGTAGCCATTGAAGAGTTCCACTATATCCACCTCCTGGCTTCACCATCAGACCCTAGTCACGAAGTTTATTGTGTGGGTCTCGTTAAAACTAATCAAATAAGTTCGAACTCAAGGGGTTTACTAGTAACCATTGAAGAGTTCCCTGTCTCCTCCTGGCTCCATCATCAGACCATCTACACCAAATTTAATGTATAGGACTAGTTACTATTGTAGCTAAAATTAAAAATTTATCAAATAAACTCAAGGGGTTTGCTAGTAGCCATTGTAGACTTCCAGTATACACTTCCTGGCTCCATCATCATATCAGCTCGATGGTAACAGATTATTGTATGATAATCTATATTGCATATACTTGCAAAGTTTCAAATCGAAACATTAATAATAACAAGTAGGCAAAAAAGTATATTAAAGTTATGAGCAAGATTCAACCATGTTGGGATTTCGCTTTATTATCGCTTTATAAGTTAAGATTTTATAAGTAGAACATATTTGCGATAAATAGGCGACACAAATGGGAATAAGCGGTGCGGTGGGGCAGAGGACGCTTCCCGTCTATCACTATAGCGAGCGGCGGCGGAGCAGACAGTGTTATCACTATGGTTAGCACGTCATGTGGCTCACGCCTTTCCGCAGTAGAGAGATATTTGTTGGTAGCTATGAGATGTCGACAACCCTACAAGCGTCTCGCAAAATTTTAGTGAAACGGCGCTAGTAGGGAACGTGTCTTAAATACTTCCTCGAGGCCGCGTGCTTCAAGTACTTTGATCCTGGTGGTTTATGCTTATACCAGTGTTTTACTTTCATGACTGATGTTCTTGTAGTTGTTTTAATATTGAAAATGTATGATCGTTTTTGTAGGGGAGTGCAATTCGGCTATATTTCCGAAATTTATGATAATAGACGAAAGGCAGTGGTGTCAAAAGATGTAGTGGCTTGTAGGACATCGTATGATAGCAATTTTTCTATAATCGGCCCGCAACTTTTTTCGGAAAATCGAAAATGGCGAAAAAAGACACTTCTCGATTTTTCGGACAAAAAGTTGATTGTTTCAAAAACGAAAGCTAATATCGAAAAAATAAAAAAAGCTCCCGAGGCAGATAGATTGTTTACGGTTTGAAAAAAGAAATTTTGGAATCGGTCGAAAATTGAAGATTGGGCAGGTACCCTTTTCATTGAATGATTATTATATCATTTACCACGGAGAGTGAGTTTCGGCTATATTTCAGAAAGTTAAAAAAGTACACGAAAGGCAGTAGGTAGTGTCAAATGATGTAAGAGCTCGCGGGGCATCGTACGGTACCAAATTTTCGAAAATCAGTTCATAACTTTATTCGAAAAAGTTAGTAAAATTGTTTGACAAAAATGTGGTATAAGTTTTTATTTTTAATATTCGTTTTCAGTGTCTTCCGATAGTCGAGGGAAGCGCGAAATCTGTTCATTTTTTTTTCAGGTCTTGCCAAATTTTAGTATTAAATCGACGTGGTCAGGCCCTCCACAAAATTGGCTACGCGTTTCCACTGAATTAGGATTGTGTTACAGTACGAACTCTCTGGCTTTACTGGACATCAGTTTGGAGTAAGTATTTCTGTTTCTGATTGGAAAGCTCTCTATAAAAGACAGAGTAAGCGACAGGTAGTGAAGCTGTAACCATGGATGCACTGAAAGTGAGCTTAAAAATATACGCCACGGACTACACATACGCCATTTTGAGTTAACACTGTGAAGTAGTATTTAGGATGACGCACATATAAAATTGAATTGAATTGTACTGAAACCTGATTGGTAGAACTATACGAACTGCTTAATTTCTTGTCCGATCATTTCTACCAGTAGGTCAAAACCATGGAACTAATATGTACTACGTACAACTGGAATGAGCTCTACGAAGAAATTTCGAGGTCCTCGAAATTTGACCTTGAAAACGAATTAAAAAGATAAAAGTAACAAGGACGTTAGTGGGTGCCATATTGTCTCATTCTGATTAGGGTGACAAAGTTACGTAGGATAAATAAGACCATAACAGGAATTTTTAATTTTCGACTAGCATCGAACAAAACTCTCTAAGCCTATCTTAACCCGTGACACTGTAGTAAACTTTTATTACATGAGTATAAAGATTTCTGTATGTCCGTGTCAATAACCTATTCGTAATTTAGTAAATTAGAACCTTTAATTCAAACATTTGTCAAAATTGGTTTAGCAGATTTCAAATTAAAATGCTACAAACATACATCAGTATAATTATGGAGTAAAAAAACATACATGAATGATGGGAATCAATTTACATTCATTATTAACAAATAATTTTAATATTTATAAGGGATCATAAAACACGAACGTAATCACTGAAAATGAGGTCTCGCGTGGCCACCGCGTAGTACAACTTGCGATAGCATCAAAAATACTGGTTGGATTTGTATGAAATACTGTTAAATCATCAAATTTACAAAAAATAAAATAAACGGCAGTAGCCCGACTCCTATCCACCTCGATAGAAAAGTAGAAGCAAGCAAACAGAAGTTCAAGAGAGCTAGTCACTAAAAGCGGGCAACCCGCAGAAAATATGATCAATCGACGGAGGCTTCTCACCTCCAAAATAAATTGTGAGGCAGTTAGTAACTCTAAAAATCAAAGCTTTAAATATCGATATCTCAATCACCTTAGTAAATTAGCTGCATGCTCCCTTTATGTATAATACCCTTTTGAAAACAAATCTCCTATTGATTACAGAAATAAAGCTACCTAGAATGTGATTCATAATTGGATGGCTGACCGCCTTTATTTACAAAATAGTTAAATCCCACAGAAGTAAAGATCCAAGCGCGACAAGTTGCGTAGGTACTTTTGCACGCCGAAGCCCTCACTATCACTCAGAAAATATCCGTTGAAACGATCCCAATGAGCCTAAACACGTTATTAAAAAGGTCAAGGATTCTATAGATATATATGTTTGAAATATATTTCTCATATATATTGTCGCACTTCACCGCCTTGAGCGCACGTGAGAACTTGAAAACATAAGTTCGTACAGGCAACCAAGCTCCTTTCTTTCCCGAAAAAACCCAACAATCTCAAAAATTCCCAATCATTCGGCGGATAAAATGGATTTAAAAGACTCTAGGTACCGAAACATTATTTCTAGGGCCGAAATGTCTCAAAATTCAACGTTGGTGCGAGACCTAAGGATCTCAAATATTAATATGATGGCCTCCTTCCTTTCGATTGGCACCAGAGATACGGACAGATTCAATACCCCATCGAAATCACACACACAAGTCTCACAAATGCATATATGAAGTCAAATTCATTACCCGTATGGTGTCAGATCTGTACCTAGAATGACGTCAGATATTATAACTAAATTATTTTCGTACTTTAACGAAAAACGTTTCTCTTTAAAACAATACATAGGTTTCCATCTTTCATATTCATTGAAATATCTGGCATCCTATTATTTCGGCCACATCATAGGCAAAAGAGGGCAAAAGGCAACTACCAAAGTATTATTATTAACTAATCTAAACATTATGGACACCTTAGTATTATGACGTCAAAAACTTCAACTTTGACAAATGTCAAAATTCCCTAAATTCTCGTTTCAGTTGCCAGCATAAAACCATAAATTAAGACTTTCGTTTTAAATATTAATAAAAATTTTAACAAATAGAAATATACCATAACAAGCTTTAAAAATACTATTATTATCCGCCTAACAAGATATATTAAAAACCAGAAGTCACAAAAAATAGAGTGTAAAATAGTGTATTACTATCTATTTCTATAAATATATATTAATAATTTAGGTCTAAAAAAAATAAGTTTCCTAGAAAAAAATCTACAGATTTCGCTCTTCTCGCAATTATCGGAGGAAATTGAACAAAACTGTACGACAAAAAATTTTCAAAGAAAGTTATGGACCAATTTTCGATGTGCTACCATACTTAGCCACGCAAGCTCTTGCATTTTTTGACGCTAGTGTTTTCGTCTACCTTTATAACTTCTTGAAATAAGGCCGAATCTTACTTTCTAGGGTAGCTAATCTGATAATCATTAAATGAAAAGGGCACAAGCTCAAGTCAGGGTTTTCGACCGTTTTTAAAATTTTATTTTTCAAACTTGTAGACAATCTACCAGTCTCGGAAGGTTTTTTAATTTTTCGATATTAATTATTCCGTTTTTGAAACAATCAACTTTTTGTCCGAAAAATAGGGAAATTTCGACTTTTTCACCGTTTTCGATTTCCCGATAAAGTTACGAACCGATTTTAGAAAATTTAGTATCTTACAATGCTCCGAAAGCTCTTGATTTTTTTGCCATCACTGTCTTTTGTCTATCATCATAAATATTGGAAATATAGGCAAATTTATTACATTCCTACACGAAAACGATCTAATAAACATATTCATTGTTACAAAAAGTTTTTATAAAAATAATGATTAAGTATGAGTCATCGTTTATTCTGACAAGCGGAAATATGTACTATGTATTTATGTAATATATAATATGTATGTGATATGTATTTATGTATTTGATATTGTGAACAAGATGAAAATAAATCAAAGTTATCAGCCGATTTTGTTATCTTTTATTGTAATAATTACTGTACTTACTCGAGATTGAACAAAATCTGTACCTACGTTATGGAGAAAAATTGACCTCATTTTCGGTTTCAACGTACGTTTCTTTTTCATTTATTATTAATTCTTGCTTAGTCAAGGGCTACTATAACTTTGCGTTAACGGATACTCAAATAAAGCTAAATTACGGTACCTAAATAATGTTTAAAAAGAAAAGAAAATAGATAGAAATAAAACTGCAAAAGAAAACAGAAATAAAGTTGCTTAGTAAAAACTCCCCAAAAACAAAGAATCGACTTTTTTGATTTGCTACAGATTTAAATTAAAAGAACTGATTTCGATAATTCTTTCACAGTATCTACCCTAAGTTATAACATAGTGACTAAACACAAAAATTATCAAAATCGATTCAGAACTTTCAGAAATATTAACGGCCAAACGTGTATAAAGTCCTATTGAATTAAGTCAAAATATTTTAAAAAGTGATATTAGAACGCGATGTGAGCAATCATGGCATTGCTTCGCAATGCTATTATGTAACCTTTATAGGCAGTGGCCTAATTAGTGAATTACCTACCCTAAAAAAAAGTGTTCATCAATAGTCGAGCAATGGATGACCCCCATAATAAAAACGAGAAATGTGAAGAGGAAAAAATATGCGTCTCTGACTTCACCTCCGCTCGGCGACTGTGTACAACCAGCGGCGTGAAATAGCAGCTGGGATATGGAACGGCCATAGTGGCGTATTAGACCAGCTGATTTCGATAATTCTTCCACTGTATCTACCCTATGTTGAAAAATAGTGACCAAATACAAAAATCATCAAAATGGATTCAGAACTTTCAGAAGAAGTGATATTAGAACGCGACGTGAGATCATGCATTGCGAATTTGTAGGCTACTAATTACCTACCATAAGAAAAATGTTCAACAGTCGAGCAATGGATGACCCCCATAATAAAAAACGAGAAATATGAAGAGGAAAACATAATGCATCAGCGGAAATTATAGATCCTGTATCGTAATTATCATGACGCATAGTTTTTTATTCCTCGGTTCCCTCATAATAAAATCTAAATTCACCATAGTACTTTTCCCAGTGTAGTGGTATATTTTATGCTAGCCACACAGAAGTGGTGTAGAAAGAGATAGTTAGGCACCCGGTTACTTCCCTTTCGCACTTTTTTTTTTAATCACCAGTTTACGTATGACCACGCTAATGTTAGAGAGAACTCCTTCCAGTTGTACGTAGTACATAATAGTTCCATGGTCAAAACGGATAAATAAATCCGTTCTGTCCTACTAGTACAAATAAAATGATTTTTTTCTCTTGAATGATTGAAATATATGGACTACTTCAAAATTCGTACCGAAAAAACAAATGAAGACTTATGAAATTACATTTCACGTGTAATTTAATAAAATGTTTAAAACAAATACAATGAAAAATTTACAACTAAGAATTGAATTTAATCTGTTTTCATTATTTGTGTTTGTTTGTAATTGTTCTACACATATGTTGTGGCATAAGAAAGGCTGACCTTATAAATAATAGCATATGATCTGTCTAATCTGTGAGTCTGTCAATTTTCTCTGGTTTTCGATTCGAGTACGAGAGCTGCATCTTGGTGATCCTGGTCTCATCCTGCTAAGTCTGCAAATCAGAGAGATTGAGTACGTCTAACCCGCAGTGGATCAGCGTGGTGGACTTAAGCTCCAAGCCCTCACCTCACCCTTTCTCACCCTGGGGGAGGCCTAAGCCCCTGCAGTGGGGTAAAAATGGGCTGATGATGATGATGATGAGTACGTCTCGTAGCAGAGTACACAGTTGCACTAAGAACTAAAATAAAATTAATTAAACGGATATTAAACTTGCTCAACTAAATTCCACGCAAGCTGCGCCTCTCTTCACATATACCATTCGCTGCCCACGTGTATGTTCTGGTGGTTGTCATTTTCCTAGGCTGTGAATACACTGTGTTTTAGGTCCTAGCATGGTCTTAACTGTCTCCTTTTTGTGTTTTATCTGTCAATTTTTCAGCGAAATATCCAACGTGAACTCGTCATGGCCAATAACATGCCAGTATTCGTCTCACAGTTGCAGCCTCGCTTTGGAGATGTTATCCATAACCGATGTGAGTTAGAATGTATTTGTTTTCTCTAGTTACCTTTATGTATATGTACTTTAATTTTAATCGATTTATTTATTAAATTTATGCTGAATCGAGGCGGAGAAATTAGTCAACCAATGTTAACTAGTTTCAAAAGTTTATTAATATTGACTAAAATTGTCACGAATGTTGAAAAAAAATTCAAATATAGATAATTATATAATTACTAGAAGAATATCCGTCTATGGAAACACCGGAAATATTGTGTGGAAAAATTATTGAGTGCGATTTTTAAATTTGTCATTTTTAAATCTAAAAACCTCGAAGTTTTATTATGGTTTTAATTTTTATACATGATTGTTTGTTTGTTTATTTGATTATTATAATTAAATTGTAATTTTTATGCATAGAAAGGGCTATGACAAAGTATAGTGGGGTTTCATAAAATTAATTTGATATACCTACCTACTAAAAATTTGCAGTTTATGCTTTAATATTTTTGTAGACAAAATCCAAATAATCCAAAAAGACTCCATTAAAACGTCATTTATGAAAATTTTATGTCAAATATCTCCATAACGTGACACTATAAGACATTATGTTGTATGCATCTTTTTTCGTCCATTTGTTTTTTTTTTTTTAATTTATTGTAAGGGCATTGGAAGCTCCATCAGCCCAAATATTACACAAAGAATAGATGCTTATACGTCCATTTGTTCTCATTACATATACAATGAACGTCATTGCGCGACGCCATTTTGAAAAAAATGGCAGTCCGGGACGGGACTAGTTCCGTTTTGTTTTTAGTCAATTCAATGACAAAAAAACTAATCCTTTCAATTTGGACTAATTTTGTCTTACTGATTTTCGGCCTCCGCATTTCAGTGTGCTAATATGTTTGTGTTTTTAATATATCAATCGTAATTAAATGACGTTTACAATACGCGCCACCGATGTAAAAGGCCGCCGGTTGTACACACTCGCCGATCGCAGAGGAGCGCCAAGGGCAAGCGCTATGCAATCAAATTTTTCTTGGTGTTATTATAGGTTTATATTCATGCACCATATGACACTCTCGATTTAGCCTATTTTCCATCGTCAATGGAACCTAAGGTCAGAAGGTCCGTGGAACTTGGAGTGATGGAGACCACGTCTGGACCCGGAATCAAGGGTCTTGGTGTAAAAAGGAGACGTTGTTTGTACACCGATGAGCCCACTGAATCTATTTATAAGGTAAGCCAAGGGTTAGAATAGAGTAGTAAAAATCTGAAGACGAAAAGCTATTTTCAATTAACATATAAAATTTTGTGAAATAAGGATTTCAATATTGAAAGCCATCTGTATACGGTCTGGACTTACGACCACAAGCACGGTCAGCACTCATTGAAGACACTCAACCGATATGCATAATCATATTAAGGCCTGAAACAAGCAAATTGAATACGCCATTTCTAGCACAAGCGTACCGGTCGTCTCCGTGAATAATTACTTCCAAATATATATGCGTCTATTTAGATATGAATCGTTTTGAAGGCAGGCTTTCATTGCGCGCTAGTTACAACGTAAAGCGACATGTCCCCTCTTCGAGACATGGAGGTGCGACTGGCGGCGACAACTAACTTGAAAAAGCATACCATCGTGCCTGCCTATAATATGATTATGCTTGAGTAGGAACGGAACGAGCAGGTTTTATTTGTTTTTAACAAAAGTTCAATTTTAATTAAATAAATCAAATATGTAAAGAATACGATGCTTAATACATAAATATTGCCTGGCCATTTCGATGAAGTCGTTTTCGGGCTACCGACATGGGTCCTTATTCTGTTTCAGGCGGTTGTTTAGTGGGTGCAACTCCCACATACCCCGCTGTAGGCGGACGGCGGATTAAACTCTGTAGTTTAATCCCATCCTATCGTAAGGTTAAAACAAAAAAAAAAACATGAGTATAGCATCGATAGGCTTAGCATATTTGTTAGAATGTCGGATAAAGTGCCTTTGTGTTTTCGTGATTTTTCCTAAAATACCAAATAAAAGTGAATGCGTTTTAGAAAGAGCCAACGAACGAAAACGTATAAACTTAAATCAAATCAAATCAAATCAATCAAAATATCTTTATTTCGTAGTTATGTAACATAATCTTGAAATACGTCATAAGAGTGAATTTTATTACTTTGTGGAAGAACGTCACCACAAAGGCGCATTCAAAATGCTGGTTCCTCTCAGAAGAATAAGCAAGAAACTGAGGGACGCTCTTTTTAACAAAATTATATAAAAAATTTTTAACAATAAGTGCTTAAAGAATAATATTATTGAAACAGACCGATAGGCGAGCGGCTTACACTCATGGATTTTTATCATCTAAGTAGTCTAATACTTTATAATAAGCTTTTGTATAAAGCTTTCGTTTTATTATTACAATGTTACAATGACTCAATGACATTACATATAGTTTTTAGGTAAACATTTTATACGCCCCGTTATACGTGTGACAAGCTGAAAGTAATGTTTAAGCCTTATTTGCTCTCAATTTACGTTCCGTCCTACGCAGTCGATCTGTCACATATCTTCTTTGTTTTTTTTTTGTTTCAATTTTCAAAATGTCTTCTTGTGTGATGCGTGAGTGTGCAAACAGTATCTACTACTATTAGAAAAAAAGACCAAAAAATAAGGTTCCATCCGTACCTAAGTATCCATAAATATATAGAATTTTTAATAGGAAAATATTTTTTTTTTAAATTTCTTTTTAACTCTACACATTAAACCAAATATGCCTAAGTATAGATAGATACTTACAAAATTTAGCGAGAACCACGTTCTAGGGTTCGTCTATAACGTATTAAAGTAACCAGTCTATCTCAAACTATATGTAACGTCATTGTATAAACCTAAGTATATCATTTCAAGTCCTTCCGGCTCTTAATAAGTACAAAAGGAACGATATCTGTTATATTAGTTATTTTATTACTATATATATTACTACTTCACAGGTATATAGTACATCATTATGCCGCAGATCATACCGCAATCGCTTCGCCATTAAGCTATGTGGATGTAAACCCTTTTATAACTTTTATGATGGTAAGAATTTCACCGATTTTATTGGATTTCACTGGCATTGGTTTTTTGTAATCGATATTCGTGTCGTGATAGCTCGAACGCAGCGAACCTGTTTCAAATCTATAAGGCCACGTGGCCACGGTTCGAATCCGAGCGTGTACCAATGAGTTTTTTCTGACTTAAGTATCACTGACTCCGTGCCTCGGAGAGCACGTTAAGCGGTCGGTCCCGGTTGCTGTCAATAGATAGCGGTAGTCACAGTTCGCCAACCCGCATTGGAGCAGCGTGGTGTATTTAAGCTCTAAGCCCCCTCCTCTTGAGTGGAGGCCTAAGCCCCTGCAGTGGGGTACAAAAAGGGCTGATGTAATGGAATGGAAATCGATATTTATTTAAGGTTATCGATTTTTTTTTTGATAATCTATAATATAATTTTGATAATATAGGTAGTTTATATTCTTCACTTCACATCACTTCATCAGCCCGTTAATGCCCCACTGCAGGTGCTAAAGCCTCCCCTCGGTAGAGGGGCTTGGAGCTAATCCACCACGCTGTTCCAGTGCGGGTTGATGGATTGTAACGACTGCCATCTATTACCAGCAACTGGGATCGACGGCTTAACGTGCTCTCCGAGGCACAGACTCAGTGACAGATACGTACATAAGTTAGAAAAAGTCATTGGTAATGCCCTGGGATTCGAACCACGGCCTTCTAAACAAGAAGCGAGCTCTCTACCACTCGGCTTTCACGACATTTTATATTAAGTTACTATTATTTTTTACAGAAGGTGTACCTTGTTCAACTAAAGGCATGGCATGTCTGTCGAAATATACCAGGGAATTGAGGTCGGCCATTTGTCCTTGCATGGCACAGTGTGAAGATGCAGTATACCAAGAAATGCTTGTCATGGAAAGTTCCCTGTAAGCAGATTGCAGTTTGTGCAAGTATGTGAGATAGATTTCGACTAGGTCCACGTATTGGCTCTCTGATTCGGCGACCAGACGTGACGGCTGGCGACCTCATCGCCGCAATCGAGTCTCCGGTTCCTTCGTACGGCTGTGTAGCAAGCTATACACGTCATATAAAATCAAAATGGGCACCACGGGACAGCTTCATTTGATTTTATGCTATTATTACTTTTTAAATAATTAATGAATAAGTACTTTCCTTATTGCCATTTTGAAAGGGAAAAGAAGAAAAAAAAAACATTTTTATTAATAATAATAATAATAATAATATTTTCCTATTTAGGATTAATTTTCTTCGCATCTGTTTTACTATCGGAAACAAAAGTATAACAAGTAAAGAAAAAAATTTTTTTTTTAAATAATACCTAGTTATGATTCCTTGTCGTCCTAGATAATAGAATTCAGCATATTTCCTTGTAACACACAACCAGGTATATAAAATCTTCTATATAAATATTTTTTTCAAAATCATATTACCCATAATATAACTCCATTCCATCAGCCTTTTTTATACCGCACTGCAGAGGCTTAGGCCTCCCCTCAAGATGAGGGGGCTTGAAGCTTGAATCCACCACGCTGGTCCAGTGCGGGTTAATGGACTTTAACGAATGCCATCTGTTGATGGCAACCGGAACAGATTGCTTAACGTGCTCTCCAAGGCATGGAGTCAGTGATAGTTATGTAATTAAGTCAGAAAAACTCAATGGTACACGCCCGGATTCGAACCACGGCCGCGCGGCCTTCTAAACTCAAAATAGGTTCGTTGTGTTCGGGCTATCACGACATCACGCCATACTAATAACTTTCAAACCGTCTTTGAGCATGAATTATAACCGAACTGTTAGGTGACTCCTGTCCAGAAATTATATAATCAAAGTAAAGAATAATGGTTTTTATTGTATTTTGATATTTTAAAAAATATGTTCTTTCTGACATGAAATAGTTTAGAGCGAATTTTTTCCGTTCACAAAAATCCGCTCACACATTAATACATAATTAAATCGAAAAATTGTGAAATTCAAAAATCAAAATTATAACTGTTTTGGGTTAGAAATAACATATTTTTATTTTAAAAACAATTCCATGATTCACTTTAGTCGTGAATATGGTAAAATAATACTATACTGGTGAAATTGATTTTCTATGGAAATCAGAGGTTTAACCTAGCGTTTGTTTGTTTTTGTTACATGTTCCTTTCTATTCCACCAGCCTCACTATTTTATCACCACCACACCACGTTATGCCCCACTGCAAGGGCTTAGGCCTCCCCCCAGGGTGAGAGGGCTTGGAGCTTAGTCCGCCACTCTGCCACGCTTTCGTTACATGTCGTTTGGATAATTTTTTTACATCGATTTTTTTCAGGAAATTTTCGCCGTACACGAAGACGGGCACTTTATTGTACAATTTGCAAGCGCCTCGCACCAGATACAACAGAGAAATTGTATTTCATTTTCAAGATTTAGTCGGTAAGTTATATCCAGTTATATATTGACTGACCGATTTGGCCGAGAATTTAGAGACCCTAACTGCGGAGCCAAATGTCGCGGGTTCGATTCACGGCCGGAACAAAATATTTGTATGAATGAACATGTCTCTTTGTTTCGTGTCTGGGTGTTCCATTCCCATGGCTTAAGCCTTCCCTCAAGATGAGAGGGTTTTGAAGCTTAAATCCACCACGCTACTCCAATGAGGGTTGGCGGATTGTGACGACCGCCATCTATTGACAGCAACCGGGACCGACTGCTTAGCGTGCTCTCCGAGGCACGGAGTCAGTGACAGTTAATGTACTTAAGTCAGAAAAAACTCATTGGCACATGCCCGGATTCGAACCACGACCACTTGGCTTTATAGATTTGAAACAGGTTCGCTGCGGCTCGGGCTATCACGACATTGTCGTGTCTGGGTGTAATATATATATATATATGTATATGTATTAGAAAGAACATTTAAGTATGCATATCAGTTGTCTGTTACCGATAATACAAGCTTTGTTTAGTTTGGGACTAGATGACGCTGTGTGGCATGTCCGAGATATTATTACTATTATTAAATAGCTTTACGGCATTCTATGCAATTTTGTAAGCATAAATTTTTTGTATGAAATCAAAAATCAATCGATTTTTTACTTTATACAAAAAATGGTCGTAAAATTTCAAAATTCTGTTAAAAAACACTTATTCGGAAATTTATAAACTGCGATATTTTTTTCGTTCGATTTTCATTCATTTGATGGCTTTCAACACATTTTTTTTAAGCACAAAAAACGTATTTATTTCAAGTAGATCCGTTGGAAAATCTCGAAGTTATCTAAAAAAACGTTAAAATTTTTTTTTAAATTTCTGTGTACTATTATTGGTTACAGTGTCATTCGGTGGAGCTGTTGGATTGTTCCTAGGAGCGAGCTTATTGAGTTTCGTCGAACTAATATATTTTTTCGTCGAAAGACTGTTCAGAGCTTTTCAGAAACCAAAAAGTCAACAAAAATCTCCGAAAAAGGTATCCAAATATATTTCGGTAGGTATATATAAACAATGAGATTGACAGTAAACCCAAAAAAATCAAGCCTTACTATGTATTCCCATAGCAAGTGCTAAACTTCTTGATCAGTCTAATTCGAAACGTGTAGAGTTGCAAAAGCACAGAACATAATAATTAACCTGAATGGCAGTTGGTACAGTTCCAATAAAACTTTATGGCGGATGTGACCATAGGCACAAGTCGCGTCGCAGTAACCAGTTTTAGGTGTAGCGGGACGCAGTGGAGCGAGGGGTATATGACTGTACCTGCGCAAGCACACTCAAGCGTTGTGTTCAGATCCGCCATAAAGTTTGAAGCGAACTATAATAAAATTAATGCCCATTCCGTGGCAACACAATTACAAATATCTGGGCATCACGCTTGATAAACATCTCCATTTCAAGGATCACATCAACCGTGTTTGCAACTTGGCTAAATTTTACAGTTTTTTATTTCCCGCCTTAGCGGCATGTTAGGCCCTAAAATTAAAATGTCTCTACGCGTACTCTTTGCACCGTATGCATCAGGCCGGTGATGACTTATGCGTCTCCCGTTTTTGCCCATGCAGCACCAAATCTGTTATACAGACTCCAAATTGTCCAAAATAAATTCTGTCGAAGAGCGACTGGCGCACCTTGGTACGTCAGAAACTCAGTTCTACATCGTGACTTAGAGCTCCCCACAATCTCAAAATACATGAAAGACTCATCAGAGCGTTTTTTCGCTAGTGCTACTAATCATAGCAATCCATTGATAGTTTCAGCTGCCGCTTACGAGGCACCTCCTCCTAATCATTTCCTAAGAAGACCACGGAATGCACTGACAGATCCGCCCGACGACCTCACTCTCGAAGTAGAACGGTTGATTCAAACTAATGAGTCTTTTTCGGGCGACTCTCAAGTCGAACCTGAAGCGGGGGCGCTCCCCCTACTGACCTCGTCTCAAATGAGTGAACAGTAAAACAATTATCCCGTTATATTCATAATTAAGTAATAATAATTACTATTGTTTACGTGCACGGATGGCACAAAATTAAATTAAAAATTATATTATTATGTCAACTCACAACACGACGACGTTATAACTATAAATCTCATGTGTCAGAAACGCAAACTCTTTTTATTTATTTATTTATTTATTTATTTATTTATTTATTGCATTGTCACGTGTCAATCTTTAGGTGGTCAGACAAAATCATCTTATACACTATGTGACGCCCTGTGAGAGCACAGCAATATAAGAGGGCTATTTTCTTAATGATTTTTAAACAATTTCAATGTAAACATAATAATAATGCAATCACAACAACAACAATCAAAACAATAATAATATCACCACGGCCGATGTTTATGAAATATATATGCATGATATGTCAGTGTTTCTTCACTTTTTGTTTTGAACGTGGTTTTTTTTTTGTTAACTTTTCAAAATAACACACTCGTTTTCTTTTTCTCTACAGATTTCGACTGTTTCATACGAAAGTGCTTGCATAATGAATTTGACAGCCATTTTGGAAAACGAAAGGAAAATGCTGTTACGGCGTTATTTTTAATGTGGTGTTTTCATGATTTATTGTTCGATTTACGAAAATATATTATCATCTACAGTTTTTCAAGTTATATACTGTTAGGGATGTTTCGCTGTGACGCGGTACAACGCCACCAAGATGTCACATCCCTAAGATTGAGCAAGGACGAAAAATTAAGGCGCGAACTGCAAGGGTGGCAATACTGTCAAATAATGTAACGCATTAGTAATGTGGATTTATATCTAATAAATATTGTTAATAACCCGTATTCATATTATTAATAATACCTATAAATATTTCTATACAGAATTGGTTAGCCGTTTCGAAGATTAGTCCGGACAAACAATCAAAGACAGACAACAGTTTTAAAAACACATGTTTTGGTTTTATTTACGTGCAAATAAACATATCAGCACAATGAAAAGTCTTTATTTCTAAATCACAGACATACACTTAAATTTTATTATTTATTTGTATGTATGAACTGCATGTATCACAGATTGTATGTATAAAAGGACGATTTGACTAGAAGCCCTCTCGTATTTACTATGGCTAACCGGTGTATGACGGGGAGTAAGAAAACGACGACGATGGGAGGATATATTTAAAGAAAGATGTGGACCAAACTGGAGGAGACTAACTGGAGATAGAGATAGCTGGAGGAAACTGGGGGTGGCCTACACCGCGGAGGCGACTTCCACAATTTATGGACAACTTAATAGCAATCAAAGCTTACGACGAAATCATTCATGGAAACATTCCTTTGACATAAACATATTTTTTGACATAATGTTTGAATGTAGTATGAATAATTTTATCCCTAATATGCGATTGTGGTAGAATAAAGGCTGTTTTTATTTTTTATTTTATTTCATTACGTATATATACATGCTATACATACATGCAATATATACATGTACCTACTTCAACGACGTTTTGAAAATTGTATGTTGAGTTTAGTTAATATAAGGGGTAAATTTAGACGGGTTTCGAAGTCGAAGTCTCATAGGAAGTCCTATGAAAATTTACATCTGTCGGACTCTATTATTTGTCGAAAGAAGGGAAATTTGTCGTGTCCTCAGCCGCGCCTCGCCGACCAGTAGATGTTGTAGTAAAACAAAAATTTATTTACTAATAAAATAAATTTAATAATACTTTATAAAAAACTATTTACAATATTATATGACACAAGTCTGGACAAGGACTTGCGTACCTAAGTGCGGTGCGGTGGCGTTTCTACTGCTGAGGATTCGTGTAATTACAAGGTATTTTATATGATTTAACATGGCGTCGTTTCGCCACCTGATTGGCTTGACGTGTTTCGACAATTTGGTGTTTTGGCCAAACATTTGGTGTCATTCGAGAGTGCAAAGTATTTGGGCCGTGCATTGTCATGTATACTGAGCCAGTAGAAATATTGTTTTGCAATAAAAATAAATGACGGTGAAAAATGACCGGAAAATGCTGCGACATTGGGGTCACCGATTTGGAGTTTAGTATAAGCGGTCAATACCCTTATAGATCATCATCATCATCATCATCAGCCCGTGTCTCTCCACTGCAGGATATAGGCCTCTCCCAAGGCTCGCCACCACACACGGTCCTCCGCCTTCCGCATCCAATTACCCCCGGTATTGCCGGAGGGCGTCCAACGCTTCGCTTCCCAATACGTGGCCTCCATTCGAGAACCCGTCTACCCCATCGGTTGTCGGTTCTACGGCAAATGTGACCGGCCCATTGCCACTTCAGCTTGCTAAACACTTCGGCTATGTCCACAACTTTAGTTCTTCGACGGATTTCAGTATTCCTGATTTTGTCCATCAAGGAAATGCCGAGCATAGCCCGCTCCATAGCGCGCTGAGCGACTTTAAATTTGTGGACCAGTCCTGCCGTGAGGGTCCATGTTTCGGCACCGTATGTCATTGTGGGCAGGACGCATTGGTTAAAGACCTTATAGATATTACTCAAGAATATGTCATTTTTCAAACCGAGTTTTTTCTATTACTAGTCATCACTAGTTAAAGTTAAATAGTTAAAAAAGAACATGTGGTGAGAACTGTCAAAGGGGCCATATGCAATTAACCCAAGTTATTATTACGTGACATTACGTTGTCCCAAGGAAGCGGTGCAAGGAAAAATTACTCAAGACAGCTTTAGTGATAGCGCTATCTGTTGTAAATGAGAATAACTAATTAGATAGCCCCATCTGTGGTATAGCGACTATTCGATTTCAGTTAATGATTGTCTGATAACGATAACGATTGTCTGATACGATTGTCTGTACGACAGTCGGATACTATTGTCTGATTATATTGTCTGATAGGATTGTCTGATACGATTGTCTGATTATATTGTCTGATAGGATTGTCTGATACGATTGTCTGATACGATAGTCTGATACTATTGTCTGATATGATAATCTGATACGATAGTCAGATACTATTGTCTGATATGATAATCTGATACGATAGTCAGATACGATTGTCTGATACGATAGCCTGATACGATAGTCTGATACGATAGTCTGGTACGTTTGTCTCATACTATTGTCTGATAATATTGTCTGATAATTGTCTGATAGGATTGTCTGATACGATTGCCTGATACGATTGTCTGATACGATAGTATGATACAATGATCAGAAATGTTTGTTGGATACGGTAGCCGTATACTATTTTCTGATACGATAGTCGGATACGATTGTCCGATTCGATAGTCTGATACGATAGTCGGATACGATTGTCTGCTACGTTAGTCGAATACGATTGCTAGATACGATTGTCTGATACGATAGTCTGATACGATTGGCTGATACAGAAACCAGAAGCTCTAAATAACATAGGTAACATACACACATTCGATCCGATCACAGGTCGTACGTTCGAGCCGGAGAACGTCGTCACTGTGTATCAAATAAAATCGAATACCATTAATCGTACGTGTGAGCTTGTCCTCCGATCCGGTTGTCGTTTCCAAGTATCATATGTTTGCGCCCGACCTAAGGCAACTAATTTTTAGGGTTTCGTAATCAAAGGGTACCAACGGGAACCCTATTACTAAGGCTCCGCTGTCTGTCCGTCCGTCTGACAATCTGTCACAGTGCTGTATCTTCTGAACCGTAATAGTTACACACTTAAAATTTTCACAGAATGAATATTACTATGACTGCTAAAACAACAAATAATAAAAATTAAAGTGGCTTAAAACCAAACCAGAAACGCGTCGTTACTTTTGGACATTGGTGGTTGGGAGATCGTTGCTTACACTTTAAATTTTTATGATGGGCACTACAAAAAATAATGAAAATGAATTAAAGTTAAAAAAAAGGGGGTCCCCTTATAAGATACGTATCTATTTTTTTATATATATTGTACTGTGGTACGGGACTTTTCCTGTTCAAGTTCGACTCGCACTTGCCCAGTTTTCCTTAACTTCATATTAAAATAACGACCTCAAAAATGCAATTTTTTATTATATTTCAAGACTATACTCCTATTATAATACATGCGTGTCGTGATAGCCCAGAGCGCAACGAACCTGTCTCAAATTTATAAGGCCATAGGGCCATGGTTCGAATCCGGGTGTGTACCAATGAGTTTTTCTGACTTAAGTACATTAACTATCACCGACTCCGTGCTTCGGAGAGCACGTTAAGCAGTCGGTCCCGGACGCTGTCAATAGATGGCGGTCGTTACAATCCCCAACCCGCAGTGGAGTAGCGTGGTGGATTTAAGCTCCAAACCCCCTCCTTACCCTGGGGGAGGCCTAAGCCCCTGCAGTGGGGTAACATGGGCTGATGATGATGATGATAATACATGCTAGGTACTAAATAATTAAGTAATAATAATAACGCATACATCACAACAACGTCTAGGCCCCAAACTAAGCATTAGCTTGTGTTTTGGGTACCAAGCGAAGACACCACATACATATAACAACCAAGACCCGGTACCACTATCGATATTCATCATATAAATACTGACCCGACCTGAGATTCGCAACCGGGACCTTCAGCTTCAGTAGGCAGAGTCGCTACCCACTCTAGGCTAAGCGGTCGTCAACGATTCATACACGGATTTTTACGACAAACAAAGTAATCCATTATTGATTTTATACACGTACCATTAACCTAAATTCGTTGATAAAATGCAATATGCGAATAGATAAAAAAATAGTTTGGGTTTTTATAACATATAAAAACCTTCGTATAAAAAGTGTCCGTCTGTGCATATCTAGTAGGTAGATTTTTTAATTTTGCTTTTTCATTAAACATAAGCATATTACATATACAATAAACTGTACAAATTATACAGCAACTATCATTATAAAATAAAAAACAAAAATAATAAATGTAAATAATAAAAATAATTCTAACATTAATAATAAAAACCTTAATTTAAAAAAAAACTTTCGGCTTAATTTTCAATGATTTGAGCGATTGAGTTTGTACTTCAAGATAGCTATGGTAAGAAGACATTGGTAATACTCAAATTGTTTTTCTTTGATAATTTTTTGTATAAAAAATTGTTTTATTTAAATCTACCTTTAAAACGTAAGCATAAATATTTGACGACCGCTTAGCCTAGTGGGTAGCGACCCTGCCTACGAAGCTGGAGGTGCCGGGTTCGAATCCCAGGTCTTGTCAGTATGTATATGATGAATATCAATACTGGAACCGGGTCTTAGTTGTCACATGTAAGTGGTGTCTTCGCTTGGTACCCAAAATACAAACTAATGCTAAGTTTGGGGCTCAGACGTTGTTGTTATGTATACGTTATTATATAAAAATCAATAAAGTATTCAGTACGGACAGATAGACAAATCTTGTACAAAGAGTTTTAAGTTAATAAATTTCATAGTAGCTAATAATATAAAAAACACACGCAATTCTAGCAAAAATCAAAGAGTTCGTAATTCTATGGATCTCTATGTTTTTAACAGAATCATCATTTCGCATTAAATTGCCTTCTACTATATATGAATTTGCGTACATACTTGTCCGATGCTTCTAAATGACGAAGTTGACATGACGACGCTGAGGCTAGGATCGTCTCGCGATCCCCGCACGCCAGCTTTCAACCCAGACATTTCAGATCAGTTGGTTTTATGTGTATATAAAACAGCCACGGCACTCTATAGAATCTCTGCTTTCTATTTTATTAGGTACTCTACAGCAAAAACCACTAAGTAAAAAAAACCTGTTAGTTTGCACTGAAAAGTCCATTATAATTTTATACGTAGAAATTGTCTTCAATAGCGCAACATGTATAGCCCGTTGGTCGAGGCCGTTTCTCTTATATATCGCGCCTGATGGCTTAATAAATAAATAATACTTGGGACATCCAACACAGCGCCATCTAGCCTAAAGTAAGTAAGTATAATGTTTGTATTATTAAGAACTAGACAACTGATACACATACTTAAATATTCTTTATAATGTATAGATAATTTTACACCCATACACGGAACAAATAGACATGTTCATGCATACAAATATTTGTTACGAGTGGGAATCGAACCCACGACCCTTGGCTACGCAGTTAGAGTTTCAATCACTCGGCCAATCGGTCCGTCAGGTTGTTACCTACCGAAGGTTTGTAAAGTCCTCGTATCGAGAAATCTGCTCGTCTTTCTTTCTGTATAGGATTTTAGGAAGTAAGTTAAATATAAAACCTTGTAAATGAAACAATTATTTTTTAGCCCTCTATATTTTACTACACGAATTGAAAATATTTATTAATACTATGTCTTCTTCCAATCCGTATTGTACGTATCCTACGTGACGCTACCGGCCACAAGTGGAAATTTCCCTAAATGGACAGAAAGACAATGTGATGGGAAGGTTTTTCAAATTGTGTGTAAGCGCGATACGATACACCATAAAAACGGCCTCGGCCGACGGCCTAGTGTCGTTGTTGACCCCATTTTGATCTATGAAACCTTCGCCATTTGACACGCCAACCGTACATTGCTTGCATTCGTAAAATCAATACTAAAGTGTTGGTAATGCCACAACAGAGCTGTGTGTCCGCCGCCGATGTTCCACTACGATTTCAGATTTTGCCAATAAAATATACGATAATTAACACCTGGTATCCAGGAGACATAACAGAAAGAATGGCAGACAAATCAAAAGATAATAATATCTGGGACATCCCACACAGCGCCATCTAGTCCCAAAGTAAGCAAGTATTATGTTTGTATTGTGGGTACTAGACAACTGATATATATACTTAAATATTCTTTTTTTATATATTGTATTCATATATAGATTCTTTTACACCCAGCCACGGAACAAATAGGCATGTTCATGCACACAAATATTTATCCCGGGCGGGGATCGAATCCGCGACCCTCGGCTCCGCAGTTAGGGTCTCAACCGGTCAGTCGGGAAGATCAGTGAAAGATCAACAAAGAAGTCAGATCGAAAGACGAAGTTGTAAAATAATAAGCAAACTTGAACTAGAACAGGCATACCTATTAGTAAAAGCCGGTCAAGTGCGAAATGGACTCGCACACGAAGAGTTCCGTACAACCGTACAATATAAAAAAAATCACTTATTTGGGGTCCCCATACAAGAAACGTGATCTCACAACTACAATCACTAAAAATGTCGAAAAAAAACACGTTTTTTTTTATGGGAACCCCCTTTAATTGTTAACTTTATTTTATTTTTATTATTTGTTGTTAAAGCGGCCATAGTAATGCATACTTTGTGAAAATTTCAAGTGTCTACTTATCACGGTTCAGACGATACAGCCCCATGACGGACGGACGGCTTAGCAATAGTATTCCCGTAGGTAATGACTCGAAAATCGGGAACGAATCCCTAACAATGAAAGAAGCCCAAAGAAGTTTTCCACAATGTGCATTCAGGCGTAGTCACCAATTTTCAATTTACGATTAAACACATGTGTCGTGATAGCCCAGAGCGCAACGAACCTGTCTCAAATTTATGAGGCCATAGGGCCATGGTTCGAATCCGGTCGTATACCAATAAGTTTTTCTGACTTAAGTAAATTAACTATCACTGACTCCGTGCCTCGGAGAGCACGTTAAGCAGTCGGTTCCGGACGCTGTCAATAGATGGCGGTCGTTACAATCTCCAACTCGCAGTGGAGAAGCGTGGTGGATTTAAGCTCCAAACCCCCTCCTCACCCTGAGGGAGGCCTAAGCCCCTGTAGTGGGGTAAAATGGGCTGATAATGAATAATGAATTAAACACAGATTTTCTAATTATTTTACGATTTCGGATTGTTGTCAATAAATTGTGTTACGATCATAGTAAATTAATTCGACAGCAACTTTTGGTTTTAGAGTCAGAAATGTCACTTCACAGTATCGAAACTGTCAAAAGCAAATTCGCGGGGGTGAAGTCCGCGGACTAAACTTGAACTGAAACTCGCGGTCTCGCAACTGCCTACACACCCCCTAGCTAAAGTATGAGTGGTTAGACGGCAAGCTTCACAGTATCGAAACTGTCAAACGCAACTTCGCAGGGATGAAGTCCGGCGCGCGGGGATCTCGCGGACTAAACTTGAACTGAAACTCGCGGTCTCGCAACTGCCTACACACCCCCTAGCTAAAGTATGAGTGGTTAGACGGCAAGCTTCACAGTATCGAAACTGTCAGACGCAACTTCGCAGGGATGAAGTCCGGCGAGCGGGGATCTCGCGGACTAAACTTGAACTGAAACTCACGGTCTCGCAACTGCCTACACACTACCTAGCTAGAGTATGAGTGGTTAGACGGTAAGCTTTACAGTATCGAAACTGTCAAACGCAACTTCGCAGGGATGAAGTCCGGCGCGCGGGGACCTCGCGTACTAAACTCGGACTGAAACTCGCCATCTCGCAACGGGTACACACCAGCTAGCTAGAGTAGGTATGAGTGGTTAGACGGTTGAACGCAGAAGAAGGCTTCCAGTCAATTCATACATATATGGTTACGATGATTTCGTTGCACACCCTGAACATTTTACTACTCCGCTCTTTCTTGACATAATATGTGATGACTGAGCGCGCAGGTAGTTGGAAGGGGGGGGGGGAGGAATGATGGTTGCAATAGCGAAGCAGCGGGCAGTAGCTAGTATAAAATAAAAATGCTTGGTCGATTATAATTTTTTTTATTAAATAGACTTAAACAAAGGTAAGTTATATTTAGTGAACAATAATTTTAAATAAATAATAACATTATTGTAGATTAAAGTGGATTAAGCTCTAAAAATCCCCCTCACCCTGAGGAGAAGCCTAAGCCCCTGCAGTGAGGCATAATGGGCTGGTGGAAAGGATAACAGTAAAAACAACGCGACAAGCACGTGTCCCTTCTCTGTACGCCCACCTCGCCAGCGCCACAAACGCCAAAAAGCGCTTATCGCCAATCTCGCCATTTCTATGAAGTGTCGATAAGCTTCCGATATTTATATCCGATATTGGCGATACTGATAAACCAAAAAAATATATAATAATAGGTGGAATTTTTTGACGCCATACATTGAATTTTACTGCTGAGTACAGTTCCAATCAAACGTTATGGCGGATGTGAACATAGGCACAAGTCGCGTCGCAGTAACCAGTTTTAGGTGTAGTAGGACGCAGTGGAACGGGGGGTATATGACTGTACCTGCGCAAAAACGCTTAAAGCGTTGTATTCCGATCCGCCATAAAGTTTGAGGCGAACTATAATACCAAAAGAAAAACATGTTTTCTTATGTACAACAAAAGTTTTATTAAAATTTGGAAGTTGATGTTTTTGATTACCTAAGTATGTAATGTCTGGATGGATCCTGGCAAAACAAGGCCAACAAAAATGACAGACCAAGTTTTACATGCTTGTGTGTGTGACTCAACAACAGACCACATACTCTCCTCGCTGCGCCACACGATGTAGAAACCATCTTTTCGTGCGTGAATTATAACCGAATGGTTAGGTGATATTTTATTTACATTTTTTGACGCCGACTCTCCATCCAGACTTCATATAATAGGCGTTTTTCCACTTGCCGGCACGGTAACGGCAACGGCGCCGACGCGGCTGCCGGGGAAGCAAAAATGTATACATGACATGTTTTTCTACTTTCCGGCGCCGCCGGTGACGGCAGGCGATGACTCCCACCGGTGTTGTCGACCGTCGCCGGCGACAGCAAGCGTCCCGCTCGATGCCGGTCAACAAAACTGCGTATTCTGTACGTACTGTAGAGGTTTTCCACAAACTGTAGGAGGGAAGCGATGATGTCGAGCTCAATGGAAAACCGAATAACTAGTGCAGTGCCGTGCCGTCACCGTGCCATGCCGGTGCCGTTGCCGTGTCGTCGAATGGAAAAACGCCCATTCAACGGTTGATATAAAAACCATCCGGTTGATATAAACCAGTCTGTAGGTATTTAGAGAATGGTCTATAGACTTGGAAGTATCTACGCGCCACTGAAGTGCTCTTTGATGAAGCGTTCATGAGCCAATATTTGCGTGAAGCTTGTAACAGTGTAAGCGTTACAAGCGTTCTCATTTTTCGGTGCAACCGACACGATCCCACGTAGATAATAGCGTTTTGAATCTCTCTCGGTTTCGGGGAAACAAAGACCGCCGCCGCTGTCGCCTCTGCAGAGAGCGGTGCCTGTGAAAAGCGGTTAACTGTCAAAAACCAAGCTGACGTTGGAGCATTTTGTGGAGAAGGGTTTGGTTGCTATGAATTTTATATAGTTTGACCGAAACGCGTCTTAGGTATGTGCGCGGCGCGGAGGGAGGCAGATCTGATCTGTAAGTCCGTCGTCAACGCTTAGGAGCTGCCTTACCTCCTCGCCGCGCTCATTCCTAAGGCGCTGTACAGCGGTTTCGGTCAAACTATAGTTTACTAGCTACCGCCCGCGGCTTCCTCCGCGCGGACAGACGCTACGCCCTTATAGTTTTCTAAAATATCCCATTTTTGGTGTTCGACGAGGACACCTATTCCAATAAATACAAACATTTTTGGACATAACTGTGCCCGCTACTTTATCCATGTGGACTTTAATATATCTCAACCGGTTATTTATAAAACGCAACGTGTTCAAAGTTTAATATCTTTTGATTCTGTGGGTCTATTTTGATGAATTCAATACTACTCACAATCTATATTAATAAAATTGAAGTGTCTGTCTGTCTGTCTGTTCAGGCTAATCTCTGAAACGGCTGAACCAATTTAAATGACACTTTGCAGACGTGCAGAGGGCATTATTGGGGTAACATAGGGTACTTTTTGTCTGTCTTTCTGTCCGTCTGTCTGTCTGTTTGAGCTGATCCCCTAAACGGCTGAACTGATTTCAATGAAACTTTATATATGTGATTAGAATTTGTCAGGAGTGACATACAATACTTTTTGTTTGTCTGTCTGGCCGTCTCTCTGTCTGTTCGAGCTAAACTCTAAAATATTTAAACCAATTTCAATGAAACTTCGCAGACGTTAAAAGAAGTGTGAGTAGTGACTTACGTTACTTTTTGTTTGTCTGTCTGTCTATGTGTATGTTCGAGTTAAACTTTTAAAGATTTTAATGAAACTATGCAGGCATTAAAAATAGGTTGTCAGGAATAATATAGATAACTTTTTGTCCGTGTGGTTGCCTGTCTGTCTTTTTGTATCGGCTAATCTCCAAAACAACTAAACCATTTCAGTGAATCTTTGCAGACATAAAAAGGAGTTTATCAGGAGTGACATAAGTTGGTTTTTGACTGTGTGTTTTTCTGTCTGTTTATTAGGGCTAATTGTCGAAACGGCTGATCCGATTTCACTGAAATTTTGCAAACACAAAGAGGGCGTTGTCAAAAGTGAAAAGCAATTTTTTTATATATATACAAATAAAGCATCGTAGTGTCTGTTAGTCTGTCTGTCTGTTCCAGTTAATCTTTAAAACGGCTGACTGATTTTGGGACCGACTTGTGGGATAGCTATTCTTTATGCTAAAATGGCTAAATGAATTTTTATGAAATTAGGTATAGAGATTTCTTATGCAGTCAAGTTTCAGAATGTTCTAGAAAGTGTTACAATATTCTGGAGCGTCCGTTCCTTTAACTGTTCCAGTACAACTGTGTAGTCCACGCGAGCGAAGCCGCGGGCGGAAAGCTAGCATTAAATAAAAATATTACTCACCTGTTTCAAATCTATAGAATATGGGTGTGTACCAACGAGTTTTTCTGACTTAAGTACTTTAATTATCACTGACTCCGTACCTCGGAGATTATGTTGAGCAGTCGGTCCCAGTTGCTGGCAATAGATGGCGGTCGTTACAATCCGCCTACCTGCATTAGAGCAGCGTGGTGGATTTAAGCTCCAAGCCCCCTCATTTTGAAAGGAGGCCTAAGCCCTTACAATGGGGTATATAAAAAGAGCTGATGGAATGAAAATTCACAATAAAGGTTCATATTATACAGTAACAAGATTTTGAGTCCAATGAGTCACTTTTTCTTGATGCGCGTACAAACGAACAAACAAATCGACAAAAAAATTCTAAAATTGGTTTCTACGGTTTTTATTTAAATTCTTGCGTCTCCTAAGTCATTTTTTATTTGCGAAAATCATGAATATATGGAAAGTCTACGGTTTTATTATCATCATCATCATCATCATCATCAGCCCATTTTTACCTCACTGCAGGGGCTTAGGCCTCCCCCAGGGTGAGGAGGGGGGCTTGGAGCTTAGGTCCACCACGCTGCTCCACTGCGGGTTGGGAACTGTAACGACCGCCATCTATTGACAGCGTCCGGGACCGACTGCTTAACGTGCCCTCCGAAGCACGGTGTCAGTGATATTGTGTACTTAAGTCAGAAAAACTCATTGGTACATGCCCGGATTCGAACCATGGCCCTATGGGGTCTTATAAATTTGAGACAGGTTCGTTGCGCTCTCGGCTATCACGACACTTATTATATACATATATATATATAGATATTTATTTATTTAATATTTATTCATTAGAGACAAACAATCTTTTACTTAGCTTAGATAATAATCAAGTTATTGTTCATAGACCTGGAGCCTCTGTGGATATTTTAAGCATTATTAAGCATGTCAAAGAATGTAAAATGACACACACGGGATGACTTCGCTATTAGAGTACGGTACTTGATTCTATCAACCTATTAACTTGTCATCAATCATTATCAATCAATAGTCCCTGTCATTCAAATGCTCGTGACCTTAGACCTAACCCAAATGGGTTAATGTCTAGTGCCTGGGTTAAATATATTCATTAAGAAGATATAAAAATATACTTTATAAGATAACAAAATTTATAAACAAAATTATATTCGGTTGAAGAATATGGAAATTTTAAGCTTTCAAAATTGTCTCTCTGTCTCTTTCTTGCAAAACGATATTTCTCACACATAAGTATGCCGTGTGGTATTACCCTCTCTGTCTAATAGGACATTTTATATTTATATAGAAAAAATAGTCAACTAGCGTGTTGTATCATTTCATGCTTGTTTCTATCCATAAGCTGGTGTGAGTGCTGCTTGGAACTGTGGTGTCTACATATAACGTCTACTTTGTTTAAATTTCCCGCCATCGGGATTGGTTAATTTGGGATCAAGTCGGGTGGCGCTGTTTAATCAATTTTTTTTTCCATTTCTTTTTTGTATGAAGATGTCATTCTTCAGTCTCTGTAAACGAACTGATAATCACCATTGTTAAATCCGGCGCATATTTTGTCGCCGGTGATGTAGTGGCGGAAGCCCAACGGAGCGTCGTCGAGACACTTGTTGATGTCCACATAAGGTAGGTCCACGACTTTAAGAATTGGAGACGCGCCCGCGTTTTCTCCGGTCAGTCCCCAACCTGCAACCTGTCATGCATAACACCAATTTAGACAAATGAACTCATTAAAGGCGCCTTAAGTTAAAGGATTCTTGTTACATGCTTGACATTGATTGTCGACGTTTCATAAAATTACTGGTTTTTTCCAGAAAGTGCGGGTAAAAATTAAATTAAAGATTTAAAAAACCCCCGACAAAAAAACTAACCTTTAAAAAGTGTAAAATAATACAAGTTAGTTCATTGCCTAGTGACTTTTGAACCTTAAAAGCGTCGGGGACCGCTAATTATTAGGTATTTTAAGTTTACTTAGAGGTCCCCGACGCTTTTAAGGATCAAAAGTCAGTAGGCAATGAACAAACTTGTATTCGTTCATTTTAAATTTGTCATAGTGTATAGTATTCTACTAGTCAAGCCCTTTCATTTGCTACCCATGTTGAGGGATTTCTGAAAAAATATGTATTTCACCATTTCGTGGTGGCGGCCATCTTGGATTTGAAATTTGTCATAGTGTATAGTATTCTACTAGTCAAGTCCTTTCATTTGATACCCATATTGATGGAGTAGTGAAAAAATATGATGTCCGCCATTTTATTGCGGCGGCCATCTTGCACTGATTTTCATCAATCATAGCTAAGAACACTCCCGACTAATTCACCTTTCATATAAAAAAATCCGCAACCAAATCGGTTCATTCGTTTGGGAGCTACGATGTCACGGACAGATACACAGATACACACACATGTCAAACTTATAACACCTCTCTTTTTTCGTCGGGGGTTAAAAACAAATGACGACGAACAGATGTTGGATGGGTTTTTTTGCAATACTTCAACTGTTATGGCGGGAAGCACTAAATCGCAGCGCGATGAAGTTATTGCACAATAAAAAAAGAGCTGAGCAAAAATAACACGCGTCCTTATTCTGCTTCAGGCGGTTGTTTAGTGGGTGCAACTCCCACGTACCCCGCGCGCTCGGGCGCGCTGTAACTGTAGAGTTTAATCCGCCTTCCCACCGCAAGGGTAAAACAAAAAAAAATGGTTGCGTCCATACTAGGAAAAATAATACTTACTCTTCCAATATTACCAGGAACCAGCTGCCTTCTATCGAATCTTATGTCGAAGTCAATGCACACGGGCCGCACATAAGGTCGATACTCGAATGGAGTGGACAAAAAAACTAGTGCGATGTCGTCTTGGAAATTCGTTTGTTCGCCCAAGAACCGTGCTGGGATTTTTATATCGGCAACCTGAAAATTTAAAACAGACAGTTAAATCATAGTTTATGTTCTATTAATAATAATAATAGTCGGGAATCCCACACAGCGCCATCTTGTCCCAAACTAAGCAAAGCTTGTATTTTGGGTACCAGACAATTGAATTTTTTTCCATTTCATCAGCCCTTTTTTATACCCCACTGCAGGGGCTTAGGTCTCCTCTTAAGTTGAGGGTGCTTGGGGCTCAAATCCACCACGCTGCTCCAATGAGGGTAGGCGGATTGTAACGGCCGCCATCTAATAATAATGATACCGCCGAGACCGACTGCTTAACGTGCTCTCCGAGGCACGAAGTCAGTGATAGTTAATGTACTTAAGTCAGAAAAAACTCATTGGTACACGCTCGGATTCAAACAACGGCTCACGGCCTTTTAAATTTGAAACTGGTTCGCTGCGCTCGGGCTATCGCGACACGGGCCCACACATTTAACGATAATCAAAAACGTCTAAAAAAACATGTTTCTTGTATGGTATCCCCTTAACTTTTTAACTTCATTTTATTTAACTTTAAGTATTTACCTATTTCGGTTCAAATGTCACAGGTCTGTGATAGACAGACAGACAGACAGCGGAGGTTCAGTACCTAATAGGGTTCCCGTTGACACACTTCGGATACGGCCCCTAACACCTGACTACACATCACATCCAAATGTTATCACAGAAACACACAAGATATCATCATCATCATCATCATCAGCCCATTTTTACCCCACTGCAGGGGCTTAGGCCTCCCCCAGGGTGAGGAGGGGGGGCTTGGAGCTTAAGTCCACCACGCCGCTCCACTGCAGGTTGCGCCTGTCGCACAAGATATAGAAAAAGTTTTTATTATCAAATTATTATTAAAGTCATAGAGTAAATTAATTTGACAGCAGCGTTTGGTTTTAATCTTTAATCGTGAATGTCAATTCACAGTATCGAAATGACATTACGCAGTTTTGCGTAGAAGACTGGCGCGCAGGGATTTCACGGGGGTGCAGACCGGTGCGCGGGGACCTTGCGCCCTGAAACTCGGACTGAAACTCGTCATCTTGCACTATATTACAGCTAGCTACAGTATGAGTCGTTAGATGGTAAACGCAAAAGAGGGCTTCTGGTCAATTCGTACGTGGTGCTTGATTGACGCTTTACGCTGGATTTTGGCACCTTTTGGAGAGCTGTATATCTACGTATAAAAAAACTATTGTATATACAGGATAAGGTTTTAATGACCAGTCAAATTTTAATACAATGATTTTTGGTAGAAAACCGATAGCCGCCTTGTTTCCTTTTAGTATCGTTCTATAGAAAAATATTGAGATATGACTACACAAACTTTTCCCGAAAAAACCAATAACTCTAGTCACCATTAATGCCCGCCGCCCCATTCCGTTTCAAGGCCTCGGTCGCGTAAGTTTACTATAGCGTTAAGAAGGCAACCAAACGTTGTAAAATAACACTGTAGATAAAATAATTTATTATGAAAATGTAACCCATATTTTTAATTTACGCAATGAGGTCTATTGGTGATACCTAACATCTAGAAAAATTTTGTCCGGTTACTAAAATCTCACCTTGTATATTTACAGTGTAACGTTGTATGATGTTTAGTTAAAATATACATACATATTGTAATAAAACTAGTGTCGTGATACTCGTGATAGCCCGAGCGCAGCGAACTTGTTTCGAGTTTAGAAGGCCGTTCGGCCGTGGTTCGAATCTGGGCGTGTACCAACGAGTTTTTTCTGATTTATGTACATAACTATTACTGACTCCGTGACTCGGAGAGCACGTTAAGCCGTCGGTCCCGGGTGCCATCAACAGATGACAGTCATAAAAATTCACCAACCCGCATTGGAGCAGCGTGGAGGATTAAACTCCAAGCTCCTTCACCCTGTGGGGAAGTCTAAGCCCCTGCAGTGGCGCATAATGGGCTGGTGGTGGAAGTGAAATATTGGAATATATATAAGTAGTGAAATAGTGGAAGTTAGTAAATGACAAAATAGAACGTTTTCTTATAAATACAGGTTGTGATTCGAAGGATACCATGAAGAATGTCATAAGTTTTTTTCCTCTAAATAAAATATATTTTAATTTGTCAATTTCGTTCCTGTTTTGCCTTCCTGTGTGCCGAGGTCTAACATAACGGATAGACTTTACAAAACAAACTTACATCACTTTTCTGGACATCCACATCTTGGGGTTCGTCCCAAGGTCGATAAAGTTTCCCGGCGGCGACAGCGAATAGCGAAGCCGGTAGGAATTTCCTCAAATCGCTCCAGAAGCAATGGGCCGCTGTAATGAAAAATAAAAACTGATTGGAAGTTATAGGAACTGCCGACAGAAATGAAAACTTAGAACTTTTATTATAAAATTTTGAATTTTCATAATGTTATTAAAATTATCAACATCAATCTGGTTTTCACATCTATTGACACTCCGAGCAATGACGCAGCCGCCAGCGACACGAAACTGAGTAACGCTCTGGCCTTACTCCCCACACTCAGCAGTTAGTAGTGTAGATATAAGGAACAACCGGCTTCTCGTGTGAAAGCCGATTGTTCCTTACATCTCCCCCACTTATATTATTTAGCGTGACGCATTTTCGTGTCGTTTTAGGCTCACCCCGTGCCATAAGAAGTTTCACTTCAATAAGCACTTTAAGGACAAACAAAGTGTTTCAGCGTAATTGACACGTACGTATGTGCCCGTGCAATCTAAAATTTTTTCGACTTGTGCATTAAAACTTGTGTATTTAGTGTCGTGATAGCTGATTCTTGGTGAGCCCGCTTCAGGCGGTTCTGGAATGCCGTAGTTCGAATCCCAGAGCATGTACCAATGAGTTAGTTCTCTTTGATTTTCTTAACTCACTTTATTGATTATTGTTTTAAAAGTTTCGAAGCATTTGTAAAAAAACCTAAATTTTTTGGAAAATAAGGTTTTCTCCACTGATTTCTATTATGATTTTTTTCAATAGTTTCGAAGCATTTGTCGAAAAATCTCATTTTCCACAAGTTTTAGGTTTTTGTACAAACGCTTCGAAACTATTGAAGCAATCAATGATGTCAGGTTAAAACGTTAAAGATAAATATTTTTTATAGTCGCATGTTAAGTTTTATCAAGTGAAACGCAGAAATGAAATCAACAAAAAATTGAAATCACTTCACTTCATCAGCCTATTTTTACCCCAGTGCAGGGGCTTAGGCCTCCCCTAGGGTGACCGGCGGGGGGAGGCTTGGAGCTTAAATTCACCACCCTGGTCCACTACGGGATGGGGATTGTAACGACACCCATCTATTAACAGCAACCGGGACCGATTGCTTAACGTGCTCTCCGAGGCACGGAGTCAGTGATAGTTATGTATTTAAGTCAGAAAAACTCATTGGTACACGCTCGGATTCGAACCATGGCCTCATAGCATCTATTATTACTACATTCAAATACGAATGTCTTAATAATATCTAGGTCCCACCTTAAATAAATAAAGGTCCCACCTAAACATTATAATCTTTGATGAAAATAATAAAATACGTGTTTTTTTCTTTTAGTAGGTATCACACAGTACTAAAATATATTGAGACAGGACGACAAACTTAGGGTTTTAGCATGGAAATGCATGTAAAACTGGTGATCGTACCGGTCGGCGGTCGTCGGCAGGATCGGCGGAATCGGAGCTGGCTACACAATAAAGTATATTCGTTGTTGATACTCACCAGAAATTATTATAGATGTAGATATTATCGAACCGCCGCAAATTTGTAAGTAAGGTTGTACATTTCTTCTGTACACGCCGACGTGCCAAGGGAACTCGCCTCTCTCCGCTCTCCTACCGTCTATTATTAAAGCATCGCCCCTGGGCGTCTCAGTACCGCAATCTGTGTAATATGCAAATATATACCAACATAATACTACTGTATTGCATTACATTTTGACGGTCGTCCTCCCGCCATTTAAAAATTGTTTTACTTACAAAAGAAAAAAGTCTCAATATTTCGGAATGTGTGGGAGGGTGGGAGAGGGGACGGACAGACTGGGAAAGTAAGTACCGTACATAAACCTAGGACTACATGGACGGACGTATTATATATATAATTAACTTGACTCACCGAGTCAGTTGGTAGAGACCCTAATTGCAGAGCCAAGGGTCGCGGGTTCGATTCCCGCCCGGGACAAATATTTGTGCGCATTAACATTTCTATTTGTTCCGTGTCTGGGTGTAGAATATCTATATATGTAAACATTATAAAGAACAATTGAAGTATATCAATTGTCTAGTACCCATGATACAAGGTTTGCTTAGTTTGCAACTAGATGGCGCTGTGTGGGATGCCCCAAATATTATTATTATTGACTACCGGTGCACCCCTAGTAAGTCAGCTAGCGATGTACGCACGTGTCAACTCGAACCGACCACCAGCATGCTGCGAAGTTTATTTACATATATACTTCTAGCCTAGAGTCTAGAGTAGGTATTTATTACGCCTGTTGTAAGTTCCAATCAAACTTTATGGCGGATCCGAACATAGGCACAAGTCGCGTCGCAGGTAACCAGTTTTAGGTGTAGCGGGACGCAGTGGAGCGAAGGGTGTACGACTGTACCTGCGCAAGCACGTTTAAAGCGTTGTATTCCGATCCGCCATAAAGTTTGAGACGAACTGTAGGTACTATACTCTAAATTAGCATTCGTACGAGTTTCACTAAGGATGACCACCTTGACAGACTTCCTAATTCAGACAACGCACAATATAATACCTAAACTTAAAATATGAGCCAGCGAATCCATAGGTACGATTGTGAAATAACAAATTTATCAATCTGTAATATACCATACTCTAATATATCACCTATAGGTATAGTTCCAATCAACCTTTATGGCGGATGTGAACATAGGCACAAGTCGCGTCGCAGTAACCAGTTTTAGGTGCAGCGGGACGCAGTGGAGCGAGGGGCATTATGACTGAATCTGTGCAAGCACGCTTAAAGCGTTGTACTCCGATCCGCCATAAAGTTTTATTGGAACTATACTAGCTTTCTGACCGCGACTAAGCCCGCATGAGCTACACATTGCTCCAGACATATATATCAATCATTATCAATCAATTGTCCCTCTCATTCAAATGCTCGTGACCTTGGACCTAACCGAAATGGGTTAATGTGTAGTGCCTGGGTTAAGAAAATTGTGTGCTCGCTCACCCGCTGCTTTCCCCGTGTGAACATATAAATATTCAACAATTATTATGGAAAGTAGATTTTACAACCTACCTAATTTCCATTCGTTTAAAAAGAATATAATTTCTAGTTATACTTGAGGAGAGTACAGTCGAAAACAAATTAAGGTACAGACACCTGCGCTGAAATCTGTACACGTCGTATTTCGATCAATTTCATATGAAGAAAAAGACAATCGCGCGTGCGGGATCCTACAGTAAGGAAAGGGGAGTCAGTCTTCTACAACTAGCGTACAGGGCGAGAATTTTAGACTCGTTGTTCAGATTTACTTCCCTGTTCGCCTGTCGACCATTTTGGATGGTGTTCAGGTATAAGAGCAGACGTCTGTATCTACATACCTTCTGCGTTCCACAGCCTGGCATGTGGAAATTATTACAAACCTCTTAGGAAGATATGTTTTTATTCTTTATCTTCAAAAACAAAGAAATTACTGTCAAAAGACAACTTTTATTCAAGAGTCTATCTCAAACACCAGAATTTTTTTTTTTAAATGCTGATGTTAGTTTTTGACTGGACATTCATTTTTTAGTCATACCCGGTAGACACGTAGCGACGTAATCCCATATTCCTCCTAAACATCTCATAGATGGTAGAATCTGGTAAGAATGGTAGTTCGGAGTTCTGCATCGTGGTTCCACTATGGTGCCGCTCGGTTCGTACTGTTTGCAACTCCTGGTGCCGCCATTGGAATCTGGTATTTGGCATAAATATTCCACGCTCGGGTGTGGATTCAAACGGCATTGGTCTAAAAAATATAAAAACACTGTCACTGAAAAAAAATTTAAACTAAAATACAAGTAACAGAAATTGCTTATAAATTTTGCAAGTCATACCTAAATGATAGTGCCCATTCAACAAAATTACGTATCATACGCTATTTCACACGCTAGAGTATAACAAACTGTTGACCATACTTTTTGAATTTCGGGAAAACATCGATTATTACCGGAGATATAAAAAATTAAAGTTTGTCGTGACGTCACTCGGTGCCGCTACGTACAAATTATCGACGTTAGCCCATAGTAATGTAACCGAGTGACGTCATGGCACCATTTATTTTAAAAATTTGTATCTTGTCATTTCTATAGATATCAATAAAATTCTGTCATTTGTTAGTTTTTCTTAATAAATGTAACATATTTTTATAAAATGAAAAAGCACGTTCATTGATCCAAATCATTATTTACAAGACTATAAGTTGCCTCAAATTGAAATATTTGTCATTGAAATCATCGTCGTTTTTGAAAATTGTGAAAACAAAATTATATTATCCAAAAAGCGGCGTTTTTGAGATTTCATATATTAAAACTTGTACATGTGGCGCCATCTTCATTTATTACACAATCGAATTCGAATATTTTTATTTAAAGCAATACGTATTTTGCCGAAACAATACATGTTCCGTGTTTGAAAGATTATAATTTTGTTAAAAATTGTATAACAGAAGTTTATCCAAGACAGCTCTAATAATAGCGCCATCTATTGTAAAGGATAATAACTAGTTAGCGTTTAGTTTATGTTTCTACGTTGATCTATTCAATCGAAATTCCTTTACTTTTTTTTTCAGAGTTTATCTGCCGCATAGAAAATCACAAGATCAAAATTAAAGGTATTTTCGCGTAACTTTATTTTTTATAACTATTTTCTTAGAAGGACAGTATTTTTATTTTTAAACAAATAACCAATAGTTTGGGTCAATACTGAACTTTATTGATAGGAGCTTGAGCACTGGTGGTTCATTGATATCGTCAGATAGATTAGAAAAAATTGAATCACATATGATTCATCTGACAATGAATATATTAATCCCTGGATATTTCACTGGTGGCATTGATAGAAAATTGAAATACACTTGAACAGTACCATTTTTAGATCCTCGCGGTTGGCAAGTGGCAACGTAGTCCCAGCTTCCTTCTATACATCTCATTAGCGATAGACCTTGGTAAGAATAGTAGTTCGGTGTTTTGCATCTTGGCTCCACTATGGTGCCGCTGGGTTCGAATTGTGTGCAAGGTCTGCTTTCGCCGTTCGATCTTGGCACTTGGCATAAATATTCCACGCTCGGGTGGTCGTTCAGGCGACAATATCCTTAAAAAATGCAATTAAAATCGCATAAAATATATATTTTACGTACAATTCTTCTAATTTCTAATCGCCAATGGTAGGAAACTTATGATTGGAGAGAACATCGTCACAACGAAATTTAAAAAAAAAAAATAAAAAAAACTGATTGGCAGTTATAGGAACTGCCGACAGAACTGAAAACTCAGAACTTTTAGTATTAAAAATTGAATTTTCATAATGTTATTAAAATTATCAACATCAATCTGGTTTTCACGGTTTTCACGGTTTTCACATGTATTGACACTTCGAGCAATGACGCAGCTGCCAGCGACACGTAACTGAGTAACGCTCTGGCCTTACTCCCCACACTCAGCAGTTAGTAGTGGGGATATACGGAACAACCGGCTTCTCGTGTGAAAGCCGATTGTTTCTTATATCTCCCTCACTTATTTTATTTAGCGTGACGCATTTTCGTGTCGTTTTAGGCTCACCCCGTGCCATAAGAAGTTTCATTTCAAAAATTTGGTCTACTATAGACGTTTTCTTCTAATTTGCAGTAAAAAAAAATCTTCATAGAAAACAAAATAAAAAAATTGCAATTTTTACTTTACTTAGTGCACAGGAATAATAAGCGATGTCGTTAACGATTAAGAAACGTTTACACGATATCGTACAGCACGACACCAAAGTTGATAAGTACACTACGACTAACTAATAATAATAATAATAACTTATACATTAACAACAACGTATATTCCCCAAACTAAGCATTAGCTTGTGTTTTGGGTACCAAGCGAATCCACCACATACATATAACAACCAAGACCCGGTATTAGTATCAATATTCATCATATAAATACTGACCCGACCTGTGATTCGAACCCGGTACCCCCAGCTTCGTAGGCAGGGTCGCTACCCACTAGGCCAAGCGGTCGTCAACTAACTAACCGATTACTGACCCATTGGCTGAGTGGTTAGAGACTAACTGCGGAGCCAAGGGTCGCGGGTTCGATTCCCGCCCGGGACAAATATTTGTGTGCATGAACATATCTATTTGTTCCATATCTCGGTGTAAAAAGTATTTATATATGCATAAATTATAAAAAAAATTATATTTATGTATATCAGTTGTCTGAAATCCCTTATTACGAGCATAATAGTTGCGTACTTTGGGACTAGATGGCGCTGTGTGGGATGTGCCATGTATCATTATTATTATTATTACTACGAAATGCTGACCAATATTATTTATGCCATTGAAAACAAAATGCGATGTTGACTAAAAATGTTTACATTTTTTCCAATCAAAAATCTGTGGGCGAAATTCCATGTGGTTTCGAAATAAAGACTTTTCTTGTTTAAAAGACTCATGTTTATTTACACGTAACCAGAACCTAAAAACGCGTTTTAAAATTTTTTGTCTTTCTGTCTGTTTGTCTGTGCAGATCACTGAAACGCCGGAATCAATTTTGACAGACTTTCACTGGTAGATATAGGACTTCTCACAGAATATTATTGAATACTTTTAATTCCGGTAACAACGAGTGCGAAGCTGGGGGGTCCCGGGTTCGAATCCCAGGTCGGGTCTGTATTTATATAATGAATATTGATACTGGTACCGGGTCTTGGTTGTTATATGTATGTGGTGGATTCGCTTGGTACCCAAAACATAAGCTAATGCTTAGTTTGGGACCTCGACGATGGTGTGATGTATACGTCATAAAAAAAATTTTATGACTCGTTCGTGACGTCACTCGGTGCACGCTACATAAAAAATCCACGTTAGACCATAGCAATGCAACCGAATGACGCCATAACACGATTTACTTTAAAAGTGTGTACTTTCGCTATTTTTGTAAATATCAATAAATTTCTTTCATTAATTAATTTTCATTATTAATATGTTAAATTACTTTTATCATTATAAATATAGAAAATAAGTTTATTTTTTGCTAAAAAATTCAATTCTGAATTCTAAGTGAAATCTGTAAGGGGCCTTTCCTCTGTGTTATATTTAATAACTTAACTGTTTGTGTTTTTGGATGTAGATTTTGTTAAATAAATAAAATAAAATAAAAAAAAATAAAGTAAAATAAAATAAAATAAAATAAATACGTATATAACATATTTCTTTAAAATACGAATATCACAATACACGCTCATCCGGGTCAGGTGAAGTCGCGGGAGTTCACTAGTGTTTAATATAAAAGCACTTACGAACACATTTCGGCATTTGCTCCGTCCAAAATCCCTCTACGCAGTACGTATAGTTTTTGCCATTCACCCCATAACCCAAGTCACATGTGACAGTCATGTATACAGTTTGAAAGGCTTCGCCCGGTTTAGCGTTTGGCTGGTTCGCGACGGCGTAAGTGCCGTGATTTGGATACGGAGGTAGTTTACATTTTTCCGTTTGCTGCGGCCTGTAATAAACATTTTATTAAAAACATTTGTAAACTAACAGCGCAGTATACTGATATTTAATAGTACATTATGATGTAAGTACAGTAAGCTGCATATTATAGTCGAGGTGTTTATAGGCACGAGACGAAGCCGAATGCTTATAATAAACCGATGACTATAATAGCCAGCTTGCTGAGTACGAGCATTATACGAAGTTTTTCAATACATTTGCGATGAAAATTAGGTAGAAACTTCAAACGTAATAATGGCGGGAACTAAGGCCGCGAGTGGGTTGCTTTTCGCGGTTTACGCATGCGTCACAAACAGAATGCTCGTTTGTGATTGGTGTAAAGTAAAAAGGTCTAGGACTGTAAAATACAACATTACGGCACAAGTTTCGATGTCATAAAACCGTATTGTTAGCAAACATATTGGAAATAATATTACGTAACATAATTTACATTAATAATCCCTACTAATACATGCGAAAGTATTTATGTGTGTCTGTCTGTTATGCTTTCACGCCTAAACTGCTAAACCGGTTTTGACGAAATTTGGTACATAGATAGATTAGACATTGAAGAAGGACATAGGCAACTTTTTGTCTCTCTGTTTGTCTGTCTGTTTGTCCGTCCGAGCAGATTTCCGAAACGGATGAACCGATTTTAATGAAACTTGCAGACATAAAAAGGAGGATGTCAAGAATTACTCAATTTTTTTTATAAATAGAAATTCGTAGCGTCTGTCTGTTCCGGCTAATATCCGAAACGACTGAACCGATTTTAATAAAAAGGAGGTTGTCAAGAGTGACGTCATAAACTACTTTTGTCTGTCTATTTGTCTGTCCCTTATCCATACTAATATTATAAACAGGAAGATTTGATATTTTATTCATTTATTACTGACAAACTCAAATACTACTTAACCGATTTTAAAAATTCTTTCACCTACAGAAAGTTACATTATCAGGGAGTAACATGGGCTATATATTATTTTCAAATTAGATTTCCGCATGCGGCTTCGCCTGCGTGGACTACATGCTTGTATCGGGACCGCTATAATTTTTTGATAGATATAGTTTGTAAGCTCAAGAGTCACATAGGCTACTTTTAATTCTGAGAAAAGGGGCCCCGGTACAACTGTGTGATCTGCACATGCGGAGCCGTGGGCGAAGCTAGTGTTACATATATTCAGTTCTAGAGGCACATACGGATGAACACGGAAAAGCTATCTTTTACTTTACTTTTGGAACTTACTAATAGAATTATCCATTGTGGAAGTTAAAACTAACTATATCATACCTATTCTTTATTATAGTGTTTAACACAGGTATCATTTTAAATTTAATTTGTATCACGACCGCTTAGCCTAGTGGGTAGCGACCCTGCCTACGAAGCTGGAGGTCCCGGATTCGAATCCCAGGTCGGGTCAGTATTTATATGATGAATATTGTTACTGGTACCGGGTCTTGGTTGTTATATGTATGTGGTGGATTCGCTTAGTACCCAAAACACAAGCTAATGCTTACTTTGGGGCCTAGGCGTTGTTGTGATATACGTTAATATTATTATTTTTATATTTTTCCTGAAAATGTCGATCAATTATATTTCAATCAATCAATTTTAGATCAATTTTAGATCAATCAAACTTTAAAAAAAAATTAGATTTTAATTTTTTTTAATATTTAAAAAAAAAGTTGATTAATAAATAATTATAAAATGTCTATGTAACGTTATTTGGACAGATGTTTATTATTTTCTTTATCTAAGACTAAATGTAGTGTTGTGATAGCCTGAGCGCAGCGAACCTATTTCGGGTTTAGAAGGCCCTGCAGCCGTGATTCGAATTCGAGCGTGTACTAATGAGTTTTCTGACTTAAGTACTATCACTGACTCCGTGCCTCGGAGAGCACGTTAAGTCGTCGGTCCCAGTTGCCATCCATAGATAGCAGTCAATAAAATTCACCAACTCGCACTAGAGTTGCGTGGAGGAATTAGCTCCACCAAGCACCTTCATTCTGAGGTGAGGCCTAAGCCCCTGCAGTGGGGCATAATGGGCTGGTATAAAATAAAGTCCTCAAATTGTTTTGGAGGATTAGAGTTGCATTTTATATATTGATTACTTTTACTTTTGTTTTTTACTGTGGAAAGCAGGAGAATAAACTCAAATGTCCAGATGACGTCACGGGGACAAATTTCAACTTCAAATGAAATTTCATAATAAATTGGCAAATTCGTAAAAAAAATTGAAATTTTGATAGGTTGGTGTACCAAATGTGTTTTAGACCTCCTGCCAGCTTGAGAGCTTGATGTGGGTTACTAAGTTTTGGGTTGTATGTATACAGAAATTGATTAATTGATATTTTTGTAAAATGAACGCATTTTCACCGCTATTCAAAGTGTTACCGGATGCGTTTCGCGGGCAGCAACTTTGTGTAAAGATTTAGGTATTGCGTAGCGTTGATATGACGCGGTGCATGTATTAAAATGGAAAATTGGACATTTAATAAAATCGGTCATAAATAAGTTTTTCTTCCGAACGAATGGAATATGCTGTCAAACGTATTTTATCCTATTGAACTTTTATATGTATCAATTTGGCATAAAAAAGGTCGTGGTTCGAATCCCATAACCGACAGGTATCAATGAGTTTTTTCTGACTTAATTACATAACCATCACTGACTCAATGGCTCCGAGAGCACGTTAAGCCGTCAGTCGCGGTTGCCATTAATAGCTGGCAGTCGTTAAAATCCACCAACCCGCGCTGGGCAACATGGTGGATTGAGCTCCAAGCACCCTCATTCCGAGGGGAGGCCTAAGCTAGCAGTGGGGCATAATAGACTGATGTGGTGGAAATACAACATCCTGTGGAACCAAATAAATTCACGCAAACTGTACTTATAAATTGTGACTACAGTTGGTAAAACTTTCCATATATGACGACCGCTTAGCCTAGTGGGTAGCGACCCTGCCTACGAAGCTGGAGGTCCCGGGTTCGAATAGCAGGTCGGGTCAGTATTAATATGATGAATATTGATACTGGTACCGGGTCTTGGTTGTTATATGTGTGTGGCGTCTTTGCAAAAATATTTATAAATGTATGTATTATAAAGAATATTTAAGTATGTATATCAGTTGCCTAGTAACCCATGACACAAGCATAATACTTGCTTACTTTGGGACTAGATGACGCTGTGTGGGAAGTCCCATGTATTATTATTATTATTATTATTACCTCCACGGATGCACTTCGATGTCAGTGTTATTGTAATTCTCGATGAAATATTCGTGTGCCAATATCTGCGTAAAGCCAATGAGCGCGAAAGCGTTACACGCGTCATTCGACAGGGGAACGGAGACTACGCCCCTCAGGTAATATCGTTTTGAACCCGCCTTCGTTTCTGGGAAAGACAAACCGCCGCCGCTGTCGCCTCTACAAATGCCGGCACCTGTGAAATAACATTGAAAAATTGAAATTTTGGCCGAGTGGTTAGAAAACCTAACTGAGGAAATTAAGGAAATTAATATAATGACATTGCCTTCTCAATATATATTTGAAAACATAATGTACGTAAAAAAAAATATTGTATTATTTAAAAAAAAATGTGATCGGCATAATGTTAATACAAGAAACAAAGATAAACTTGCTAATCATGTCAGCCGCCTCAATAAAATCACAAAATCTTTAAAAGGGCAATGTATACGCTTTTACAATAAGATCCCAGCTGACATTCAAGATCTACCCCTTAATAAGTTTAAAACTACACTAAAACGAAAGCTTTATGCAAAAGCTTATTATAAAGTAGCAGACTAATTAGATGATAAAAATCCATGGGTGTAAGCCGCTCGTCTATCAGTTTGTTTCAATAATATTATTCTTTAAGCAGTTATTGTGAAAAAAATTTTTTTTATTATGTTGTTAAAAAAAGAGCGTCCCTCAGTTTCTTGCGTATTCTGTTGAGAGGAACCAGCATTTTTGAATGCGCCTTTGTGGTGACGTTCTTCCACAAAGTAATAAAATTCATTCTTATGACGTATTACAAGATTATGTTACATAACTACGAAAATAAAGATATTTTGATTTGATTTGATTTGATTTGAGGAGCCTTGGTTATCTTTTTGAGACTGGTATACGCCTGTGGTTAATTGAAGGTAGATAAGTTGATAATTACCGCTGTTGTATCCCGCGCAAATCTTATCGCTGGTGATGCGCTGACGGTATCCAGGAGATGTGGCATTGATGCATTTGTTGATGTTCACATAAGGAAGGTCGACAACTTTCAGTATTTGGGAAGTGACACCATTGTCACCCGTCAAGCCCCAGCCACCCATCTGTTACCCAAAAATTAAGAGTTTAAGTTGGCGGTGTAATTATCTCAACATAACTAATATAGAATACACATGTATACACACCGCGGCAAAAAAATGAACTATATTTAACTGACCGGATGATCAAGTGGTTAGAGATCCTAACTGTAGAGCTAAAGGTCGCGGGGTTCGATTCCCGCCCGGGACAAATATTTATATGCATGAACATATCTATTTGTTTCGTGTCTGGGTGTAAATCTACATATATATTATAACAAAAAGAATATTTAAGTATGTATGTAAGTTATCTAGTAACCCATAACACAAGCATAATACTTGCTTATTTTGGGACTAGATAGCGCTGCATATCCAGAAATAAACATGTTCATGCACACAAATATTTGTCCCGGGCGGGAATCGAACCCTTGACTTTTGGCTCCGGGTCTTTTTAAGTTTACTAGATCGAGTTGTTTCATTTATAGATTAACTTAAAAAAAAAAATTATGATCATGATAGTTTTCATCTTTACATTACATTAACATAAGCCTCATTTCAAGCCTGTTACAATCGAACGTTTCAAAGATCCAAAAGTAACGTGATGACCGATTGGCCGAGCGGTTAGAGACTAACTGCGAAGCTAATGGTCGCAGATTCGATTCCCGCCCGGGACAAATATTTGTGTATATGAACATGTCTATTTGTTCCGTGTCTGGGTGTAAAATATCTATATATGTATATATTATAAAGAATATTTAAGTATGTGTATCAGTTGTCTGCTACCCATAATACAAGCTTTGCTTAGTTTGGGAGTAGATGGCGGTGTGTGGGATATCCCAAATATTATTATTGTAAATAAAAAAGTCGCATTCAAATCGGTTCATCCATTCGGAAATCACGATGTCGCAGGCGTACACACAGACAGACACACATAAACCAAACGCTGCTGTCTAATTTATTTACTTTATACACACACACATACAAATGTTGTGATAGCCGAGTGGAAGCGAGCCCGCTTGTTGTTTAAAAGGCCGTGGTTTGAATCCCAGGGCATGTTTTTTTTCCGTCAGTTCTTTTTGTACCCCACTGCAGGGGCTTAGACCTCCACTCAAGATGAGGGACTTGAAGCTTTAACCTACCACTATGTTCCAATGCGGGTTGGCAAATTGTAAGAGGACGTTAAGCCGTCGGTCCCGGTTGCCGTCAATAAATGGCAGTCGTTAAAATCCACCAACCCGCATTGGAACAGTGTGGTGGATGTGGTGAATTGCCCGTTTTTCCGTTTCGACGCCTTAAAACAACGCTACATCAGGAAAACGGAGATTAAAAATATAGTACGTAATTTTAATAACTTTGATTTTAACTATAGATGAAAAAACTCGCTTTAAGCCACCCAAAATTTTATTTTAGGCAACGCGGCCTCTGCGGAGCCTGATGACGTCACAACTACTTTGTCTGTGAAACACGAAGCCTATGGATATGCATAAACTGTTATCTATACTTATCTATACTAATATTATAAAGCTGAAGAGTTTGTTTGTTTGTTTGTTTGTTTGTTTGTTTGTTTGTTTGTTTGTTTGTTTGTTTGAACGCGCAAATCTCAGGAACTACTGGTTCGAATTGAAAAATTCTTTTTGTGTTGGATAGTCTATTTATAGAGGAAGGCTATAGGCTATATGTATATAATAATACTATCTGTCTGTCTGTCTATTCGAGCAAAGCTCAAAAACGGCTAAACTGATTTTGATGAAACTTTACAGATATAGAAAGGAAATGGTCAAAAGTGACATACACTACTTTAGATTATAATTTTTCTCAAATAGGTAATCGTTACGGATTCGGAGGACAAAACGTCACGTTTCTATGAATACTCACTTTTCCTACATTACCAGGCACCAACTGTCTCCTATTGAACTGAACGTCAAAATCTATGCACACAGGTCGCACGTAGGGCCGGAATTCGAGTGGAGTGGACAAAATGACCAGAGAAATGTCATCTTGAAAGTTCGTTTGTATTCCAAGGAAACGTACGGGGATTTTGATCTCTGACACCTGTAAAGTTAAAACAGGTATTATATAAAAAGCAATAGTTAAAAATTATTTGAACGATCTTATTTTTTTTAGTTATTTACATTTGTACACGACCTCATCTCACTGTCTCTTGCACCCGAACTCAAAAATGAGAGTTTTATTATATGCAAAAAATGTAACAGGGTGACGACCGCTTAGCCTGGTGGGTAGCGACCCTGTCTATGAAGCTGGAGGTCCCGGATTCGTATCCCAGGTCGGGTCAGTATTTATATTATGAATATTGATACTGGTACCGAGTCTTGGTTGTTATATGTATGTGGTGTCTTCGCTTGGTACCCAGAACACAAGCTAATGCTTAGTTTGGGGCCTTGACGTCGTTATGTTAACGTTATTATTATTTATCGTACTGTTTAGGGTTCTCTACTAAAAAGGTACCAACGGGCATCTTATTACTAATCCTTCGCTGTCCGTCCGTCCGTCTGTCCGCCTATCACAGCACTAAACCGTAATATGTAGACAATTGAAATTTTCATAGACTATGTATCACTATGGGCCCTTCATCAACAAATAAATAAAAATAAAATAAAGTTATTAAACTCTATCATATAAAATAATTTAAAATAAATAGTCAAATATAAGTACTAGTAAATTCTAAATTAAAATATAATTAAAAAAAAAAACTAAAAATACCTATAAATTGACGACCACTTAGCCTAGTGGGTAACGACCCTACCTACGAAGCTGGAGGTCCCGGGTTCGAATCCCAGGTCGGGTCAGTATTTATATGATAAATATTGATACTGGTACCGGGTCTTGGTTGTTATATGTGTGTGGTGTCTTCACAAAAATATTTATATATGTATATATTATAAAGAATATTTAAGTATGTATATCAGTTGTCTAGTAACCCATGACACAAGCATAATACTTGCTTATTTTGGTACTAGATAACGCTGTGTGGAAAGTCCCATGTATTATTATTATTATTATAAATTAAAAATATTATCTAAATAATGATAAAGTTAGAAATTAGAGGGGGTTATAATACAAGAAAACATGTTTTTTTTTCAACTTTTATTTTGGTGATTAGTTGTTGTGAGATCATTGCTCATATTTGAAATTTCCATGAATTCTGTACTGCTAGTATAGCCGCTACAATAATAAGTAATTTAAAAAAATAAAAGGGGGTCTCCACACAAGAAACGTGTTATTATATTGTACTGTGGTAGGTACGGGCCTTTTGTGTGCGATTTTTACTGATTTTGCTTAAAATTCTAAAAAATTAAGTAAAATAAAGCGCTTACATCGCTCTTCTGGGCATCCACGTCGTTGGGGTCGTCCCAAGGTCTATACAATTTGCCTGCAGCGACGGCAAAAATCGAAGCTGGTAGCAACCTCTCCTTGTCGGGACTCCAAAAGCAGTGGGCAGCTGTTGGAGGTTTTAGTATTTGAGATGTTTGGAGTAGCTTAATCCTGTAGGTGTTCAGAATATCGTGGTTCGAATCCCAGGGCATGTACCAATGAGTTTTTTGTGACTTAAGTACATAACTATCACCGATTGTGCCTCGGAGAGCATGTTAAGCCAACGGTTCCAGTTACCATCATCTGATGGCAATCGTTAAGATCTACCAACCTGTACTATACTCTAGTGGGTTAAGCTCCAAGCCCACTCACCCCGAAGAGAGTTCTAAGCCCCTGCAGCGGGGCACAAATATACGTCCTCGATACGGAACAAAGAAATACGTTGGAAGTTTTATATAACGTCAAATTTCTATGAGACACACTTTTTTTTACATTTATATCGCACATTGTAAATTGTGCTCCTGTGTGTGTCGTGATAGTGAACCTGTTTCAAATCTATAAGGTCATGTGGCCGAGGTTCGAATTCGGACGTGTACCAATGAGTTTTTTCGGACTTATTACATTAAATTAACTATCACTGATTCCGTGCCTCGGAGAGCACGTTATGCCGTCGGTATCCGAGCAGCGTGGTGGATTCAAGCTCCGAGCCCCCTCATCTTGAGGGGAGGTCTAAGCCCTTGCAGTGGAGTATAAAAAGGGCTGATGGAATGGAATGGAAACTGTGCTCCTGAGGTGCACATAAACATACATTGATTCGGTTCTATTAGCGGCGATAAGTTAGTTCATCTTCATGAGCGTCAAACGCTCGTCTGCCGCCTAAATCGCACATTCAATGACATCCGTTCTCGAACTAGCTACAATTAGGTACAGTTCCAATCAAACTTTATGGCGGATCCGAACATAGGCACAAGTCGCGTCGCAGTAACTAGTTTTAGGTGTAGCGGGACCAGTGGAGTGAGGGGTATATGATTGTACCCGCGCAAGCACGCTAATAGCGTTGTATTCCGATTCGCCATATAGTTTGAGGCGAACTATACAAAGTATTTTTTAACCGACGAAAAAAAAACAGATAAGGTTCTCAATTCAAAAAATTTTTTTTTTTAATGTATACCAGGCATAACTTTTTGCAGAGTAGTCCGATTTGGATAATTCTTTTTTTATTAGGAAGGGTATATCCAGAAGTTGGTTTCATATAAATTTGAAAAAAAAATTACTAATAATAATAACTTTTTGCCGAGTAGTCCGATTTTCATGATTCTCTTTTTATTAGAAAGGGTGTCTCCCGAAGGTGGTAATTACAAAATAATTTGAATACTTACAAAAAAATATTTTTACTTAGGTAAGTATATTTACATTTCTTTAAGAACTTAGTTATTAAGGTTAAATAATAAAAAAGATTTATTATGTTTATTTGCCATTTAGTTTTTTCGGGGGCTTAATTTTATTATTTATATTCATATTGTGATGTATATACGAGGATACAATTCACTAGCGCAAAGTAACGACAATACTAAACCCTCACACTTTGGTGTACGGTTGGCAATTTTTTCAAGTATCGGAAATCCGGAATGAGCGACATATTTCGCGAAGTGGTCAGAATATAATGTATTTCTATTGTTTATTTATGTAGAAATCTATGGTGTAAATGAATTTGATCATGTCACTCTCGCAAAGCATCGTACCACAGAATAAATTAATTTGACAGCAGCGTTTGGTTTTGATAATCATAATTGTCAGTTCACAGTATCGAAGTGACATTACGCAATTTAGCGGGGTTCATTTAGCGGCGCGCGGGGATTTCTCGTGGGTGTAGAACGGCACGCGGGGATCTTGCGCACTAAAAGTCGGACTAAAACTTGCCATTTTACACGAGCTAGCTAGAGTATGAGCGGTTAGAGAGCTTCTAGTCAATTTGTACTCGTACTTACCAGAAACGACCGCAGATGTTGAAATTATAGATCCGCCGCACACTTGCGTGTAAGGTTGGACATTTTTTCTGTATATGCCCACATGCCAGGGTAATTCGCCTTTATGCGCTTGCCTTCGTCCTAATACTATTGGGCTGTCTGTAAGTGCTTCTCTGCCACAGTCTGTGGAAAACAAAACTTTCAAGCCTTTCAATATATATTTCTACAAGGCTTTGCACGCAGCTCGGCAACCACTGTCGAATAGTCCAGCACATCACGCACTCTTGTCGATTAATTTAATACGCCAACTCCTCTTTTGTTACTGAAAAGAATTATGGGTGCAGATGATGGGATGTAATGATAAAATATGTATTTGTACGGGTCGGACCGGCCAGGTTAGCTCGGTGGATGATCTGGTACCGGGTCTGGTTGTAGCTGGATGCCATTTAAAATGCCAGTATCATTTTTCAGGCATAGCTTCCCACCAACTAGCTAGTACTTGCTCTTTATGAAATGAAGTGAAATGAAATTTTATTAATTCAGACAACATAGTCCATAAAGTGTTTTGGTAGTAGACTTAACCTAATGTTAGTATCAAATTTATATTACAATTTACATTATTTAATTAACAGCCCCACCCAATGCTTTAAAATAGGGCTGTCAATTCTGTCTGCAATGACAGACAGGGCGCTGCCGCGGCCGGCCCGTTCTCTGCCCAGCAAGGAGGTTACCCGCTTCTGCCTTACGGCATAGAAGTCGTCGGTGTGTCCCTGCGCAAACATCAGGAGGCGCTACAGAATCAGGGCAGCCGCAACAGCGCCCTGAAGGCATTATTATACTGTACTCGAAGAGCATTGTAAGCCCTCTGAGTATAATTGACCCACAGGCTGCTAGTATAAAATACTTGACAAAATGCCTCAAACAGGGTAATCTTCACACTGTCTGAACATCCTGCAAACCTGCGGGGCAACATATTACTCCTCACTGCCAACGCTCTTCTTTCACGTTCTATATGTAAGTCATCTTTCAAGTCCGATGTAACAATGTGCCCCAAGTATCTGAACTGTTTCACAACTTTTAATTTATTACCCGCCAGAAATACAGGAGGCACATCGGTAGGTATTTTACTGCCGGATCCGAACACCACGATCTCACTTTTAGTGGAATTGTATATAAGACCATGCGTTGCGGCATATTCTTCACAGACAGCCAGCATCTCCCTAAGGGCACTGATTGAAAGAATCAGCAGCACCATATCATCGGCGTAGCTGATATTATTCACTCCAATTCCATCAAGATAACACCCAGCATGCATACTGCTGAGTCTCCCGATCAGGCCGTTCACAGGCCAAACAGGTTAGGCGATGTCAGCCCTCCCTGTCTCACCCCACACTCAAGTCGGTACGCTTCAGACAGAGCGTTCCTCTATCTTACTTGGCTGAACTGGTTACCGTACTAAAACTCAAGAATCCCCATCAGGTCTCTAGGAAGGGTTGTCTCCTGTAATTTATTCCACAGGAGGTCATAGGACACCATATCAAGGCCTTACTGCCATCCAAAAAACAAGCATAAACTTGCCGATTCAGTTGACATTTCCTGTCTAAACCCGAACTGTAGGTCATACAGGTACAAGTGTTTCCTGAGCTGAAGGTCAAGCAGACCATCAAGCCTTTATTTCTTAGTTCAGAGGTCTGACTATGTAGAACTCGAAGTTAGAAGTAAGGATACGGCAGATCGTTAACCCTTTTTATACCCTACTTTTACATGAATTCTAATTATGTACGATTTTCCCGCGTTTTCAGCAATTTTTCGCACCCTTTTCAGCGAACCAATCCGGGTTTCTCATGCAAAATTTGGCAACCTCTATAGGCAATACTTTATAGCGTTTCCACAGCAGTACTTTACAGAGAAGCGCGATCTATCCAAAGAACGAACTTTCCCTATTTTCTCTATTCTATGGCAAATACCCACTAGTATGAGGTGAATAAAATTATCAGAAGGCCAATCTTTATTAAACTCTTACAAATTGGACCTTATAAACTATACATTATGGCTATAAAAATAATTTCAAAATTTATTATCATAACACGATTTCTATCGTTCTATTTCACTATACACTCGAACTTTGAGTACATAATACACCTCGGCCTGGTGCTCGCTGCCGCGAATAATGTTTCTGTCAGTTGAAAAATATTTATTTTTTTACGATATAATAATAATAATCTTTTATTTCGCACAACAAAAAATGCATAATTTGTTAGTAACAATTATTAGAAATGTCGTGATAGCCTAGAGCGCAACGAACCTGTCTCAAACTTATAAGGCCATAGAGTCATGGTTCGAATCCGGGCGTGTACCAATGAGTTGTTCTGACTTAAGTACATTAACTATCACTGACTCCGTGAATCGGAGGGCACGTTAAGCAGTCGGTCCCGGACGCTGTCAATAGATGGCGGTCGTTACAATCCCCATCCCGCAGTGGAGTAGCGTGGTGGATTTAAGCTCCAAACCCCCTCCTCATCCTGGGGGAGGCCTAAGCCCCTGCAGTGGGGTAAAATGGGCTGATAATGATGATGATGAATTATTAGAAACTTAAAGCTAAAGTTAGTGAACACATCATAATGTGTTGGTAAGGGAAACTTATATAACTACATTAGTACACACACTTAAATGTAGGCCAGTCCAGTGCCTAAGAAAGCTACTGTCCTGCCCTTTGGTCTTTCCTCTCCGACAGTACAGATAGAATGTCGTTGGTACCACCCCGCAGCCTGCAGAGCGCCGCAGCACACCGTTTCCGAATGGCAGCCGCGAAGCCGTCTACTAGTGCATGAACAAACATTCCCGACGCACTGCAGGCACGCATATAACAATTGATAATGATATATGATGAATGATATAATGATTCTATATTATCTTAGCGTTCGCTCCCGTGCTAAATATACATGTGCTACAGGTGGACAATAACTGTTTTTACAGTCTTACCTGGTGTACAAGTAGCGACATAGTCCCAGCTACTTTCTTGACATCTCATAGACCCTAGAGGTTGAGAAGAATAGTAGTTCGGGGTCCTGCATCTTGGTTGGACTATTGCTCCGCTCGGTTCCATCTGGTTGCAAGGTCTGGTCTCATTATTCGATCCTTGTACTTGACATATATATTCCACGCTAGGATGTGGATCTAGACGACAGTATCCTGAAAATACGTTTTGTATTATTTAAAAATTATATCATATTATTTTCGATTTCTCGAAGTTATTTTTTTAGGCGTGTTGAGGGTAAAATTTTTGTGCGTAGCAAAAGATGGGTTACAAAAAAAAAACAAATCTAGAGACAAATTTATGCTATCGTATATTTTTATTTAACGTACTGCTTATTGTCAGCGAGTAATTGCTGTAAAACCGCGAGCAAAATTTCACTTTATGAACTAATTCTTTATGAACATGAGGCATAAAATATCGTCTCGCCGAAAATTAATAACCGAAATCGTAATTTGTCACAATAAAACCAACGATAATTTTTTTTCATCATCATCATCAGCCCATTTTACCCCACTGCAGGGGCTTAGGCCTCCCCCAGGATGAGGAGGGGGTTTGGAGCTTAAATCCACCACGCTACTCTACTGCGGGTTGGGGATTGTAACGACCGCCATCTATTGACAGCGTCCGGGACCGACTGCTTAACGTGCTCTCCGAGGCACGGAGTCAGTGATAGTTAATGTACTTAAGTCAGAAAAACTCATTGGCACACGCCCGGATTCGAACCATGGCCCTATGGCCTTATCAATTTCAGACAGGTTCGTTGCGCTCTGGGCTATCACGACAATTTTTTTTAGTAAAATTATAATTTTATAGATCTCTCCCCAGAGTAATGAAAATTGTAGACACCCTGTCACTGATTGAACAACCAAAGAAGCACTGCAACGGCAGCCGCAAGTTTGTACAAGTGGAATTTCACAGCATACCGGCGGTTCTTAGACTTACCATGGCAAGAGTGTGTTTAAGTTGACTCGTGTGTACATAGCCACAAATATCCGTACAGACGCCAAGCTATATAGAAGCGGCCCGCTGTAGTACACTCACACATAACGCGGCGATGTGTGTGTGTCCTCTCACATTACTTTTTCAAAAACATATTTTACTACGTATGTACTTTACCTTATTTTATTTATCTCCCTTATTTTCTTAATGTGTAACAGGAGTCAACCTTATGAGAATAGGTATATAGTTTATCCATTATATTAACCCACACCCTTTGACACGTGGACACCGCATACCGACAAAAGTTCACAAAGAAAGCCGCCAGCACTTGGCTGCCGCCTCAAAGGATACCGACGCCAGCGTTTGAGGTCTAATATAACGGATAGACTTTAAATGCACATTGTTGAGAGCTCGTGTGGATATCTATTCGTGTGGTCAGGGTGTTCCATCTAATGATTTTGAGAGGTGAGGATACGCCCCAACACAGCGTCCCACTGAACATATAAACCTTTTTCATACAAGCAAAAATTGCGCCATTTGACATAATTTTCGTTTTTAAGTTTTATATCATAGTTTCTAGAGCCTTAAGGCAGCCCCACACATGTGGCAAACATGCCAAACATTGACCATCCACGCATGTATGGGAGGCTATTCGTATCGGTAATACCGTGTGCAGCAAACATTTGCTATCCGTGATAGCGTGTCGGTCTTCTTTCGCACTTCAAAGTGGCCGTACGGAAAACAAATATTTGCCAAGTAGTGTAGGAGGTACGATTTCGACAAACATTTGTCAATTATTAAACCGAGGTTACACGGAAAACATTTGCTGATTTTGACGCCGAATGTTTGTCCACATATGTGGGACTGGGTTTATACAACGCAACTTGACTTTTTTTTATGACGAGCAATAGCAAACGAACGATCACGACGCGCGCAGCAACTGAGTGGCGTTGGCCCTAAACTGACATTTTAGGGCCAGCGCGCTGGGGACATTTAGTCGCGTCTATATATGTCTATGGTGGTCTATAGGATGTTCCCATATTACAACAAACGTACTTGTAACACTGATACTCACGGACACATTGAGACATTTCCACCGGCCAGAATCCCTCGATACAATAAGTGCCATTATTTCCATTCACTATGTATCCCGCGTCACATGTTACAGTCAGAAATACAGTAGCAAACGCTTCGCCCGGTCTAGCGTTGGGCTGGCCCACGACGACGTAACTGCCGTGGTCTGGATATGGAGGTAGTCTGCATTTCCCGGACGTCTGTCGTCTGCAATAAATACTGTTTTGTATTGGTCTCCTTATGATATCACACCATAACATACCATCAAAATGCATCACTGCAAGGGCTTAGGACTCCCCTCGGGATGATGGCGCTAGGAGCTTAATCCACCACGTTGTTCCAGGGCGGGTTGGTGGATTTTAATGGCTTAAGGTGCTCTCCGAGGCACAGTCAGTAATACTTATGTATATAAGTTAGAAAAAACTCATTGGTACACGCTCTGGGATTCGAAACCCGGGGAACAATCCTCATAATGTTTACATGTAATTAGATAAGTGTTATATCAATTAATATTAATATAATAATAACACACACAATCACAACAACGTCTAGGTCCCAAACTAAGCATTATCTTTTATTTTGGGTACCAAGCGAAGATACCACATGCATATAACAACCAAGACCCGGTGCCAGTATTAATATTCATCATATAAATACTGACCCGACCTGGGATTCGAACCCGGGACCTCCAGCTTCGCAGGCAAGGTTGCTGCCCACTAGGCTAAGCGGTCGTCTTTATATTTGAAAATAATTGCCCTATCTGCATACACTTCGTAATCCAGTCTCAATCTTTGGTTATATAATGTCTGGATAGAGTCGGCGGTGTCAAAAACGTAGAGAAAATCTCGCCTAACTGTTCGGTTATAATTCACGTAAACAGAGAAAGTTTGTACAAGGTTAGTATGCCTTAGCGAGAGAATATAGTCTGTTGAGTCACACATACAATTACGGCCTGTTATTTTTGTTGACATTGTACAAAGAATTCATCCAGACATAAATATAATCAAAGTACTCAATGTAAATTGCAACTTCGGGTGCATCGACAAAACAGTGCATACATAGCATTTAGATTGGTTGCCCCTCGCACCCCACTTCGGCTGCTGTTCATTAAACAGTTCAGGAGCGTATAGTTCGACCGAAACCGCTGTACCGCGCCTTAGGTATGTGCGCGGCGCGGAGGGAGGCAGATCTGCTCTGTTTATGGCTCTGTCAGTCCGTCGTCAACGCTTAGGAGCTGCCTTCCCTCCTCGCCGCGCTCATACCTAATGCGCAGTAAAACTTCAGTAACAAATGCGTAAACCATAATTAATTACTAAATATGTAAAATCAATAACAAATAAATACAATGTGTTAATTATTATAGTCCATATCAAAACTAATTTATGTAAATTCTAATTTCATATACTTTGTACTTTAGTACCAAGAGATCTATCTATCATCAGCCCATTTTTACCCCACTGCAGGGGCTTAGGCCTCCCCCAGGGTGAGGAGGGGGGCTTGGAGCTTAAGTCCACCACGCTGCTCCACTGCGGGTTGGGAACTGTAACAACCGCCATCTATTAACAGCGTCCGAGATCGACTGCTTAACGTGCCCTCCGAAGCACGGAGTCAGTGATATTGTGTACTTAAGTCAGAAAAACTCATTGGTACACGCCCGGATTCGAACCATGGCCCTATGGGGCCTTATAAATTTGCGACAGGTTCGTTGCGTGCTGGGCTATCACGACATGACATGTCGTGAAGAGATCTATAGTGCCAATCTACTATTTGTTTCGTGTGTGGGTGTAAAAGCATTTATATTTGTATCTAAATTAACATTATAAAGAGGAAAGATTTGTATTTTTGTGTGTATATGTTTGTAATGAGTAAACTCAAAAACTACTGTGCCAAATTAAAAAATTTTGTTCACCACTAAAAAGCAACATTCACCCTGAGTAACATAGGCTATATTTATTGCTAGAAAAGATTAGGGATCCTTACTAAAACTTTAGTAACCCAAGGTGTTAAAAAAATGCCATAAAACATCTTTCGTCGCATGCGCTGCGGAAACTATTGATGATAAAACAAAAGTATGTTCTATAATATTAAAGAACATATCAATAACTTAAATACAATCCAGTAATCGGAACGTTCCAATAATTTGGCATCTTCTAGTTTTTCCACTTCCACGTCCACCAGCCCATTAATATCCCACTGCAGGGGCTTAGGCCCCCCCCCCTGGGTGACAGTATTGCAGGTTAATCCACCACGCTGCTCCAGTGTGGTTTGGTGGATTTTAACGACTGCCATCTGCTGATGACACCCGGGACCGACAGCTAAACGTGCTCTCGGAGACACTGAGTCAGTGATAGTTATATACTTAAGTTGGAAAAAACTCGTTGGTACACTCCCGGATTCAAACCACGGCCGCACGGCCTTCTAAATGAGAAATAGATTCGCTACGCTCGGGCTATCACGAAACAAGTTTTTAATAATCTCAGATAGTGAGAGTTTACTGTACATTTTAAACGTCAAACTTGGTGTGATTATAAAAACTCTTTAGACAACAAATAGTAAAAAAATCAAATTCTGAGTCAGAATCGCACTTGATCGTGTTTTTCAATATACCGACTATTTATGGCTAAAATTTTCGTACAGAAGGTGATCGCCAGCGCAACGATAACTAGTACAACCGTCTAGGTCAACAGCGGTCTTGACCTCGTTCGCCGTAAGTTATTCTGATGATCACCGTTGCGGTGTGAACCACCTGCCATGTAAAAGCAATAATAATCATAAAATTGAAGGAAATGGACGTACTTCGATATACGACAAACGGCCAGTTCTTCATCACTACCATCCGGACAGTGGCGGACGCCGTCGCATTTTTCCGCAGTACTTATGCGAGACCCATCTGCACATCGCCAGTGATTTTCTCTGCAAGATATAAAAAAAAATAAGTAAGTAAATAACTTAAAAATAATATTTTTGCTTTAATGAAAAGTCCCCCTCACCCTGGGGGAGGCCTAACTACCTACAGTGGGGCTTATTGGACTGGTGTCTGGTGATTCAGCGTCTTCCATTTTTCGATTCAGCATTCAACGCTCTCACCTTTAAAACAGTTCTTTGCTTCCTCGGTAAACAATCTACTATTTTAACTTTCCATGTTTTTGAAGTCGTTTCATTTATTTTTTGTAAATTCATTTTATTTAGTCGATAACTTTGTAGTGATTGCCATATCCAAATGTATTTCATAATTTTCATTAAAGATCATAATATTAAAACTTGGCAGGTGATGAAAAATCACCAAGTAGGTATTTGTAACTTAAGTACATGACTATCACTGACTGTGCATCGGAGAGCACGTTAAGCCGTCGGTCCCGGTTGACATCAATAGATGACAGTCATTAAAGCTCACCAGCCACATTGGACCATCGTGGTGGATTAACTTCCAAGCTCCTCATACCGAGGGGAGGCCTAAGCCCCTGCATTAATGGGCTGATTTGGTAGAATATCCAATGGAAGCGATCAAGCAAATACTCACGAAAAGTCCAAACTACTCGTATGTGTAATGCTGGATGTTAAAACTGGTGACGAAACTGAAACAATGGAAAATATTCGTTGAAAACTTTTATTTTATTTGATGGCTTTCGAAACTTTTGACACATCCCTATAGATCTGCATTATTTCTTATAAAAATAAATTAAAAAAAAAAAAAGTTACACCACAAACTGTTTTTATAATAGCGTTAGTTAAAAGAGTAGACCAAATCCTCAAGCACAAATAATTAATGACGTCAGTATGCGTATCATTCAAAATATTAAGGTTAAAGTTACCAGCTTGATAAAGCGAAAGTCCTTGCTGCCACCAAGATGTGCCCTTAAAAAAATTTCCGAGTTCAGGTAGTTGGACGGATCCCAAAAGATAGGGAACGATATACACTTAGAATTTTTGTGCTATCACTGATCTGGATAAGTAAACTGTTAGGTCTTAACCTATGAAGTTGCCGTTCTTCAGTACTGGCCATTTCAAAAAAAAAAATGATTGGCACTGAATTCTAAATTCAAATTAATTTTGTTTTAAAAACATGACATTCTTTTTACAAAGTCAGTCTTTTGTTATTGGTTAGCGTTATGTTTTCATTACATTTTAACATTTTTCGTCATAATGGACTATTTAAAAATTCGTGTAATTATGGAATATGAGTTTCGTCGTGGCACTAATGCGGCACAAACGGCACGTAACATCGACAACGTTTACGGAGAGAACTTACAAACGAACGCACAACCCGTCATTGGTTTGCCCGCTTCAGTTCTGGAAATTATCACTCCAATAATGAACCTCGTGGTCATGTGGACACCTTGGTCAACAATGATGAATTGAAGGCGATTTTGGAAGCTGATGATACTCAAACTACAGCTGAACGAACTTTTCTATTTAAGTCAATAATGATTTAATTGTAAGTACACTCCCAAAGTCTAAAAAGTGTATCATCTTTCTTCAATTAATTTTTCAAATATGTAGTGGAACATTCTACAAAAAACAGGTCAAGTGCGAGTCGGAATCTCACACAAATGGTATTGTATTGTATTGTACCACCGCACAATATAAAAAAACCGGTAAGTCGGTGTTGACCGACTGCTTAACGTGCTCTCCGAGGTACGGAGTCACTGATAGTTATGTACTTAAATCAGGAAATCTAATTGGTACACGCCCGGATTCGATCCATGGTCCTATGGTCTTACAAATTTGATACTACACGGATTCGTTGCGCTTTGGCCTATCATGACACTAACAGCGAGTTGCATCAAAAGAGATAACGTAAACATTTAACGCATAACGTACAGTTCCAATCAACCTTTATGGCGGATGTGAACATAGGCACAAGTCGTGTCGCAGTAACCAGTTTTAGGTGTAGCGGGACGCAGTGGAGCGAGGGGCATATGACTGAACCTGCGCAAGTATGCCTAAAGCGCTGTATTCCGATGCGCCGTAAAGTTTGATTGGAACTATAATAACTGACCGCTATACTTTGATTGGAACGATAATGACTTTAATGTCTGGTACAACCAAGTACGATTATAAACGACATTATGGTTCTAATCAAAGTATATCTGTCAATTTTTACTTTACGCGATATAGGTACGTTGACGTAATCTCTTTTGGTGCAACTCTCTTTAAGTCGTGATCAAAATTAAGTTAGTACAACTTAAAAAACACTACGAAAATTGTTTTCGTTATGTTAGATTGAATAGTTTATGAGATTTTTTTTTTTTTTTTTTTTTAAATTATTTGAACCATAATAATACATAAGTACCTATAATAATAATACTTGGGGCATTCCACACAGCGCCATCTAGTCTCAAAGTAAGCGTGTATTATGCTTGTATTATGGGACACTAGACAAATGGTGAATATACTTATTCTTTTTATTTTAATAATATATATATAGATACTTTTTACACCTATACACTGAACAAATAGACATGTTTATGCACACAAATATTTATCCAGGGCGGGAATCGAACCCGTGACCCCTAGCTCCGAAGTAAGAGTTTCTAACCGCTCGACCAATCGGTCAGTCGAACCATGAACGTTCATCCAGATAACGGAACCCTTCAATGTGAGAAGTCCGACACACATAAATAAATATCATTGGATACAATAACATGTAATAATTCATAGTCGTCATACTATAGTTTGACCGAAACCGCTGTACCGCGCCTTAGGTATGTGCGCGGCGAGGAGGGAAGGCAGCTCCTAAGCGTTGACGACGGACTGACAGAGCAGATCTGCTTCCCTCCGCGCCGCGCACATACCTAAAGCGCGGTACAGCGGTTCCGGTCAGTCGGGCCGTCCAGCTCGAACTGCCCTCCCCTGCCAAGGGATCGACACGGGTCAGCCCTCATCCTTGTTATATCATACGCCTATGAGACGGCGCCCTTAAGGCACCGCCCGTCAAAGGCATTAACACACCGAAGCATCCTCAATGCGTCCGGTCGTTGTTCATGTCAAACCCTATACACTCTCCGGAGTATAGGTTGAGGAGTCGTTTGGCCGGTCGGGCTGCATATTCTGTCTAGAAATCCCAACCCGGCACTATCTGCGCGGTAGGTCGGGCGCGCAGGTGTCTGTACGCAGATTCGGCCCTCAATAAATAAATAAAAAAGCTTCCGGTCAAACTGTAGGTGATATTTGATTTCACAGTAAAAAAATTATAATACGAGGAAAATTGTAGTCGATATAATGTGAAGTAATTACCCAATAACAGGTTATACGCACGTATTGTTATAGAGAAGACATCATTATTCGACGGCCGCTTAGCCTAGTGGGTAGCGAGCCTGCCTACGAAGCTGGAGGTCCTGGGTTCGAATCCCAGGTCGGGTCAGTATTTATATGATGAATATCGATACTGGTACCGGGTCTTGGTTGTTATATGTATGTGTTGTCTTCGCTTGGTACCCAAAACATAAGCTAATGCTTAGTTTGGGGCCTAGACGTTGTTGTCATGTATACGTCATTATTATCATTATTATATATATTAAATAATATGCTCTTTCGATTGTCTGTGTTTTGACCACCGTTAACTTAAACAGTCTGATTTTTTTTTGTTTGTTACGTGAAAAGGTCGCGTCGGTGAGATTAATAATAATAGCTAGGACATCCCACGTAGCGCTATTTAGTCCTAAAGCAAGCGAGTATTATGCTTGTATTATGGGGTACTAGACAACTGGTAAAAATACTTAAATATTTTCTTTTTTATGTAATATAGATATATAGATAATAATAATGACGTATACATCACAACAACGTCTAAGCTTCAAATTAAGCATTAGCTTGTGTTTTGGGTACCAAGCGAAGACACCATATACATTTAACAACCAAGACCCGGTACCAGTATCAATACTCATCATATAAATACAGACCCAACCTGGGATTCGAACCCGGGACCTCTAACTTCGTAGGCAGGGTCGCTGCCCACTAGGCTAAGCGGTAGTCATATATATACAGATACTTTGTACATCCAGACACGGACCAAATAGAGGTGTTGTCGCGGGCAGGAATCGAATCCGTTACCCTTGGCTCCGCAGTTAGGGTCTTTAACCTAATCGGTCAGTCAAAATGAAATCATAAAAGTTCTGTCAATTTACATATAGCACGCCAAATAACTAAAACCGGTTAAGATGAAGCGAGATTGACCTCGCGTCAACAACGACCGAATTGCTTACGCATTAAGTACCTATAACGGCTATAGCTCGTGAACAGGTTGAACCTGTAAACCATGATAATTTTCGTAGTTAATTCGTACAATACTCTAGCGTTATATATTTGTTTAGATTTTTTAGAATCAAGAATTAGAGGGGCAATCCTCACGCAGTGGCCGAAATTTTGACAAATATTCAAAGAAAACTCAAAGATTTCAAAATAAGACCTCACTGGAGGTGGTATTTGGAGCATTAGGGAGCCAATTTAGATAATATTAATATTCAGATTACAATAGAATATATACGTAAAGAAAAAATTTTGACCTCTTTTTAAGCATCCTTCTAAGTACGCGCACGGAGGAATATTATAATATTTCGCGCTATAGTTTGTGGAGTAGGAGTGCAGGAAACTAAAATCTATGTATCGTTCGACTAACGGCAATAGGTCTTAAGCCAAAAAATTTAAAAAAAAAAGTTTTTGCGTAAATCGTTTCAGTTGGATCCCACACACCTACAAACGAAATGTCGTAAGCCACAAATGGCCTATTATTTTGTAAAAAAACGTTTTAGTAAAATGTCTTAACCAACATTGCAAATAAATAGTTTAAACCATAAAGGTATGTTTAAACTAAATGTCGTAACCCACAGCCACAGACCAGTCAACCTGTCAACCTATAGACCACGCTTTAATAAACGTCAGTATGAAAACGAAATCGCCAAAAAGTGGCGGGGTGCGGGGAGAGGTCGGCTAGTTTTCATTGGCTCGTTCAAAATTGACAATTTAATGGCTTCCGACCTGCTTCCAACTGACCGCTCACAAGAGACGTGGTTATGTAGTGTCACTACATAGTCTTGGCGAATGCTACTCCCTGTCAAAGCGTGGTCTATAAGGTTGACTTGTCTGTGCCCACTGCTAACTTTTACTTAAAAGTAAAACTTTATATTAAAGTTAAGTAAATTATGGATTAAAAGTAATATTAACATAAATCATATATTCAAACTATTCTACATTTTAAATTAGTGAGAAAATGTATCTAATACAGCACGAAAACAGTTTTTTTCTTCTCCTAAAAAATTGGGGGTTTGTTATTTTCGATGTATTGTCGATAGTCGAACGATATATAGGTGAAATGGGACCATCCCATCGATTAAACTATCTTAAACTATGAGCACGATTTTTGAGGATGCAAAAACTACATAATATTTTTGAAAAGTCTGTTACTTTAACAGGGAATTAAATTGCATGATTTGATAATCTACAATATCAATAGGTACGTGAAGAGAAAACTTTGTACCCCTTTTAAAGCATATTGCGGGTACGGAGGAATGTGAGATTTCGCATAGGAAAAGTTTATATGGCAAAGGAGGGCCAAAAGCTAAAATCTATATTATATGTGATATATGTGTTGCAAATAATTTCAACAATAGGAGTATAATAGTCTGTCGTTTGATGCAATTTGAATTACTCTCGTCTAATAATTATTGGTGGTTACAAAAAAGTTAGTAAGATCGAATCACGACCACTGGGACACAACTAGTATTTATAAATGTTCAAAATAATGTCTGAATCAAATGAGCGGACGGACAAACGAACGAACATGTAGAAACTATAGGTTTTTTCATTGGACTTTAATAATCCAAAAAAAAAAATATTAAAGATTTTTAAAAAATCCGATATTTATCGACATTTCACAAATATCTCGAAATTAGCTTAAGGTCTTGAATTCGACGTGTATTTATTACAATAATTTTTCCTGATTTAAAAAAAAAAAACTCAATGTTAACTCACCGAAAACAACTATTAAAATGGATATCATCCTACATAGGCTATATCACAGATATATTTCAAACCGAATTGATATTATTTATTCTATTAAACAATATAAACATTTTAAAATAATTATTATTGATAAATATATAAAATCAACTATCTCATCTTGGAAAATCCCGACTTATGGTATGATCGTCTTGAGTCTATGGTCTTGGGGTTACCAGATAATGTTGAAATGATTATACCAAATTTTTTTATTGACATTCGTACAATTCCTAAAACTGACTGGTGGTTTCAAAGGAGGTCACGGGTACACGTCACCCCCAAAACTGTACACATAGATAAAGTAAGAAAAATTGCAATAACTTCACAATACATTTATAACCAAAAGAGAATTCAAGGTACACAAATAAGAAATTTCGGATTCATTTAAACTTTTATATTTATCTTATTGATAATTATTTGACGAACGTCGGTTCTTGGAACTATAGGTAATTGAGCCAAGCTGAACCCCAAACTCTGGCCGTACATTATAAAACAAGTCAAGTGCGATTCCTATGTCCCGTACCTACACGTGCACATCTTCAGTTAGAACAACTACAATATGCATTACTTGCATTCACGGTCGCGTGCTGAGAAATATGTCTTAATAGAGCACGTATATTGTATTAAGGTACCAGTATATCACGTCAACCTAGATATTTGCAGTCATATAATGCAATAAAATCCTCCGCCGCGTCTGTCTGTCTGAACGCGATTAACTCAAAAACTACAGAACGGATTTGCATATGGTTGACCCCATTAGACGGAGTGATTCAAGAGGAAGGTTTATGTATATAATTAATTAATGCTTTGTGCAAATCAGTGAGTTGAAATATGACGATGATTGTTAAAGGTGTCGGAAAAAATCAAACCTAATGGGAGCTTTATTCGAAAACGCTGCCTAATTTCTTTGAGATATAACAAAACAATGTATGGAAGAATTGTTTCTCTTTTATAGGACAAAAAAAATCTGCTTCGGCATATACTATATTTTGTGGATAGCTTAATATACCTAATTTTAGGTAAAAAAAAAACGGTGTCATATGATATGGTAATTGGAAAGCAATTTATACGGATACAATATTAATAATAATAATAATAATAATAATTTATTTCAGGTAACAATAACCCATAGACAAAATACTAAATATAAACAATCAAAACATATACAATGAACATTTTGTTATTTACATATTAAAAAGTAATTAATTTAATAAATGAAATACGTTATTTACCTTCATCATTTAGAATTTAACTTAATTTAACATAATTAGAATTTAAATTAATATCTAAGGAGTTATCGCGAAATAAAAACTATCGCGCGACAAGCCGCCGGGCGGCCCCACACCGACGCGACACGCGTGACGCACGCAACTTATATAGTTTTTTAACTCTATTTTGATTTTCAAAATTCTCTTTTGAAATAATATCAATCCATTTTAAGCCGATTACAAGAAATTTTTACTAATATGGGAATTTTTCCCAATATGGCAACATTAAACGATGACCACGAAACTGGTTGTACGAGGCTAAAACAAGCAATTATTTAGGCGATTGGAAACCAGTCTTCATCCAATCTCGTTACAACCGTCTTAATATTTTTTTTTTAATACACAGTCAGCTGTTATTTTTTAATATCTTAAAGCTGAGTATAAGCAGGTCCTTACGCGACTACACTTAAGAAGAACACGGCAAGAAAATAGCTTATTTATTGAGTTCCATATCTAAATAAGAAAAAACGGGACCCTTAAATAAGATCACTTTGTTGTCCGTATGTCTGTTAAAGCGCCTTTTCTCGGGAACGCGTAGAGGTATCGAGTTGGAATTGAAACCATATAGGTACTCAGGTCTACAGTCCCTTGAAGCTGTGAAAAAAATCAAACTTCTAAGTTAACGTAAGAAAATACGGCCGTTTATACCGCAAAAAACGTATACGTATATTTCTATACTCTCAAGGAATTCAAAATTTATAGGGAACTTTCCGGTGACCTAGAACTATGAAAATTGGCAAACAACACCGTGTTATACTACAAGTTTAAGGCGAATTCGGAAAACTATTTATTTGTAATGAAATCATAAAAAATATCTTTATTTAATTATCGAGGTTAAGCGCAGTCATAACTGTATGGGTGACCAAATCTATTTCACATATTGTAAGGTGATCGGAACCCTTCATGTGTGAGCCGACTTGCATTTGGCTGGCTTTTTTTTAGTAACGGTAAAGTAGGTTAAGATTCAATAAGTGAAATAGCCCAAAGCACAACAAACCTGTCTCAAATTTATAAGGCCCCAAAGGGCCACGGTACGAATCCGGCCGTGTACCAATGAGTTTTTCTGACTTAAGTACATTAACTATCACTGACTCCGTGCCTCGGAGAGCACGTTAAGCAGTCGGTCCCGGAGGCTGTCAATAGATGGCGGTCGTTACAGTCCCCAACCCGCAGTGGAGCAGCGTGGCGGATTTAAGCTCCAAGCCCCTCCTCGCCCTGGGGAAGGCCTAAGCCCCTGCAGTGGGGTAAAAATGGGCTGATGAAGTGAAGAAGTGGAACATCTTCGTGATAAATAGGCAACACAAGTGGGAAGAAGCAATGCGGTGAGGCAGAGGACGCTTCCTGGCGATCACCACCGTGAGCGTCGGGAGAGCCGACAAAAAAGGTTTAGTTAATTTAAAGAAAAATATATTAAAATATCACAGAAGTTTACGCGTGTCTAATAGATTTTGCGCACGACTTTCAACATGGAACGCATTTTTTTACATTTCCAATTAAATAAATTTTAAAACAATTTTTTTGGATATTTACAAATATACTATAGGCCTCGTACATATGATTTTTTCGTGATTGGTATTCGCTACCAGTTCGCTAAAAAAACCTAAAAAATCCGCTGTTTCGTGCTTTGTTTGTTTGTTTGTTTCAAAAACAATATGGATTTGTTCAATACTAACAAGGAATCATTTAAGCGTGAGTTAAAAAGGCAATTAAGTAACTATAATAGGTAAATTCAAGTTATTATTATTGTTAGTCTTTTGTGTTAATATTATTATTTCTGCAGCTTTATTTGCGTGGTGTACGTTTACTTTAGTTTCATTGTTTTTAATTCTAAATTTAATTTTCCAGTGAGAAATTTATTAGGTTATAGTTAAGATTTTTATTTCTCATATTGTACTGTAGCATATTTTAAACCACACCTGTAACTGTTATTTCTCCTAATAAATAAATAAATAAACGTATGTTTGAATTAATTTTTTACTTATTTATATGTTGCTTTTACTTACTTATTATGTTGTTATTTAAATGACATGTATGATGAAGATTTACTGGATAAATAGGTGATGTATGACTATACAAAAAAAAATATCGAATACATTAGTGCTCATTGAGAAATTTGATCTGAAAAAATTGTTTTTCTCAGTTTTCAAATCGCGAAATCAGTAAGGGAGCCTTAACAAACATTCACCCCGACACTGCTTGCACACCGACGACGACGACGCGAAGGGCGGAAACATATCTGTCTTAATGTATAAATTCTGCAGCAATTGGTATGGCAAAAGATTAACAGAAAAATAATATAGTGTATTTTTAAGTATGAGCGACAACATCACAGTTAAGGAAAAATCCCATACAATTCGTCATCCAGGTTTACGTGTGCCCCGGCGTCGAACGCCCGCGATTGGCTAATCTTATCTTTTTCCAGTAACAACGATGTTTCTTCTCAAACTCGTGTTACTCAAAATGATAAATTTTATACTTACTTCTTACGATAGCGAGCGTCGACCGACGTGCGTTCTCATCTCATTTACCTAGTCTTTTAAAAGAAAAAAGTGTTTCACCAGTACGCCGCCTCCACTACGCTACGGTGCTACAACGCCTTACGAACAGCAATCGAACTACAATAGAATAGAAAGTTATTTATTTCCCGTTACATTTTGCCCACAGGTCGATAGTATGTGCGGTCTGTGCATGTGTCAGTTAGTTTACTTCTGTTAAGTCTGAAAGATCTGTTAACCCCCATTGGAGCTACGCGGTGGAAATTCAGTACCAAACCCTCTCATCTTGAAGGGATGTCTAAGCCCCTGCGGTGGGGTATAAAAATAAATGGAAGTCTGAAAGGTCTGTATAGGTGTCGTGTGGTGTGTACATTTATATAATTTTATAATGTTGCTTAATATTGCCCCTTCGTCAAGCCTCCGTAACTCGATCATACCTACCGCGTCTAAGTACCTACACTTTTCGTACTGATTCGAATACATACAGTAAATAAATTTGAAAGCAACCTTTGGTTTTAATAGAGTCAGAAATGTCACTTCACAGTATCTAAAATGTCAAACGCAATTTCGCGGGGGTGAGGACCAGCGTGCGGGGACCTCGTGGACTAAACATGAACTGAAACTCACCATCCCGCAACGGGTACACACTAGCTAGCTATAGTATGAGTGGGTTAGACGGTAAGCGCAGAAGGGGGCTTCTAGACAATTCGTATTTTTATGTTAGAAAGAGTATTCGCCACTCAGGGTTGCCGCTCGCGTCCGTACTCGCGCGCGCTACCGTTTTTATTTTTATTTGTTTTCAAATGCGAGCACGTATGGTTGATCTGAAGTATTGTTTTTTTTACGGGCGTATGTCGAAAAACACAGACAAGCGTCATTTTTCACAATACCTGCAGATGAAGAACGGTAAGTTTTAGTTCACATAATTTAAAAAAAACTATGGACGATATTCCTAGCGATTATATTTCTGTAACGCGTACTGGTTCGGTAGGTATTTTGGTTGGTAAGAATAGAGTTTAAATTATGGAAACAAAGACATTTATTTGGTACATTGCACAGACACGAGAACACAGGAAACTAAACAAATAAAAAAATAATATAATCAAAGAGTGAGGGCGCGGTTAACTACGGAGCACGCACGTACACACGTAGACAAGGTTATGTCTCTACTAACTACTCGCGGCCTTCAAGTAGGGGTGCGAACACATTTACCGGCGGCCTTGGGGCGTGGGTGCGAACACATCGGAGCTGAGGCGAGAGGGACGCGGGCGCAACGAATACCTAAACTCACGTGGCGCTATATTTCTAATTTTCTTCAAATCTATCTCATAGTTTTTGTGTTTCTTTAACGGCTTATAAATCGTGAAATTTTCAAAATATTATATGATTCTATTGCCGTCGATGTGTAATATGCTTTATATCTATTAGAGAAAGTTGAAGGTGAACTTAGATAGCCCTAATTTTCTTGTGATGAATTTTAAAAAAAAATGTTTCAATTACTTTACCGTGTCTGTGATATATTATATATTACTGCCTACGAAGCTGGAGGTCCCGGGTTCGAATCCCAGGTCGGGTCAGTATTTATATGATGAATTAATACTGGCACCGGGTCTTGGTTGTTATATGTACGTGGTGTCTTCGCTTGGTACCCAAAATACAAGCTAATGCTTAGTTAGGGGCCTAGACGTTGTTGTGATTGTATGTGTGTTATGTTATTATTAAAAATACTATTCAGGTCACAAAATGAGACATCCAGATTGTGATATATAGAAAAAAAAATCGAATATAATAAAATTTCAATAAAGTTTTAAAATTGGCAGGCAAATAATGTAATTAAGACATTATTTGGTAATTTCAAAATTCATTATCACAAACTAAACAAAAAATTCAAGTAAGCAGATAGCCTAAACTAATGGTTACCGAGAAAAACATGTTTAAAGTATCATTTTTTTATAGCAACCAATAAATACACTAAAATATAATTACAATATGAAAGTAATATCTTACACTATATAATACGTATATGAGCAATTCTTGTTTATATTCATCTAAACTTATTTCGCCTATCTCGAAAACGGCTCTACCGATTTAGATGAAATTTTGTATTTAGATAAGGTTTCGCTATTTGAATTTATATATTTATAGATGTATTTCTTGAAAAATCGTCAATTTAAACAAAAACAAGATATTTTTTCCCTAAATATTTAATTTTACTTATTTGAGGATTGCGTAGTGGTTTCAAATAGTGATTTCCAATCTTCACTTTATCAGCCCATTTTTACCCTACTGCAGGGCCTTAGGCCTCCCCCGGGGTGAGGGGGCTTGGAGCTTAAATCCACCACGCTGCTCCACTGCGGGTTGGGGATTGTAACGACCGCCATCTATTGACAGCGTCCGGGACCGACTGCTTAACGTGCTCTCCGAGGGAGTCAGTGATAGTGATGGTACTTAAGTCAGAAAAACTCATTGGTACACGCCCGGATTCGAACCATAGCCCTATGGCCTCATAAATTTGAGACAGGTTCGTTGCGCTTTAGGCTATCACGACTCTACAATTGTGATTTCCAATACAATCAATCAAAGTACTTACTTACTTGATCCCCGGTAACTTTTTCCTTTCATACTTCAATTCAGAATTCTAAAAATATACAAAATAAATCAAACAACCTACCTATGGAGATTACATCTACTGTGCATTGTGCATTTAGTAAAATATTTTTTGACATCGTATACTTAAGTATATTTTTAATCACCCAATGTGAGTTAATGAAATATATTGTCGCAACACCCGTATATAATAAATCTGGTAACAAAGTCGCAAAAGCTTTTTTAATGCACTTTATTTTAAAATACGGCGTACCTACCAACCACAGAGTATTGCAACGGACAGAGGTACCGATTTTATATTCTCCGTATTTTCAGACATTTGTAAATTGCTAAACATTAATAAATAAAATTCAAGCGTATACCACGATGAATCAATTGGGGCACTTGAAAACGCACATAAACATCTAAATTCATATTTACGGATACAAACAGAAAAGAATCCTTTCGATTGGGGCAATTGGATTCAATTTTGGGAATTCTCATATAACACATCAGTACACCCAGAAACACAATACGCACCGTTTGAATCAGTTTTTAGAAAAATATGCATTTTACCTTACAAGGAAAACCTAAAGGTATATAGAGGTCTATATACCTTGTATGATTATCCTAAAGAGCTTAAAAGATTACAAACATCTCAAAATGACGCAAGGAAGAGATTCGTTACAAGTAAAGAAAAACGAAAAATCTCATATGATACCTAAATACACAACTCTGTTACGTATAAACCATGTGATTATTTTTTGTTAAAAAAATGAGACAGGCAATAAAATAGATAACCTTTATAAGCGACCTTATAAAATTATCAAAGGCGTAAATCTTAATGCAGAAATACTAATGGATAATAAGAAAGAAATTGTTCATAAAAACATAACAAAACCTTATTATAAAAAATACTTTGTACTTTAACTGCTCTGTGTTTCTACGAACAATGTGTATGAAAAATGAATCTATATGCCACAATAATTATAAAAACGAATATAAACAATATAAAGTGACTAAAAGTGACGAATGTCAAAGCCATAGAGCTTGGAGTGTGATAAACAAACACCACGGTTTTAAATCACTACATATTTTAAAATAAAGTACTCGCCGCGTCTGTCTGTCTGAACGCGATAAACTCAAAAACTACCGAACGGGTTGGCATATTATTGGAAATAATTGAGGGAGTGATTCAAGAGGAAGGTTTACGTGTATAATTTATTAATGTTTTGTGCAAATTTGTTGAAATATGACGATTATTGTAGAAGAAGTCGGAAAAAAATCAAAACGGCTAGGATCTTTCATCGAAAACGCTGCCTAACCCCTGTCAGATATAACAAAATAATGTATGGTGGGATCAGAAAAGTCAGCGATGACATATGTCTACCTTGTACGGATAGCTTAATATACCTATTTTTATGTTTAATAAAAATGTGCCATATGATGAGGTAATTTGAAAGCAATTTGTGCGGTTACAGTATTAATCCTTATGAAATTAAATACGTTATTTATCTTCAACATTTTATGCACATTATGATTGCCCTTTACACTATACAATTTAAATTAATATCTTAGAAGCTATCGCGAAATATATATATATCGCGCGACCAGCCGGGCGGCCATACGGGACGACGCGACACGCGTTTTTAGGTTAGGTTATATGTATTTATTCTTTACTTTTTCATATATTTATAGAATTGGAAATAAAATACTTTAAAAATACTCCAAGTAGGATGAACTTATGTCATATTTAAAGGTAATTAAATCTAATTCACATGTTCGACGCAACAAGCTGATATGACACTACGACAGAAAAAAAATTACGGCTTATATGCTCTGCTACCCGTGCGAAGCCGGGGCGGGTCGCTAGTTTTAAATAAAACAAGAACATAATTTCAATAAAATGTTTATTAGTTTGAGTTAAATATGTATTAGTTAAGGCTTAATATAAAATTTAAAATACAGACTGTGTTTTTTTTCTTTTATTATTATTACTATTATTAAATTGCTTCACATTATGTTTAGTTTTATGAACACTGTACGACTTCATCGTATTTAAATTTTTCCTTTATATAATCAATTAAGTGTACAACTATTGAATATTTTACAGTATTTTTATAAATTAGAAGTAATAATTAAAAATAAGTAATAATTATAAAATAAATTGCATCAATTTGAACACGCATATACATGTCAAGGATAAAAAATATTTTTTCATTGTAAATTTCTAAATTTCAAAAAATGTCAAAAATGTCAAACTGACAAGTTGCAAAATATTTCAATCTGAATATTTATTTAATATATATAAAGTTACAAAGGCGGAAATAAAATTTCTCAGTGACGAAATATAGAATGTAATCAAACTTAAATATCATCTGAAAAAGCCGTCTACGCACATCCGCTGCCGACGCGCTTTTGGCTGCTGAGTAACCTGCTAGAGATGTCACTGGATGTTCCGAATTAGAAAGCCCTGCACCGCCGGATAATGTAGAGCAAGATGGTTTGGAATAGCAGCTGATTATGTTTAGTAGACAAATAGATATAGCTGATAAGCCGATGCAGGCCACGCCGAGGCTACTTTCTGAACAAGAACTAATCCTCGGCATACGCCGTATGCATTAGTCCCTAGTAGCACTGGCTGCCGGATCGCAGGCGGTCCATGCGCAAGTAGGAGCTCAAAAAGAGCAATATTGGAATTTAAGAAAGTACATACTCCAAGACAATACTGATGTGTTTGCTGTGATATCAACAAACAGCAGCCTAGATCAAATCCTTTGAGAATCTGAGGACAACAAGAAAAAGTTGAAGACATCTTGTTTTACGAGCTCAAACCAAGACAGTGCTGTTTTGTCAGATCCTAGACAAGCATTAGGCAACATACAACAGTTGGCTGGTCCTTCTCCGTTCACCTACGTCTGGAACACATTGCCGCCGTGCGCGTTCCCTGTTTGTGACGCTTCGGTTTTGTAGTAATTATACAAGAAACCTGTTGGCAACCACCTAGTTTCAATGCATCATTCAACACAAGTGGTTTGACGTCCCTAGGCAACGAAACCGCTGAACCGTCTTCCGACTTCAGAAACGGCCGAAACTTGGCAAGCAATGATATTGGAAGTAAACTAGCAAGCGCTATTTACGATCATGATCAAGCAGATGCGAGGCTGAGTTGGTAATGGATTCAAGTTGCGGTTCCAGCTCCATCGCGGACAAAACTACGCTGCTTGAATGTCCTATCTGTGCTGATGGTAAGGAGTACAGGGGTGCTCGTGGACTTGCAATTCACAACGGCCGCCGCCACATACGAAGAACCGCCGCCGTAGGCCCCGGGCCAATAACCGCACCACCTCAAAACGATACTGACCACACGATCGATGGGGCATTATGCACGGGCACGCCATTTTCGATGCGGCTTGCACACATGAAACGAGACATCAAAATCATAAGGAGGATCCCAAGAGGAGCCCGGGTGTCAGTGGCACGTAGCCTTGCCGAGTGTGTGGCTAGGGTGGTCGCTGAAAACACAGTATCTACATGGGAAAACCTACTCACATTTTCATACCGTACCCTCCATATAGCCGACAATAGACACAAGCCATTAACCACAATAATAAAACAAAACATATTAGATAACATGATCCCAGATATTATTACTCCGAAAACCCGTAATAATCATAACATTTTGAAAACAATAGAAAACAAGCTGTCGGACGGCAATGTAAAAAGAGCTAGTAAACTTTTATTTTCAAGCGACTCCATGGCCACGGACTCTTCTGAGACACTCGCAGCCCTACACGACAAACACCCGCAGCCACCCGCCTCTGCGCTCCTCACAAAATTGCCTAATTCTGAACTTCCAAAAAACCTCAACGTGGACGATGAAGCTGTGATAAACAGTATACGTTCCTTCCCCAATGGATCAGCCGGCGGCTTGGACGGTTTAACCCCTCAACATTTAAAAGACCTTACGGGTCCTTTAGTGGGGGAAGCGGGGCGTTCTCTTCTTACTGAACTTACTAATTTAGTGAATATTATGTTGGCAGGACGGGTAGTTGAAGAGATCACCCCCATCCTCTACGGAGCGAACCTCGTGGCTTTATCCAAGAAGGACGGGGGTGTCCGTCCAATCGCCGTCGGTAGTACCTTCCGTCGTTTGGCATCAAAATTATGTTGCCGAGTTTTACATGAAAAACTTACAAATAAGTTTGAGCCACGGCAGCTCGGTTTCGGTTCCAAAGGTGGTTGCGAGGCGGCGGTGCATGCGGCGCGTTCTTTTTTAGTCAATAATTTGGATTACGAGGTATTTATAAAAATTGATGTTAAAAATGCGTTTAATTCAGTCGACAGGGGTGCCTTACTGAAAGAAATCCGAAATGAAATACCAGAAATATTTGATCATGTTTGGCAATGTTATGGCACTCCATCAAAATTATTATTTGGAGATAACGAAATTACTTCAGCTGTAGGCTGCCAGCAAGGAGACCCGCTCGGCCCGGTCATTTTCAGTTTGGCTATTAACCCGATCATTCGTAGTTTAAATTCAAAATTTAATTTGTGGTTCCTTGATGATGGCTCCCTGAGTGGAAGAGCGACGACAGTACTGGATGACCTTAAGATAATCATACATCGTTTTTCAGATATCGGTCTGACATTAAATTTTAACAAGTGTGAGATATACATTCCGGATACAGTACACATTAGTAATCGTTCAGAAATTTTGAATAAATTCAATGTTATCACTCCAAATATCATCGTTCTCACCAGATCAAACCTAACTCTTCTCGGCGCACCAATATTTGACGACGCTCTCCCACCCATAGTAAATAAAAAATTAGAACTTTTTGGCAATTCGTGTGAACGGCTTTTTAAGATTAAGCCACACATGGCAATATATATTCTGCGGCTCTGCCTATTTACTCCACAGTTTCTGTACTTGCTTCGCTGTTGCCCTCTATGGAAATTCCCTTTGGTTACTGCACAGGTTGACAACACATTAAGATATACAGTCAGCAAAATTTTAAATTTAAAATTTGATGATCGCTCATGGAGACAAGCAACATTGCCAATTAAATTTGGTGGTTTGGGTATCCGCTCTTCGGCAAGTGTAGCACTCCCGGCTTTCCTATCCTCCACTTATAGCACGGCTACCCTTATCGGCAGGATCTTAAATATACCACGCCTAGCCGATGTTGAGGTGACTGGCTTGGCGGAGGCTCGGACAGTTTGGATTGCGGCTTTCCCCGGGGAAAAGATGCCTAGCGAGGTAGGTACACAAAATTCGTGGGACCTACCAGCAGTCAAAGCCGTACATGCCGATCTCATCGACCGGTCCCCTGACGATGCTGATCGAGCGAGACTCCTTGCTGTGTCTGAAAAGGAATCGGGTCACTGGCTACACGCACTCCCATCCAAAAACATCGGTACAATTTTAGATCCCGTTTCACTGCGCATCGCTGTGTGTTTGCGGTTAGGCGCAGAAGTGTGCGAGCCTCATCAATGCCCATGTGGCCGTGGTGTGGACCGGCTGGGTCGCCACGGACTTTCGTGTCTCAAAAGCGCTGGTCGTATCTACCGCCACGGAGCCATTAATGACTTGATCCGCCGGGCTCTTGTGACAGCATCTATCCCCTCATCTTTGGAGCCGAAAGGTTTGTTCAGGGACGATGGCAAGAGACCCGACGGAGCAACGTTGGTGCCTTGGTGCCTGGGCCGTGCTTTGATTTGGGATGCCACATGTGTGGATACTCTGGCTCCGTCCCATGTCCGGGCCACGGCCCAGAGTGCTGGCGCGGCGGCCGACCAGGCCCAATTATGTAAACGTCGCAAATACTCGGGGTTGATTCCTCACTACGAGTTTGCGGCGGTTGCAGTAGAGACACTCGGTCCGTGGTCGTCTGATACGAAAAAATTCGTAAAAGATTTGTCCACCCGTCTGGTCAGCACTGCTGGCGATCCCAGAGCGGGCGCCTATTTCGCACAGCAACTGAGCATCGCTGTGCAGCGCGGAAATAGTGCAAGCGTAATAGGATCGATGCCACATGGGACCAACCTCGACGATATTTTTATGTTGTAAATATTGTTAATTAGTTCTTAGATTTATTTGTATTTATTGTTATTTAATTTTTCTTAATTATAATTATATGTATAATGATTAAATTTTTTCTTCTACCAATAGAGATGTGAGGGTATAACCCGACCTAAAATGTGTACCTTATAACACGACTCATTTAAATAGAATAACTCAACAGAGTGTCTGACTGGAACTCGTACAGTATAGACGTGTATTCATTATATCTCCCACCTAAGAACGTCATACCTCATAGAGTTTGGCCTCATTGAATCGCCGTGGCAAGATCTACAATATAGCCCCGGCGGCGGTTTGTCCGAATTTCATACAAAATCCGTGACACGGGATTCGGGGGTGTGATTCTTAGGGCATTGGAAATGTGACGTTAACACATTATTTGCGGGAGACAAGTTTACTCGTTCTGTTGAGCGAAGCGGTAAGGCCATAGCCTTAAAGTAGGTAAGGCGTGGGAAACTTCTTGTAAAAACAAGGGGCTCTAAACCACTGAATTATACTACTAGAGCAGACGGCACCTTGTTTCTACTACATTGATTTTTCTACCAATTATAAAAACTACTGTATTATACATGTCTCATACATGTTATGCTTGGTTTGTTTCCAACTAGAATACACGAAATTGCAAGTATTATGCAAGTCTTTAGTAGGTATTATACGTGTCGTGACATTACCTGTAGTTAAAACAAGTATGGCAACAACGCTTGGCGCAAACATTTGGTTCACGGTGTCGTTTCTATACGCTAGTAATATTAGTTCAATGCTCTAAACGGGTGGGGGTTTGTGCGTTATCTATTGTCGGCGGTACCCGCACTACGCCGCGATTCGGTGCGAAAATGACCGACTACGGTGTGTTAAGACCCGATTTCATCATGATAAAACTTGGTGTGTTCAAATATAAACGTAAATATAGATAAATAATATCGTCACATAACCTAAATACCTCTAAAATGTTTACTCATTAAAGCGTACAACAAAAAAGTTTGTTTTTACGGCGGTTTAAAAGCACCACCAGATACCTCCAATTACATTCGAAATTTAGAAACAACGTTTTTGCATTTTTTAAATGATTTCTGATGGAACGGCCTGGGAGTAGATTATGATGCCCTTGCTTTCCATGTGATTATTTAGTAAAGGTATTTGTTAGATTCAAAGGTTTTAGACAATAAAATTAAATTATACAGAATTTAGAGAAGGTAAAAAACAAATCGCTCATTTCATTAAATCAAAACATTTGTGGAAATCAATGTATGTACTCGTACCTACATAAATGAACTATTGTTAATTAAATGAAAAAAATAAGTTAAAACTTTAATTTTAAAGAGACAACCCTAGCATTTCTACACGCCGCACCATGCCTCCGCATCGTGATTGGGCGCTGTCGGCCTTTGATGTCGCCTACACATAGCGCACTGCTATTATGTAATAACAACTCTATGTCGAACGCCTTAGACGTATTTTTGCGTATTATTGACAGTGAGAATGAGTATGTTAAAAAAGCACAGGTATTTGCGTTTTATAAAGAAGTCAGAGATCTGTTATGTAGTAACTATTATGCTAAGCAGTAATATCGTATTTACAATTAATTAAGTCTATGGGGACGTGGAGTGGTTGTTAGCTTTCCGAGCGGTCGATGCCTGTCTTTTTTGGTTAAAAAGTTGATTTCGCCTAGTCTAGTATTAGTTAAGAGAGGGTTGTGGTGTCCATATCCGAGGTAAGTGTCACCGGGGGTCTCTAAATGCTTAATGCGTATTTCGTGGAATCGCCGCGGCATGTCCTCATTCAAATCTTGTGCACGGAGGTGCCATAGATCCCAATTCAACATTTCCCAAAGTTGTGTGATCTCTAGGCGTTTTGGGAATTGTCCAGTGATCTTGGTCACTCGTTATTGGCGTACGATTTTTAGTAAGTTACTCTTACTGTAACGTAAGAGTAGTTGTAACACACCGTAACGTTTCACACTTAAATAGTTTCTCGTCAGTTTGTATATGATTAAATGACTAGAGTGACCAATTTTTTTTGCATATTTCACACTTTAATTCATTCACACCGGTGTGTAGGCGATTGTGGCTAATTAAATCTGAAGAGCGACCAAACTGTTTGCTGCATATTTCACACTAAGGCTTAAGTTAGGTAATATGTATATCATCGAATTAAAATAGTTTAAAATCATAGAAATCAGAATAGATTACAAATGTCCCTTTATGTGGATATTTTCCATTAATTACATGCAAAACCGATATTATCTATCGGTTTATATTATATAAACACTTTAATTTATTCACGCCATGTGGACGTGATTGTGCTTGATTGAATCAATGGAGTGACCAAGCTATTTACTGCATGTATAAGACTTAAATTGCTTCTCGCCAGTGAATAAACGATTCTGCCTTGTTAAATTACTAGAGTAGCCAATTTTTTATTACATGTTTACACTAATGTATTATAGCCAGTGTGTATGCAATTGTGCTTAATTAAATCACTAGAGCGACCAAACTTTTTACTGCAGCATCACACTTAAATGGTGTCTCGCCAGTGTGTATGCGCTTGTGCTAAGTTAAATCACTAGAGCGACCAAACTTTTTACTGCAGCATCACACTTAAATGGTGTCTCGCCAGTGTGTATGCGCTTGTGCTAAGTTAAATCACTAGAGCGACCAAACTTTTTACTGCAGCATCACACTTAAATGGTGTCTCGCCAGTGTGTATGCGCTTGTGCTAAGTTAAATCACTAGAGCGACCAAACTTTTTACTGCAGCATCACACTTAAATGGTGTCTTGCCAGTGTGTATGCGCTTGTGCTTAGTTAAATCACTAGAGCGACCTAACTTTTTACTGCAGCATCACACTTAAATGGTGTCTCGCCAGTGTGTATGCGCTTGTGCTTAGTTAAATCACTAGAGCAAATAAACTTTTTTCTACACTTATCACACTTAAATGGTTTCTCTCCAGTGTGTACGCGCTTGTGCTTAGTTAAATCACTAGAGCAAATAAACTTTTTACTACACATATCACACTTAAATGGTTTCTCTCCAGTGTGTACGCGCTTGTGCACACTTAAACTGCTAGAGCTACTAAACTTTTTACTGCATGTATCACACATAAGTGGTTTCTCTCCAGTGTGTACGCGCTTGTGCACACTTAAACTGCTAGAGCTACTAAATTTCTTACTGCATGTACCACACTGAAATGGTTTCTCGCCAGTGTGTATGCGCTTGTGCAAAATTAAATGACTAGAGCGACAAAACTTTTTGCTACAAGTATCACACTTAAATGGTTTCTCGCCAGAGTGTATGCGCTTGTGCTCATTTAACTGACTAGCTTGACAAAATTTTTTAAAGCAAGTTTCACATTTAAATGGTTTGTCGCCAGTGTGTATGCGCTTGTGCTTAATTAAATCACCAGAGAAAACAAACGTTTTACTGCATATTTCACACTTAAATGGTTTTTCGCCAGTATGTATGCGCTTGTGGACAATTAAATAACTAGCGCGACCGAACTTTTTACTACATATTTCACATTTAAATGGTTTCTCGCCAGTGTGTATGCGCTTGTGAATAGTTAAATCGCTAATATTACCAAACGTTTTACTACATGTAACACACTTAAATGGTTTCTCACCAGTGTGTATGCGCTTGTGCTTAGTTAACTCACCAAAGGAAACAAACGTTTTACTACATGTAATACACATAAATGGTTTCTCGCCAGTGTATATGCGTTTGTGCTTAGTTAAATTGCTAAAACAACCAAACGTTTTACTACATATATCACACTTAAATGGTTTCTCACCAGTGTGTATGCGCTTGTGAATAGATAAATTGCTAAAATAACCAAACGTTTTACTACAAATATCACACATAAATGGTTTCTCGCCAGTGTGTATGCGCTTGTGGACAGTTAAATAGCCAAAACAACCAAACGTTTTACTACAAACATCACACTTAAATGGTTTCTCACCAGTGTGTGTGCGCTTGTGAATAGTTAATTTGCTAAAATAACCAAACGTTTTACTACATGTATCACACTTAAATGGTTTCTCACCAGTGTGTATGCGCTTGTGCCTAATTAAATCACTAGAGCAACCAAATTTTTTACTACACCTATCACAGTTAAATGGTTTCTGGCCAGTGTGTATGAGCTTGTGTCGAATTAAATTATTAAAACGACCAAATGTTTTACCACATATTTCACACATAAATGGTTTCTCGCCAGTGTGTATGCGCTTGTGCCTAATTAAATCACTAGAGCAACCAAATTTTTTACTACACCTATCACAGTTAAATGGTTTCTCGCCAGTGTGTATGAGCTTGTGTCGAATTAAATTATTAAAACGACCAAAGTTTATACCACATATTTCACACATAAATGGTTTCTCGCCAGTGTGTATGCGCTTGTGCCTAATTAAATCACTAGAGCAACCAAATTTTTTACTACACCTATCACAGTTAAATGGCTTCTCGCCAGTGTGTATGCGCTTGTGCCTAATTAAATGATTAGAGCAACTAAACTTTTTACTACACCTATCACAGTTAAATGGCTTTTCGCCAGTGTGTATGCGCTTGTGCCTAATTAAATCACTAGAGCAACCAAATTTTTTACTACACCTATCACAGTTAAATGGCTTCTCGCCAGTGTGTATGAGCTTGTGTTTAGTTAAATCACTAGAGTAAACAAACTTTTTACTACATGTATCACACTTAATTGGTTTCTTGCAAGTGTGTATATGCTTGTGCCTAATTAAATCACTAGAGCAACCAAATTTTTTACTACACCTATCACAGTTAAATGGCTTCTCGCCAGTGTGTATGCGCTTGTGCCTAATTAAATCACTAGAGTAAACAAACTTTTTACTACACGTATTACACTTAAATGGTCTCTCGCCAGTGTGTATACGCTTGTGCACAATTAAACTGCTAGAAGTACCAAAGTTCTTACAGCATGCACCACACTTAAACGGTTTCTCGCCAATGTGTATGCGCTTGTGTTTAGTTAAATCACCAGAGCAACCAAACTTTTTACTACACCTATCACACTTAAATGGTTTCTCGCCACTGTATATGCATTTGTGCATAATTAAATCATTAGAATTTGTATCACATATGTTACAGCTGGAAGGTTTGTCACCAAAGTTTATTCCTTTATGTCTATTTAAATTAATATAATGTTTTAGTTTCCCACGTTTGGGATTAAACGAATCACTAACATATGAATGATGCGCCGCTGTATCAGGTGTTTGACCGACACTTAGTTTATTGTTTGAGTCTTGTTCCTTTTGAATATGATCCGTCATGAGCTTTTTCAATTTTTCACTCAGCACCGATGTACGTGCGGACTCCTCGTCGCATTCCGATACCTGTTCCCCTGACGACCAAAAGATCGCGCCCACCTGTCGTCGACACATTAATGGTTTATTTTTCATTGCATCCAATAAACTCATGGATATACAAGGATTGTACAATGATGTGGATATTTTACTATGAATTTAATGTAGGTACGAATAGGGTTCGTGTTGCATAATCAAACTAAGTATCTGTTAACGACGGACCCGAGTTGTGAACAATAATAAACTGATAAGCAATAGAAACATAGAGTGCAGTGCGTTTGTCGACTGTCCGAACGTTTTATTGTGAAATAATAGACTTTTCATTTTACACTAACGTAACTGTTCTATAAGTGACCTTTTCGTGTATTATGATACGTTTTTATTGTATGAACATAAATATTTATGTAGGTTGTTTAATTGTATTTTGAAACTTTGTAAATATTGATATTTTTGAAATTAAACGAGTTTCGTAACGGTTTTTTCCCACCACCCCGCCTCTGGTTTCTGCATGAAAGAGACAGAGAAAATGTACTCTTCTTTCGACACGTGGTACAGACCACCGTGATACAGCGCCGCAACGGGAATAAATATAACGACGCGGCGCCAACAAGTGAAGAGCAGACAGTGGCGGGGCCGGGTGAAGTGAACCGAAGCGGCATTGAACAAAGGCATTGAACAGCCTTTAATTTCATACAGTCCACCTTTTGAAGGAATTCTGCCGGGTGTTCACATCGACCCCGAGGCTCACAATATCATTTCGTCATAAATTGGGTCGCTCACTATCAGGGTATGACAATATGCGTGAATATTTTGGGGTCGACTCTTTGTCCACCAGAAGAAATTATATTGAGCTTGTCTATCTGCATAAAATTCTCCACTCTGTTATAGACTGTCCTGGTTTAACATATGGTATAAACCACGTAATCCTGCAACCTTTGCTCTGTGCGAATACAGAAATAATGTGTCATTCCACAATCCTGTTCCTCGAATGTGTTGTCTATATAATGAGTTGGTTGCCACTTGTGATGTGCATATCTTTAATATTAATACTAATAGATTCAATAAGAGCATCCACAGAACCCTGCTGTTTAATTGTAAAGAGAAAATTTTAACATAATTATTTATATTAAAATATAGTTGCTATTTTTAGTTATCCTTTGCTCGTACTCATGTAACCCTGATAATGTCATGCTTGTATATCTAATTGTTTTTTGTTGTGTTGGTGCTGTAATGACTATCATCTGTTTTGTGAATTTATTAAATAAATAAATTAAAAATAAATAAATAAACGCTCGTGTTTTTGCTTTGGCATTGTAAAAGAGATTGTGATTTTAATTTAAAATAATTTGTATATGTTTGTTCATTAGCTTTGCCCGCAGCCAAGCCCGCATGGTTTACACAATGCTGTTATTAAACCAGGCAGTAATTAAAATACGAGGCTTTCATCTAAACAGATCGTGGACTACGTGTTTGTGTTGTTTTGGGTGATTTATTTATTTTACAAATTACTTGAGCCCATATCAATCACATCCAAGCTCATTCTTTATCCTCTCACCTTCCCCTTCGTTGCTGCGCCCTTGCCCGTGCAAAACAATTTTTTTTAAGGTTCCTTGCCTAAAGGGTACTAACGAAAATCTTATTACTGAGCCTCTGCTGTCTGTCTGTCTGTGTGTCCGTCTGTCTGTCTGTCACAAGGCTGTACTGTCGGAACCGCAATAGGTAGACAATTGAAATTTTCACAGAGCGTGTATTAATGGGCGCTATACCAAAAAATAATAAAAATAAAGATAAAAATTGAAGGGGGTCGCCATTCATCAATCGTATATTTTTTATATTGGTCGGTGGTACGGAACCTTTAGTAAGCGAGTCTGACTCGCACTTGGCCGGTTTTGTTATTTGTTTTATTCAAAACATTTTAAGATTTTGCTATTTCGTACACCCATAGAAGTCTTTTCCAATCGTACCTTAACATATTTTACCACTAGTATCATTGAGAAAATTCGTGTTAAAAAAACACCTTTTGAGCTTTAATATAACAATATGAAAATATTCATAAAAGCAGATTGTAAACAGAAATATCCACTATGGTCACTGAAAGCTTTATTAAAATTCATTAATTGTGGGGCCTATTCTGAATTAATATTTTGACAGACATTTCAGATTAGGTGTGTTTCTAAGTACTAAAGAACAGTCGTAAGTCATAAGAACAGATTGCAATATATTAAACATTAAAATAAAAAAAAATCAGACATTGTGTGTACATCATATCCGATTTAGATACATAGACTACAAGCCCTTGGAAAAAATTAACCTGTGAAATGAACCAAAGTGAATAACGCTTAGAAGACTGTTACTATATCAGAAAATAACTCTGAGCACTATGCCGTCATTTCTGAGCGGTACAGGTGAGTACGTGAGTGAATGGAATTTCTCAGGTACGAATGAGGAATTACGACTAATTATTAATGTACGGCTTTGTTATAGTGTGTAGATGATTAAAAATAAATGTTGAAAAACGTAGTGCCGTACTAAAGTGGTGGTGCCGGAAGTCAGTGCAAGTTTTTAATTCGCCGATAATTGCAGAAGCAATATAGGTCATTTATTATTATACGGCATTTGTGTATTTCCTTTTGTACACATATACAGATACTTTACCTGTAAACGCTGTACATATTTCCAGCGCAGTAGTCTAAAGCCAAGGGTCGCAACCCTTATCTCTGAGCAGATCATCCTTATCACTGACTTCCGGCACCACCACTTTAGTACGGCACTAGGTTTTTCGACATTTATTTTTAATCATCTATACACTATAACAAAGCCGTACATTAATAATTAGTCGTAAGTCCGTATTAGTACCTGAGAAATTCCATTCACTCACGTACTCACCTGTACCGCTCAGAAATGACGGCATAGTGCTCAGAGTTATTTTCTGATATAGTAACAGCCTTCTAAGCGTTATTCACGTTGGTTCATTTCGCAGGTTAATTTTTTCCAAGGGCTTGCAGTCTAATAGTAATAATTTTGATATCACAAACACTTTAATTTAATTCATAAGTAAATTTATCTAGTGACCAGTAAAATTTTTTATATGTAAGTAAAAATAGTTTTGTTTCATTATACTAACATTAGAGTTGGGGTCATCATCCTCAGGTACAGACTTGATGTACCCTTCTGACATTTTACCAGAGTCAGAAGCCGAGTCCTGTTGCATATCTGCACTCGTGTATGTAGCCTCCTTCGGGCCAAAACTAGAGAGATTTAACCTGAAAGCCGTGTTATCATTAAGACCTTTATTAGAGTATACTAGGTGTTTCATACAAACGACTTACCGATTGGCCGAGTGGTTAGAGACCATAACTGCGGAACCAAGGGTCAAGGGTTCGATTCCCGTCCGGGACAAATATTTGTGTGTATGAACATGTCTATTTGTTTTATATCTGGGCGTAAAAATATTTATATATGTATACATTATTAAAAATTGTTTTATTTTAGTATATATTTCAGTTGTCTGAAACCCCTTAATACAAGTACAGTACTTGTTACTTTGGGACTATATGGCGCTGTGTTGGATGTCGCAGGTATTATTACTGGTAACACATGTACAGCTCAATCAAACTTCTTGTTTGCTCTGAGATTGACGTTGAATTGAGTTTTGCGTATGAGCTAGGCTCGCTCTTGACTATTTAATATCAGTTTTTCTACTGTGATAGTATTGTAGCGCTGGCTAGTTACAAGCCAGACGTTCGATTAAAATACATAATTTGAATTTGAATAAATTCAAATTATGTATGTGTTAGGAACACGAGCCCGGGATGGCTTGGCCTTTTTGAGAGAGATAATTCGGAGGGCGTGCACCAAGCATCGCGAAGTGTTGCACGGATATATGTTTTACTGTGTTATTGTAATCGCGTTTACGAAAGTGACGAAATACAAAGTCTTTTCCTTTCAGCATTCATATCTTTCATTTCAGCTCTATTAAGCTACGAACCCAAACAAACACAATTAATAGAAGAGTGAAATTCATACAAAGAGAGATATAAAAATATACTCTCTACAGTATATTCGCTTCAACTTCAGAGTGCACAAGAAGTTTGGCGCGATCTGAACAAGTAGCTTTTTTATAGACCTATTTCAATATACGACACTAAGTAATTATAAAACGGTGATGGTGGTGGTGATGGAGTTATTATATAGAACAGAAAATTGTGTGTATTTTCACACTTGAGTTTTTGTGACGTCTGATGTAGAGTAGGTGTAGTCTATGATGCTGACGTATGAACCCATGCGTTAAACGTCAAATCATATGACAGATTGTGTTTTTATCCCTGACTACTCATAGGCAAAGAAAAAGCTCACTATGAAAATTAAAAAAAAAAACGATTACTTGCCGCAGAACAAAAATATTGAAATTATTTTCTGAAAAAAGTTTAATTTATCAGAAAAAATAATATTTAAAAAAAATTGCTTTACATACCGAATTGTCGCATTGACACATGATATATCGTATTTAAATATGAGGTCCGCGAGTCCAAAAAGAGAAAAGGGAACAATTCTTTCAATACAGAAATATGGTTATATTTTACAGCTTTCATTTGATACCTACACACATCAAAAAAGTCTAAGCAACACATACAAATTTCAATATTACAATGTGTTTTCGCATTAAATCCTTAGTATTATCTTATTTATATAATTTTTTAATGCTTTTTTGATATTAAACAACAATTGTTTTTTTATATTTATTTTTTAATAATCTTAATTAACAATAATCACGAGTAAGTAGTGTATGTACGTAGTACAAAGTAAGGTGCCTAATCAACTAAACTTAAACTAAAATTAAATGGTTGTACAAAAATTGCATAAATTAATACAAAGTGTGGCCTCCTCTGTTATGGAGAACTTGCCGGCACCGATTATTCATAGAATCGATGAGACTGTTAATGTTATCCTGCGGCAATTGCTCCCAATGAAATTTTAGTAAGTAAGTAAGTCCATCAGTTGTTGGGTTGTTGTCACTCCATCCAAGTCCTTTAAAACACGTCTCTGGAGCATGTCCCGTGCATGCTCGATGGGGTTGAGGTCTGGCGATTGTGTAGGCCAAGGCAATACCAGGATGGGTTCCCTTGCCAAGTACTCCCGTGTGTGGAAAGCTGTATGCGAAGGCGCATTGTCATGCATCAACGTGAAATCGGAGCCAAGCGTCTGTGCGAATGGACGGATATAAGGCCTTAGAACATCCTCAACGGAATTTACAGCGTTCATGTTATCATTTACAAAAACGAGCTCAGTTCGTCTGTTCTTCATAATACCCACCCATACCATAACTGTCGAGCCGTAGAATGGATGCTCTTCCTGGACGCACCTCAGTCTTTCAGTATTTCCAGGACGACGGTACACTCTTACCCTTCTAGTATCAGGCTTGAACCCAAATCGAGACTCATCGCAAAATAAAATTGTATCCCATTGTTCCCGGCTCCATGTAATGTGTTCCCTACACCATTCATTTTGACGAGCGCGATTCCCGTGACGTATCGGTGGGCACCTAATTTGCCGTCCTGCTCGTAGGCCATACTCATGCAGTCGATTTCGCACAGTTTGGGAGCTAACAACAACACCACTTAAATTTTGTAGCCTTAAACCTATCTCTCGGGCGGTTAACATCGGCTGGCGTCTTGCAGTCAGTGTATGTATCGATCTTGCCGTGCGGTTGTACACCTTCCTCGACCTGGGTGCTGCTCAGCAGGATCTCCCGTGTTAGTGTAACGCTGATGAAGACGGTAAATAACGCTTCTGTTGACACCAAAATACCGAGATACCTGAGATTGACTTCTTCCCGTTTGCAACATCCCTACAGCTCTTTGCATTTCATCTTTCAAATGTCTCTAAATCCAAATTTGTTCAAAACTTTTTTCAAATTATTGTTTAAATCGTAAAATTGATACAGAATACTAAATTTTAATAAGCAAAGAAAACGCTATAAAATTCGAACAAATGCATTCGCTTTTGAATTTGTGAAAAAAAAAAAACAAATGATACTCGCTTTTTTTACAACCAGCCAGTATGGCCTCTAGATCAAAAAAGTTTACATAGATATTACCTACTTGGTAAGAAATGATATAGTAATTGATTAATAATTTGAAATAGTATATGTTGCTTAGACTTTTTTGATGTGTGTATATTGCTGTAATAAGAAAAAAGCTTTATTTCCCCTTTTTTTTTTTTTTTTGATTCACAGATGCCATATTGAAATATGATGTATCCTATGTAACTCCGACAGTTAAGACGAATCTAACGAGAACTCATATGTTTAAAGCCATCAAGCCATTTAAACATTAAATAGAGCTTGCCAAAGAAATGTCTAGGATACATACATGCATACTCTCGAAAAATATTACCCTCCACAGTGTCGAGTAAAAGAATAAATGGCAACACAACTCGGAAAAAAATTGTGTTGTTTATGAATCTAATGCACTGTCAGTAAGTGTAATACAAATTTGGTTTAAGGGTTTTTAATTAGAAAATTTTAATGTTAACTCGTTTGAAACAGTCTAGGTATATAAAAAAGGCTTGATATTTGAGTGCCACACAAGCTCATTGTAAGAAACCTAATGAACCGCACCCTCATTTGTGTTTTGCTATTAAAACGTAATAATAGAGTAATATTTTTTTACTAATGATGAGAAGTGGATCACTTACGATAAGAACGTAGGCAAAAGATCCTGGTCAAAATGCGGACAAATTTCCAGACTGTTGCGAAACCACGATTTATGCGTAATAAAGTGATGTTGTGTGTATGGTGGGATTGGATCGATTGGAATTGATGGTTGTGCCTGGCGTTAAAGACCGCCGGGTACAAATATCGCTTGGGATATTAACTGCCAATAGCTGATAAGAAGTAGGCATGCAATTAAGAAAACACGGCCGGAATTAATCAATAGGAAGGGTGTAGTCATTCATCATTATAACGCCAGACCACACACACCTTTAGTCACTCAGAAAAAAATGAAAGAGTTTGACTGAAAAGTGTTAATGCATTCATTATAAACCCCTAACTTTGCACCTTCAGATTTACATTGGTTTCGATCACTCCAGGATCCTTTACGTAATTTACAGTTAACATCAAGACAAGACTGTCAAAACTGCTGGTCGCATTTTTTTAACCACAAACCACAAAATTTCTACAACAACGGGATCAAGTTACTATCTACAAGATGGCAACAAGTTATCAAAAAAAAAAAAAAAATGGCATATATACTTTAATTACATGTAATAAAATTATAAAAAAAAATGCATTTAATTTGCATTTTTGGCAAATATTTGTATGCATAAACATGTCTATTTGTTCCGTGTCTGGCTGTAAAATATTTAAGTACGCATATCCGCTGTCTAGTACCCATAATAGAAGCCCTGTTTAGTTTGGAACTAGATCGTACTAAGTGAGATGCCCCAGGTAATATTACTATACAATAAATGAATTTTAAAAACTGCTGATCGGGCTTATCTTTTATGTCAAACTGCAGTGGTGTTACTAATCCGGTGATATAGCGACAACATCAAATTTTCAAGGAGAAGAATTCTCAGTACAGTATTTATTGTCACTAGAAATCATACCGGTATAGACGCACTGAGCACGCCTTTACAGCGGGAACTATCTCAGGATGGAAACAACCCTGCAGCATAGTCGGTCTGATATTCAATTCTCCTTTGGTTAGAATCTTCTTGCTGTTTACATTGGTGTCCTCCTTTTCACCCATATTTCCATATACCTTTTGAACAGAATAGAATTTTCATAATTTAAATTATGATTTTTATAATTTCTTAAAAATATCGTTCACATTCAAGTCTCGAAAATCTTGAAACACGACATATATTTAGTTTCTGCTCAAAAATCCAAATACCAATTTACGTGCTACAAAGTCAAAATCAAAATGTTTTTGTTCAATATAAGATGTTTACGCACACTTATTGAAAGTCAAAATTATGTACCGTTTCCAAAACTAGAAGGAGAAAAACCGGCAAGAAACTCCTCCCTGTTTATTTTATTTAAATATATGTTTTTCTTAGTTGTTTTTTTTTAAATATGCTTACAACTATTACAATGATGTCCATGCGCACTTATTATTTAAATACTCGCTAATACAATAGTAAGCTTTTTTCACGAGTTGCACTTTAACTTGCTTGGTTAATTGATTTGAATTTAAGTTCAACATTTCTTTAGGAATTTTATTATAAAAACGAATAAAATATCCCATGAAAGAATTATTAACCTTTGAGAGTCTGAACTTGGGAATCGATAACATATGTTTATGTCTTGGGTTTAAGTTGTGGCCATCACCAATATCAATTTTTTATAGCCAAAACAATAAGGTTTATAAACTGCTTTGTTTCATTATACTGACATTAGAGTTGGGGTTGTTATGCTCTTGCTCAGACTTTATGTCCTCCTCAGTCACTTCATTACAGACACCAGAGGCGCCTTGATGCATATCCATCCACATGTTCGAAGCCAACTTCCGGCCAAAAGTAGAGAGATCTAACCTGAAAGTAGTTTTATCATTAAAACATATATTAGAGACTTAGTATACGAGATGATTTACTCAAAATATAAGGTGCGATTAATTGAATAATAGGGTCCTGGAACATATGTTCCACTGAACTTCCTATGAAAGTTGACATCTGTATGACTGATTTCCTTATTAAAAAATGGAAAGTCATCATGTTCACAGTTGCACCTCGTCGCTAGTAGAACGTCGTACCTAGTAATATAATAAAAATATCTGGGTCATCCCACACAGCGCCATCTAGTACCAAAGTAAGCAAGTATTATGCTTGTATTATGGGGTACTGTAGACAACTGATATACATACTTAAATATTATTATACTTTCATAATATATACATATATAGATACTTTTACACCCAGACACAGAACAAATAGACATGTTCACGCACACAAATATTTGTCCTGGGCAGGAATCGAACCCACGACCCTCGGCTCCGCAGTTAGGGTCTCTAACCACTCGGCTAAACGGTCAGTTGAATTACGATAATCACAATTATTGACAATCGCAGATAACTAAATTGGCATGTAGTTAAATGATCATTTTAATTTTACAATAACAGAAATACAGTTTGTTTTTCTTTTTTCAGTTAAAAACTTTTTTCTTTTCAGTTAAGTAGTCTTGTGGTTGGGTTTTTTTGTCCAAAAATACTTTTAAGGACATTAAAATCGTTATCATATTAAAGTAGGTAACTTTGTTACAGCCAGTAAATTTTTCAAATCGATAAAACATGAAAGTTGAGGACCATCTTGCAGTATGCAGGTATAGAGTACAATCTGTTATCGGTTCCAGGTTGAGTGACAGGACTGCACACCACTCTTTTTATTTATAACCAACATGAACATTTTCGTTCTCCAACCAGGCTCTTGCCAGACTTCTATAAAACCATTATTTATTTTTGTGTTTTATTAATTTTGTCTAGTGGTTCAGGATCCGGATCTATTAGTTACAATTTAGTTTTCCTTTCAATTAACTTTAATTCAATCTTCATTATATAGTTTTTAGTTGTTTTTATTTTTAATAGTCTGAGTAAATTATTTTTAATACCTAACTTAGCTAGTTTGCCATAAATTAAGAACATATTATAACAACATGACATAGCTTTCTGTATAGATCTACTTTTATTTTATATAGCACACTAACTATTATAGGTAAACCACTGAAAACTCAAACCTCGTAAATTCACCATGGTAAGAGGTGTGCGACAGTGCACATCTACACACAGTAAGTAATAAAAGCTGTTATATCTCAAGATCTATCTTTAAGATTTTGCATGATTCTTAATAGCATTATTAAATAACTAGCTTTCCGCCCATGGCTCTGCTCACGTGGACTATATAGTTGTACCGGGACCCCTTTATCCAGGTAGCATAAAAGTAGCATAGTCACTCTTCAGTTTATAGACTATATCTATGCAAAAAAAAACATAACGGTCCGGTACAATTGTGTAGTTCACACGAGCGGAGCCGTGAACGCAAAGCTAGATTGAAAATAAAATATAGCCCATGTTACTCGCTGTTAATGTATCTTTTTAGAAGTGAAAGATTTTTTAAAATACCATAGTAGACCACTTTCAGCCTATTCATCAGTTCAGTCGCAGTAGGCCAACTATGTCAGCAGGAAGAGTTTTTAATGCATAGCAAACAATACTCTGTTATTTGACCTTGCAAATATAGTTCACTATAGGTTTATACATTTGGCTTCTGTCGGAAAATAGTCTGCACTTTACAGTGCAAAGGGAGACAGGCTTTTTTTGTGTAAAATTGTAATGGCCATTTTAATTTGGTCATCTAACTACAACATTTAAATTCTCAGTTAATACTTATACCTATCTCTCCATTACTGAAAATTTGTCACTAGAAATCATACCGATATAGGCGCACTGAGCATTCCTTTACAGGGGGAACTATTTCAGGAAGGAAACGGTACTGCAGCACAGTAGGTCCGATTTCCAATTCCTCTTTGATTAGAGTCTCCTCACTGTCCATCTCTGCTTCCATCAGCTTTCCATATACCTTCCGATCAGAGTAAAGGTTTGAAATTATATTATGGTTATTACAATTCCTCAAAACATGGTTCACTACCCTTAAAGACATTGCTAAAATTGCTTAGAAGAAGAAAGACTTAATATGAGAATTACTATTCAAATGAAATTGTAATGAATACATTTCATTGTTGCCAAATGTAATGTTACTACAAATCATAAAAGTTCATATTATATCAAATCTAGGATATGATGTTTATGAACAATTAGCTTTTGAAAATGTTGCATTACAATACTGTATGGTTTTTTACTTTGTATCATATTTTTTACTTTTTAATTGTACCTACTTTTAAATTTAAACTTGACAGGTGTACAAGATGTACCTACCAACATTTTGATACCAAATTGAGAATTAATCCATCTATTGTTTATTCATATTGTTTATTACTTTCTATTTTTCAAACATAATTTCGGAGTTAGAGAAATAAATCATGATCACGCAACTTAAGGATAGGTGATCACTATTGTTCTATGCAATTGTATGACATATGGTACGGTAGGTACATTACATGTGATAATCAACTTCTTTAATTAATTGTATCAGAAAACTAGCCTAATCAAGCCAAAATAAACTGAGGTTGATATTCAAATGAAGGTCTTTGAGACCATTGAGCCAGCTCTGCCTCCGCGCCTTTTACAAGCCCTGTTTTCTCCAACTAATGTCGTAGATGTTGGAACTAGAATACAGCATTAACAACAAATATTTCATTATAACACTGTGTAGTAGTTTGAACATAATATAGATTACAACAATGTAGGTATGTGAATAGGTAAACAGTCTTATGTTTCATTATACTAACATTGAAATTGCAATCATCATCCTTAGGCTCAGATTTGATATACCCCTCTATTATCTCACCACAGTCAGCAGCAGTGCCTTGTTGCATATTCACCTTCAACCCAAAAACTAGTGAAATCTAACCTGAAAGCATTGTAAAAAATATGATAATCATAGTTTTATGTCATGCATGCTTCCTCACTTGATGGAGTAATGAAAATTAGACGTTCTTTAGGTAGGTATTCTCTTTTGAAAGTTACACCCGATGACTTATAACAATGTTTATACATGGTTTATACACTGTGTTCTGGTGCTCTAGCGATAGGTAATAAGTAACTACAAATTACTGCTCTATCTACTGCATACTGATAATTTATTTATCATAAGCGGTACCTACCTTTATGAGTGCACTAAGCACGGCTTTACAATAAAAATTGTGCTCAAATATAAGAAGAGGAGTTATGAGAAGGTATACTTAGTCAAATTATGACGAAAATTCAGGTTTAGCATTTACATGTGTTGAACGTTCACACAAGTACTCTGTGGTTCACACCAACGTTCACAGAGTACCTATGCAGAGTACTTTGTCAACGTTCATGTATAAATAACTGCCAAAATAATTGCTTTATTACCTATCTGTCTTGGGTTATATTAAATACATTTGTTATTAGGTACTTTTATTTTTTTTTTATTTTATCGTAAAAAAGAGAAAGCATTGCATGCAACACTAACAATAAATTATAATTTTTTTAAGATGGATTTGTTATTTTTATTAAAAAGGTATACCTATTTCAATCAATTCAGATTTAGGTACCTGTAGTTTTTTTTTTTAATCCAAAGGAAAGCTTAAAATAAATACTTTATGGACGAATTAACATGACACCCGGCTCAGATGACGTTTGTGTAATGTGCAAAAAAAATAGATTTTTTTTAGAAATTTATGGATTTAAGTTTGGTACCTACGTAAGTCCATGTGATATCATATGTTAAATAAATTGACCAATACTGAACAATTAATTTCTGATGAAAATAAAACAAAAAGAAATTATTTGTTAAGAAAAACTCAACAGTTTCAACAAAAATGTTCAAACTTGGTTATTAAAATTGAAAGGAACAAGGTACTAGAATAACCTTTAGAAAAAAAATTATTGATGAATTTCCCAGATGTTTTTTAAAATACATTTGACGATAAAATTGTCCTGTGAAGGCAGTTTATCTTATTGCGCTGCTTAGCACAGTAAAAAAATGAAGTTACAACTAAACAAAAAGTATGGAGGTAAGGTGAAATCCTCACGAACCAATGAAAATATCATGAATTTACTCTGAAATAATGCTACTGTAGTTATAAATAATTTCATTGTGTAAACTATTTTCTGTACGTTCTATATATATGTTTTATTTCATGCTCTATTTATCACTGTTTGTTTCCTGAATAAATAAATAAATTAGTAATCATCTATCCAGTTGATGTCACAAAGACATTTTATTAATATTTTTTTTTTAAAAAAAGACTTCATTTTTTTAACTTTGAGGGGAAGGTATAAATTGGGTTATATTTTCGGAAAAAATATTAAAAGTATGTGTTAAATTTTTTTTAATGAAAAATATATATTTTATGAAAGGTGACACCTGTCTAAGCAGGATACAGCAACCATTCAATTGCATCAAATAACAGCCACTAATGACACTTTTGTGTGTTTTTTGCATTACAGAGAGAAAAATATTGCTATAATCGTTCACGTGTGACGATTTAACTATCAGTGTCATGCGTTTCAGATGCTTCGTTTTCCGCGTTAATGGCGTTTGTGACAGCTAAGTTTTCTGCATTTCACACGGTATTTTGACATTTAATACCGTTCCAGATGCAATTTATGTGTCAGTATAGCTTTGTTAGTAAATTAATCGTTCAACAATAATAACACAATACAATAATAATATAAACAATAATAATAATATAATGTACGGGGGAATTATTTATCTTTTATAGGACTAAAGAAAAGTCCGTGATGGCATATGTCTACCTTTTATGGATATCTTACTATACTTCAACGTGTCATAGTTACCATATGACACAATTTTTTAAAAACATTTTTATGTTTAAAAAAATGGTGATTGGAAAGCAATATAGACGGATACAGTATTAATCCTTACCAAATTAAATACTACGTTATTTACCTTCAGCATTTCATGCACATTACAAATGCCTTTACACCATACAATTTAAAATTAATATCTTCGGAGATATCACGAAATAAATGCCCCATGGCCCGACGCGATTTGCGTGATGTAAAATTAGGCCGAAATTATCATTGTTATTGTAAATATTGTAGTTTATTTTTATTTATTCATTCTTTACTTTATCAAATATTTATAGAATTGGAAATATAATTAAATCTAATCCACATGTTCAACGCAACAAGCTAATAGGTCTATACAACATAAAAAACACTGCGGCTTATATGCTCTACTACCCGTGCGAAGCCGGGGCGGGTCGCTATTGTAAGCTTAGTAAAAGACTGTTTGTCTTTAATAAAATAAGTTAACAGTTGTTATGCTATCGCTACTCGCATGATGCCAGTGGGGCTCAGCGGGATGAAGATCGAGTTTCGAGCCGGTGTCATGTTAATCCGTCCCTATAGTAAACAAAAACAATGAGAGCTAAGCTCAAAGCTTGGAGTATGTGAAAAGTGAAAAATCACATGAAATGCGTAATCATACGTTGAACCGGCTACTTTCTTTCACATGGTCTGCTACCTGCTACAAATAATACTCAACGAAATCGCCGACCATGTGCATTTCATCGTTTTGGATGAAACAGTTTTTCACAGTTTCATTGTGATTTCACTCTTTCATTACATGCACACGCAGGAATGCTTAGCGCGAGAATATCTACCACGACTGTTTAGTCTGCTGCAGAACTCGACACGCGATCGCGCCTCGTTCGTTGCGTTGCGTTAGGCGGCGGTCACACGCTGTCGACCGACAGCTGCGCTAATCAGTCAGCGCGCGATCGCGTTCGTTGTAGGACGTGTTTCGTTGTGCTGATCACATCGCTCTATGGGTAAGGATCGCGTCGCGCTGTTTAATATCACCAAGAGGCAACCAATATAATATGCTAAATTCGTTGGGTTTAAATAACGCGTTTTAAATAATGCCTTATGTTTGTAGTATGTTGTCACTTGTAGGCACATTTTGTAGCTCGGAAGTCGTGAAGGGTGATTGTGGCGCAATTCCGTAATTTACGTATTGCATGTATGCTGCAATTTATGTAAAATTATTGTTGGATGTTTAGTCTTAGTGTAAATAAATACCTATAGATTAGTTAAGTGCTTGTTAATGTATTTGAATATAGGTTACTTTTTTTTAATGTCCGCTATTTTGACCTTTTTAGTTGCAAATGGTATATTTTGTAATATTGATGATTGAATGATTGATATTGATAAATTGATTATGGTTGAATGATTGATAGTATATAACGAGCGTTTAAAAATCACTGAAATTTCACAGGTGAAATCACTGTGAAAAAATTATTTCATAAAATGAAAATGAATTTAAAGTAGCAATGATTTCAATGCTTAATGAGAGCCATCTTGGTTCAATGGTTCAAGTTCAATGCACAAATTACATAGGGTGGATCAATGATGGCGTTAGCGACGGCGTACGGCGATGGACCGTGGATGGACCAATTCCATTGAGTTTAACTGATTCTTCTATAGAACTAATCTAATTATAATAATAACATTGATAGTCTAACAGTGGGATCAGGGGACCGACATTAGAGTGGTTTAATAACTACCATAAATGAAGAAATTAAACTATGAGTATAATAAAAGTATGTACTTAATAGCAAAAAGGAACACAAGGAACACTAATTACGATACTAAGCACTAAATAATTAATATATATACCACAGAGTTTAACAATTGACACAGAACAACACAGACAGAACAAAAAAGATTTTTGACACATGACAAGTACTGTTTATAAAGATGTGTTCATGACTTGTACAATATGTTTACATTTCAACATCCTCCCTTAAACATAACCCCATCTTGGATGAACAGTACTCTAATTTAGCCTTTGGTGTCCCTTTGGTCAAGACGTCTGCAACCATCTCTCCAGTTTGGATATACCGCACCTCAATTTTCTTTTTGTTTATTTTATCACGTATAAAGTGATGCCTTACATCAATATGCTTGGCCCTAGAGTGATAGCCATCAGAACCTGAAAGCTTAATGCAACTTTGGTTATCACAATAAATTACTAGGGGTTCCTTATTGAGAACTGGCCAAAATTCTTCTTGTAGCTGTCGCAACGATAAAGCCTCTTGAACGCAGCTAGAAAGAGACATGTATTCGGCTTCAGTTGTTGATAATGCTACTGTTGGTTGCCGTCTAGAGTTCCAACTAATAGATCCTCCCTGAAAAATGAAAGTGTAACCAGTACAGGATCGCCTGCCTATTTCTGAGCTTGCCCAATCAGCGTCACAATATCCATGTGTAATATTCTCATCAGAGCATTGCTTGTAGCTCAACTTATAATTCAGTGTTCCCTTCAGGTATCGCATTACTCTTTTAAGTGCAATCCAGTGCTCCATCTCTGGTTTATTGTTGAATTTACTTAATAAATTAATAACATAGCCAATATCAGGTCTCATGCCTTGCGAAAGATATAACAAACATCCAATTATTTCCTGGTATGGAATATTAGTTAAAATTGCATTTTCTTTATTGCTTGACTGCAATTTTGTATTGGGATCAATTGGTATCTTTACTGTCTTGCAATCTGATATTCCATATTTATGTAAAACCTGTATTATTTTCCTATTACTTTCTTTGGTCAATATAAATTAATCCTTTTTCTCTTTCTCTGGTAACATTTAATCCCAAACTGGTAACATTTCATTTTGAACTTTTCACATAATTTTTCTTTTATGAAATTTTTAGTCTTTATACAGTTCGTAAATAAAATTAAATCATCGACATAAGTTGCTATAAATACTACATTTTTGCTATCAATTATTTTGTAGTATAAGCATGGGTCTAGACTAGAACATGATAATCCAATTTCTTTCAATGTAGCATCCAACTTTTTGTTCCACTGTCATCACATACAGTGATTTCTTTAATAGGCAAACCTGCGTACCGGTTTCATACATAGGGGGCTGAACCATATATATTTCCTCTTCTATGTCACCTTGCAGGAAAGCTGAAATAGCATCCATCTGATCAATGTCTAAATTATACTTTACTGCCAGAGCAAAAAGGTAACGCAAAGATGTAAATCTCACTACGGGTGAAAATACTTCGTTATAATCTACTCCCTTTCTTTGAGCACAGCCTTTAATTACTAATCTTGCATTGTATTTTGTTATTTCACCCTTTTCATTGGTTTTTGTTTTAAAAACCCACTTGTTTGGTATTGAATGCTTTCCGGTCGGCCGATCTGTGAGAATCCATGTTTTATTTTCAATCAGACATTTAAACTCCTTGTTCATGGCCTCTTTCCAAAACATAGATTTATCGCTAGAAAGTGCTTCCTCAACCGTTACCGGATCCAAATTTTGTGCTATACACATGAAATTTTTAACTTCATTTTTATTACGATTTTGCCTGAGCGTAATATTTTCGACAAAGGTGTCATTTCCTTCATAACTATCACTTGAACTTGGTTCATATGTTTCATCGTTATCATTAACACAACTGTCAAAGGATGACTCGGTAACCTGAGACAGTGAAGTGATATTTTGTTCATCATGTTGTGTGAATTCATTCAAAGACTCAGTATTAACTTCAGTGTTAGATGTTAATTCGACTGAAGAAGACTGTGACAGTTGTGCAGAGTCTTGTTCAATGTTTGGAGAACCATGATTGTATTCTTCAAAGAATGTCACATCTCTGCTTTTAATAATTGTTTTAGTTTTTGGATTAAGTAACCTATAGCCTTTCGTGTTTTCACAATAGCCCATAAATATCATTTCATTTGATTTTTGATCCCACTTTAATCTTTTCTCTTTTGGTATATGAACCATGGCTTTTGAACCAAAAATCTTAATATTACTAATATTAGGTTTTTTACCTGTCCATTTCTCCTCAGGTGTTATATGCGTAAGAACTCGTGATGGTGACCGATTGACTACATAGGCCGCTGTTGCCACTGCTTCAGCCCAGGTCCCGGTGCCGCTCTTCTTCTTCTTCGCTGGGTCTGGCTCCTCTTCTCAGGATCCGGCCGTCTCCTCAGGAGCTGGTTCCAATGCTCAGGTCCTCTTCCCTGGTCCCTGGGTTCTAGTCCTTCTTCCTTTTCCTTCTTCTTTTTGCCCGCCGCCACCGAGGTGATTTGTATCATCATCGGGTCATCTACATCCCCTGGAGGGGAGCAGGTGCGGGTGTAGGGTCGCCCCTGTACCCGGGCTTTATCTCGCCGAGGACACGGCCCCAGCGGTCGATGGGTAGTCCGCCTATTCTCGTCGGGCAGGCGGCACGTCGTCCCGCGATGCGTGCGCGAACGTCAACAGTTCACGTGGGAGCGGGCGTCTGGTCGGCGACCGCTCGCGATGCGGAGCGATGTTGTGTAAGTGGGCGAAGGAGCTGTTGTCTATGCGGTCGAACATGCGACGCGCCAGACGAACTCCTCCACCGACGGGATCCGCAGGTCGCGAGCGATGACGTCATTTCTGACGTACCGCCCGGCTCCCACAATCACACGCAGGGCGACGTTTTGTTGCTGCTGCAGTCTGTGGCGCGACGTTGCCGAACACAGCGCATACCATGCCGGTGCCGCGTACGTCAGCCGCGAGCGGATGTGCGTCTTGTAGACGCCGAGCTTGGCGCGCAGCGGTAAGCGCGACGCTAGTACGGGGCGCAAGAGGGGCGCCTAGGGCGCAAGGGCGCTAGTACGGGCGATGGCGCCGTCACCACCTTGCCACCGTCGATCGCGGAGCACCGCGAGCGCGTGGTACACCGCGTACGAGAGTTCCTGTCGGTCCCATCCGCGCCGCTGGCCGGTGATGATTTCATCTCACCGGCCGAGCTGCGCAAGGCGATACTTCGCCTGCCCAAGCGGAAGGCGCCAGGAGTCGAAGGGATGACCACCATGGCACTGGTACAGCTGCCGCGAAGGGCCTGGGTCGCGGTGACCCGGCTTTTCAACGGTGTACTTCGGACAGGTCACTTTCCTAATGCCTGGAATGCCGGGAAAGTGATCGTGCTGCCTAAGCCAGGGAAGGATCCCCGGCATGCATCGAGCTACCGGCCCATCACGCTATTGCCCCACATAACAAAGCTGTTCGAGCGATTGCTGCTGCGGAGGCTGCGCCCCTGCTTGCCTTTAAGGGACGAGCAGTTTGGCTTCCGCGCACATCACTCCACGACGCTTCAGCTCACTAGAGTGCTGCACCTACTCGCGTCCGAGCAGAACCGCGGCCGGCGCACCATCGGTGTCTTCCTCGATATCGAGAAGGCATTCGACCGCGTATGGCACCGCGGACTGCTCTTCAAACTGCTCGGAACGAGCACCCCGCCGGCACTCGTGCGGGTGATAGCGTCATTCCTAAACGGCCGGAGCTTCTACGTAGATGTCGAGGGCGCAATGTCTTCACATCGCCCTATCGAAGCCGGAGTACCCCAAGGCAGCCGTCTTTCGCCGCTGCTGTACGCGGTGTACACGGACGACATCCCCACCCTGAGCGGGCGGCTTAGGGATGGCGAGGATGACGTCACCCTTGCACTATTCGCAGACGACAGTGCCTTCTTCGCCTCATCTTGTCGAGCTGCTGAAAAAATACAGCGAGTACTCGACGCTTTGCCGGAGTGGATGGACAAGTGGAGGATGGCCGTCAACGTCGGGAAGACACCCGCCCTGCTGACTGGCCAACAGCACGTCATGCCATTTAAACTGTCGCTGAGCGGACAGGACATCGAGTGGGCACGTAGCGTGCGCTACCTCGGGTGCGAGATTGACCGCGCGCTGCGCATGGGCGGGCAGGTGGAGCACCCCATCCGCCAAGCCCGCCCCGCGCGCGCACTCTTGCGTCCCGTACTAGCGTCGCGCTTACCGCTGCGCGCCAAACTCGGCGTCTACAAGACGCACATCCGCTCGCGGCACCGGCATGGTATGCGCTGTGGTCGGCAACGTCGCACCGCAGACTGCAGCAGCAACAAAATGTCACCCTGCGTGTGATCGTGGGAGCCGGGAGGTACGTCAGAACCTCGGCGAGATGATGTCCGGGTACAGGGGCGACCCTACACCCGCACCTGCTCCCCTCTAGGGGGTGTAAATGACCCGACGATGATACAAATCACCTCGGTGGCGGCGGGCAAGAAGAGGAAAAAAGAAGAAGAAGCAAGAAGAAACTTGCTTCTTCTTCTTTTTTCCTCTTCTTGACTTTTTTCTTCTTCTTGAAGAAAGACTGGAACCCAGGAACCAGAGAAAAGGAACCTGAGCATTGGAACCAGTTCCTGAGGAAGCGGACCGGATCCTGAGAAGAGGAACCAGATCCAGTGAAGAGGAAGAGTGGCACCGGGACCTGCGGACGAAGAGCCGAGTCCCCGTTTTCTTTTAAGCGAACCAGTGTATCATTAACTTATTCGCTGCCGCCTTAACTTCTTCGCTGCCACCGCCGGGGTTAAGAAAGTGTGCGTGGTGCTTGCTGGGTTGGAGTGTGCACGTACAGGGGTGTACGAAGCGGACGCCGGCCAGCGCCGGTCGAGAGACGGAGCTATCCCCCCCCCCGCGACCGTTGCCATTCCTGGTTTCGTTCCTCAATCTCAATGGTGGAACCCCGACCTGCCATCAGGTCGGATCTATCCATCCACAACATCCATGATTTGCGGCGATCTCTGAATCGATCTAGTGTACTGAAAATCAATTGAAGAAATTGGAGATCGAGCATCAAAAAATCTATCTCTGAAAAGATTGTACCATAAACAAGATCAGACTCCCAAATGTCAATATCAGTCAATATGTTTTCGTTACTTTCGCAAAGACTTTTCGAAATTGTTGTTTCTCATAGTGATTTTTTTTTTGTTTGACGTGGATTGTTTTTTGGATTCAATATTCTGCCTGTAATATTTGACTTCTGCAATTCGTTTTGGTTTCCCGTTGTGCTTGGCTTTTGGAATGGACGATTTGTTTTGAAAGTGGTCAAAAGCAACGCAAGCAAGCAAAGCAAGTCAACTTAGGGTTGTAGTTAACATGAAATAAATGGTAGAAAATAAATGTGGATAGTGGCTTACCATGATTAAATCAAAGACAATGAAAAAATACCATTTTAAGAGTGTAGGTACCCTAGATTCAGGCGCGGGTCTTCCTTGAAAGCCAAAAAGCCATGCATACCTTAAATTTTCCTACAATAATGATGAAAAACGCAAGAGTACAAGTGAGTGTTTGAATTTCCCGCGCGCTCATATAATACAATGGCGCGCTATTACTGACTGTTACTGACCTATCTTAATACCATATCACCGGCCTCCCTCTCTTTCCCGATCACGACATACCGACGCCAATCGACACGCTGCGAACACGCCGTGAGGCAAGACTAATTTCTTACGGCTATTATGTCTGTCTTCTTCTTACATGTAGTGATGAATGGCATCTATCCCTCTTACGTTTCGAGCGTCATCGGTCGGTACCTACTGGATTTTATACTCGAAATTAAGCCAGGCATAACGAAAGTGAAATTCGTACGTAATTAGACTGCAGGCAGAACTTTGCGAATTCTGCGGCTAAACTAACTTCATTATTGTTTTCAATTATTGTCTGTGTTCGTTGTATTGCATTCATTGCGATTTGTTGTGTTTTATGTTTTAAAGTCGTATTAAAGTAACTGTGAATTAGGTGAAGTTAAAGTGTAAAATATCGGAATGGAAATTTTGGAGGATTTCAATGGACTGAAAGAGTATTTCGCAGTCATTGCACAGTGACAAAGTAAGTAGGTAATTAAAATCATACAGAACTTAGGTATCTCTTGCTTTACAAACCAATTAGCTTTTATAAACAATGATTTTTACAAACCAATCCACACATATTTACGCAATATTTCAGGTCTGGGTCAGGTTTATTTTATAATGAAATCATTGACGAGTTTATTATATATAAATTAGTATTTATGATGTATTTAACTAAGGTAAAATCATTAGGTAAAATAATAGATATTTTAATAATAGAGATTTTTCATTTGTCTAATAGGTTAGGTACCTATTTTATTTTATTTTTTGTTTAGATATTCTCACAATTATCTTGCTTTGCTTTTAAATAAAAAACTAGTTGTATTATCTTCACTCTTCACACAGCACACAACAAAAATACAAAATTATATAATCAAATCATGATTTATTTATCCCATTTAAATCATATTTAAGTAAACTTAAATAGCGCCATCTGCTACGTTATTACTAAACTAAAACAATATCACACTAGGTTACTAATAGGTTAGACTAGGTTAGTAATATTCCAACAGATGGCGTAAAAACGATAAATAAACGTGTCTTTCAGACATATTAAGGTAAATAGGCGTCAATGATATTCTGAGCTTTGAAGATTCCACCAAAATGATTTTAAACTTCACATGTCGTGTTGGCGTAGCCATGTTCTGAACCCACCACACGCCACTGCCTAGATTACTTTTAATTACTGAGTACTTACGTTTATTTAATTATTAAACATACAATAAACATAATGTAAGATTACTAGACTAGCCGATGATACGATATCCCATGTTCGTTTATAAGTTTTGTATTACAGTTTTTACAGCCTTTTACAACGCAACTTGGAATTTTTTATGACAAGCAATAGCTCATGTACGATCGAGCTGCTCGCGGACAAATGAGCCGCGTTGGCCCGCATAGATAATACAATATAATATACACCGACATATATGTATGTCGACATGACATACTAGACTCGAAGATCTCTTGCATTAAACGGCACACGGAAGGTAAACGAGAATAGCCGAACGGGTCTGAAGATAGGTAATTGCAATGTTGTTGTTCACCAGGGCCTTATTGTAACAGTCATTTAAATTAATGGACACGAAAAAGTCACTGTTACGGACAGCGGATCGGCGACGAGAACAAGCCCCGCCCCTTGAAAAAAGCTTGCTCACCTCGCACCGAGCGGCTGGCGCCTCTCGCCTGGATCGCAACCGGAGACCGCCACGGAACGCTCTGATTGGTCGCAATTTTAGCATGTAGACAACGCACTAGTCTAAGCATTTAAATTTGTATATATATAAGAGCTATTGCTATGTAATATTCATTCCAAACTCAACAGTGAACCAAGCAACAATAATAAAGTGAACCAGCTACCTTAAGTTTTATTGTACAGTCATCTACAGTCACATAAAGAGCAGTTACGTCGGCGTACAGTGAAAAGTCAAATATTTCACAATAAAACGCTCTAAAACTCCGAAAAGGTATTGCACTTTACGTTTTTATCGTTTATTATTTTATTTATTGTTCACAACTCGGGTCCGTCGTTGACAGCCCATGAAATAAAATTCCATTGCTTGCTGACTAGGCCCAATTCAGGAATTGCGGTATCGACTGTAATAACATTTTTGTAACATAAGTAACTCCGTATCATAATATATGAGTTAATAACGTATTGCCTCGCATTATTCACATCATTATCCACTACTTCAAATCATACACGTTACAGTGTAGACGTTTGTGTTCAATTAAATCACTAGAGTAACCATTTACACATACATTTAACAAATAAATAGTTTCTCGTCAGTGTGTATGCGCTTGTGCCTAATTAAACTGCTAGAGCAACCAAACTTTTTATTGCACCTATCGCAGTTAAATGGTTTCTCGCCTGTGTGTATGCGCTTGTGTTCAATTAAATTACTAGAGTAACTAAACTTTTTACTACACCTATTACACTTAAATGGTTTCTCGCCAGTGTGTATGCGTTTGTGCCTAATTAAACTACTAGAGCAACCAAATTTTTTACTACACCTATCACAGTTAAATGGTTTCTCGCCAGTGTGTATGCGCTCGTGCCTATTTAAATTATTAGAGCAACCAAACTTTTTACTACACCTATTACACTTAAATGGTTTCTCGCCAGTGTGTATGCGCTTGTGCCTAATTAAACTACTAGAGCAACCAAACTTTTTATTACACCTATCACAGTGAAATTGTTTCTCGCCTGTGTGTATGCGCTTATGTCGAATTAAATTACTAGAGTAACTAAACTTTTTACTACATATATCACACTTAATTGGTTTCTTGCAAGTGTGTATACACTCGTGTTGAATTAAATTACTAGAGCAACCAAACTTTTTACTACACCTATTACACTTAAATGGTTTCTCGCCTGTGTGTATGCGCTTGTGCCTAATTAAACTACTAGAGCGACTAAACTTTTTATTGCACCTATCACAGTTAAATGGTTTCTCGCCTGTGTGTATGCGCTTATGTTGAATTAAATTACTAGAGTAACTAAACTTTTTACTACATCTATTACACTTAAATGGTTTTTCGCCAGTGTGTATACGCTTGTGCACAATTAAATTGCTAGAGGTACCAAAGTTCTTACAGCATATACCACACTTAAATGGTTTCTCGCCAGTGTGTATGCGCTTGTGCCTAATTAAACTACTAGAGCAACCAAAATTTTTATTGCACCTATCACAGTTAAATGGTTTCTCGCCTGTGTGTATGCGCTTATGTTGAATTAAATTACTAGAGTTACTAAACTTTTTACTACATCTATCACACTTAATTGGTTTCTTGCAAGTGTGTATACACTCGTGTTGAATTAAATTATCAGAGCAACCAAACTTTTTACTACACCTATTACACTTAAATGGTTTCTCGCCTGTGTGTATGCGCTTGTGCCTAATTAAACTACTAGAGCAACCAAAGTTTTTATTGCACCTATCACAGTTAAATGGTTTCTCGCCTGTGTGTGTGCGCTTATGTTGAATTAAATTACTGGAGTAACTAAACTTTTTACTACATCTATTACACTTAAATGGTTTCTCGCCTGTGTGTATACGCTTGTGCACAATTAAACCACTAGAGCAACCAAATTTTTTACTACACCTATCACAGTTAAATGGCTTCTCGCCAGTGTGTATGCGCTTGTGCCTAATTAAATGACTAGAGTAACTAAACTTTTTACTACACCTATCACAGTTTAATGGTTTCTCGCCAGTGTGTATACGCTTGTGTTCAATTAAATTACTAGAGCAACCAAATTTTTTACTACACCTATCACAGTTAAATGGCTTCTCGCCAATGTGTATGCGCTTGTGTTTAGTTAAATCACCAGAGCAACCAAACTTTTTACTACACGTATTACACTTAAATGGTCTCTCGCCAGTGTGTATACGCTTGTGCACAGTTAAACTGCTAGAGGTACCAAAGTTCTTACAGCATATACCACACTTAAATGGTTTCTCGCCAGTGTGTATGAGCTTGTGTTGAATTAAATAACTAGAGCGACCAAAGTTTATACCACATATTTCACACATAAATGGTTTCTGGCCAGTGTGTATGCGCTTGTGCCTAATTAAATCATCAGAGCAATTAAATTTTGCATCACATATGTTACAGCTGAAAGGTTTGTCGCCAAAGTTTATTCCTTTATGTCTATTTAAATTAATATAATGTTTTAGTTTCCCACGTTTGGGATTAAACGAATTACTAACATATGAATGATGCGCCGCTGTATCAGGTGTTTGACCGACACTTAGTTTATTATTTGAGTCTTGTTCCTTTTGAATATGATCCGTCATGAGCTTCTTCAATTTTTCACTCAGGACCGATGTACGTGCGGCCTCCTCGTCGCATTCCGATACCTGTTCTCCTGACGACCAAACGATCGCGCCCACCTGTCGTCGACACATTAATGGTTTATTTTTCATTACATCCAATAAACTCATGGATACACAAGGCTTGTACAATAATGTGGACACTTTGAATTTAATTTAGTTACAAGTATGATTCGTGTTGCATAATCAAACTAAAAGAACGCCCGTGTCTTTGCTTTGGCATTGTAAAGATTGTTTGTGATTTTGATTTAAAATCATCTGTTTGTGCTTTTATTGTTCATTAGCTTTGCCCGCAGCCAAGCCCGCATGGTTTACACAATGCTGTTATTAAACCAGGCAGTAATTAAAATATGAGGCCTTCATCTAAACAGATCGTGGACTACGCGTTTGTGTTGTTTTGGGTTATTTATTTTACAAATGACTTGAGCCCATATCAATCACATCCAAGCCCATTCTTTATCCTCTCACCTTCCCCTTCGTTGCTACGCCCTTGCCCGTGCAAAACAATTTTTTTAAGGTTCCTTGCCTAAAAGGTACCAATGAAAATCCTATTACTAAGCCTCTGCTGTCTGTCTGTCTGTGTGTCCGTCTGTCTGTCTGTCACAAGGTTGTACTGTCGGAAGCGTAATAGGTAGACAATTGAAATTTTCACAGAGCGTGTATTAGTATGGGCGCTATAACAAAAAATAATAAAAATAAAATAAAGATAAAATTTGAAGGGGGTCCCCATACATCAATCGTGTTTTTTTAAATATTGGTCGGTGGCACGGAACCTTTAGTATGCGAGTCCGACTCGGACTTGGCCGGTTTTTAGTATTTGTTTCATTCAAAACATTTTAAGATTTTGCTATTTCATACACTCCAAGAACTCTTTTCCAATTGTACTTTAACTTACATTACCACCCTACCATCACTGAGAAAATTCGTGTTAAGAAAAACCATTTTGAGCTTTAATGTAACAATATGAAAATACTTAAATCATACAAAGCAGATTGTAAATAGAAATATCCACTATGGTCATTGAAAGCTTTATTAAAATTAATTAATTGCGGGGCCTATTCTGAACTAACATTTTGACAGACAGAAAGAAAACCAGAAACAGTTATTTAAGTTCAGGTATGTTTCAAAGTACTAAAACCCAGTCGTAAGTCATAAGAACAGATTGCAATATATTAAACATTAAAATAAAAGAAAATCAGATATCATGTGTACAGCATATGCCATTTAGATATAGTAATAATTTTGATATCACAAACATTTTAATTTAATTCACTCATGAATAAATTAATCTAGTGACCAGTAAAAGATTTATATACAGGATGAGTAAATGAATACGAGCCTCTATGACAGCTACCCTAACCGTTGGAGATGGGAAGATTTGTACTTAGAAATCCATCTTAAGTTTTTGGACTGTATTCTTAAAAATTTAAAAAACCCCCGACACAAAAATACTAACCTTTAAAAAGTGTGAAATAATACAAGTTTGTTCAGTGACTAACAATTTTTGATCCTTAAAAGCGTCGGGGACCGCTAATTATTAGGTATTTTAAGTTTACTTAGAGGTCCCCGACGCTTTTATTGCGCGTTAATTTTTATTTCAAAATTTTAAACTTTTGTTTAGTTTTTTTTTAACTAATTCATACATGATCAGACAAAAAAATATTTTTCATGTTTTTAGTTTTCATTTCGTAAGTTAATATTCCTCATTCCCTTTCAATATAGTGAACATAATGCTACTAGTCCAGGTCTTTCATTTACTACACATGTTGAATGATTTGTGAAAAAAAGTAATTCCCTGCTTTCTAGTGGCGGCCATCTTGGATTTGAAATTTGTCATAGTGTATAGTATTCTACTAGTCAAGCCCTTTTATTTGATACCCATATTGATGGAGTAGTGAGAAAATATGATGTCCGCCATTTTGTGCTGGCGGCCATCTTGGATTTTAAATTTGTCATAGTGTATAGTATTCTACTAGTCAAGACCTCTCATTTGCTACCATATTGAGGGATTTGTGAAAAAATATGTAATTCGCCATTTCGTGGTGGCGGCCATCTTGGATTTGAAATTTGTCATAGTGTATAGTATTCTACTAGTCAAATTCATTCATCTAATAACCATATTAATGGAGTAGTGAAAGAAAATTTGCAATTCGCCATTTTGTGCTGGCGGCCATCTTGGATTTGGAATTTGTCATTGTGTATGGTATTCTACTAGTCAAGCCCTTTTATTTGCTATCCTTATTGATGGAGTAGTGAAAAAATATGTAATTCGCCATTTCGTGGTGGTGGCCATCTTGGATTTGAAATTTGTCATTGTGTATAGTATTCTACTAGTCAAATCCTTTTATCTGATACCCATATTGATGTAGTAGTGAAAAAAATATGTAATTCGTCATTTCGTGCTGGCGGCCATCTTGGATTTGAAATTTGTCATAGTGTATAGTACTCTACTATTTAAGCCCTTTTATTTGCTATCCATATTGATGGAGTAGTGAAAAAACTTAATTTGCCATTTTGTGTTGGCGGCCATCTTGGATTTGAAATTGGTCATAGTGTTTAGTATTCTAGTACTCAAGTCCTTTCATCTGACACTTATATTGATGGAATAGTGAAAGAAAATATGTCATTCGCCATTTCGTGGTGGCGGCCATCTTGGATTTTAAATTTGTCATAGTGTATAGTATTCTACTAGTCAAGCCCTTTCATTTGATACCCATATTGATGGAGTAGTGAAAGAAAATATGTAATTCACCATTTCGTGGTGGCGGCCATCTTGGATTTTAAATTTGTCATAGTGTATAGTATTATACTAGTCAAGCCCTTTTATTTGATACCCATATTGATGGAGTAGTGACGAAATATGACGTCCGCCATTTTGTGGCGGCGGCCATCTTGGACTGATTTTCATCAAACATAGCTAAGAACACTCCCGACTAATTCACCTTTCATATGAAAAAATCCGCATCCAAATCGGTTCATCCGTTTGGGAGCTACGATGCCACGGACAGATACACAGATACACACACACACACACACGTCAAACTTATAACATCCCTCTTTTTAAGCGACTTCAAAAAAGAAGGAGGTTACTTAATTCGACCGTATATATGTTTTTTTTTTTTTTTTATGTGTGTTCAGGGATAACTTCGTTGTTTATGAACCGAATTGGATGATTTTTTTTTTGTGAAAGAGATATATCTCCGAAATGGTACCATGATAAGGAAACCAGGATCTGATGATGGCATCCCAGAGAAATCGAGGACAACCTTCGAAAATCGTATTTTAAAGTATGGTATTTTAAGTATTTTGATAAAGTACTACTACTAGTACTATTTAATGAAGGTCGGGAGTCGATCTGATGATGGAGCTGAAAGACAGTCGAGGGAACTCCTCAACGACTTACAGCAGTTACCTAGTGTTTGGACTTGATTCATTACTATTGATGAGATCTTTGCACCCATATGGATTATAAGTGCCATTACAGGTCTGATGATGGAGACCATACACAATCGAGGGAACTCCTCAACGATTTACAGCAATTACCTGGTGTTTGGACTTAATTTATTTCTATTAATGAGAACTTTGCACTCATATGGGTTATAAGTACCATTACAGGTCTGATGATGGAGACCATACACAGTCCAAGGAACTCCTTAACGATTTATAGCAATTACCTGGTGTTTGAACTTGATTCATTTCTATTTATGAGACCTTTGCACCTATATGGATTATAAGTGCCATTACAGGTCTGATGATGGAGACCATACACAATCGAGGGAACTCCTCAACGATTTACAGCAATTACCTGGTGTTTGGATTTAATTTATTTCTATTAATGAGAACTTTGCATTCATATGGGTTATAAGTACCATTACAGGTCTGATGATGAAGACCATAAACAGTCGAGGGAATTCCTCAACGATTTACAGCAGTTACCTTTTGTTGGGCTTCCTTCATACGGTTGAATATGCCAAAATGTTCAGTTCGCACAAAAATAATAATTAAGATTGAAGTTTTACATAGGAATACCACTGCCTACTAGGCATGCTGATGCGTCAATTTGACACTAAATTTACGTTGCGTAATCGCGGTGCTGTCTTATCAGATTAGCGCGTTTAGTAGCCCCATTTATACTAAATACAAATAAGTTACAGATGCGTTCAACTAAAAATTGAAAAATAAAATAATTTAAAAAATAAATAAAAACCGACTTCAAAAACATAAACTAAAAAGTTAAAAATAAAATTTTCACTTTAAAGCTCACAAAGGAGCATTAACAGGCGGCATATAGTTAATGAAGTCGGTGCCAACTCAGACACTTTAAATGGGTACTTACCAGGTAATAACAATTACAACAATGATATATTTATAACTATAACAAAAATAGAACACAATTTAAAGTGTCTGAGTGAGTAGGCACCGACTTCATTAACTATATGCCGCCTGTTAATGCTCCTTTGTGAGCTTTAAAGTGAAAATTTTATTTTTAACTTTTTAGTTTATGTTTTTGAAGTCGGTTTTTATTTATTTTTTTTTCGTCGAGGGTTAAAAATAGCATTCAAGGATTTTTCGAAAAACTCATTTTTTCCAAGATATTCACTATTTTCTCAAAAAAATTCTTTTTGCAGAAATGAATCCATCTGTGTATACAAGGTGAGATTTTATTAACCGGCCAAAATTTTTCTAGGTGTTAGGTATCACCAATAGACCTCATTGCGTAAATAAAAAATATGGGTTACATTTTCAAAATAAATTATTTTATCTACAGTTTATTTTATAACGTTTGGTTGCCTTCTCAACGCCATAGTAAACGTACGCGCCCGAGGCCTTTGAAACGGGATGATGCGGCGAGCAAGAATGGTAACTAGAGTTTTTGGTTTTTTCGGGAAAGGTTTATGTAGTCATATCTCAATATTTTTCTATAGAACGATACTAAAAGGAAACAAGACGGCTATAGGTTTTCTACCAAAGACCATTATGTTAAAATTTGGCTGGTCATAAAAATCTCACCCTGTATATAGCAAACAAAAACTCGTATAACACATTTTTTTTATGTTACTGGAAACAGACGAAATTCGACGGTATATGTTTGTGTTGAAACACAAGTTATTTGCTCTGTATAATTTCACACACACTTATCCAGATTTGCTTATTTAAAAAAAAAAATGCATTGTATTTAAAGGTAGATGGTTTGAAATAATAAATTTTATCAGTAATGCCCAAAAAATAAAAGAATTGATTCAATTTCTACCTATTCAAGTTTAGCATAGCTGTATGACTTTTTTTCTTTGAATGAAATTAAAAATAAACAATCAATAAATTGAAACAGTATGTGAAATTTATAAAAAATATTTATTTAAGAAATTCAAAATAATAATAATAAGTACATATTATATTTAATCTAAATGTTCAAAATGTAGTCCAATTTGGTTTATACATTTTCTACATATACCCAAAACCGCACGCATTGCCTTGCGCATGGTCTGGGGGGGAAAATTTTAAATAGTTTCTCGCACAGCCTTTTGTAGTTCGTGGACATTATCATATTGTCTTTTATAAATATTATTTTTTACATATCCTCAAATAAAGTAATCCATTGGACTCAAGTCGGGTGACCTAGCCAGCTATTTTATCGCGTCGTGTGTAGTAATTAATTTTTCTCTAAAAAGTTTCTTAAAAAAGTCTTCGTAACTAAACTATTATGAGCTAGAGCCCCATTTGTTGAAAAATAATTTACTTAAAAATGACAGGGGTATGGCATCCATTGCGTCGATGAGATTCCTTATTATGTCTATGTATTTTTCTGTGGTCAATGTGCAGTTGTAAAACTCCATGTATATTACCTTATTGTCTAAGATACCACACCAACAATTAAACGAAACTCTAACTTGATTACTACTTCCAGTGACGCGAAAAGGGTTTTTATCACACAAATAATGGTGGTTAGGACGATTATACATTCCATTACTGGAAAAGTTTGTCTCATCACTCCAGAGAATTGTTTTATAAAAGTTTACATCTGCATCTGCTCTTGATTTTCTTAATAGCCACCTACAGAATGTTAAACGACGACCATTATCACCCGGCAGTAGCTTTTGGACAATCCTGTCATTCTTATAACATTTATATTTGTTTCTTTTCAAAACATTTATAACTGATTTTTGACAAATATTAATTTCTTTTGCTGCTTCTCTACTTGAAGCTATGTGATCCGCTTCAAAATAGCATAAAACATTCAAATCCGTATCTTGGTTCATCGGTGCTCGTAGAAGAGGTCTAATGTAACTTCCATACTGGTTTAAATTTACTAACATACGCTCTAGAACTTTACGCGTTGGAGTATGCCTGTTGGTATTTCTATGGTTATACCATCGTATTACAGTTCTAATGCACTTATTGTTTGTAAAGATGCTTCTATAAGTTCGAAACGTTTGTTGTTAGTTAATATCATATTATAATATTTTTTTTACTAAAATATGCAAGAAAGTAACAATGACCATCAATGAATAAAAATTATTACATAACAGAAAGCGGAAAACTTAACATTCTAAATTTGAATTTCGCCTTTGAAAATAAATGGTACTTAGTAAAAAAGTATTAGTGGTCAGTACTTTTCTTGGCAGGCTGTCATTCAGCCTGTTAGGTTTTGAAAATAGAACAGCAACTGCTAACTGTTCCATTTTCAAATGGGACATTCTCAAGCATCATTCTCTGGTCACTCAGAGGAAAATAAGTCAATAATCTAAGGAACATAAATCGTCGAGTTCAAACTTGAATATGTGGAATTTAAATCGTTTCTTTTATTTTCTGAGCATTACTGATAAAATGTATTATTTGAAACCGTCTATCTACCTTTAAATACAATGCATTTTTTTTAAATAAGCAAATATGGATAAGTGCGTGTGAAATTATACAGAGCAAATAACTTGTTTTTCAACACAAACATAAATCGTCGAATTTCGTCTGCTTCCAGTAACATGAAAAAAAATGTGTCATGCAACTTTTTGTTTGCTATACACAGGTGGATTCATTTCTGCAAAAAAAAAAAACTTTTTGAAATAGTGAATGTCTTGGAAAAAATGAGTTTTTCAAAAAATCCTTGAATGCCATTTTAATACAGTCCAAAAATTTATGATGGATTTCTAAGAACAAAACTTCCCATTTCCAACAGTTAGGGTAGCTGTCATAGAGGCCCCTTGCTCATTTACTCACCCTGAATAAGTAAAAATAGTTTTGTTTCATTATACTAACATTAGAGTTGGGGTCATCATCCTCAGGTTCAGACTTGATGTACCCTTCTGACATTTTACCAGAGTCAGCAGCCGCGTCCTGTTGCATATCCGCGCTCATGTATGCAGCCTCCTTCGCCCCAAAACTAGAGAGATTTAACCTGAAAGCCGTGTTAACATTAAGACCTTTATTAGAGTATGTTTCATACAAATGACTTACCGATTGACCGAGTGGTTAGAGACCCTAACTGCGGAGCCAAGGTTCACGGATTCGATTCACACCCGGGACAAATATTTGTGTGCATGAACATGTCTATTTGTTCCATGTCTGGGTGTTAAAAGTATTTATATATGTATGTTATTAAAAAAAGTATATTTTAGTATACCTAGTCTGGCCATAAATACTGTTACAATTAAAAATAAAAAAATATTACATTAGAATTTGGAATCTGGCATTTTTATACGATTGTTCATTGTGTTTTCTCATTTTGGCGCCAATACATTGTACAATATTTTGCGATATTAAAATGTAATGGGGTGATGAAGAGAACCAAATCGCTGTGAATGCATTACACAAAGTAAGTATGGAGTCAAATACAATTTTTAAAACTCTCCATACGCTTGGTATTAGTTGAATGTTTGTGTACCGGGCTATTAATAGGTACAATACAAGGTAATTAATAGGTACAATGAGACCTCCTCTAATTGTGACAGAAAAAGATCTGGCCGTCCATGTAGTGTTCGAACAAAAAAGGTAAGCAAAGCAGTAAGGAAAAGAATTCGATGAAATCCTGTCCGAAAGCAAAAGATTTTATCTCGAGAGATGAAGATAGCACCTAGAACCATGTCGCGTATTTTAAAAGATGACTTAGGACTTGCAGCCTATAAGAAGCGTACTGGTCATTTCTTAACGGATAATTTTAAAAAAAAAGGGAAGCAAAATCGAAACGACTACTGAAGCGGTACGCAAAAGGAAAAATTTTGTTTACAAATGAGAATTTTTTTACAATTGAGCAATATTTTAACAAAAAAAAAATGACCATATTTATGCTCAAAGCTCTAAGGAAGCTTCCCAATTAGTCGACAGAGTGCAACGTGGGCATTATCCGACATCAGTGATGGTTTGGTGGGGTGTTAGCTATGAAGGAGTGACTGAGCCATATTTTTGTAAAAAAGGAATCAAAACATCGGCACAAGTGTATCAAGATACTATTCTTGAGAGGTAGTTAAGCCCCTTAACAACACCGTGTTCAATAACCAAGTACGGACCTTCCAGCAAGACTCGGTGCCGGGTCATAAAGCTCGGTCCACGCAGTCTTGGTTGGAAACGAACGTTACTGACTTCATCAGAGCTAAAGACTGGCCGTCGTCTAGTCCCGATCTTAATACGCTGGATTATAATTTATGGTCAGTTTTAGAGAGCATGGCTTGCTCTAAACACCATGATAATTTGAAGTTCCTAAAACAATCCATACAATTGGCAGTGCAGAATTTTCTCATGAAAGGAGTGCGTGCTTCTATTGATAGCTGGCCTCGACGTTTAAAGGACTGTATTGCAGCCAATGGAGGACACTTCGAATAAGCTTTTTATATTTTAAATTGTTTTGTATTTATGTATTAAACTAACACACTGTAAAAATAATGAATGTTATTCGCAATAAAAAAAAAAATTTTTTTGTAGCAATATTTATGGCAAGACTAAGTATATATCAGTTGTCTGAAACCCCTTAATACTCATACAAGCATAGTACTTGCTTACTTTGGGACTAGGTGGCGCTGTGTTCGATGTCCCAGGTATTATTACTACTGGTAACACATGTACAGCTCACGCCAAATAAAACTTCTTGTTTGCGATGAACTTGACGTTGAACTGAGGTTTACGTATGTGCCACGCCCGCTCTCAACTCTTTAATATCAGTTTTTCTACTATGATAGTATATCCGCTTCAACTTCAGAGTGCACAAGAAGTTTGGCGCGAGCTGGACAAGCAGGTTTTTTATAGACCTATTTTGATATACAACACTAATTTATTATGAAATGGTGGCGGTGGTGGTGGTCGAGTGATGGAGTTATTATATAGAATAATAAACAGTGCACACATGGATTACACACAGTAGGGAATAAAAGTTGTTATGCAATATCTCAAGATCTATCTTTAAGATTCCGCGTGATACTTAATAGCATTATTAAATAACTAGCTTTCCGCTCGCGGCTCCACTCGCGTGGACTATATAGTCGTACCGGGACCCCTTTATCTAGATAGCATAAAAGTAGCATATTCACTCTTCAGCTTATAGACTATAATCTATGCAAAAAAAAAACATGACGGTCCGGTACAATTGTGTAGTTCACACGAGCGGAGCCGTGAACGCAAAGCTAGATTGAAAATAAAATATAGCCCATGTTACTCGCTGTTAATGTATCTTTTTAGAAGTGAAAGATTTTTTAAAATACCACAGTAGACAACTTTCAGTCTGTTTTCAGATCAGTCACAGTAGGCGAAATATGTCAGCAGGAAGAGCTTTTAATTCATAGCAAACAATACTCTGCCATTTGACTTTGCAAATATAGTTCAGTATAGGTTTATATATTTGGCTTCTGTTGGAAACTAGTCTGCGCTTTACTGTGCAAAGGGAGACAGGCTTATTTTGTGTAAAATTGTAATGGCCATTTTAATGTGTAATCTAACAACATTCAAATTCTCAGTTAATACTTATACTATGTCTAACATTACTGAAAATTTGTCACTAGAAATCATACCGATATAGGCGCACTGAGCATTCCTTCACAGCGGGAACTATTTCAGGAAGGAAACGGTACTGCAGCACAGTAGGTCCGATTTCCAATTCCTCTTTGATTAGAGTCTCCTCACTGTCCATCCCTGCTTCCATCAGCTTTCCATATATCTTCCGATCAGAGTAAAGGTTTGAAATTACATTATGGTTATTACAATTCCTCAAAACGTGGTTCACTACCCTTAAAGACATTGCTAAAATTGCTTAGAAGAAGAAAGACTTAATATGAGAATTACTATTCAAATGAAATTTTAATGAATACATTTCTTTGTTGCCAAATGTAATCTAATATATAAAATTCTCGTGTCACAGTTTTCGTTGCCATACTCCTCCGAAACGGCTTGACCGATTTCGATGAAATTTTTTGTGCTTATCCGGTATCTATGAGAATCGGCCAACATCTATTTTTCATCCCCCTAAATGTTAGGGGTAGTCCACCCCTAAATTTTTTATTTTATTTTTTAAACAAAATTTTTTATTTCTATTTTTTTATGATACAACATACAAAAATACATACAATCCTCAATTTTCACCCTTCTATCACCAACCCCTATTTTTTTATCGTGTCACAGTTTTCGTTGCCATACTCCTCCGAAACGGCTTGACCGATTTCGATGAAATTTTTTGTGCTTATCCGGTATCTATGAGAATCGGCCAACATCTATTTTTCATCCCCCTAAATGTTAGGGGTAGTCCACCCCTAAATTTTTTTTTTTATTTTCTAGACAAAATTTTTAATTTTTATTTTTTTATGATACAACATACAAAAATACATACAATCCTCAATTTTCACCCTTCTACGATCAACCCTTATTTTTTAATAGCCATTTTAGTAATTTAATAATTGCTTATATTTGTGTCGCGGGATCGAAAACAGGAAAGGGAAGAACGGGAAAGAATTAAGACTGAAATAAAAAAGTTATTCTTGATGAGAATGGAAACAAAAAGGAAATGAGACCAGGGCCAGGAACGGAAACAATAAAATATTTATGCGATGGGAACGAAAACGGGAAAGGAAGAACGGGAGTGAGATAAGACGGAGATAAAAACGTGGTTCTTATAAGAAACGAATACCACCCGTGCAAAGCCGGGACGGGCCGCTAGTCTAATATATAAAATTCTCGTGTCACAGTTTTCGTTGCCATACTCCTCCAAAACGGCTTGACCGATTTCGATGAAATTTTTTGTACTTATTCGGTATCTATGAGAATCGGCCAACATCTATTTTTCAACCCCCTAAATGTTAGGGGTAGTCCACCCCTAAATTTTATTTTTTATTTTTTAGACAAAATTTTTAATTTCTATTTTTTTTGATACAACATACAAAAATACATACAATCCTCAATTTTCACCCTTCTATCACCAACCCCTATTTTTTTAATCTTATATATAATAATCTTACGTCACTGTTTTAGTGTTTATATTCCTCCGAAACGGCTTGACCGATTTGGTTGAAATTCTATATGTGCAATGTGCATTTGGTAGGTCTGTGAATAGGCTTTTATCTATTTTATACCCCTAAGTGATAAGTGTGGCCCAACCCTAAAAATTTTTTTTGGCAAAATTTTTGTCTTATTTTTTTTATAATGTGGCATTTAAAATAAATACACTCTGAATTTTTACTTTTCCACCACCAACCCCTATTTTTTAATAGCAATATTGCTAATTTAATAATTTCTTAAATAAATATTTACTTCGTGAAAGTGTAATTTATTTAATTAAGATTGACAGAAATTGAAACGATAAAATATTTGTGTCGCGAGAACGAAAATGGGAAAGGAAAGAACGGGAATGAGTTAAGACTGAGATAAAAAAGTTATTATTGATGAGAATGGAAACTTATCATGCGATGGGAACGAAAACGGGAATGAGATAAGACTGAGATAAAAACGTGATTCTTATGAGAAACGAATACCACCCGTGCAAAGCCGGGACGGGCCGCTAGTGTTACTATAAATCATAAAAGTTCATATTATATCAAATCTAGGATATGATGTTTATGAACAATTAGCTTTTGAAAATGTTGCATTACAATACTGTATGGGTTTTTACTTTGTATCATATTTTTTACTTTTTAATTGTACCTACTTTTAAATTTAAACTTGACAGGTGTACAAGATGTACCTACCAACATTTTGATACCAAATTGAGAATTAATCCATCTAACTATTGTTTATTACTTTCTATTTTTTAAACATAATTTTGGAGTTAGAGAAATAAATCATGATCACGCAACATAAGGATAGGTGATCACTATTGTTCTATGCAATTGTATGACATATGGTACGGTAGGTACATTATATGTGATAATCAACTTCTTTAATTAATTGTATCAGAAAACTAGCCTAATCAAGCCAAAATAAACTGAGGTTGATATTCAAATAAAGGTCTTTGAGACCATTGAGCCAGCTCTGCCTCCGCGCCTTTTAAAAGCCCTGTTTTCTCCAACTAATGTCATAGATGTTGGAACTAGAATACAGCATTAACAACAAATATTTCATTATAACACTGTGTAGTAGTTTGAACATAATATAGATTACAACAATGTAGGTATGTGAATAGGTAAACAGTCTTATGTTTCATTATACTAACATTGAAATTGCAATCATCATCCTTAGGCTCAGATTTGATATACCCCTCTATTATCTCACCACAGTCAGCAGCAGTGCCTTGTTGCATATTCACCTTCAACCCAAAAACTAGTGAAATCTAACCTGAAAGCATTGTAAAAAATATGATAATCATAGTTTTATGTCATGCACGCTTCCTCACTTGATGGAGTAATGAAAATTAGAGGTTTTTTAGGTAGGTAAGTATTTTCTTTTGAAAGTTACACCCGATGACTTATAACAATGTTTATACAGGTATTAGTTAAGTAACTACAAATTACTGCTCTAAAGCTAACTCTACTGATAATTTATTTATCATAAGCGGTACCTACCTTTATGAGTGCACTAAGCACGGCTCACACGGCTTTACAATAAAAATTGTGCTCAAATATAAGAAGAGGAGTTATGAGAAGGTATACTTAGTCAAATTATGACGAAAATTCAGGTTTAGCATTTTTACATTACATGTGTTGAACGTTCACACAAGTACCTACTCTGTGGTTCACACCAACGTTCACAGAGTACCTATGCAGAGTACTTTGTCAACGTTCATATATACTAATATTATAAAGCTGAAGAGTTTGTTTGTTTGTTTGTTTGAACGCGCAAATCTCAGGAACAACTGATTCGAATTGAAAAATTCTTTTTGTGTTGGATAGTCCATTTATTGATGAAGGCTATAGGCTATATGTATAAAATAATACTATCTGTCTGTCTGTCCATTTGAGCAAATCTCCAAAACGGCTAAACTGATTTTGATGAAACTTCACAGATTTGGAAAGGAAGTGGTCAAAAGTGACATACACTACTTTTTGTATGTCTGTATGTACGTCCATCTGTCTATTCGAGCTAATCTCCAAAACGGCTAAACCGATTTTAATAAAATTGTATGAAAAGGAGGTGTTTAAAAGTGACATACGTTACTTTTTGTTCGTCTGTCTGTCTGTACGTCTATGTGTCTATTCGAACTAATCTCCAAAACGGCTGAACAGATTTTAATGAAACTTTGCAGACGTGAAAGAAGGTTGTCAAGAGTGACATCCGCTACTTTTTGTGGCTGTCTGTCGTTTGTCCTCACTGATCTATCGGCGTAGATAAAGCCGAAACTACTAAGTCTAGGAAACCAAAATTTGAAAAAGTGGTTTATTTTATAAAGTGAGTATTAATTTTTAAGAAAGGAATATTTGGAAATTTCAAATTTAAGGGGGGAGGGATGGAGGGGCTTTGTATGAGAGTCTTTGTTCTTTAAAGTTAGAAACATAAAAATTTTAACATAAATAAATAATGAAGCGTTTCAGGGTTTTTAGATTTCCACATATTAAGGGTGGGAAACGGGAGGTGAAAAGTATGGGAGTATCGGTTTTTTTAAAGAAGTGGGGAGAATGAAGATTGAAAGTTTGAATGGGTGTACCCAATATTAGTATCAGCAAAAAGTACATATGTATAAACCATTTTGAAAATTAATATTACCTAAAACAGGAACGTGTAGTCTACGCAAGCGAAGCTGCGGGCGGTCGCTAGTGTATAAATAACTGCCAAAATAATTGCTTTATTACCTATCTGTCTTGGGTTAAGGGCAGTAAGGGTAAGTGAAACATACTTTACTTTTAATTTGCAAAATGATCTCTAGCCCAGTAAAAGAGCTCTCATTTTTAATTAAAATAATGCAAAGTAACTCTTCCTTTAATCAGCTTTCAGTGATATGAATTTCAAGTCCTTTATCATGCTTTTAATGATAAAATCATCAATTAAAAGCTGGCTATGATTTTGTTTCACTTACCCCGGATATGGGGTAAGTGAAACTATCACCAGAATATCGACAAATATTAAGTCTATGAAACTACTCTACAGTAAATAAGGACATTTCAAACTTCTTCAATCTAATATAAAACTTATTACATCGATATAAGGTCCAGTTTTCATTTTGCAAGAAAAAAATTGAATTTGGGGTAAGTGAAACATATCATGATAGTCAGGGGTTACAAACTAAAACAAAAATCGAAAATGTTCTTTAATTTTTTTTTTATTAATATAAAATCACGAATGTATAAAAATGTGTCAAATCCCCGTCTCAATCTTTTATTAAATTAAAACATAATTTAAGAGCAATAAGAATGTTTACAAATCTACTACCTACCTAAATATTTTATGTGTTTAGTCCACTTTTAAAATACTTATGCATGAATATTATTATCGAATAACATTTATGCGTAGTATTTTAAATTGTTGTGGTCTTAATTTTAATCAGCAATGAAACTTACATTAAAAATATTTATGTATTTGTATTATAAATTCAGTCTCGATCTAAGTTTGAGTTTAAAGAGATCACAATCTTACATGATTACTTATATAATGGAACCTACTTAAAAACACACAAATAAATTAACAAAATATAGAAAAACAAAGTTAAACCTGATATATAATATCAGGTCTACACGCATTTTTTCTAGCGTACTCGACTGGTTGGGGTTTTTTGACGGATAGATGGTGCCTTTTTTTAAACCCCAGAAACCAATCCGCTCCTGGCACACCATCTTTGAATGGGCTATGAATGCAATTTTTTTTGACATATTCACCAACTACTTCAAAGATCTCTTTTCTTGTAAAACCAAAACCATACTTTTCCATAATGTGGAGATTTTTAGCTAACGACTCCTCTACTTCACGTGATAAAATGGTATTCCTGCCCAAGATTAAACCTCTGCGTTCGTAAATGCGGTTGACTATAGTCGATCTTGGAATATTATAATGTTTGGAAGCAGTATAAGCAGACATACTTCCATTTTTGACAGCTTGTATTGCTTGTTGTAGTATTTCGAATGAATAGGTTGCTTTATTAGTTTTACGGGTGTAATTTCGAGGCATGTTTTACGTAACCTGAAAAAAAGTAAGGTAAATAAGTACAAGGTAAGTTAGTTTAAGTGAACTAGCGCTATCATCGACATCGTGTAAATGCCTCCAAACTTTTAACTAAAGTCCGTTATATTTTTTTTTTCTGAATATTTTAAATATTTAAATGGCTATTGAATATTCTAAATATAATTTAAAAAAAAAACTAATTTGAAAATCATTGTTCTTAGATCATTGTTTACGTAAATATAAAATTTTAAAAACTCGTATAGCGTGACGTCACAGGTCGGATTTATAATTTTAGCCGTTGCCGGAATATTAAAAAAAAAACAATTATAATTTCAGAACTGCCAATTATAAAAATGGGCGGCTATCATGGTCTGTCATTCTAGTTAATTAGTGAATGACAAGGACACATGACCATTATTACTATTGGCAGGTCTGAGAATGTTAATATATTTTATTAATATTCCGGCGATGGCTAAAATTATAATTCCGACCTGTTACGTCACGCTATAGGAATTCTCAAAAATTTTCAATTCGTTTTTTAAAATTTCTTAAAATTGCTTAGTTTCGAAAAAAAAAAATCATAACAGACTTTAGCTAAAAATTTCAGGAATGGTCAAAACCACATACATTGAGATTTTTAAACAATATAAGTTTTAATTACAACATTTTTTAAAGAATGTTTGTGAGCCCTGGCCCGGGGCAAGTGGGTCATATGTTTCTCTTACCCCGTCATCACTGTTTCACTTACCCCAATCAGTCCTTTCTGAAGTTAGGATTTCTACCACGTCTTAATTCAATTACTTGGAAGTTTTAGACAGAACTGACAATTAGAACATTAAATATATATTTAACAAAATGTACTTACTGCATAAAATCTTCATAAACACTATTACATTACTTGATATCAGTGAAAGAATGTAGAGCGTCTAACTCATAGACATATATATACTAGCGTAGGAGACCAACTGACATCTAAACATCGCATGACCGAAACGGAATTGAGTATGTGTGCAAAATTCACATGTGGTTGAGCCAGTTTTAGTGATGTGCATGGGTGTTTTTTATATTATCGATAGCACGTAGTACTTTCACGATAATGTGTTGTTGAAATTACCGCGTTATCATAAGTCGAAATCGGCAATCCTATTTATTATTTTGAATCTGCTATACTACATAATTTTTGTTTTGAGTTACTTTTCCTAACTTTTAGTTTTTTAAAATGACAAATCATCAATCAGTCAATTCAAATGCCATTTCCTTTACTCCATAAATATTTTTTTTTGTTAACAGTTGATAATAAAAAATTTGCAGAAGTAAAGAAAGCGTTAACATCATTATGGAAATTTTAATATTTAGTTGAATACAAGCCAAGTAATAAATAAAACAATATAAATAAACCATTTTTATTTTTAATGACAATACGTCATGTTGCAACGCATAACAACAAAATTTTAACTCTTTGTAAACAAAAAAATGAGAATGTACAAAACAAAAACATTACAATGGTGAAGTTCAATATTGAATATCATATTTAACTCGATAGAATATAAGATAAACCAAAACTAATAAAATAGTGAAAGTTTTTTTTTTTTAAATTCGTCAATATTTTTACAATTACAATTTTAAATTTTAAATTCGTAAAGTCGACTGGTGACCTCTTACTGCTCGTGACAACACATTGCCTACTCGATCGAGTGTCGCGTCGTGTCACTGCACCACAAATTATGCCTTGGATGAAATTCCTATATTTCATCCAAGTCTATAATATCTTTGATTTCTTTATGTAATAGGTAGTTAAGTTTTATTTGATTATAAAGGAACAAGTTTTTGTAAAAGACAAAGTGATAATTTGCCTAAGATTGGTATTTTCACTGTGATGGACTTTTTTCTTCAAATCCGTGTTATATTAGTGCTGAAATAAAGGTTTAGGCTCTAAAGTTGAAGGTTCTGGTGATATATCCCGGTAAACGTACGCTGACACCGACCGCTTGGGCTTCAGATTGACCTATACAGAAATTACAGTTGGCATAAATGCTCTGACTTTAGATACTAAATATATACTACGGCGTTAGTATACCACTTAATATACTAAGTAAGCACATATACAAAAGAAAGAAACTCCTAACGGCACAAATTCAGTAGGTATAAATCCTTTCTTCAAAAGTCGTCGGTGTTTTAGTTAGACAAAACAATTTTCTTTAAAATGTCTACTGCAAACCGAAGAATGTTTACGAGGCATCTCACCTGTTCTATTTAAATTTTTTTTTTATTGGTAATGGGAGTTTTTCTTGACCGTTTTACAAGGATACACTAGATGGCAGCACAGCTAAACCCGGTCCTGTCGGGAGCGTTTTTTAATAATTTTATTTTAGTTTTTCAAACTTTGCGAAGTATGAAAAGTGAAAATATTAATTTTTATTGTATTATGTAAACATTGTCAATGAAACTCACAGTGGAAACCAAAAAAATCTTACGGCACATAGTTCGTTAAGGCCTGAAACTGGAGTCGCGTGAAAGAGATACAAATATTTAGTGTATGTTATTTGAGTTAAGATGTCCACAATAACGTTCAAAATAATATAAAGTTATAACTTCACGTCGTGTTGTTACCCTGCATATAATAAAATGCAGTATACGCTTTTACAATAAGATCCCAACTGACATTCAAGATCTACCCCTTAATAAGTTTAAAACTACAATAAAACGAAAGCTTTATGCAAAAGCTTATTATAAAGTATCAGACTACTTAGATGATAAAAATCCATGGGTGTAAGCCGCTCGCCTATCAGTTTGTTTCAATAATATTATTCTTTAAGCACTTATTGTTAAAATTTTTTTTTTTAATATATAATTTTGTTAAAAAGAGCGTCCCTCAGTTTCTTGCGTATTCTTCTGAGAGGTACCAGCATTTTTGAATGCGCCTTTGTGGTGACGTTTTTCCACAAAGTAATAAAATTCACTCTTAAGACGTATTTCAAGATTATGTTACATAACTACGAAATAAAGATATTTTGATTTGATTTGATTTGATTTGCATGTAATCATCAGCTTTAAAATTATTAAAACACACTAAAGAATATTCAAAAGGATGTCATTTATCGCGTCTTAAGCCGGCGTCAGACTAAGCTTCATGTACCTACTTCAATGTACAATTATATAGTCTTTATGTCTTTTAGTTATGAGAAATAAATAAACAAATAAACAAATGTCAAATACACAAATACCTACCAAGTTCCGAAGTGTGACACGGGAATTCGAGCATTTGTTCAAAGTATGATTACACATTTGAAGTTTGCCATGTGTTGTCGGTTTTTACGAACATCAATAAACGTTCAAAGCTCAAACTTTGCGTACCTTGCCCCACTTGCGCAAAGTTTATATCAGTAATCATCGAATACTATGAAAAGTACATAAAAAAATAATTATATGCACTCAAATAAAACAGAAAAACTGCGTTCACAAAATTGTCGTCATCCATCTATGCGATAAATGTAGAGCATTTATTTGCAAAGCAAGTCTAGCAGGCGCACAAATGCGTCAAATATGTGTGCAAAGTTTGAGAAAAGTTTTCTTAAGCATTTGACCACATATCTGGCGCGGCCTTTATAGCCGCCTACTAATTTCGCCGCAAAGTACGACAACATTTTTGGGAAATTAATGACCTCCACTATTGTTACACAAAGCCCCACAACAATATGTTAATTCCTGACTTTTTTATACAGGAACCTACAAAAGATAAAAGTAATGATGAAATCATCAGAACATCTGAAAATTGCTGCAAGTAATTGAATTTGTACTGAATACATTGTTTTTGTACTGAATTTGACGTTTGACATTAACGTTTAGGACCGGGACGACCATCCGCCACCTGGTGTCATTTTTTGGAAGAAAAACTCCCATTGTACTAAATAAGTACATTTGTGCCAGCGTCACGTCAAGAAAAAGAAAACGACTTTATTACCGAACCAACGTAACAGTAAAGTATTCTTACTTTATAAGGAAAACATTAATGTAACACAAAAAAGTAAATACACATAATATGAACATATAAAGTGCATTTATTAGTGATTGTTAAAATAGGATATTATTAATATTTACAGTTTTAAATTGTTATGAAAAATGAATGATGAAATAATAGAGAAGACATTTTCGGAAGAATAAGAAAGAAGTGTAGGAATATTTACAGGAAACCTGGATATTATGAAATAGTCATCATTATCAGGAAGCATTTTTCAACTCCGCAGATTCTTGGAGGAAAATGAGGTTAAATTATTGTATACAGTAACTTTGTCATTCAAAGTTAAATTATTTACGACGTTCTTAATCAGGGAGCAGAAAGATCGTCAGACTTCAAATAATAAATAAATAACGATTAAAATTATTTGTGTATATATCTTATATTTTCATATGAGCAAATCTTGTATTTATATACATCCTATGTGTAGTATATATGTACAGATGTCATACTTTCTCTTACGTGCTGCCAGGCTAAATAAACCTCCCAATATGTTTAAAAACAGTTAACGACATCTTTCTAGTGGAACAGGTGCAATTACGTAATATCAAATATACAAAATATTAATATTTGAAAATATCGACATATCGATAGATTTTGTGCAATCCCTATGCTAAATTGTTTGATTGTAATTTTACACAATATTTTTGTATCTTACACATAATTCTTTAAAATAACGAATTATTTTCAAAATAGAGTATTTACCGTATACTATTGATGTATAACCAAGTAAATTTAGGATTGCTTTTTATAAAAATAAGCATTAAGATAACAGTATGTTATTGGTAGTACTTACATGTGAAATCTCTCTTTATTTGGATTATTAACATATGTTACAGTGCAATTTAAAACTGAACACGACACCATTTTTATCACAAGAATTAATTTTTGTAGAATTCAAATCGATTATAACACAAAATAGAAAACAAAGCTGGACCTTATTTTGACAAGTGAGTAAAGAAGACTAAATGTGTTCAAAGAGGTTTTATGTCAGATTTTCTTGCATTTCTTTCTCGCATGTAGGATTTCCGCAAAGAGCTGGATGTTATGGTTTATACCCATGGTTTATACACTGTGTTCTGGTGCTCTAGCGATAGGTAATAAGGTAATAAGTAACTACAAATTACTGCTCTATCTACTGCATACTGATAATTTATTTATCATAAGCGGTACCTACCTTTATGAGTGCACTAAGCACGGCTTTACAATAAAAATTGTGCTCAAATATAAGAAGAGGAGTTATGAGAAGGTATACTTAGTCAAATTATGACGAAAATTCAGGTTTAGCATTTACATGTGTTGAACGTTCACACAAGTACTCTGTGGTTCACACCAACGTTCACAGAGTACCTATGCAGAGTACTTTGTCAACGTTCATGTATAAATAACTGCCAAAATAATTGCTTTATTACCTATCTGTCTTGGGTTATATTAAATACATTTGTTATTAGGTACTTTTATTTTTTTTTTATTTTATCGTAAAAAAGAGAAAGCATTGCATGCAACACTAACAATAAATTATAATTTTTTTAAGATGGATTTATTTTTATTAAAAAGGTATACCTATTTCAATCAATTCAGATTTAGGTACCTGTAGTTTTTTTTTTTAATCCAAAGGAAAGCTTAAAATAAATACTTTATGGACGAATTAACATGACACCCGGCTCAGATGACGTTTGTGTAATGTGCAAAAAAATAGATTTTTTTAGAAATTTATGGATTTAAGTTTGGTACCTACGTAAGTCCATGTGATATCATATGTTAAATAAATTGACCAATACTGAACAATTAATTTCTGATGAAAATAAAACAAAAAGAAATTATTTGTTAAGAAAAACTCAACAGTTTCAACAAAAATGTTCAAACTTGGTTATTAAAATTGAAAGGAACAAGGTACTAGAATAACCTTTAGAAAAAAAATTATTGATGAATTTCCCAGATGTTTTTTAAAATACATTTGACGATAAAATTGTCCTGTGACGGCAGTTTATCTTATTGCGCTGCTTAGCACAGTAAAAAATTGAAGTTACAACTAAACAAAAAGTATGGAGGTAAGGTGAAATCCTCACGAACCAATGAAAATATCATGAATTTACTCTGAAATAATGCTACTGTAGTTATAAATAATTTCATTGTGTAAACTATTTTCTGTACGTTCTATATATATGTTTTATTTCATGCTCTATTTATCACTGTTTGTTTCCTGAATAAATAAATAAATTAGTAATCATCTATACAGTTGACGTCACAAGGACATTTTATTAATATTTTTTTTTTAAAAGACTTCATTTTTTAACTTTGAGGGGAAGGTATAAATTAGGTTATATTTTCGGAAAAAATATTAAAAGGATGTGTTAAATTTTTTTTAATGAAAAATACAAATTTTATGAAAGTTGACACCTGTCTAAGCAGGATACAGCAACCATTCAATTGCATCAAATAACAGCCACTAATGACACTTTTGTGTGTTTTTTGCATTACAGAGAGAAAAATATCGCTATAATCGTTCACGTGTGACGATTTAACTATCAGTGTCATGCGTTTCAGATGCTTCGTTTTCCGCGTTAATGGCGTTTGTAACAGCTAAGTTTTCTGCATTTCACACGGTATTTTGACATTTAATACCGTTCCAGATGCAATTTATGTGTCAGTATATCTTTGTTAGTAAATTAATAGTTCAACAATAATAACACAATACAATAATAATATAAACAATAATAATAATATAATGTACGGGGGAATTATTTATCTTTTATAGGACTAAAGAAAAGTCCGTGATGGCATATGTCTACCTTTTATGGATATCTTACTATACTTCAACGTGTCATACCATTTGACACAATTTTTTAAAAACATTTTTATGTTTAAAAAAATGGTGATTGGAAAGCAATTTATACGGATACAGTATTAATCCTTACCAAATTAAAGACTACGTTATTTACCTTCAGCATTTCATGCACATTATAAATGCCTTTACACCATACAATTTAAAATTAATATCTTCGGAGATATCACGAAATAAATGCCCCATGGCCCGACGTGATTCGCGTGATGTAAAATTAGGCCGAAATTATCATTGTTATTGTAAATATTGTAGTTTGTTTTTATTTATTAATTCTTTACTTTATCAAATATTTATAGAATTGGAAATATAATTAAATCTGATCCACATGTTCAACGCAACAAGCTAATAGGTCTATACGACATAAAAAACACTGCGGCTTATATGCTCTACTACCCGTGCGAAGCCGGGGCGGGTCGCTATTGTAAGCTTAGTAAAAGACTGTCTTTAATAAAATAAGTTAACAGTTGTTATGCTATCGCTACTCGCATGACGCCAGTGGGGCTCAGCGGGAGGAAGAGCGAGTTTCGAGCCGGTGTCATGTTGATCCGTCCGTATGGTAAACAAAAACAATGAGAGCTAAGCTCAAAGCTTGGAGCATGTGAAAAATCTCATGAAATGCGTAATCATATGTTGAACCGGCTACTTTCTTTCACATGGTCTGCTACCTGCTACAAATAATACTCAACGAAATCGCCGACCATGTGCATTTCATCGTTTTGGATGAAACACTTTTTCACAGTTTCATTGTGATTTCACTCTTTCATTGTTTCAATATTTACAATCTGTGGTGTAAAAATCAACTCTATTTTGAAAACATACTTCAGACCACTTCAGATTATAACCACCCATAAACTATATTATTTTAGCATGTTTATTTATATGCTACACTATAGGATAACACGCAGGAATGCTTAGCGCGAGAATATCTACCACGACTGTTTAGTCTGCTGCAGAACTCGACACGCGATCGCGCCTCGTTCGTTGCGTTGCGTTAGGCGGCGGTCACATGCTGTCGACCGACAGCTGCGCTAATCAGTCAGTGCGCGATCGCGTTCGGTGTAGGACGTGTTTCGTTGTGCTGATCACATCGCTCTATGGGTAAGGCTATGGGTAAGGATCGCGTCGCGCTGTTTAATATCACCAAGAGGCAACCAATATAATATGCTAACTTCGTTGGGTTTAAATAACGCGTTTTAAATAATGCCTTATGTTTGTAGTATGTTGTCACTTGTAGGCACATTTTGTAGCTCGGGAGTCGTGAAGGGCGATTGTGGCGCAATTCCGTATTGCATGTATGCTGCAATTTATGTAAAATTATTGCTGTATGTTTAGTCTTAGTGTAAATAAATACCTATAGATTAGTTAAGTGCTTGTTAATGTATTTGAATATAGGTTAAGGTCAATCGGGGTAAGTGTAGCATAAAAAATTGATAGGTCGTTTGAACACTTCTTAACCCTTACATTGAATTAAAGTTCGTAGTAGCTGTGCTCGAGTGCTTAGAACTTTAGTTCATTGTTTAGAATATAAATTAGGAATTATAAACATGTAACCCTTACACTTCAAATTTAGAAAAATATTGCAAAGGTCGCGTATCCACACTTCCCCCCACTTTTGGGGTAAGTGTAGAAATGAACTTTTTTTTTGTGATGGGTAGCTCAATGTATGAAATCAGAATTAGCAATTATAACACTCAACATGATTTTGTATTTCGACACTTTATCTGGAGTGAAAATAGATTCAAAATCGCAAAATACCATTAAAAGATTATTTTCGGGGTAAGTGTGTCATATAGTGTAGGTACAAATAGGGATGTGCTGAAACAAAACAAAAACAAATATGATAAATATTTATATTGAGGAAGTATATATTATTGAACATTGAACTTTTCAAAGGTTGTATTAAATATAATCTCTCCTCTACGACCTATAGTTGGTTTCGATAAGAGACACACAATATCTGGTACAAGGACATCATAGATATCTTCAACATTGGGATAAGAGAACACACTGCAACCTTCTCTTTTAATATTTATTGCTTTCCTTACAAATTTAATTTTATAAGATCGATTTTCCTTAGTATCTGCTTCAATTATTTGGCCTACGTAATGTTTAAGGCTTTTTTTCCTGGCAAATTTAACCAATATCCAAACTCCTATTTGCAATTCTTCTTCTCTTACTACATGTATCGAAATATTTTGGTTAGCACATTTTTGTTCTGTCTCTTCGTAGCCTTTCTCTTCTTCCTCCTCCTCTGCTAATATATTTTCAAAAAAAAATGTTGCGTCGCAGTCTGAGAAAGAGTTCTCCGAATCATAACTTACTTCACTCTCTGACGTATTACTTTCCGATGCTTTTTGTTGTTTAGTTAGTTTTTTTCCCTTTTTCTTTTTTATCGGAACCCTTGCTTTAACTTTTCTTTTTATACCTTTTTTCTTGGTTTCCTTCTCATCTCTTTCCTTTTCTAATCTTTTAAGCACCTCATTTGAGGTAATAACTTCAGAGCCATGAGCAACTTTTGTTTTTTTCTCTTTTTGTGGAATGTTTACTTTAATGCGTTGTAGAAGAAGTTCTTCAAATGACACATCTATTTTCGACTTATTGGGAATGGTTTGTTCACTTTTATCAATGTTATGAAATTGTGATGTATTTTCTAAATTTTGTGAAGTAGATGAGTGAGCTTGTTCTGAAGTAGTTGGAAATTCTTCCTGCGTAGAAGATTTCAATGCTGGGACTAAGTTAACGCAGCTCAGAATTTTAGGCTTATCCTTTTCATTGTTTTTGAATTGACATGAATCCTGTTCAGTTAAGCTGTGTTTGTTTAAGAATATATATTTATTACCAATTTTGACTAATTCTACAGATGTAGAAGTTGAAGGTGATATTGCTACTGCTTCAGCCACTTCAAATGACACATCTATTTTCGCTTTATTGGGAATGGTTTGTTCATTATTATCAATGTTACTAAATTGTGCTGTATTTTCTAAATTTTGCGAAGTAGATGAGTGAGTTTGTTCTGAAGTAGTTGGAAATTCTTCCTGCGTAGAAGATTCAATGCTGGGACTAAGTTAACGCAGCTCAGAAATTTAGGCTTATCCTTATCATTGTTTTCGAATTGACCTGAATCCTGTTCAATTAAGCCGTGTTGGTAGATTAATATAAATTCATTACCATTTGTAACTACTACAGATCTAGAAGTTGAAGGTGATTCTATTGCTACTGCTTCAGCAACTTTTGCAGTCCATTTAGTGTTTTGATATCGAACCCAAGATAAAGGATCGAATTTTTCTTTGGTAATAACCTCACGATTAAAGGGATTAATCCCGGCTTTTTGAAATCCATGCAAGATTACTTGTTCATCTAACTCATTCCAAATTTTCACTATAAGTCTCGAAAATTCCTTTTTCGGCAGTTTGCTTCCTACGTGCAGCCTTTGCCATTTTACTAACTCTCGGTCCCAAGAAGATTTTAATGATTTCATAACACTCAGGTCCAATGGTTGTAAAAGATGAGATGAGTGTGGTGGTATTTTTAGAATCACAACATTTTCGTTTCGAGCTAGTTTAATAATATTAATGCTGACATGAGTTGAATGTCCATCATAGATTAATAATACCGGACGTGCGGAACCAATTGAGGATAAAAAATTGTTTTTAAAAAAATTTTCGAAAACTTCTGTTTCCATCCAACCGTTGGCCGTCGCTGCGTATGTGGTCCTTGAATTTGGCGATTTGTGAATCCACTCATCCCAAATGTATTTCCCTTTGAAGACAATCAACGGTGGAGTTTTGTCGCCAGATGCACTGCAAGCCAAAAGAACAGTTGTATTGTTTCTTCCCGGGGAGCTAATGGTTCTCGTACTTGGGTGACCTTTACGACCCACGACCTTTGTTTTTGATGGATCTAAACAAAAAGAGGTCTCATCGAGATTCCAAATTAAATGAGGCATGTTCTCTATGCCTAAATCATTAATTGTTTTTTCTAAAATGTCAAAATATTCGTTAATTATGAACGGATCACAAATTCTTTTACGAGCATATTCGACGCCTTGGGGCTTTTTTATCGATAATTTATTTCTTTGGCTAAATCCAACGAACCAGTCGTGGCCTGGAATTCCATTATTAAAAGGTGTTTTTATATTATTTGTATTTATATATTCACCCACTAACTCAAGCACTTCTTGCTTTGAGAGTCCAAATCCGTATTTTTCCATGTGATGTATGTTTTCAGCTAACAATTTTTCAGTTGAACTTGGCAATGCAGTACTTCGGCCCATAGTTTTAGATTTTTTACCTCGTTTTTCAGCCACATGAGCCATAATAGTAGATCTTGGAATTCCAAAATCTTTTGCAGTTTCATAACCGCTCTTACTACTCTTGACTGCTTCCACTGCTTCATTTAATTTACGTTTGTCGTAAGAGGCCTTTTCTGTTTTTCTAACGTAAGTACGTGGCATCTCTCTGAAAACAAAAATGTATTATATGTACTGCTGTACGATTGTTTAAATATATATAATATATATACTAGCTTTTTCCCGCGGCTACGCCCGCCCGGAATTTGTATTTCACAGGAACCATTCTTTCGCTCGCTATAGCACTCTAATGCCAATTAATCCTCATCCCGATTCCCGTTCCCGTTGCCCGTGCCTTCGCTAGGATTGAGAAAAATTACAAATACGCAATCGGAGCCGCGGCCGAACGCAAGTACACTCACAATGCCATAAAAAACATAAATAAAAACAAACCGACCCAAGAATGACAAAGTCTGAAAAACTGCAAATGCCCGAGTAAAGCCGGATCAAATCGCCAATATAACTAAGCTTAATGTTTTCACCAATAACGTGTCAAACATAACCCATAAATTTGGGCTCAATCGATTCAGTGGTTTTCGAGTCAAGAACACGCGAGTGAAGCTAGTGTCATAAGCTAGTATAATGTACCCTATATGTGTTGCTCAGGTTTAATAGCTATACAACAAAAAAAGTTTCATCCCAATCCGTTCTGTAGTTTTTGCGTGAAATATATATTATATTATATATATATATAATTAAATATATATTATATTATAAGTAAAAAATATTATATTATATCATTTTTATCATTACTCTAAATTCAACACTAACACTCATAAAATCGAGTCTGGAATGATCAGAATATATTATGTACTATAAATCGCACTGACAAAATATTAAACAAAAATAAAAATTACTAAACACATCACTAGTGATTTTGACATTCTTGCGATTTCAATATTAAAGCGCTGGGGGAAGTGTGCCTGCTTCATGCAATACACTTACCCCGCCATTACTTTTTCATGGGGGAAGCGTGTCTGTTACGATTAAACATATAAAACATTGAAAAATTACACAATTAAAACAAAAATATTGTGGCGCATAATGATTTATGTATACTTACTAAAAATTTAGTCAATGGAAACAGTAGTTCGCAATAAAATGAATTTTAACTAATGCTGTTTACAACACGCGACTCAAGATCAAAATGGCAACTGAAAACAATGACGTTTATTGGATAAAAATTTTGTTCATTTATCGCCATCTGTTGTTAAAATAAAGAAAAATATCTCTCACTTTTGTGTTTGCATAGGTGGCGTGTTTTAACAATACTTAATTAGGCACTATAAACGCCATCTACACTTACCCCGTATCTACACTTACCCCGATTGACCTTACTTTTTTTTTAATGTCCGCTATTTTGACCTTTTTAGTTGCAAATGGTAGATTTTGTAATATTGATGATTGAATGATTGATATTGATAAAGGTTGAATGATTGATAGTATATAACGAGCGTTTAAATTTCACAGGTGAAATCACTGTGAAAAAATTATTTCATAAAATGAAAATGAATTTAAAGTAGCAATGATTTCAATGCTTAATGAGAGCCATCTTGGTTCAATGGTTCAAGTTCAATGCACAAAATACATAGGGTGGATCAATGATGGCGTTAGCGACGGCGTACGGCGATGGACCGTGGATGGACCAATTCCATTGAGTTTAACTGATTCTTCTATAGAACTAATCTAATTATAATAATAACATTGATAGTCTAAGTAACAGTGGGATCAGGGGACCGACATTAGAGTGGTTTAATAACTACCATAAATGAAGAAATTAAACTATGATTATAATAAAAGTATGTACTTAATAGCAAAAAGGAACATAAGGAACACTAATTACGATACTAAGCACTAAATTAATATATATACCACAGAGTTTAACAATTGACACAGAACAAAAAAGATTTTTGACACATGACAAGTACAGTTTATAAAGATGTGTTCATGACTTGTACAATATGTTTACATTTCAACATCCTCCCTTAAACATAACCCCATCTTGGATGAACAGTACTCTAATTTAGCCTTTGGTGTCCCTTTGGTCAAGACGTCTGCAACCATCTCTCCAGTTTGGATATACCGCACCTCAATTTTCTTTTTGTTTATTTTATCACGTATAAAGTGATGCCTTACATCAATATGCTTGGTCCTAGAGTGATAGCCATCAGAACCTGAAAGCTTAATGCAACTTTGGTTATCACAATAAATTACTAGGGGTTCCTTATTGAGAACTGGCCAAAATTCTTCTTGTAGCTGTCGCAACGATAAAGCCTCTTGAACGCAGCTAGAAAGAGACATGTATTCGGCTTCAGTTGTTGATAATGCTACTGTTGGTTGCCGTCTAGAGTTCCAACTAATAGATCCTCCCTGAAAAATGAAAGTGTAACCAGTACAGGATCGCCTGCCTATTTCTGAGCTTGCCCAATCAGCGTCACAATATCCATGTTATATTCTCATCAGAGCATTGCTTGTAGCTCAACTTATAATTCAGTGTTCCCTTCATCGCATTACCGTGGAAGCGTATTACTTGATACAGTATGTTAACATGAGACATAATCAACCGTTTGTAAAAATATTTTTCCTAAAATTTGCAATGGCACCACTGTAGTAGTTTGTGTCCCATGTGTTAGTGGTTAGAGCTGTGTTCTAGATTTTAACTGGAGAAATTTGATAAACGTAAGCATTTTCTTATAATTATGACTAAATGTTATGGTACTAAATAGATAACAATAAAAGGTGGTTGAAACTTAGATCGGGAATTCAAAATTTACGAACATTTTTTTCCCTATCTGCAATTAACGTATCTTCAAGTTAATCAAGATTAGTTTAAAGTGTTTTTCATAAATATTAGTGCTTTCGTGATGTTATTATTTTTGTTTTTTGTAAATAATTGTATTTTGTTGGTAACTAGAGACATGTGTCTCAAGTTACAATCAGTGTCTCAAGTTTTATGATGTCTCATCTTACAATCGCTGTCTCATTTTTGATTCATATTATGAAAGATAATAATAAGAAATAATATTAAAAGCAAAAACGTATATGTTTTTCCTGGTGTAGATGACATTATGGTCATTAAGAGACATAACGTAATAAAATGTGTTCGACCCATACAGGAAAAAAGGGGCCGTTACATGTTCTAACTCTTTTTTTATACTTAAATTTAATTTGTAATAACTAAATTAACCCAATTTGATATATGTGTTTGAATAAACGCTTTAAATTCTAACGGACCGACTTAAAAGACTGTACTGATACTGTGAAATTAGGTAAAAATGTGTAGCATACTCGAGACTGAATGATAGCATGAGAATCGTCTCAAGTTTGCCCCGTATTGATAAACTTTATTATTATTATTTTTTTTAAATAGAGTTTTGGATTTGTAATCACTTTGATATGCTGTTTTTAATTACAATAAAACTTGAAATTTATATGAATATATTAGTTACGTTTTTACGACAATTTCAGATATTTTTTTTTGTTAACGAAAAATTATTCGTTTTTATCTTTATAATTCACTATCAGATTACAAATGCTTGTGATCCCTACTGTGACAACCTTTGATTATGCCAATAAAAGTTACTTATTCGCCCTACAGACTTTTATTTAAGGGTTTCTTATTATTTAATTTTATTACGAAAATTACCTTGAATATGAATTTTTTTTTTAATTTAATTAAAAGTATATTTAATTTGATTTTGTCTCAAGTAGAACCAGTAATGGCTAACTTGGTATAGTACGTGTTTTGAACCATTTCTCAAGTATACCACTGTATATTGGTAACATGAGACAAAAATATTTTGAAAAAAATTTCATGACAAACTTTTATTAACAATAGTTACGTTCAAATATATCCATAAAGAATATCAAGACCTGTTTATTGTCAAAGTTTTACGTAAATTATATGTGTTTATGTGGAGATTTTTATTCTTAAACTTTAAAACTGTCTCAAGTAATACGCTTCCACGGTACTCTTTTAAGTGCAATCCAGTTCTCCATCTCTGGTTTATTGTTGAATTTACTTAATAAATTAATAACATAGCCAATATCAGGTCTCATGCCTTGCAAAAGATATAACAAACATCCAATTATTTCCTGGTATGGAATATTAGTTAAAATTGCATTTTCTTTATTGCTTGACTGCAATTTTGTATTGGGATCAATTGGTATCTTTACTGTCTTGCAATCTGATATTCCATATTTATGTAAAACCTCCTGTATTATTTTCCTATTACTTTCTTTGGTCAATATAAATTAATCCTTTTTCTCTTTCTCTGGTAACATTTAATCCCAAACTGGTAACATTTCATTTTGAACTTTTCACATAATTTTTCTTTTATGAAATTTTTAGTCTTTATACAGTTCATAAATAAAATTAAATCATCGACATAAGTTGCTATAAATACTACATTTTTGCTATCAATTATTTTGTAGTATATGCATGGGTCTAGACTAGGACATGATAATCCAATTTCTTTCAATGTAGCATCCAACTTTTTGTTCCACTGTCATCACATACAGTGATTTCTTTAATAGGCAAACCTGCGTACCGGTTTCATACATAGGGGGCTGAACCATATATATTTCCTCTTCTATGTCACCTTGCAGGAAAGCTGAAATAGCATCCATCTGATCAATGTCTAAATTATACTTTACTGCCAGAGCAAAAAGATAACGCAAAGATGTAAATCTCACTACGGGTGAAAATACTTCGTTATAATCTACTCCCTTTCTTTGAGCACAGCCTTTAATTACTAATCTTGCATTGTATTTTGTTATTTCACCCTTTTCATTGGTTTTTGTTTTAAAAACCCACTTGTTTGGTATTGAATGCTTTCCGGTCGGCCGATCTGTGAGAATCCATGTTTTATTTTCAATCAGACATTTAAACTCCTCGTTCATGGCCTCTTTCCAAAACATAGATTTATCACTAGAAAGTGCTTCCTCAACCGTTACCGGATCCAAATTTCGTGCGAAATTTTTAACTTCATTTTTATTACGATTTTGCCTGAGCGTAATATTTTCGACAAAGGTGTCATTTCCTTCATAACTATCACTTGAACTTGGTTCATATGTTTCATCGTTATCATTAATACAACTGTCAAAGGATGACTCGGTAACCTGAGACAGTGAAGTGATATTTTGTTCATCATGTTGTGTGAATTCATTCAAAGACTCAGTATTAACCAGTGTTAGATGTTAATTCGACTGAAGAAGACCGTGACAGTTGTGCAGAGTCTTGTTTAATGTTTGGAGAACCATGATTGTATTCTTTAATGAATGTCACATCTCTGCTTTTAATAAATGTTTTAGTTTTTGAATTAAGTAACCTATATCGTGTTTTCACAATAAATAAATATCATTTCATTTGATTTTTGATCCCACTTTAATCTTTTCTCTTTTGGTATATGAACCATGGCTTTTGAACCAAAAATCTTAATATTACTAATATTAGGTTTTTTACCTGTCCATTTCTCCTCAGGTGTTATATGCGTAAGAACTCGTGATGGTGACCGATTGACTACATAGCCCGCTGTTGCCACTGCTTCAGCCCAGGTCCCGGTGCCGCTCTTCTTCTTCTTCGCTGGGTCTGGCTCCTCTTCTCAGGATCCGGCCGCCTCCTCAGGAGCTGGTTCCAATGCTCAGGTCCTCTACTCTGGTCCCTGGGTTCTAGTCCTTCTTCATTTTCTTTCTTCTTTTTGCCCGCCGCCACCGAGGTGATTTGTATAATCATCGGGTCATCTACATCCCCTGGAGGGGAGCAGGTGCGGGTGTAGGGTCGCCCCTGTACCCAGGCATTATCTCGCCGAGGACACGGCCCCAGCGGTCGATGGGTAGTCCGCCTATTCTCGTCGGGCAGGCGGCACGTCGTCATGCGATGCGCTGGGCGACGTCAACAGTTCACGTTGGAGCTGGCGTCTGGTCGGCGACCGCTCGCGATGCGGATCGATGTTGTGTAGGTGGGCGAAGGAGCTGTAGTCTATGCGGTCGAACATGCGACGCGCCAGACGATGCACGAACTCCTCCACCGACGGGATCCGCAGGTCGCGAGCGATGACATCATTTCTGACGTACCGCCCGGCTCCCACAATCACACGCTGGGCGACGTTTTGTTGCTGCTGCAGTCTGTGGCGCGACGTTGCCGAACACAGCGCATACCATGCCGGTGCCGCGTACGTCAGCCGCGAGCGGATGTGCGTCTTGTAGACGCCGAGCTTGGCGCGCAGCGGTAAGCGCGACGCTAGTACGGGGCGCCTAGGGCGCTAGTACGGGCGGTGGCGCCGTCACCACCTTGCCACCGTCGATCGCGGAGCACCGCGAGCGCGTGGTACACCGCGTACGAGAGTTCCTGTCGGCCCTATCCGCGCCGCTGGCCGGTGATGATTTCATCTCACCGGCCGAGCTGCGCAAGGCGATACTCCGCCTGCCGAAGCGGAAGGCGCCAGGAGTCGACGGGATGACCACCACGGCACTGGTACAGCTGCCGCGAAGGGCCTGGGTCGCGGTGACCCGGCTTTTCAACGGTGTACTTCGGACAGGTCACTTTCCTAATGCCTGGAAGGCCGGGAAAGTGATCGTGCTGCCTAAGCCAGGGAAGGATCCCCGGCATGCATCGAGCTACCGGCCCATCACGCTATTGCCCCACATAGCAAAGCTGTTCGAGCGATTGCTGCTGCGGAGGCTGCGCCCCTGCTTGCCTTTAAGGGACGAGCAGTTTGGCTTCCGCGCACATCACTCCACGACGCTTCAGCTCACCAGAGTGCTGCACCTACTTGCGTCCGAGCAGAACCGCGGCCGGCGCACCATCGGTGTCTTCCTCGATATCGAGAAGGCATTCGACCGCGTATGGCACCGTGGACTGCTCTTCAAACTGCTCGGAACGAGCACCCCGCCGGCACTCGTGCGGGTGATAGCGTCATTCCTAAACGGCCGGAGCTTCTACGTAGATGTCGAGGGCGCAATGTCTTCACATCGCCCTATCGAAGCCGGAGTACCTTAAGGCAGCCGTCTTTCGCCGCTGCTGTACGCGGTGTACACGGACGACATCCCCACCCTGAGCGGGCGGCTTAGGGATGGCGAGGATGACGTCACACTTGCACTATTCGCAGACGACGGTGCCTTCTTCGCCTCATCTCGTCGAGCTGCTGAAAAAATACAGCGAGTACTCGACGCTTTGCCGGAGTGGCTGGACAAGTGGAGGATGGCCGTCAACGTCGGGAAGACACCCGCCCTGCTGACCGGCCAACAGCACGTCATGCCATTTAAACTGTCGCTGAGCGGACAGGACATCGAGTGGGCACGTAGCGTGCGCTACCTCGGGTGCGAGATTGACCGCACGCTGCGCATGGGCGGGCAGGTGGAGCACCCCATCCGCCAAGCCCGCCCCGCGCGCGAACTCTTGCGTCCCGTACTAGCGTCGCGCTTACCGCTGCGCGCCAAGCTCGGCGTCTACAAGACGCACATCCGCTCGCGGCTGACGTACGCGGCACCGGCATGGTATGCGCTGTGGTCGGCAACGTCGCACCGCAGACTGCAGCAGCAACAAAACGTCACCCTGCGTGGATCGTGGGAGCCGGGAGGTACGTCAGAACCTCGCGAGATGATGTCCGGGTACAGGGGCGACCCTACACCCGCACCTGCTCCCCTCTAGGGGATGTAAATGACCCGACGATGATACAAATCACCTCGGTGGCGGCGGGCAAGAAGAGGAAAAAAGAAGAAGAAGCAAGAAGAAAGACTGGATCCCAGGAACCAGAGAAGAGGAACCTGAGCATTGGAACCAGTTCCTGAGGAAGCGGACCGGATCCTGAGAAGAGGAACCAGATCCAGTGAAAAGGAAGAGTGGCACCGGGACCTGCGGACGAAGACCCGAGTCCCCGTTTTCTTTTAAGCGAACCAGTGTTTCATTAACTTATTCGCTGCCGCCTTAACTTCTTCGCTGCCACCGCCGGGGTTAAGAAAGTGTGCGTGGTGCTTGCTGGGTTGGAGTGTGCACGTACAGGGGTGTACGAAGCGGACGCCGGCCAGCGCCGGTCGAGAGACGGAGCTATCCCCCCCCCCCCCCCGCGACCGTTGCCATTCCTGGTTTCGTTCCTCAATCCCAATGGTGGAACCCCGACCTGCCATCAGGTCGGATCTATCCATCCACAACATCCATGATTTGCGGCGATCTCTGAATCGATCTAGTGTACTGAAAATCAATTGAAGAAATTGGAGATCCAGCATTAAAAAATCTATCTCTGAAAAGATTGTACCATGAACCAAGATCACACTCCCAAATGTCAATATCAGTCAATATGTTTTCGTTACTTTCGCAAAGACTTTTCGAAATTGTTGTTTCTCATAGTGATTTTTTTTTGTTTGACGTGGATTGTTTTTTTGGATTCAATATTCTGCCTCTAATATTTGACTTCTGCAATTCGTTTTGGTTTCCCGTTGTGCTTGGCTTTTGGAATGGACGATTTGTTTTGAAAGTGGTCAAAAGCAACGCAAGCAAGCAAAGCAAGTCAACTTAGGGTTGTAGTTAACATGAAATAAATGGTAGAAAATAAATGTGGATAGTGGCTTACCATGATTAAATCAAAGACAATGAAAAAATACCATTTTAAGCGTGTAGGTACCCTAGATTCAGGCGCGGGTCTTCCTTGAAAGCCAAAAAGCCATGCATACCTTAAATTTTCCTACAATAATGATGAAAAACGCAAGAGTACAAGTGAGTGTTTGAATTTCCCGCGCGCTCATATAATACAATGGCGCGCTATTACTGACTGTTACTGATCTATCTTAATACCCTATCACCGGCCTCCCTCTCTTTCCCGATCACGACATACCGACGCCAATCGACACGCTGCGAACACGCCGTGAGGCAAGACAAATTTCTTACGGCTATTATGTCTGTCTTCTTCTTACATGTAGTGATGAATGGCATCTATCCCTTTTACGTTTCGAGCGTCATCGGTCGGTACCTACTGGATTTTATACTCGAAATTAAGCCAGGCATAACGAAAGTGAAATTCGTACGTAATTAGACTGCAGGCAGAACTTTGCGAATTCTGCGGCTAAACTAACTTCATTATTGTTTTCAATTATTGTCTGTGTTCGTTGTATTGCATTCATTGCGATTTGTTGTGTTTTATGTTTTAAAGTCGTATTAAAGTAACTGTGAATTAGGTGAAGTTAAAGTGTAAAATATCGGAATGGAAATTTTGGAGGATTTCAATGGACTGAAAGAAATGTATTTCGCAGTCATTGCACAGTGACAAAGTAAGTAGGTAATTAAAATCATACAGAACTTAGGTATCTCTTGCTTTACAAACCAATTAGCTTTTATAAACAATGATTTTTACAAACCAATCCACACATATTTATGCAATATTTCAGGTCTGGGTCAGGTTTATTTTATAATGAAATCATTGACGAGTTTATTATATATAAATTAGTATTTATGATGTATTTAACTAAGGTAAAATCATTAGGTAAAATAATAGATATTTTAATAATAGAGATTTTTCATTTGTCTAATAGGTTAGGTACCTATTTTATTTTATTTTTTGTTTAGATATTCTCACAATTACCTTGCTTTGCTTTTAAATAAAAAACTAGTTGTATTATCTTCACTCTTCACACAGCACACAACAAAAATACAAAATTATATAATCAAATCATGATTTATTTATCCTATTTAAATCCTATTTAAGTAAACTTAAATAGCGCCATCTGCTACGTTATTACTAAACTAAAACAATATCACACTAGGTTACTAACAGGTTAGACTAGGTTAGTAATATTCCAACAGATGGCGTAAAAACGATAAATAAACGTGTCTTTCAGACATATTAAGGTAAATAGGCGTCAATGATATTCTGAGCTTTGAAGATTCCACCAAAATGATTTTAAACTTCACATGTCGTGTTGGCGTAGCCATGTTCTGATCCCACCACACGCCACTGCCTAGATTACTTTTAATTACTGAGTACTTACGTTTATTTAATTATTAAACATACAATAAACATAATGTAAGATTACTAGACTAGCCGATGATACGATATCCCATGTTCGTTTATAAGTTTTGTATCACAGTTTTTGCAGCCTTTTACAACGCAACTTGAAATTTTTTTATGACAAGCAATAGCTCACGAACGATCGCGCTGCTCGCGGACAAATAAGCCGCGTTGGCCCGCATAGATAATACAATATAATATACACCGACATATATGTATGTCGACATGACATACTAGACTCGAAGATCTCTTGCATTAAACGGCACACGGAAGGTAAACGAGAATAGCCGAACGGGTCTGAAGATAGGTAATTGCAATGTTGTTGTTCACCAGGGCCTTATTGTAACAGTCATTTAAATTAATGGACACGAAAAAGTCACTGTTACGGACAACGGATCGGCGACGAGAACAAGCCCCGCCCCTTGAGAAAAGCTTGCTCACCTCGCATCGAGCGGCTGGCGCCTCTCGCCTGGATCGCAACCGGATACCGCCACGGAACGCTCTGATTGGTCGCAATTTTAGCATGTAGACAACGCACTAGTCTAAGCATTTAAATTTGTATATATATAAGAGCTATTGCTATGTAATATTCATTCCAAACTCAACAGTGAACCAAGCAACAATAATAAAGTGAACCAGCTACCTTAAGTTTTATTGTACAGTCATCTACAGTCACATAAAGAGCAGTTACGTCGGCGTACAGTGAAAAGTCAAATATTTCACAATAAAACGCTCTAAAACTCCGAAAAGGTATTGCACTTAACGTTTTTATCGTTTATTATTTTATTTATTGTTCACAACTCGAGTCCGTCGTTGACAGCCCATGAAATAAAATTCCATTGCTTGCTGACTAGGCCCAATTCAGGAATTGCGGTATCGACTGTAATAACATTTTTGTAACATAAGTAACTCCGTATCACATTATATGAGTTAATAACGTATTGCCTCGCATTATTCACATCATTATCCACTACTTCAAATCATACACGTTACAATGTAGACATTTGTGTTCAATTAAATCACTATAGTAACCATTAATACATATATTTAACACATAAATGGTTTCTCGCCTGTGTGTATGCGCTTGTGTTGAATTAAATTACTAGAGTAACTAAACTTTTTACTACACCTATCACACTTAAATGGTTTCTCACCAGTGTGTATGCGCTTGTGAATAGTTAAATTGCTAAAACAACCAAACGTTTTACTACAAATATCACACTTAAATGGTTTCTCGCCTGTGTGTATGCGCTTGTGCCTAATTAAACTGCTAGAGCGACCAAACTTTTTATTGCACCTATCACAGTTAAATGGTTTCTCGCCAGTGTGTATGCGCTTGTGAATAGTTAAATTGCTAGAGCGACCAAACTTTTTATTGCACCTATCACAGTTAAATGGTTTCTCGCCAGTGTGTATGCGCTTGTGAATAGTTAAATTGCTAGAGCGATCAAACTTTTTATTGCACCTATCACAGTTAAATGGTTTCTCACCAGTGTGTATGCGCTTGTGCATAATTAAACTGCTAGAGCGACCAAACTTTTTATTGCACCTATCACAGTTAAATGGTTTCTCGCCAGTGTGTATGCGCTCGTGCCTAATTAAATCACTAGAGCAACCAAATTTTTTACTACACCTATCACAGTTAAATGGTTTCTCGCCAGTGTGTATACGCTCGTGTTGAATTAAATTACTAGAGCAACCAAACTTTTTACTACACCTATTACACTTAAATGGTTTTTCACCAGTGTGTATGCGCTTGTGCCTAATTAAATTACTAGAGTTACTAAACTTTTTACTACACCTATCACACTTAAATGGCTTCTCGCCAGTGTGTATGCGTTTGTGTTTAGTTAAATCACTAGAGTAAACAAACTTTTTACTACATGTATCACACTTAATTGGTTTCTTGCAAGTGTGTATGCGTTTGTGTTTAGTTAAATCACTAGAGTAAACAAACTTTTTACTACATGTATCACACTTAATTGGTTTCTTGCAAGTGTGTATACACTCGTGTTGAATTAAATTACTAGAGCAACCAAACTTTTTACTACACCTATCACACTTAAATGGTTTCTCACCACTGTATATGCATTTGTGCATAATTAAATCATCAGAGCAATTAAATTTTGCATCACATATGTTACAGCTGAAAGGTTTGTCGCCAAAGTTTATTCCTTTATGTCTATTTAAATGGATGGGTCTAAACGAATCTCTAACATATGAATGATGCGCCGCTGTATCAGGTGTTTGACCGACACTTAGTTTATTGTTTGAGTCTTGTTCCGTTTGAATATGATCCGTCATGAGGTTTTTCAATTTTTCACTCAGTACCGATGTACGTGCGGCCTCCTCGTCGCATTCCGATACCTGTTCTCCTGACGACCAAACGATCGCGCCCACCTGTCGTCGACACATTAATGGTTTATTTTTCATTACATCCAATAAACTCATGGATGTACAAGGATTGTACAATAATGTGGACACTTTGAATTTAATTTAGTTACAAGTATGATTCGTGTTGCATAATCAAACTAAAAGAACGCTCGTGTCTTTGCTTTGGCATTGTAAAGATTATTTGTGATTTTGATTTAAAATCATCTGTATGTGCTTTTATTGTTCATTAGCTTTGCCCGCAGCCAAGCCCGCATGGTTTACACAATGCTGTTATTAAACCAGGCAGTAATTAAAATATGAGGCCTTCATCTAAACAGATCGTGGACTACGCGTTTGTGTTGTTTTGGGTTATTTATTTTACAAATGACTTGAGCCCATATCAATCACATCCAAGCCCATTCTTTATCCTCTCACCTTCCCCTTCGTTGCTGCGCCCTTGCCCGTGCAAAACAATTTTTTTTAAGGTTCCTTGCCTAAAAGGTACCAATGAAAATCCTATTACTAAGCATCTGCTGTCTGTCTGTCTGTGTGTCCGTCTGTCTGTCTGTCACAAGGTCGTACTGTCGGAACCGTAATAGGTAGACAATTGAAATTTTCACAGAGCGTGTATTAGTATGGGCGCTATAACAAAAAATAATAAAAATAAAATAAAGATAAAATTTGAAGGGGGTCCCCATACATCAATCGTTTTTTAAATATTGGTCGGTGGCACGGAACCTTTAGTATGCGAGTCCGACTCGCACTTGGCCGGTTTTTAGTATTTGTTTCATTCAAAACATTTTAAGATTTTGCTATTTCATACACCCCAAGAACTCTTTTCCAATTGTACCTTAACTTACATTACCACCCTACCATCACTGAGAAAATTCGTGTTAAGAAAAACCATTTTGAGCTTTAATGTAACAATATGAAAATACTTAAATCATACAAAGCAGATTGTAAATAGAAATATCCACTATGGTCATTGAAAGCTTTATTAAAATTAATTAATTGCGGGACCAATTCTGAACTAACATTTTGACAGACAGAAAGAAATCCAGAAACAGTTATTTAAGTTCAGGTATGTTTCAAAGTACTAAAACCCAGTCGTAAGTCATAAGAACAGATTGCAATATATTAAACATTAAAATAAAAGAAAATCAGATATCGTGTGTACAGCATATCCCATTTAGATATAGTAATAATTTTGATATCACAAACATTTTAATTTAATTCACTCATGAATAAATTAATCTTGTGACCAGTAAAAGATTTATATACAGGATGAGTAAATGAATACGAGCCTCTATGACAGCTACCCTAACCGTTGGAGATGGGAAGATTTTTAATTTAGATTTGTAATTTAGAAATCCATCTTAAGTTTTTGGACCGTATTCTTAAAAATTTAAAAAACCCCCGACACAAAAATACTAACCTTTAAAAAGTGTGAAATAATACAAGTTTGTTCAGTTACTAACAATTTTTGATCCTTAAAAGCGTCGGGGACCGCTAATTATTAGGTATTTTAAGTTTACTTAGAGGTCCCCGACGCTTTTATTGCGCGTTAATTTTTATTTCAAAATTTTTAAACTTTTGTTTAGTTTTTTTTTTTAACTAATTCATACATGATCAAACAAAAAAATTTTTTCATGTTTTTAGTTTTCATTTCGTAAGTTAATATTCCTCATTCCCTTTCAATATAGTGAACATAATGCTACTAGTCCAGGTCTTTCATTTGCTACCCATGTTGAATGATTTGTGAAAAAAAGTAATTCCCTGTTTTCTAGTGGCGGCCATCTTGGATTTGAAATTTGTCATAGTGTATAGTATTCTACTAGTCAAGCCCTTTTATTTGATACCCATGATGATGATGATTTGATATTGATATTGATGGAGTAGTGAGAAAATATGATGTCCGCCATTTTGTGCTGGCGGCCATCTTGGATTTGAAATTTGTCATAGTGTATAGTATTCTACTAGTCAAGACCTCTCATTTGCTACCATATTGAGGGATTTGTGAAAAAATACGTATTTCACATTTTGTGGTGGCGGCCATCTTGGATTTGAAATTTGTCATAGTGTATAGTAATCTACTAGTCAAGTCTTTTCATTTGATACCCATATTGATGGAGTATTGAAAAAAAATGTAATTCGCCATTTTGTGCTGGTGGCCATCTTGGATTTGAAATTTGTCATAGTGTATAATATTGTACTAGTCAAATCCTTTCATCTAATAGCCATATTAATGGAGTAGTGAAAGAAAATTTGCAATTCGCCATTTTGTGCTGGCGGCCATCTTGGATTTGGGATTTGTCATTGTGTATGGTATTCTACTAGTCAAGCCCTTTTATTTGCTATCCTTATTGATGGAGTAGTGAAAAAATATGTAATTCGCCATTCCGTGGTGGCGGCCATCTTGGATTTGAAATTTGTCATTGTGTATAGTATTCTACTAGTCAAATCCTTTTATCTGATACCCATATTGATGTAGTAGTGAAAAAAATATGTAATTCGCCATTTCGTGCTGGCGGCCATCTTGGATTTGAAATTTGTCATAGTGTATAGTACTATACTATTTAAGCCCTTTTATTTGCTATCCATATTGATGGAGTAGTGAAAAAACTTAATTTGCCATTTTGTGTTGGCGGCCATCTTGGATTTGAAATTGGTCATAGTGTATAGTATTCTACTACTCAAGTCCTTTCATCTGACACTTATATTGATGGAATAGTGAAAGAAAATATGTCATTCGCCATTTCGTGGTGGCGGCCATCTTGGATTTAAAATTTGTCATAGTGTATAGTATTCTACTAGTCAAGCCCTTTCATTTGATACCCATATTGATGGAGTAGTGAAAGAAAATAGGTAATTCACCATTTCGTGGTGGCGGCCATCTTGGATTTTAAATTTATCATAGTGTATAGTATTCTACTAGTCAAGCCCTTTTATTTGATACCCATATTGATGGAGTAGTGACGAAATATGACGTCCGCCATTTTGTGGCGGCGGCCATCTTGGACTGATTTTCATCAAACATAGCTAAGAACACTCCCGACTAATTCACCTTTCATATGAAAAAATCCGCATCCAAATCGGTTCATCCGTTTGGGAGCTACGATGCCACGGACAGATACACACACACACACACGTCAAACTTATAACATCTCTCTTTTTTCGTCGAGGGTTAAAAATAGCATTCAAGGATTTTTCGAAAAACTCATTTTTTCCAAGATATTCACTATTTTCTCAAAAAAATTCTTTTTGCAGAAATGAATCCACCTGTGTATATATAGCAAACAAAAAATCATATAACACATTTTTTTAATGTTACTGGAAACAGACGAAATTCGACGGTATATGTTTGTGTTGAAACACAAGTTATTTGCTCTGTATAATTTCACACACACTTATCCAGATTTGCTTATTTAAAAAAAAAAATGCATTGTATTTAAAGGTAGATGGTTTGAAATAATAAATTTTATCAGTAATGCCCAAAAAATAAAAGAATTGATTTAATTTCTACCTATTCAAGCTTAGCATAGCTGTATGACTTTTTTTCTTTGAATGAAAGTAAAAATAAACAATCAATAAATTGAAACAGTATGTGAAATTTATAAAAAATATTTATTTAAGAAATTCAAAAAAATAATAATAAATACATATTATATTTAATCTAAATGTTCAAAATGTAGTCCAATTTGGTTTATACATTTTCTACATATACCAAAGACTGCACGCATTGCCTTGCGCATGGTCTGGGGGGGGAAAATTTTAAATAGTTTCTCGCACAGCCTTTTGTAGTTCGTGGACATTATCATATTGTCTTTTATAAATATTATTTTTTACATATCCCCAAATAAAGTAATCCATTGGACTCAAGTCGGGTGACCTAGCCAGCCATTTTATCGCGTCGTGTATAGTAATTAATTTTTCTCTAAAAAGTTCCTTAAAAAAATCTTCATAACTAAACTATTATGAGCTAGAGCCCCATCTTGTTGAAAATATAATTTATTTTGAAAATGACAGGGGCATGTCATCCATTGCGTCGATGAGATTCCTTATTATGTCTATGTATTTTTCTGTGGTCAATGTGCAGTTGTAAAACTCCATGTATATTACCTTATTGTCTAAGATAACACAACAACAATTAAACGAAAATCTAACTTGATTACTACTTCCAGTGACGCGAAAAGGGTTTTTATCACACAAATAATGGTGGTTAGGACAATTATACATTCCATTATTGGAAAAGTTTGTCTCATCACTCCAGAGAATCTATACTAATATTATAAAGCTGAAGAGTTTGTTTGTTTGTTTGTTTGTTTGAACGCGCAAATCTCAGGAACTACTGGATCGAATTGAAAAATTATTTTTTTGTTGGATAGTCCATTTATCGAGGAAGGCTATAGGCTATACTACATCACGCTACGACCAATAAGAGTGGAGCATCAATGAAAAATGTTGCAAAAACGGGAAAAATTATTCCTTTTGAGAGCTTCCGTCGCGCGCGCTGCGTAAACGGTTGATGTTAAGCAAAAATCATGTATTACGGAATTGTACCCCTTTAAAAGTTCTAACCAAAAGTCCGCGACAGCATATGTGTATCTTTTAAGGTTAACTTACTATAACCTTTTTTATGACAATCAAATTTGTTCAACATAATGTACTATTTGCGAAGATGTTTTTTAAACGTGATATTAATCCTTATCAAATTAAATACGTTAGTTGTCTTAAGCATTTCATGCATATTATAATTGCCCTTTACATCATACAATTTAAATTAATATCTTAACAGTTTTTATTGAAATTTAAAAACTATAGCGGGAGAAAATAAATTCGCTGTCTGCCTCTGTTCGTTAACTTTTTACTTCCAAACCAATAGACTTTGATACGGTTTTTAGTAATATCTTATTTTCTTATTATTTTATAATCTATTAATCTATATAATAGAAATACTTATTATAAAGCTGAAGAGTTTGTTTGTTTGTTGATAGATAGATTGATTGTTTGATTGATTGATTGATTGATTAATTGATTGATTGATCGTTTGTTTGTTTGTTTGTTTGTTTCTTGGTTGGTTGGTTGGTTGGTTGGTTGGTTGGTTTCTTCGTTCGTTCGTTTGTTTTAATGCGCAAATCTCAGGAACTACTGGTTCAAATTAAAAAATTATTTTTGTGTTAGATAGTCCATTTATCGAGAAAGGCTATAGCCTATACTACATCACGCTACGACCAATAGAAGTGGAGCATCAATGAAAAATGTTGCGAAACGGGAAAAAATATTCCTTTTGAGAGCTTCCGTCGCGCACGCTGATTGATTTGATGATTGATTGATTTATTGAATGATTGATAGATTGATTGATTGATTGTTTGTTTGTTTGTTTGTTTGTTTGTTGGTTGGTTGGTTGGTTGGTTGGTTAGTTGGTTGGTTGGTTCGTTCGTTCGTTCGTTCGTTTGTTTGTTTGTTTGAATTTGTTAATCTCTGAAACTACCAGTCGTATTTGAAAAATTCTTTTTGCCTTTGATAGCCTGATTCTAGCGGAGAGTTATAGGCTATATACATGAAAACGAACTGTCTGTCTATTCGAGCAAATCGGCTTCGGTCAAAATGGCATAACCGATTTTGATGAAACTTTACACATATAACAGGATGTAATCTTTTGACTACACCCTTTCCATATGTGACATACAGAACTTTTTGTATGTCTGTCTGTACGTCCATATGTCTAAACCTATTTAAATGAAACATCAATGAATATGAAGAGAAGGTCGTTAAAACTAACAAATGTTGCTTTTTGTCCATCTGTCTGTCTTTACGTGTATCTGTCTATTTGAGCTAATCTCCAAAACTGCTAAACAGATTTTAAGGAAACTTTGCAGACGGGAAAGAAGGTTGTCAAGATATTTGACATTAGCTACTTTTTGTCCGTCTGTTTATCTGTACGTCTATTCAATTTTACCTATTCGAGCTAATTTCCAATACGGCTGAACAGATTTTAATGAAACTTTGCAGACGTGAAAGAAGGTTGTCAAGAGTGTCATAAGCTACTTTTTGTGTTTGTCTGTCTGTCTATCTGTCTGTCGTTTGTCCTCACTGATCTAGCAACGTACAGCCGAAAGTACTAAGTCTAGGAAGCTTAAATTTGGAACATAAGTTTTTTTTATAACGTGAGCATTATAAAGTTAAGAAAGGCTTTTTTAGAAATTTCAAACTTAAGGATGGGAATGGAGGGACTTAAATAATGACGTGTTTCAGGGTTTTTAGATTTTCACATTTTAAGAGTGGGAAACGGGAGATGAAAAATTGTATCGGTTTTTTAAAGGGTGGAAGGGGAATGAAGATTGAAAGTTTGAATGGGTGTGACCAAAATTGGTTCCAGCAAAAAGTACGTATAAACCATCTCGAACGTTAATAGTACCTATATCAGGAATTTGTAGTCTACGCAAGCGAAGCTGCGGGCGGTCGCTAGTTGTTTTATAAAAGTTAACATCTGCATCTACTCTTGATTTTCTTAATAGCCACCTACAGAATGTTAAACGATGACCATTATCACCCGGCAGTAGCTTTTGGACAATCCTGCCATTCTTGTAACATTTATATTTGTTTCTTTTCAAAACATTTATAACTGATTATTGACAAATATTAATTTCTTTTGCTGCTTCTCTACTTGAAGCTATGTGATCCGCTTCAAAATAGCATAAAACATTCAAATCCGTATCTTGGTTCATCGGTGCTCGTAGAAGAGGTCTAATGTAACTTCCATACTGGTTTAAATTTACTAACATAGCTCTAGAACTTTACGCGTTGGAGTATGCCTGTTGGTATTTCTATGGTTATACCATCGTATTGCAGTTCTAATGCACTTATTGTTTGTAAAGATGCTTCTATAAGTTCGAAACGTTTGTTGTTAGTTAATATCATATTATAATATTTTTTTTACTAAAATATGCAAGAAAGTAACAATGGCCATCAATGAATAAAAATTATTACATAAAAGAAAGCGGAAAACTTAACATTCTAAATTTGAATTTCGCCCTTGAAAATAAATGGTACTTAGTAAAAAAGTATTAGTGGCCAGTACTTTTCTTGGCAGGCTGTCGTTCAGTATGTTAGATTTTGAAAATAGAACAACAACTGCTAACTGTTCCATTTTTAAATGGGACATTCTCAGGCATCATTCTCTGGTCACTCAGAGGAAAATAAGTCAATAATCTAAGGAACATAAATTGTCGAGTTCAAACTTGAATAGGTGGAATTTAAATCGTTTCTTTTATTTTCGGGGCATTACTGATAAAATGTATTATTTGAAACCGTCTATCTACTTTCAAATACAATGAATTTTTTTTTAAATAAGCAAATTTGGATAAGTGCGTGTGAAATTATACAGAGCAAATAACTTGTTTTTCAACACAAACATAAATCGTCGAATTTCGTCTGCTTCCAGTAACATGAAAAAAATGTGTCATACAACTTTTTGTTCGCTATACACAAGTGGATTCATTTCTGCAAAAAAAAACTTTTTGAAATAGTAAATGTCTTGGAAAAAATGAGTTTTTCAAAAAATCCTTGAATGCCATTTTAATACAGTCCAAAAACTTATGATGGATTTCTAAGAACAAAACTTCCCATTTCCAACAGTTAGGGTAGCTTTCATAGAGGCCCCTTGCTCATTTACTCACCCTGAATAAGTAAAAATAGTTTTGTTTCATTATACTAACATTAGAGTTGGGGTCATCATCCTCAGGTTCAGACTTGATGTACCCTTCTGACATTTTACCAGAGTCAGCAGCCGCGTCCTGTTGCATATCCGCGCTCATGTATGCAGCCTCCTTCGCCCCAAAACTAGAGAGATTTAACCTGAAAGCCGTGTTAACATTAAGACCTTTATTAGAGTATGTTTCATACAAATGACTTACCGATTGGTCGAGTGGTTAGAGACCCTAACTGCGGAGCCAAGGTTCACGGATTCGATTCCCACCCGGGACAAATATTTGTGTGCATGAACATGTCTATTTGTTCCATGTCTGGGTGTTAAAAGTATTTATATATGTATGTTATTAAAAAAAAGTATATTTTAGTATACCTAGTCTGGCCATAAATACTGTTACAATTAAAAATAAAAAAATATTACATTAGAATTTGGAATCTGGCATTTTTATACGATTGTTCATCGTGTTTTCTCATTTTGGCGCCAATACATTGTACAATATTTTGCGATATTAAAATGTAGTGGGGTGATGAAGAGAACCAAATCGCTATGAATGCGTTACATAAAGTAAGTATGGAGTCAAATACAATTTTTAAAACTCTCCATACGCTTGGTATTAGTTGAATGTTTGTGTACCGGGCTATTAATAGGTACAATGAGACCTACTCTGATTGTGACAGAAAAAGATGTGGCCGTCCACGTAGTGTTCGTACAAAAAAGGTGTGCAAAGCAGTAAGGAAAAGAATTCGATGAAATCCTGCTCGAAAGCAAAATCTCTCGCGAGATGAAGATAGCACCTAGAATTATGTCGCGTATTTTAAAAAATGATTTAGGACTTGCAGCCTATAAGAAGCGTACTGGTCATTTCTTAACGGATAATTTAAAAAAAAAAAAGGGAAGCAAAATCGAAACGACTACTGAAGCGGTACGCAAAAGGAAAAATTTTGTTTACGGATGAGAATTTTTTACAATTGAGCAACATTTTAACAAAAAAAATGACCATATTTATGCTCAAAGCTCTAAGGAAGCTTCCCAATTAGTCGACAGAGTGCAACGTGGGCATTATCCGACATCAGTGATGGTTTGGTGGGTTTTTAGCTATGAAGGAGTGACTAAGCCATATTTTTGTGAAAAAGGAATCAAAACATCGGCACAAGTGTATCAAGATACCATTCTTGAGAAGGTAGTTAAGCCCCTTAACAACACCATGTTTAATAACCAAGTACGGACCTTCCAGCAAGACTCGGTGCCGGGTCATAAAGCTCGGTCCACGCAGTCTTGGTTGGAAACGAACGTTACTGACTTCATCAGAGCTAAAGACTGGCCGTCGTCTAGTCCCGATCTTAATACGCTGGATTATAATTTATGGTCAGTTTTAGAGAGCATGGCTTGCTCTAAACACCATGATAATTTGAAGTTCCTAAAACAATCCATACAATTGGCAGTGCAGAATTTTCTCATGAAAGGAGTGCGTGCTTCTATTGATAGCTGGCCTCGACGTTTAAAGGACTGTATTGCAGCCAATGGAGGACACTTCGAATAAGCTTTTTATATTTTAAATTGTTTTGTATTTATGTATTAAACTAACACACTGTAAAAATAATGAATGTTATTCGCAATAAAAAAAAAATTTTTTTTGTAGCAATATTTATGGCAAGACTAAGTATATATCAGTTGTCTGAAACCCCTTAATACTCATACAAGCATAGTACTTGCTTACTTTGGGACTAGGTGGCGCTGTGTTCGATGTCCCAGGTATTATTACTACTGGTAACACATGTACAGCTCACGCCAAATAAAACTTCTTGTTTGCGATGAACTTGACGTTGAACTGAGGTTTACGTATGTGCCACGCCCGCTCTCAACTCTTTAATATCAGTTTTTCTACTATGATAGTATATCCGCTTCAACTTCAGAGTGCACAAGAAGTTTGGCGCGAGCTGGACAAGCAGGTTTTTTATAGACCTATTTTGATATACAACACTAATTTATTATGAAATGGTGGCGGTGGTGGTGGTCGAGTGATGGAGTTATTATATAGAATAATAAACAGTGCACACATGGATTACACACAGTAGGGAATAAAAGTTGTTATGCAATATCTCAAGATCTATCTTTAAGATTCCGCGTGATACTTAATAGCATTATTAAATAACTAGCTTTCCGCTCGCGGCTCCACTCGCGTGGACTATATAGTCGTACCGGGACCCCTTTATCTAGATAGCATAAAAGTAGCATATTCACTCTTCAGCTTATAGACTATAATCTATGCAAAAAAAAAACATGACGGTCCGGTACAATTGTGTAGTTCACACGAGCGGAGCCGTGAACGCAAAGCTAGATTGAAAATAAAATATAGCCCATGTTACTCGCTGTTAATGTATCTTTTTAGAAGTGAAAGATTTTTTAAAATACCACAGTAGACAACTTTCAGTCTGTTTTCAGATCAGTCACAGTAGGCGAAATATGTCAGCAGGAAGAGCTTTTAATTCATAGCAAACAATACTCTGCCATTTGACTTTGCAAATATAGTTCAGTATAGGTTTATATATTTGGCTTCTGTTGGAAACTAGTCTGCGCTTTACTGTGCAAAGGGAGACAGGCTTATTTTGTGTAAAATTGTAATGGCCATTTTAATGTGTAATCTAACAACATTCAAATTCTCAGTTAATACTTATACTATGTCTAACATTACTGAAAATTTGTCACTAGAAATCATACCGATATAGGCGCACTGAGCATTCCTTCACAGCGGGAACTATTTCAGGAAGGAAACGGTACTGCAGCACAGTAGGTCCGATTTCCAATTCCTCTTTGATTAGAGTCTCCTCACTGTCCATCCCTGCTTCCATCAGCTTTCCATATATCTTCCGATCAGAGTAAAGGTTTGAAATTACATTATGGTTATTACAATTCCTCAAAACGTGGTTCACTACCCTTAAAGACATTGCTAAAATTGCTTAGAAGAAGAAAGACTTAATATGAGAATTACTATTCAAATGAAATTTTAATGAATACATTTCTTTGTTGCCAAATGTAATCTAATATATAAAATTCTCGTGTCACAGTTTTCGTTGCCATACTCCTCCGAAACGGCTTGACCGATTTCGATGAAATTTTTTGTGCTTATCCGGTATCTATGAGAATCGGCCAACATCTATTTTTCATCCCCCTAAATGTTAGGGGTAGTCCACCCCTAAATTTTTTATTTTATTTTTTAAACAAAATTTTTTATTTCTATTTTTTTATGATACAACATACAAAAATACATACAATCCTCAATTTTCACCCTTCTATCACCAACCCCTATTTTTTTATCGTGTCACAGTTTTCGTTGCCATACTCCTCCGAAACGGCTTGACCGATTTCGATGAAATTTTTTGTGCTTATCCGGTATCTATGAGAATCGGCCAACATCTATTTTTCATCCCCCTAAATGTTAGGGGTAGTCCACCCCTAAATTTTTTTTTTATTTTCTAGACAAAATTTTTAATTTTTATTTTTTTATGATACAACATACAAAAATACATACAATCCTCAATTTTCACCCTTCTACGATCAACCCTTATTTTTTAATAGCCATTTTAGTAATTTAATAATTGCTTATATTTGTGTCGCGGGATCGAAAACAGGAAAGGGAAGAACGGGAAAGAATTAAGACTGAAATAAAAAAGTTATTCTTGATGAGAATGGAAACAAAAAGGAAATGAGACCAGGGCCAGGAACGGAAACAATAAAATATTTATGCGATGGGAACGAAAACGGGAAAGGAAGAACGGGAGTGAGATAAGACGGAGATAAAAACGTGGTTCTTATAAGAAACGAATACCACCCGTGCAAAGCCGGGACGGGCCGCTAGTCTAATATATAAAATTCTCGTGTCACAGTTTTCGTTGCCATACTCCTCCAAAACGGCTTGACCGATTTCGATGAAATTTTTTGTACTTATTCGGTATCTATGAGAATCGGCCAACATCTATTTTTCAACCCCCTAAATGTTAGGGGTAGTCCACCCCTAAATTTTATTTTTTATTTTTTAGACAAAATTTTTAATTTCTATTTTTTTTGATACAACATACAAAAATACATACAATCCTCAATTTTCACCCTTCTATCACCAACCCCTATTTTTTTAATCTTATATATAATAATCTTACGTCACTGTTTTAGTGTTTATATTCCTCCGAAACGGCTTGACCGATTTGGTTGAAATTCTATATGTGCAATGTGCATTTGGTAGGTCTGTGAATAGGCTTTTATCTATTTTATACCCCTAAGTGATAAGTGTGGCCCAACCCTAAAAATTTTTTTTGGCAAAATTTTTGTCTTATTTTTTTTATAATGTGGCATTTAAAATAAATACACTCTGAATTTTTACTTTTCCACCACCAACCCCTATTTTTTAATAGCAATATTGCTAATTTAATAATTTCTTAAATAAATATTTACTTCGTGAAAGTGTAATTTATTTAATTAAGATTGACAGAAATTGAAACGATAAAATATTTGTGTCGCGAGAACGAAAATGGGAAAGGAAAGAACGGGAATGAGTTAAGACTGAGATAAAAAAGTTATTATTGATGAGAATGGAAACTTATCATGCGATGGGAACGAAAACGGGAATGAGATAAGACTGAGATAAAAACGTGATTCTTATGAGAAACGAATACCACCCGTGCAAAGCCGGGACGGGCCGCTAGTGTTACTATAAATCATAAAAGTTCATATTATATCAAATCTAGGATATGATGTTTATGAACAATTAGCTTTTGAAAATGTTGCATTACAATACTGTATGGGTTTTTACTTTGTATCATATTTTTTACTTTTTAATTGTACCTACTTTTAAATTTAAACTTGACAGGTGTACAAGATGTACCTACCAACATTTTGATACCAAATTGAGAATTAATCCATCTAACTATTGTTTATTACTTTCTATTTTTTAAACATAATTTTGGAGTTAGAGAAATAAATCATGATCACGCAACATAAGGATAGGTGATCACTATTGTTCTATGCAATTGTATGACATATGGTACGGTAGGTACATTATATGTGATAATCAACTTCTTTAATTAATTGTATCAGAAAACTAGCCTAATCAAGCCAAAATAAACTGAGGTTGATATTCAAATAAAGGTCTTTGAGACCATTGAGCCAGCTCTGCCTCCGCGCCTTTTAAAAGCCCTGTTTTCTCCAACTAATGTCATAGATGTTGGAACTAGAATACAGCATTAACAACAAATATTTCATTATAACACTGTGTAGTAGTTTGAACATAATATAGATTACAACAATGTAGGTATGTGAATAGGTAAACAGTCTTATGTTTCATTATACTAACATTGAAATTGCAATCATCATCCTTAGGCTCAGATTTGATATACCCCTCTATTATCTCACCACAGTCAGCAGCAGTGCCTTGTTGCATATTCACCTTCAACCCAAAAACTAGTGAAATCTAACCTGAAAGCATTGTAAAAAATATGATAATCATAGTTTTATGTCATGCATGCTTCCTCACTTGATGGAGTAATGAAAATTAGACGTTCTTTAGGTAGGTATTCTCTTTTGAAAGTTACACCCGATGACTTATAACAATGTTTATACCATAGACATATATATACTAGCGTAGGAGATCAACTGACATATAAACATCGCATGACCGAAACGGAAATGAGTATGTGTGCAAAATTCACATGTGGTTGAGCCAGTTTTAGTGATGTGCATGGGTGTGTTTTATATTATCGATAGCACATAGTACTTTCATGATAATGTGTCGTTGAAATTACCGCGTTATCATAAGTCGAAATCGGCAATCCTATTTAGTATTTTGAATCTGCTATACCTACTACAAAATTTTAGTTTTGAGTTACTTTTCCTAACTTTAGTTTTTTAAAATGACAAATCATCAATAAATCAATTCAAATGTCATTTCCTTTACACCAATAAACATTTTCTTTTGTTAACAGTTGATAATTAAAAATTTGCAGAAAGAAGTAAAGAAAGCGTCAACATCATTATGGAAATTTTTATATTTAGTTGAATACAAGATAAGTAATAAATAAAACAATATAAATAAACAATTTTTGTTTTTAATGAAGATACGTCATGTTGCAACGCATAACAACAAACTTTTTAACACTCTTTGTAAACAAAAAAATGAGAATGAACAGTGGAAGTTTTTTTTTTAAATTCGGCAATAAACGACTGAGAAATAAATTATTGAAATTTATGTATTTTCGTGCGGTTTGACTGATGGCCTCTTACTGCCCGTGACGTCACATTGCCTACTCGATCGAGTGTCGTGTCGTCTCACTGCACCACAAATTATGCCTTGGATGAAATTCCTATATTTCATCCAATTCTATAATATCTTTTGTTTCTTTATGTAATAGATAGTTAAGTTTTATTTGATTATAAAGGAACAAGTTTTTGTAAAAGACAAAGTGATAATTTGCCTAAAATTGATATTTTTACTGTGATAGACTTTTTTCTTCAAATCCGTTTTATATTAGTGCTGAAATAAAGGTTTAGGCTCCAAAGTTGAAGGTTCTGGTGATATATTCCGGTAAACGTACGCTGACACCGATCGCTTGGGCTTCAGATTGACCTGTACAGAAATTACAGTTGGCATAAATGCTCTGACTTTAAATATTAAGTATATACTACGGCGTTAGTATACTACTTAATATTAGTATATTAATTATTAGTATTATTATTAGTAATATTAGTATATTTAGTACAGTAAGCACATATGAAAAAGAAAGAAACCCCTAACGGCACAAATTTAGTAGGTATAGATCTTTTCTTCAAAAGTCGTCGGTGATTTAGTTAGACAAAACAGTTTTCCCTAAAATGTCTACTGCAAACCAAAGAATGTTTTCGAGGCGTCCCACCTGTTCTATTTAACATTCTTATCCATTGTTCTCTGCTAACCGCGTTTACAGGAAACCTGGATATTATGCAATAGTCATCATTATCAGGAAGTATTTTTTAACACCGCAGTTTCTTGGAGGAAAATGAGGTTAAATTATTGTATACAGTAACTTCGTCATTCAAAGTTAAATTATTTACGACGTTCTTAATCAGAGAGCAGATAGAACGTCAGACTTTAAATCATAAATAAATAACGATTAAAATTATTTGTATATATATCTTATATTTTTATATGAGCAATTCTTGTATTTATATATATCCTATGTGTAGTATCTGACTTTTGACTTTTATTTAATATTTACAATCAAACAATCAACGCTTATACTTCAACCATTATAGAGAGAGAGAAAAACCACAGAAGTGTTTCCATGGACGTAATGTACAGATGCAAAACCATAGAGCAGTATGTATAGATGTCATACTTTCTCTTACAATGTGCTGCCAGGCTAAATTAACCTCCCAATATGTTTAAAAACAGTTAACGACATCCTTCCAGTGCGATTAGGTAATATTAAATATACAAAATATTTATATTTGTAAATATCGACATATCGATAGATTTTGTGCAATCCCTATGCTAAATTGTTTGATTGTAATTTTACACAATATTTTTGTATCTTACACATAATTGTTTAAAATAACAAATTATTTACAAAATAGAGTATTTACCGTATACTATTGATGTATAACCAAGTAAATTTAGGATTGCTTTTTATAAAAATAAGCATTAAGATAACAGTATGTTATTGGTAGTACTTACATGTGAAATCTCTCTTTATTTGGATTATTATCATATGTTACAGTGCAATTTAAAACTGAACACGACACCATTTTTATCACAAGAATTAATTTTTGTAGAATTCAAATCGATTATAACACAAAATAGAAAACAAAGCTGGACCTTATTTTGACAAGTGAGTAAAGAAGACTAAATGTGTTCAAAGAGGTTTTATGTCAGATTTTCTTGCATTTCTTTCTCGCATGTAGGATTTCCGCAAAGAGCTGGATGTTATGGTTTATACCCATGGTTTATACACTGTGTTCTGGTGCTCTAGCGATAGGTAATAAGGTAATAAGTAACTACAAATTACTGCTCTATCTACTGCATACTGATAATTTATTTATCATAAGCGGTACCTACCTTTATGAGTGCACTAAGCACGGCTTTACAATAAAAATTGTGCTCAAATATAAGAAGAGGAGTTATGAGAAGGTATACTTAGTCAAATTATGACGAAAATTCAGGTTTAGCATTTACATGTGTTGAACGTTCACACAAGTACTCTGTGGTTCACACCAACGTTCACAGAGTACCTATGCAGAGTACTTTGTCAACGTTCATGTATAAATAACTGCCAAAATAATTGCTTTATTACCTATCTGTCTTGGGTTATATTAAATACATTTGTTATTAGGTACTTTTATTTTTTTTTTATTTTATCGTAAAAAAGAGAAAGCATTGCATGCAACACTAACAATAAATTATAATTTTTTTAAGATGGATTTATTTTTATTAAAAAGGTATACCTATTTCAATCAATTCAGATTTAGGTACCTGTAGTTTTTTTTTTTAATCCAAAGGAAAGCTTAAAATAAATACTTTATGGACGAATTAACATGACACCCGGCTCAGATGACGTTTGTGTAATGTGCAAAAAAATAGATTTTTTTAGAAATTTATGGATTTAAGTTTGGTACCTACGTAAGTCCATGTGATATCATATGTTAAATAAATTGACCAATACTGAACAATTAATTTCTGATGAAAATAAAACAAAAAGAAATTATTTGTTAAGAAAAACTCAACAGTTTCAACAAAAATGTTCAAACTTGGTTATTAAAATTGAAAGGAACAAGGTACTAGAATAACCTTTAGAAAAAAAATTATTGATGAATTTCCCAGATGTTTTTTAAAATACATTTGACGATAAAATTGTCCTGTGACGGCAGTTTATCTTATTGCGCTGCTTAGCACAGTAAAAAATTGAAGTTACAACTAAACAAAAAGTATGGAGGTAAGGTGAAATCCTCACGAACCAATGAAAATATCATGAATTTACTCTGAAATAATGCTACTGTAGTTATAAATAATTTCATTGTGTAAACTATTTTCTGTACGTTCTATATATATGTTTTATTTCATGCTCTATTTATCACTGTTTGTTTCCTGAATAAATAAATAAATTAGTAATCATCTATCCAGTTGATGTCACAAAGACATTTTATTAATATTTTTTTTAAAAAAAAAGACTTCATTTTTTTAACTTTGAGGGGAAGGTATAAATTGGGTTATATTTTCGGAAAAAATATTAAAAGTATGTGTTAAATTTTTTTTAATGAAAAATATATATTTTATGAAAGGTGACACCTGTCTAAGCAGGATACAGCAACCATTCAATTGCATCAAATAACAGCCACTAATGACACTTTTGTGTGTTTTTTGCATTACAGAGAGAAAAATATCGCTATAATCGTTCACGTGTGACGATTTAACTATCAGTGTCATGCGTTTCAGATGCTTCGTTTTCCGCGTTAATGGCGTTTGTGACAGCTAAGTTTTCTGCATTTCACACGGTATTTTGACATTTAATACCGTTCCAGATGCAATTTATGTGTCAGTATAGCTTTGTTAGTAAATTAATCGTTCAACAATAATAACACAATACAATAATAATATAAACAATAATAATAATATAATGTACGGGGGAATTATTTATCTTTTATAGGACTAAAGAAAAGTCCGTGATGGCATATGTCTACCTTTTATGGATATCTTACTATACTTCAACGTGTCATAGTTACCATATGACACAATTTTTTAAAAACATTTTTATGTTTAAAAAAATGGTGATTGGAAAGCAATATAGACGGATACAGTATTAATCCTTACCAAATTAAATACTACGTTATTTACCTTCAGCATTTCATGCACATTATAAATGCCTTTACACCATACAATTTAAAATTAATATCTTCGGAGATATCACGAAATAAATGCCCCATGGCCCGACGCGATTTGCGTGATGTAAAATTAGGCCGAAATTATCATTGTTATTGTAAATATTGTAGTTTATTTTTATTTATTCATTCTTTACTTTATCAAATATTTATAGAATTGGAAATATAATTAAATCTAATCCACATGTTCAACGCAACAAGCTAATAGGTCTATACAACATAAAAAACACTGCGGCTTATATGCTCTACTACCCGTGAGAAGCCGGGGCGGGTCGCTATTGTAAGCTTAGTAAAAGACTGTTTGTCTTTAATAAAATAAGTTAACAGTTGTTATGCTATCGCTACTCGCATGACGCCAGTGGGGCTCAGCGGGATGAAGATCGAGTTTCGAGCCGGTGTCATGTTAATCCGTCCCTATAGTAAACAAAAACAATGAGAGCTAAGCTCAAAGCTTGGAGTATGTGAAAAGTGAAAAATCACATGAAATGCGTAATCATACGTTGAACCGGCTACTTTCTTTCACATGGTCTGCTACCTGCTACAAATAATACTCAACGAAATCGCCGACCATGTGCATTTCATCGTTTTGGATGAAACAGTTTTTCACAGTTTCATTGTGATTTCACTCTTTCATTACATGCACACGCAGGAATGCTTAGCGCGAGAATATCTACCACGACTGTTTAGTCTGCTGCAGAACTCGACACGCGATCGCGCCTCGTTCGTTGCGTTGCGTTAGGCGGCGGTCACACGCTGTCGACCGACAGCTGCGCTAATCAGTCAGCGCGCGATCGCGTTCGTTGTAGGACGTGTTTCGTTGTGCTGATCACATCGCTCTATGGGTAAGGATCGCGTCGCGCTGTTTAATATCACCAAGAGGCAACCAATATAATATGCTAAATTCGTTGGGTTTAAATAACGCGTTTTAAATAATGCCTTATGTTTGTAGTATGTTGTCACTTGTAGGCACATTTTGTAGCTCGGAAGTCGTGAAGGGTGATTGTGGCGCAATTCCGTAATTTACGTATTGCATGTATGCTGCAATTTATGTAAAATTATTGTTGGATGTTTAGTCTTAGTGTAAATAAATACCTATAGATTAGTTAAGTGCTTGTTAATGTATTTGAATATAGGTTACTTTTTTTTAATGTCCGCTATTTTGACCTTTTTAGTTGCAAATGGTATATTTTGTAATATTGATGATTGAATGATTGATATTGATAAATTGATTATGGTTGAATGATTGATAGTATATAACGAGCGTTTAAAAATCACTGAAATTTCACAGGTGAAATCACTGTGAAAAAATTATTTCATAAAATGAAAATGAATTTAAAGTAGCAATGATTTCAATGCTTAATGAGAGCCATCTTGGTTCAATGGTTCAAGTTCAATGCACAAATTACATAGGGTGGATCAATGATGGCGTTAGCGACGGCGTACGGCGATGTACCGTGGATGGACCAATTCCATTGAGTTTAACTGATTCTTCTATAGAACTAATCTAATTATAATAATAACATTGATAGTCTAACAGTGGGATCAGGGGACCGACATTAGAGTGGTTTAATAACTACCATAAATGAAGAAATTAAACTATGAGTATAATAAAAGTATGTACTTAATAGCAAAAAGGAACACAAGGAACTATGCAAGGAACACTAATTACGATACTAAGCACTAAATAATTAATATATATACCACAGAGTTTAACAATTGACACAGAACAACACAGACAGAACAAAAAAGATTTTTGACACATGACAAGTACTGTTTATAAAGATGTGTTCATGACTTGTACAATATGTTTACATTTCAACATCCTCCCTTAAACATAACCCCATCTTGGATGAACAGTACTCTAATTTAGCCTTTGGTGTCCCTTTGGTCAAGACGTCTGCAACCATCTCTCCAGTTTGGATATACCGCACCTCAATTTTCTTTTTGTTTATTTTATCACGTATAAAGTGATGCCTTACATCAATATGCTTGGTCCTAGAGTGATAGCCATCAGAACCTGAAAGCTTAATGCAACTTTGGTTATCACAATAAATTACTAGGGGTTCCTTATTGAGAACTGGCCAAAATTCTTCTTGTAGCTGTCGCAACGATAAAGCCTCTTGAACGCAGCTAGAAAGAGACATGTATTCGGCTTCAGTTGTTGATAATGCTACTGTTGGTTGCCGTCTAGAGTTCCAACTAATAGATCCTCCCTGAAAAATGAAAGTGTAACCAGTACAGGATCGCCTGCCTATTTCTGAGCTTGCCCAATCAGCGTCACAATATCCATGTGTAATATTCTCATCAGAGCATTGCTTGTAGCTCAACTTATAATTCAGTGTTCCCTTCAGGTATCGCATTACTCTTTTAAGTGCAATCCAGTGCTCCATCTCTGGTTTATTGTTGAATTTACTTAATAAATTAATAACATAGCCAATATCAGGTCTCATGCCTTGCGAAAGATATAACAAACATCCAATTATTCCCTGGTATGGAATATTAGTTAAAATTGCATTTTCTTTATTGCTTGACTGCAATTTTGTATTGGGATCAATTGGTATCTTTACTGTCTTGCAATCTGATATTCCATATTTATGTAAAACCTCCTGTATTATTTTCCTATTACTTTCTTTGGTCAATATAAATTAATCCTTTTTCTCTTTCTCTGGTAACATTTAATCCCAAACTGGTAACATTTCATTTTGAACTTTTCACATAATTTTTCTTTTATGAAATTTTTAGTCTTTATACAGTTCGTAAATAAAATTAAATCATCGACATAAGTTGCTATAAATACTACATTTTTGCTATCAATTATTTTGTAGTATAAGCATGGGTCTAGACTAGAACATGATAATCCAATTTCTTTCAATGTAGCATCCAACTTTTTGTTCCACTGTCATCACATACAGTGATTTCTTTAATAGGCAAACCTGCGTACCGGTTTCATACATAGGGGGCTGAACCATATATATTTCCTCTTCTATGTCACCTTGCAGGAAAGCTGAAATAGCATCCATCTGATCAATGTCTAAATTATACTTTACTGCCAGAGCAAAAAGGTAACGCAAAGATGTAAATCTCACTACGGGTGAAAATACTTCGTTATAATCTACTCCCTTTCTTTGAGCACAGCCTTTAATTACTAATCTTGCATTGTATTTTGTTATTTCACCCTTTTCATTGGTTTTTGTTTTAAAAACCCACTTGTTTGGTATTGAATGCTTTCCGGTCGGCCGATCTGTGAGAATCCATGTTTTATTTTCAATCAGACATTTAAACTCCTTGTTCATGGCCTCTTTCCAAAACATAGATTTATCGCTAGAAAGTGCTTCCTCAACCGTTACCGGATCCAAATTTTGTGCTATACACATGAAATTTTTAACTTCATTTTTATTACGATTTTGCCTGAGCGTAATATTTTCGACAAAGGTGTCATTTCCTTCATAACTATCACTTGAACTTGGTTCATATGTTTCATCGTTATCATTAACACAACTGTCAAAGGATGACTCGGTAACCTGAGACAGTGAAGTGATATTTTGTTCATCATGTTGTGTGAATTCATTCAAAGACTCAGTATTAACTTCAGTGTTAGATGTTAATTCGACTGAAGAAGACTGTGACAGTTGTGCAGAGTCTTGTTCAATGTTTGGAGAACCATGATTGTATTCTTCAAAGAATGTCACATCTCTGCTTTTAATAATTGTTTTAGTTTTTGGATTAAGTAACCTATAGCCTTTCGTGTTTTCACAATAGCCCATAAATATCATTTCATTTGATTTTTGATCCCACTTTAATCTTTTCTCTTTTGGTATATGAACCATGGCTTTTGAACCAAAAATCTTAATATTACTAATATTAGGTTTTTTACCTGTCCATTTCTCCTCAGCAGGCTGATTCCGAACTAGTGTTAAATTCACTTATCGCGAGAGATAAGGTGTTATGTTCGATATAACACCGATACATATTCTGAACTCAGCCTTTTCACTCGCGAAAACTCTATGACAGCTCGAGCAGTAAAAATTATCGCGAGATAAAGGTCCATAGACAAGTTAACACTTTTCGCTATTCTGATTGTGTGATAATTTACACGGTAGATAAATAGTGACAAGTAAAAGCGTTAAATGACGGTGAAAATTACCGCTATCTTTGAGGCAGGTGTTACATGTGTTATAGGAGTGATATCTTATAAAATTATAACATAATTTGCATAAATATTAATAATTTGGTCACAATTTAAGAATTCGCAACATTAGAAGATAGCTATGGCTTTATTTTTTGCAAGTCATGTTGCGTATTTATTAAAAACTCGAAATCAGTTATATAATATTGAAAGGAGGTATAATATAATATTGAAACATATTCTATGTGCTAATAAAAAATCAGATTCTTAAATAAAAAAACAAATTTTAAAATAAATGTTTTATTAACAAAAATCAACAGTAAATTAAATATTTTCATTTATATAATAAAAAATATGATTTATAATATATAGGTATTATTATATATAATATGTAAATATAATTTTAAAAAAAATGTTTTAATAACAAAAATCAACAGTAAATTAAACATTTTCATTTATATATTGTAATAAAAAATATGATTTATAATATATAGGTATTAATATATATAATTTGTACATATAATTAAAAAAAAAACAGATTTTAAAATAATGTTTTATTAACTAAAATCAACAGTAGGTACATTAAATATTTTCATTTATATTAATAAAAAATATTATGATTTATAATATATAGGCACCTATTAATTTATATATAATTTTTATAAGTTCAGTGATTATCAAAAAACATTAAATATTTTCATTTATATTAATAAAAAATATTATGATTTATAATATATAGGTACCTATTAATTTATATATAATTTTTTAAGTTCAGTGATTATCAAAAAAAATGTTTTAATCAACAGGAATAATAAATTTAAAATCAATTCACTGACAGTCCTTTTATTCTTATAACTACTGATATAGATGGGTATGGCATGTGCACAACCCTAATTGTGTAATTCTTTATGACCATGTCTGCCACAAGCCTGCTTAATGTAGTAAATTCACATAAAGGGCAAGATACAGACAGATATTTAATGAATAGGCTGTTTCTTCTTATTATGATCAATTTCAGATAATGATAATCGATGCTTGCTGAAAATCAAGTTTTTGCTACTATGTTGAGATTGCGAAATTATACATTCTTGTGTTCTTGTGTAATTGTTTAAATTTGGAAAATTACTAATATCTTCGAACTCTGCTCTGCATATCTGTAAAAAAAGTAAGAACATTTTAGGTACATAAATTATACAAGTCGAAAATATGAATAACTTAATAGGTATTCTATCCTTTTTAGTGGTTCCGTACACAATTGATGATAAACGAGAACCTTACAAATCATCATGATGTCCGTCCGTCTGTGCCTATGTCACATATATGCTTATAATTCTGCCATTTTAACAATGAAACAGATTAAAATTTACAGGCACATTGTTTTATGTGAACTGCCGTAGTGTGTAGTGATAATGCAAAAATAACAAGATGAGACTGAGGCTCTGAGACTCCTACAATTCCTTCATGGGCAACTGTGTTTGTTTTTATAATACACTTCCAATGGAAGTATTACAATTAAATAACAAACAATTTAAAAAATGTATGAAACTGGTGAAATAATTCTACTACTAGAAATAAAGAAACATGACCCAAAAGCAAATGTTATGATTATGTTGATCGCACAGATTTAAAGGAAAATAAATTTTAATATGGATTTTGGATGTGATACTTACTGCAATGCTTTCAGTGGTTTTTTTGACAGATAAGGCAAGCATCTTTTCTGCTGACATTCTTTTAGGCCTCTTCTTATCTTTTTCTGATTGACCTACATATTCTGATTCCTGTGTAGTAGGTTCTATATCCAATATATCAAAGGCTGTAGTAGAAAGTCCTGCTACAGGCGAGACAGCTTGACATCAATTAACTCAATGGCAACATCAACTGCTGTACCCAATACTGAATGATGTTCAATTTCATTGAGTTCTAAAATGAAATTTCAAAATGTGCCTAAATAAAAAGAAAATGTCCAAGTGCGAGTCAGGCTCGCACACCAAATGTTCCATTTCGTATGTTAATGGAAAGAAAAATTATGTATAAAATCACCAAAATGTCATTACAAATCCTACATTTAAAAATAAACTACATATTAAATAAATTAATGAAATAAAGATAAAAGTTCAAATTATCGAGCGAGCGAGCACGAGCAAAGTTTCAAGTTATTTAAAGTTATAGTAAGTACACACAAAATATTATTATCTGTACATGTTATAGAAGAGCTGAGACTCCTACATAAGTATTTATATACTTAATCTGTTTACTTACTCCTAGCATAACTTAATCCATGGATAATTAAAATTGTACTAGAAATGAATTAGCTTTTTGTTTTGTTTGTTTGTTATAAATCGGGATAGTAGTGGGAATAGAACTTAAGAAGAAGTCAAAGAAGGACTACTATAAGAAATAGTTAACGGCTTTATATGTTAGTATGACTACTAGCAGTAGTAGTAGATATTATGTTATTATGACCACACAGGTGAAGCCGAAGGCAAGAGCTGGTACATTACAATATTAAAAATGAATCTACAAAGTTTAGTACATAACTTACAAATTGAACTTACATTACATTGGTACAGAAAAGGACATAGGGTGCCTTTCACCCAGAAAAAAGTAATGATCCCGAGGGATAGAAAAATAACTTTTAGACGGTTGCCCAGTATAATCAGCATAACAGCTTGGCCTACTGACATGGCACATGGGGACATGAGAACAACTATTAGATACATAGAAATGAGAAATGTACAAAGTACAAAATGTCTTTTGTTGTGAAATGTAAAAAAAATTGTTTACTAAGAACTTGGGTACAACATGAAAATTAAATATACTTACTATTTTGAACTGAACGATTTATTTTATTATTAATTAGTAAGTAAACAGATTACTCATCCAGTAAAAACCTGTAAAAACTAATAACCACAAAATACATAGGTTAACTCTAATAACATCTGACACTCGTCTAACTTTGACACTTTGACTTGACGTTTATTTATGATTTGACACAAAAAAATGTTCCGAAATGCCAACATAGAAAAAAAACTTTCGCCGGATGTAAGGTGTTATCTCCGGTGCTACCTTTAGAAGTACAGAATAACTGTATAGTGTTAAGAGCGATATCCTTCCACCCGAATGAAAGTGTTAAATATCGCCCGCGTTATTTAGAGCGATAGTTCAGAATCAGCCTGCAGGTGTTATATGCGTAAGAACTCGTGATGGTGACCGATTGACTACATAGGCCGCTGTTGCCACTGCTTCAGCCCAGGTCCCGGTGCCGCTCTTCTTCTTCTTCGCTGGGTCTGGCTCCTCTTCTCAGGATCCGGCCGCCTCCTCAGGAGCTGGTTCCAATGCTCAGGTCCTCTTCCCTGGTCCCTGGGTTCTAGTCCTTCTTCCTTTTCCTTCTTCTTTTTGCCCGCCGCCACCGAGGTGATTTGTATCATCATCGGGTCATCTACATCCCCTGGAGGGGAGCAGGTGCGGGTGTAGGGTCGCCCCTGTACCCGGGCTTTATCTCGCCGAGGACACGGCCCCAGCGGTCGATGGGTAGTCCGCCTATTCTCGTCGGGCAGGCGGCACGTCGTCCCGCGATGCGTGCGCGAACGTCAACAGTTCACGTGGGAGCGGGCGTCTGGTCGGCGACCGCTCGCGATGCGGAGCGATGTTGTGTAAGTGGGCGAAGGAGCTGTTGTCTATGCGGTCGAACATGCGACGCGCCAGACGAACTCCTCCACCGACGGGATCCGCAGGTCGCGAGCGATGACGTCATTTCTGACGTACCGCCCGGCTCCCACAATCACACGCAGGGCGACGTTTTGTTGCTGCTGCAGTCTGTGGCGCGACGTTGCCGAACACAGCGCATACCATGCCGGTGCCGCGTACGTCAGCCCCGAGCGGATGTGCGTCTTGTAGACGCCGAGCTTGGCGCGCAGCGGTAAGCGCGACGCTAGTACGGGGCGCAAGAGGGGCGCCTAGGGCGCAAGGGCGCTAGTACGGGCGATGGCGCCGTCACCACCTTGCCACCGTCGATCGCGGAGCACCGAGCGCGTGGTACACCGCGTACGAGAGTTCCTGTCGGTCCCATCCGCGCCGCTGGCCGGTGATGATTTCATCTCACCGGCCGAGCTGCGCAAGGCGATACTTCGCCTGCCCAAGCGGAAGGCGCCAGGAGTCGAAGGGATGACCACCATGGCACTGGTACAGCTGCCGCGAAGGGCCTGGGTCGCGGTGACCCGGCTTTTCAACGGTGTACTTCGGACAGGTCACTTTCCTAATGCCTGGAATGCCGGGAAAGTGATCGTGCTGCCTAAGCCAGGGAAGGATCCCCGGCATGCATCGAGCTACCGGCCCATCACGCTATTGCCCCACATAGCAAAGCTGTTCGAGCGATTGCTGCTGCGGAGGCTGCGCCCCTGCTTGCCTTTAAGGGACGAGCAGTTTGGCTTCCGCGCACATCACTCCACGACGCTTCAGCTCACTAGAGTGCTGCACCTACTCGCGTCCGAGCAGAACCGCGGCCGGCGCGCCATCGGTGTCTTCCTCGATATCGAGAAGGCATTCGACCGCGTATGGCACCGCGGACTGCTCTTCAAACTGCTCGGAACGAGCACCCCGCCGGCACTCGTGCGGGTGATAGCGTCATTCCTAAACGGCCGGAGCTTCTACGTAGATGTCGAGGGCGCAATGTCTTCACATCGCCCTATCGAAGCCGGAGTACCCCAAGGCAGCCGTCTTTCGCCGCTGCTGTACGCGGTGTACACGGACGACATCCCCACCCTGAGCGGGCGGCTTAGGGATGGCGAGGATGACGTCACCCTTGCACTATTCGCAGACGACAGTGCCTTCTTCGCCTCATCTTGTCGAGCTGCTGAAAAAATACAGCGAGTACTCGACGCTTTGCCGGAGTGGATGGACAAGTGGAGGATGGCCGTCAACGTCGGGAAGACACCCGCCCTGCTGACTGGCCAACAGCACGTCATGCCATTTAAACTGTCGCTGAGCGGACAGGACATCGAGTGGGCACGTAGCGTGCGCTACCTCGGGTGCGAGATTGACCGCGCGCTGCGCATGGGCGGGCAGGTGGAGCACCCCATTCGCCAAGCCCGCCCCGCGCGCGCACTCTTGCGTCCCGTACTAGCGTCGCGCTTACCGCTGCGCGCCAAACTCGGCGTCTACAAGACGCACATCCGCTCGCGGCACCGGCATGGTATGCGCTGTGGTCGGCAACGTCGCACCGCAGACTGCAGCAGCAACAAAATGTCACCCTGCGTGTGATCGTGGGAGCCGGGAGGTACGTCAGAACCTCGGCGAGATGATGTCCGGGTACAGGGGCGACCCTACACCCGCACCTGCTCCCCTCTAGGGGGTGTAAATGACCCGACGATGATACAAATCACCTCGGTGGCGGCGGGCAAGAAGAGGAAAAAAGAAGAAGAAGCAAGAAGAAACTTGCTTCTTCTTCTTTTTTCCTCTTCTTGACTTTTTTCTTCTTCTTGAAGAAAGACTGGAACCCAGGAACCAGAGAAGAGGAACCTGAGCATTGGAACCAGTTCCTGAGGAAGCGGACCGGATCCTGAGAAGAGGAACCAGATCCAGTGAAGAGGAAGAGTGGCACCGGGACCTGCGGACGAAGAGCCGAGTCCCCGTTTTCTTTTAAGCGAACCAGTGTATCATTAACTTATTCGCTGCCGCCTTAACTTCTTCGCTGCCACCGCCGGGGTTAAGAAAGTGTGCGTGGTGCTTGCTGGGTTGGAGTGTGCACGTACAGGGGTGTACGAAGCGGACGCCGGCCAGCGCCGGTCGAGAGACGGAGCTATCCCCCCCCCCCCGCGACCGTTGCCATTCCTGGTTTCGTTCCTCAATCTCAATGGTGGAACCCCGACCTGCCATCAGGTCGGATCTATCCATCCACAACATCCATGATTTGCGGCGATCTCTGAATCGATCTAGTGTACTGAAAATCAATTGAAGAAATTGGAGATCGAGCATCAAAAAATCTATCTCTGAAAAGATTGTACCATAAACAAGATCAGACTCCCAAATGTCAATATCAGTCAATATGTTTTCGTTACTTTCGCAAAGACTTTTCGAAATTGTTGTTTCTCATAGTGATTTTTTTTTTGTTTGACGTGGATTGTTTTTTGGATTCAATATTCTGCCTGTAATATTTGACTTCTGCAATTCGTTTTGGTTTCCCGTTGTGCTTGGCTTTTGGAATGGACGATTTGTTTTGAAAGTGGTCAAAAGCAACGCAAGCAAGCAAAGCAAGTCAACTTAGGGTTGTAGTTAACATGAAATAAATGGTAGAAAATAAATGTGGATAGTGGCTTACCATGATTAAATCAAAGACAATGAAAAAATACCATTTTAAGAGTGTAGGTACCCTAGATTCAGGCGCGGGTCTTCCTTGAAAGCCAAAAAGCCATGCATACCTTAAATTTTCCTACAATAATGATGAAAAACGCAAGAGTACAAGTGAGTGTTTGAATTTCCCGCGCGCTCATATAATACAATGGCGCGCTATTACTGACTGTTACTGACCTATCTTAATACCCTATCACCGGCCTCCCTCTCTTTCCCGATCACGACATACCGACGCCAATCGACACGCTGCGAACACGCCGTGAGGCAAGACTAATTTCTTACGGCTATTATGTCTGTCTTCTTCTTACATGTAGTGATGAATGGCATCTATCCCTCTTACGTTTCGAGCGTCATCGGTCGGTACCTACTGGATTTTATACTCGAAATTAAGCCAGGCATAACGAAAGTGAAATTCGTACGTAATTAGACTGCAGGCAGAACTTTGCGAATTCTGCGGCTAAACTAACTTCATTATTGTTTTCAATTATTGTCTGTGTTCGTTGTATTGCATTCATTGCGATTTGTTGTGTTTTATGTTTTAAAGTCGTATTAAAGTAACTGTGAATTAGGTGAAGTTAAAGTGTAAAATATCGGAATGGAAATTTTGGAGGATTTCAATGGACTGAAAGAAATGTATTTCGCAGTCATTGCACAGTGACAAAGTAAGTAGGTAATTAAAATCATACAGAACTTAGGTATCTCTTGCTTTACAAACCAATTAGCTTTTATAAACAATGATTTTTACAAACCAATCCACACATATTTACGCAATATTTCAGGTCTGGGTCAGGTTTATTTTATAATGAAATCATTGACGAGTTTATTATATATAAATTAGTATTTATGATATATTTAACTAAGGTAAAATCATTAGGTAAAATAATAGATATTTTAATAATAGAGATTTTTCATTTGTCTAATAGGTTAGGTACCTATTTTATTTTATTTTTTGTTTAGATATTCTCACAATTATCTTGCTTTGCTTTTAAATAAAAAACTAGTTGTATTATCTTCACTCTTCACACAGCACACAACAAAAATACAAAATTATATAATCAAATCATGATTTATTTATCCCATTTAAATCATATTTAAGTAAACTTAAATAGCGCCATCTGCTACGTTATTACTAAACTAAAACAATATCACACTAGGTTACTAATAGGTTAGACTAGGTTAGTAATATTCCAACAGATGGCGTAAAAACGATAAATAAACGTGTCTTTCAGACATATTAAGGTAAATAGGCGTCAATGATATTCTGAGCTTTGAAGATTCCACCAAAATGATTTTAAACTTCACATGTCGTGTTGGCGTAGCCATGTTCTGAACCCACCACACGCCACTGCCTAGATTACTTTTAATTACTGAGTACTTACGTTTATTTAATTATTAAACATACAATAAACATAATGTAAGATTACTAGACTAGCCGATGATACGATATCCCATGTTCGTTTATAAGTTTTGTATTACAGTTTTTACAGCCTTTTACAACGCAACTTGGAATTTTTTATGACAAGCAATAGCTCATGTACGATCGAGCTGCTCGCGGACAAATGAGCCGCGTTGGCCCGCATAGATAATACAATATAATATACACCGACATATATGTATGTCGACATGACATACTAGACTCGAAGATCTCTTGCATTAAACGGCACACGGAAGGTAAACGAGAATAGCCGAACGGGTCTGAAGATAGGTAATTGCAATGTTGTTGTTCACCAGGGCCTTATTGTAACAGTCATTTAAATTAATGGACACGAAAAAGTCACTGTTACGGACAGCGGATCGGCGACGAGAACAAGCCCCGCCCCTTGAAAAAAGCTTGCTCACCTCGCACCGAGCGGCTGGCGCCTCTCGCCTGGATCGCAACCGGAGACCGCCACGGAACGCTCTGATTGGTCGCAATTTTAGCATGTAGACAACGCACTAGTCTAAGCATTTAAATTTGTATATATATAAGAGCTATTGCTATGTAATATTCATTCCAAACTCAACAGTGAACCAAGCAACAATAATAAAGTGAACCAGCTACCTTAAGTTTTATTGTACAGTCATCTACAGTCACATAAAGAGCAGTTACGTCGGCGTACAGTGAAAAGTCAAATATTTCACAATAAAACGCTCTAAAACTCCGAAAAGGTATTGCACTTTACGTTTTTATCGTTTATTATTTTATTTATTGTTCACAACTCGAGTCCGTCGTTGACAGCCCATGAAATAAAATTCCATTGCTTGCTGACTAGGCCCAATTCAGGAATTGCGGTATCGACTGTAATAACATTTTTGTAACATAAGTAACTCCGTATCACATTATATGAGTTAATAACGTATTGCCTCGCATTATTCACATCATTATCCACTACTTCAAATCATACACGTTACAATGTAGACATTTGTGTTGAAATAAATCACTAGAGTAACCATTTACACATACATTTAACAAATAAATAGTTTCTCGTCAGTGTGTATGCGCTTGTGCCTAATTAAACTGCTAGAGCAACCAAACTTTTTATTGCACCTATCGCAGTTAAATGGTTTCTCGCCTGTGTGTATGCGCTTGTGTTCAATTAAATTACTAGAGTAACTAAACTTTTTACTACACCTATTACACTTAAATGGTTTCTCGCCAGTGTGTATGCGTTTGTGCCTAATTAAACTACTAGAGCAACCAAATTTTTTACTACACCTATCACAGTTAAATGGTTTCTCGCCAGTGTGTATGCGCTCGTGCCTATTTAAATTATTAGAGCAACCAAACTTTTTACTACACCTATTACACTTAAATGGTTTCTCGCCAGTGTGTATGCGCTTGTGCCTAATTAAACTACTAGAGCAACCAAACTTTTTATTACACCTATCACAGTGAAATTGTTTCTCGCCTGTGTGTATGCGCTTATGTCGAATTAAATTACTAGAGTAACTAAACTTTTTACTACATATATCACACTTAATTGGTTTCTTGCAAGTGTGTATACACTCGTGTTGAATTAAATTACTAGAGCAACCAAACTTTTTACTACACCTATTACACTTAAATGGTTTCTCGCCTGTGTGTATGCGCTTGTGCCTAATTAAACTACTAGAGCGACTAAACTTTTTATTGCACCTATCACAGTTAAATGGTTTCTCGCCTGTGTGTATGCGCTTATGTTGAATTAAATTACTAGAGTAACTAAACTTTTTACTACATCTATTACACTTAAATGGTTTTTCGCCAGTGTGTATACGCTTGTGCACAATTAAATTGCTAGAGGTACCAAAGTTCTTACAGCATATACCACACTTAAATGGTTTCTCGCCAGTGTGTATGCGCTTGTGCCTAATTAAACTACTAGAGCAACCAAACTTTTTATTGCACCTATCACAGTTAAATGGTTTCTCGCCTGTGTGTATGCGCTTATGTTGAATTAAATTACTAGAGTTACTAAACTTTTTACTACATCTATCACACTTAATTGGTTTCTTGCAAGTGTGTATACACTCGTGTTGAATTAAATTATCAGAGCAACCAAACTTTTTACTACACCTATTACACTTAAATGGTTTCTCGCCTGTGTGTATGCGCTTGTGCCTAATTAAACTACTAGAGCAACCAAAGTTTTTATTGCACCTATCACAGTTAAATGGTTTCTCGCCTGTGTGTGTGCGCTTATGTTGAATTAAATTACTGGAGTAACTAAACTTTTTACTACATCTATTACACTTAAATGGTTTCTCGCCTGTGTGTATACGCTTGTGCACAATTAAACCACTAGAGCAACCAAATTTTTTACTACACCTATCACAGTTAAATGGCTTCTCGCCAGTGTGTATGCGCTTGTGCCTAATTAAATGACTAGAGTAACTAAACTTTTTACTACACCTATCACAGTTTAATGGTTTCTCGCCAGTGTGTATACGCTTGTGTTCAATTAAATTACTAGAGCAACCAAATTTTTTACTACACCTATCACAGTTAAATGGCTTCTCGCCAATGTGTATGCGCTTGTGTTTAGTTAAATCACCAGAGCAACCAAACTTTTTACTACACGTATTACACTTAAATGGTCTCTCGCCAGTGTGTATACGCTTGTGTACAGTTAAACTGCTAGAGGTACCAAAGTTCTTACAGCATATACCACACTTAAATGGTTTCTCGCCAGTGTGTATGAGCTTGTGTTGAATTAAATAACTAGAGCGACCAAAGTTTATACCACATATTTCACACATAAATGGTTTCTGGCCAGTGTGTATGCGCTTGTGCCTAATTAAATCATCAGAGCAATTAAATTTTGCATCACATATGTTACAGCTGAAAGGTTTGTCGCCAAAGTTTATTCCTTTATGTCTATTTAAATTAATATAATGTTTTAGTTTCCCACGTTTGGGATTAAACGAATTACTAACATATGAATGATGCGCCGCTGTATCAGGTGTTTGACCGACACTTAGTTTATTATTTGAGTCTTGTTCCTTTTGAATATGATCCGTCATGAGCTTCTTCAATTTTTCACTCAGGACCGATGTACGTGCGGCCTCCTCGTCGCATTCCGATACCTGTTCTCCTGACGACCAAACGATCGCGCCCACCTGTCGTCGACACATTAATGGTTTATTTTTCATTACATCCAATAAACTCATGGATACACAAGGCTTGTACAATAATGTGGACACTTTGAATTTAATTTAGTTACAAGTATGATTCGTGTTGCATAATCAAACTAAAAGAACGCCCGTGTCTTTGCTTTGGCATTGTAAAGATTGTTTGTGATTTTGATTTAAAATCATCTGTATGTGCTTTTATTGTTCATTAGCTTTGCCCGCAGCCAAGCCCGCATGGTTTACACAATGCTGTTATTAAACCAGGCAGTAATTAAAATATGAGGCCTTCATCTAAACAGATCGTGGACTACGTTTTTGTGTTGTTTTGGGTTATTTATTTATTTTACAAATGACTTGAGCCCATATCAATCACATCCAAGTCCATTCTTTATCCTCTCACCTTCCCCTTCGTTGCTACGCCCTTGCCCGTGCAAAACAATTTTTTTAAGGTTCCTTGCCTAAAAGGTACCAATGAAAATCCTATTACTAAGCCTCTGCTGTCTGTCTGTCTGTGTGTCCGTCTGTCTGTCTGTCACAAGGTTGTACTGTCGGAAGCGTAATAGGTAGACAATTGAAATTTTCACAGAGCGTGTATTAGTATAGGCGCTATAACAAAAAATAATAAAAATAAAATAAAGATAAAATTTGAAGGGGGTCCCCATACATCAATCGTGTTTTTTTAAATATTGGTCGGTGGCACGGAACCTTTAGTATGCGAGTCCGACTCGGACTTGGCCGGTTTTTAGTATTTGTTTCATTCAAAACATTTTAAGATTTTGCTATTTCATACACCCCAAGAACTCTTTTCCAATTGTACTTTAACTTACATTACCACCCTACCATCACTGAGAAAATTCGTGTTAAGAAAAACCATTTTGAGCTTTAATGTAACAATATGAAAATACTTAAATCATACAAAGCAGATTGTAAATAGAAATATCCACTATGGTCATTGAAAGCTTTATTAAAATTAATTAATTGCGGGGCCTATTCTGAACTAACATTTTGACAGACAGAAAGAAAACCAGAAACAGTTATTTAAGTTCAGGTATGTTTCAAAGTACTAAAACCCAGTCGTAAGTCATAAGAACAGATTGCAATATATTAAACATTAAAATAAAAGAAAATCAGATATCATGTGTACAGCATATGCCATTTAGATATAGTAATAATTTTGATATCACAAACATTTTAATTTAATTCACTCATGAATAAATTAATCTAGTGACCAGTAAAAGATTTATATACAGGATGAGTAAATGAATACGAGCCTCTATGACAGCTACCCTAACCGTTGGAGATGGGAAGATTTGTACTTAGAAATCCATCTTAAGTTTTTGGACTGTATTCTTAAAAATTTAAAAAACCCCCGACACAAAAATACTAACCTTTAAAAAGTGTGAAATAATACAAGTTTGTTCAGTGACTAACAATTTTTGATCCTTAAAAGCGTCGGGGACCGCTAATTATTAGGTATTTTAAGTTTACTTAGAGGTCCCCGACGCTTTTATTGCGCGTTAATTTTTATTTCAAAATTTTTAAACTTTTGTTTAGTTTTTTTTTTAACTAATTCATACATGATCAGACAAAAAAATATTTTTCATGTTTTTAGTTTTCATTTCGTAAGTTAATATTCCTCATTCCCTTTCAATATAGTGAACATAATGCTACTAGTCCAGGTCTTTCATTTACTACACATGTTGAATGATTTGTGAAAAAAAGTAATTCCCTGCTTTCTAGTGGCGGCCATCTTGGATTTGAAATTTGTCATAGTGTATAGTATTCTACTAGTCAAGCCCTTTTATTTGATACCCATATTGATGGAGTAGTGAGAAAATATGATGTCCGCCATTTTGTGCTGGCGGCCATCTTGGATTTTAAATTTGTCATAGTGTATAGTATTCTACTAGTCAAGACCTCTCATTTGCTACCATATTGAGGGATTTGTGAAAAAATATGTAATTCGCCATTTCGTGGTGGCGGCCATCTTGGATTTGAAATTTGTCATAGTGTATAGTATTCTACTAGTCAAATTCATTCATCTAATAACCATATTAATGGAGTAGTGAAAGAAAATTTGCAATTCGCCATTTTGTGCTGGCGGCCATCTTGGATTTGGAATTTGTCATTGTGTATGGTATTCTACTAGTCAAGCCCTTTTATTTGCTATCCTTATTGATGGAGTAGTGAAAAAATATGTAATTCGCCATTTCGTGGTGGTGGCCATCTTGGATTTGAAATTTGTCATTGTGTATAGTATTCTACTAGTCAAATCCTTTTATCTGATACCCATATTGATGTAGTAGTGAAAAAAATATGTAATTCGTCATTTCGTGCTGGCGGCCATCTTGGATTTGAAATTTGTCATAGTGTATAGTACTCTACTATTTAAGCCCTTTTATTTGCTATCCATATTGATGGAGTAGTGAAAAAACTTAATTTGCCATTTTGTGTTGGCGGCCATCTTGGATTTGAAATTGGTCATAGTGTTTAGTATTCTAGTACTCAAGTCCTTTCATCTGACACTTATATTGATGGAATAGTGAAAGAAAATATGTCATTCACCATTTCGTGGTGGCGGCCATCTTGGATTTAAAATTTGTCATAGTGTATAGTATTCTACTAGTCAAGCCCTTTCATTTGATACCCATATTGATGGAGTAGTGAAAGAAAATATGTAATTCACCATTTCGTGGTGGCGGCCATCTTGGATTTTAAATTTGTCATAGTGTATAGTATTCTACTAGTCAAGCCCTTTCATTTGATACCCATATTGATGGAGTAGTGAAAGAAAATATGTAATTCACCATTTCGTGGTGGCGGCCATCTTGGATTTTAAATTTGTCATAGTGTATAGTATTCTACTAGTCAAGCCCTTTTATTTGATACCCATATTGATGGAGTAGTGACGAAATATGACGTCCGCCATTTTGTGGCGGCGGCCATCTTGGACTGATTTTCATCAAACATAGCTAAGAACACTCCCGACTAATTCACCTTTCATATGAAAAAATCCGCATCCAAATCGGTTCATCCGTTTGGGAGCTACGATGCCACGGACAGATACACAGATACACACACACACACACACGTCAAACTTATAACATCCCTCTTTTTAAGCGACTTCAAAAAAGAAGGAGGTTACTTAATTCGACCGTATATATGTTTTTTTTTTTTTTTTTTATGTGTGTTCAGGGATAACTTCGTTGTTTATGAACCGAATTGGATGATTTTTTTTTTGTGAAAGAGATATATCTCCGAAATGGTACCATGATAAGGAAACCAGGATCTGATGATGGCATCCCAGAGAAATCGAGGACAACCTTCGAAAATCGTATTTTAAAGTATGGTATTTTAAGTATTTTGATAAAGTACTACTACTAGTACTATTTAATGAAGGTCGGGAGTCGATCTGATGATGGAGCTGAAAGACAGTCGAGGGAACTCCTCAACGACTTACAGCAGTTACCTAGTGTTTGGACTTGATTCATTTCTATTGATGAGATCTTTGCACCCATATGGATTATAAGTGCCATTACAGGTCTGATGATGGAGACCATACACAATCGAGGGAACTCCTCAACGATTTACAGCAATTACCTGGTGTTTGGACTTAATTTATTTCTATTAATGAGAACTTTGCACTCATATGGGTTATAAGTACCATTACAGGTCTGATGATGGAGACCATACACAGTCCAAGGAACTCCTTAACGATTTATAGCAATTACCTGGTGTTTGAACTTGATTCATTTCTATTTATGAGACCTTTGCACCTATATGGATTATAAGTGCCATTACAGGTCTGATGATGGAGACCATACACAATCGAGGGAACTCCTCAACGATTTACAGCAATTACCTGGTGTTTGGATTTAATTTATTTCTATTAATGAGAATTTTGCATTCATATGGGTTATAAGTACCATTACAGGTCTGATGATGAAGACCATAAACAGTCGAGGGAATTCCTCAACGATTTACAGCAGTTACCTTTTGTTGGGCTTCCTTCATACGGTTGAATATGCCAAAATGTTCAGTTCGCACAAAAATAATAATTAAGATTGAAGTTTTACATAGGAATACCACTGCCTACTAGGCATGCTGATGCGTCAATTTGACACTAAATTTACGTTGCGTAATCGCGGTGCTGTCTTATCAGATTAGCGCGTTTAGTAGCCCCATTTATACTAAATACAAATAAGTTACAGATGCGTTCAACTAAAAATTGAAAAATAAAATAATTTAAAAAATAAATAAAAACCGACTTCAAAAACATAAACTAAAAAGTTAAAAATAAAATTTTCACTTTAAAGCTCACAAAGGAGCATTAACAGGCGGCATATAGTTAATGAAGTCGGTGCCAACTCAGACACTTTAAATGGGTACTTACCAGGTAATAACAATTACAACAATGATATATTTATAACTATAACAAAAATAGAACACAATTTAAAGTGTCTGAGTGAGTAGGCACCGACTTCATTAACTATATGCCGCCTGTTAATGCTCCTTTGTGAGCTTTAAAGTGAAAATTTTATTTTTAACTTTTTAGTTTATGTTTTTGAAGTCGGTTTTTATTTTTTTTTTTTTTCGTCGAGGGTTAAAAATAGCATTCAAGGATTTTTCGAAAAACTCATTTTTTCCAAGATATTCACTATTTTCTCAAAAAAATTCTTTTTGCAGAAATGAATCCATCTGTGTATACAAGGTGAGATTTTATTAACCGGCCAAAATTTTTCTAGGTGTTAGGTATCACCAATAGACCTCATTGCGTAAATAAAAAATATGGGTTACATTTTCAAAATAAATTATTTTATCTACAGTTTATTTTATAACGTTTGGTTGCCTTCTCAACGCCATAGTAAACGTACGCGCCCGAGGCCTTTGAAACGGGATGATGCGGCGAGCAAGAATGGTAACTAGAGTTTTTGGTTTTTTCGGGAAAGGTTTATGTAGTCATATCTCAATATTTTTCTATAGAACGATACTAAAAGGAAACAAGACGGCTATAGGTTTTCTACCAAAGACCATTATGTTAAAATTTGGCTGGTCATAAAAATCTCACCCTGTATATAGCAAACAAAAACTCGTATAACACATTTTTTTTATGTTACTGGAAACAGACGAAATTCGACGGTATATGTTTGTGTTGAAACACAAGTTATTTGCTCTGTATAATTTCACACACACTTATCCAGATTTGCTTATTTAAAAAAAAAAAATGCATTGTATTTAAAGGTAGATGGTTTGAAATAATAAATTTTATCAGTAATGCCCAAAAAATAAAAGAATTGATTCAATTTCTACCTATTCAAGCTTAGCATAGCTGTATGACTTTTTTTCTTTGAATGAAAGTAAAAATAAACAATCAATAAATTGAAACAGTATGTGAAATTTATAAAAAATATTTATTTAAGAAATTCAAAATAATAATAATAAGTACATATTATATTTAATCTAAATGTTCAAAATGTAGTCCAATTTGGTTTATACATTTTCTACATATACCCAAAACCGCACGCATTGCCTTGCGCATGGTCTGGGGGGGAAAATTTTAAATAGTTTCTCGCACAGCCTTTTGTAGTTCGTGGACATCATCATATTGTCTTTTATAAATATTATTTTTTACATATCCCCAAATAAAGTAATCCATTGGACTCAAGTCGGGTGACCTAGCCAGCTATTTTATCGCGACGTGTGTAGTAATTAATTTTTCTCTAAAAAGTTTCTTAAAAAAGTCTTCGTAACTAAACTATTATGAGCTAGAGCCCCATTTGTTGAAAAATAATTTACTTAAAAATGACAGGGGTATGGCATCCATTGCGTCGATGAGATTCCTTATTATGTCTATGTATTTTTCTGTGGTCAATGTGCAGTTGTAAAACTCCATGTATATTACCTTATTGTCTAAGATACCACACCAACAATTAAACGAAACTCTAACTTGATTACTACTTCCAGTGACGCGAAAAGGGTTTTTATCACACAAATAATGGTGGTTAGGACAATTATACATTCCATTATTGGAAAAGTTTGTCTCATCACTCCAGAGAATCTATACTAATATTATAAAGCTGAAGAGTTTGTTTGTTTGTTTGTTTGTTTGAACGCGCAAATCTCAGGAACTACTGGATCGAATTGAAAAATTATTTTTTTGTTGGATAGTCCATTTATCGAGGAAGGCTATAGGCTATACTACATCACGCTACGACCAATAAGAGTGGAGCATCAATGAAAAATGTTGCAAAAACGGGAAAAATTATTCCTTTTGAGAGCTTCCGTCGCGCGCGCTGCGTAAACGGTTGATGTTAAGCAAAAATCATGTATTACGGAATTGTACCCCTTTAAAAGTTCTAACCAAAAGTCCGCGACAGCATATGTGTATCTTTTAAGGTTAACTTACTATAACCTTTTTTATGACAATCAAATTTGTTCAACATAATGTACTATTTGCGAAGATGTTTTTTAAACGTGATATTAATCCTTATCAAATTAAATACGTTAGTTGTCTTAAGCATTTCATGCATATTATAATTGCCCTTTACATCATACAATTTAAATTAATATCTTAACAGTTTTTATTGAAATTTAAAAACTATAGCGGGAGAAAATAAATTCGCTGTCTGCCTCTGTTCGTTAACTTTTTACTTCCAAACCAATAGACTTTGATACGGTTTTTAGTAATATCTTATTTTCTTATTATTTTATAATCTATTAATCTATATAATAGAAATACTTATTATAAAGCTGAAGAGTTTGTTTGTTTGTTGATAGATAGATTGATTGTTTGATTGATTGATTGATTGATTGATTGATTAATTGATTGATTGATCGTTTGTTTGTTTGTTTGTTTGTTTCTTGGTTGGTTGGTTGGTTGGTTGGTTGGTTGGTTTCTTCGTTCGTTCGTTTGTTTTAATGCGCAAATCTCAGGAACTACTGGTTCAAATTAAAAAATTATTTTTGTGTTAGATAGTCCATTTATCGAGAAAGGCTATAGCCTATACTACATCACGCTACGACCAATAGAAGTGGAGCATCAATGAAAAATGTTGCGAAACGGGAAAAAATATTCCTTTTGAGAGCTTCCGTCGCGCACGCTGATTGATTTGATGATTGATTGATTTATTGAATGATTGATAGATTGATTGATTGATTGTTTGTTTGTTTGTTTGTTGGTTGGTTGGTTGGTTGGTTAGTTGGTTGGTTGGTTCGTTCGTTCGTTCGTTTGTTTGTTTGTTTGAATTTGTTAATCTCTGAAACTACCAGTCGTATTTGAAAAATTCTTTTTGCCTTTGATAGCCTGATTCTAGCGGAGAGTTATAGGCTATATACATGAAAACGAACTGTCTGTCTATTCGAGCAAATCGGCTTCGGTCAAAATGGCATAACCGATTTTGATGAAACTTTACACATATAACAGGATGTAATCTTTTGACTACACCCTTTCCATATGTGACATACAGAACTTTTTGTATGTCTGTCTGTACGTCCATATGTCTAAACCTATTTAAATGAAACATCAATGAATATGAAGAGAAGGTCGTTAAAACTAACAAATGTTGCTTTTTGTCCATCTGTCTGTCTTTACGTGTATCTGTCTATTTGAGCTAATCTCCAAAACTGCTAAACAGATTTTAAGGAAACTTTGCAGACGGGAAAGAAGGTTGTCAAGATATTTGACATTAGCTACTTTTTGTCCGTCTGTTTATCTGTACGTCTATTCAATTTTACCTATTCGAGCTAATTTCCAATACGGCTGAACAGATTTTAATGAAACTTTGCAGACGTGAAAGAAGGTTGTCAAGAGTGTCATAAGCTACTTTTTGTGTTTGTCTGTCTGTCTATCTGTCTGTCGTTTGTCCTCACTGATCTAGCAACGTACAGCCGAAAGTACTAAGTCTAGGAAGCTTAAATTTGGAACATAAGTTTTTTTTATAACGTGAGCATTATAAAGTTAAGAAAGGCTTTTTTAGAAATTTCAAACTTAAGGATGGGAATGGAGGGACTTAAATAATGACGTGTTTCAGGGTTTTTAGATTTTCACATTTTAAGAGTGGGAAACGGGAGATGAAAAATTGTATCGGTTTTTTAAAGGGTGGAAGGGGAATGAAGATTGAAAGTTTGAATGGGTGTGACCAAAATTGGTTCCAGCAAAAAGTACGTATAAACCATCTCGAACGTTAATAGTACCTATATCAGGAATTTGTAGTCTACGCAAGCGAAGCTGCGGGCGGTCGCTAGTTGTTTTATAAAAGTTAACATCTGCATCTACTCTTGATTTTCTTAATAGCCACCTACAGAATGTTAAACGATGACCATTATCACCCGGCAGTAGCTTTTGGACAATCCTGCCATTCTTGTAACATTTATATTTGTTTCTTTTCAAAACATTTATAACTGATTATTGACAAATATTAATTTCTTTTGCTGCTTCTCTACTTGAAGCTATGTGATCCGCTTCAAAATAGCATAAAACATTCAAATCCGTATCTTGGTTCATCGGTGCTCGTAGAAGAGGTCTAATGTAACTTCCATACTGGTTTAAATTTACTAACATAGCTCTAGAACTTTACGCGTTGGAGTATGCCTGTTGGTATTTCTATGGTTATACCATCGTATTGCAGTTCTAATGCACTTATTGTTTGTAAAGATGCTTCTATAAGTTCGAAACGTTTGTTGTTAGTTAATATCATATTATAATATTTTTTTTACTAAAATATGCAAGAAAGTAACAATGGCCATCAATGAATAAAAATTATTACATAAAAGAAAGCGGAAAACTTAACATTCTAAATTTGAATTTCGCCCTTGAAAATAAATGGTACTTAGTAAAAAAGTATTAGTGGCCAGTACTTTTCTTGGCAGGCTGTCGTTCAGTATGTTAGATTTTGAAAATAGAACAACAACTGCTAACTGTTCCATTTTTAAATGGGACATTCTCAGGCATCATTCTCTGGTCACTCAGAGGAAAATAAGTCAATAATCTAAGGAACATAAATTGTCGAGTTCAAACTTGAATAGGTGGAATTTAAATCGTTTCTTTTATTTTCGGGGCATTACTGATAAAATGTATTATTTGAAACCGTCTATCTACTTTCAAATACAATGAATTTTTTTTTAAATAAGCAAATTTGGATAAGTGCGTGTGAAATTATACAGAGCAAATAACTTGTTTTTCAACACAAACATAAATCGTCGAATTTCGTCTGCTTCCAGTAACATGAAAAAAATGTGTCATACAACTTTTTGTTCGCTATACACAAGTGGATTCATTTCTGCAAAAAAAAACTTTTTGAAATAGTAAATGTCTTGGAAAAAATGAGTTTTTCAAAAAATCCTTGAATGCCATTTTAATACAGTCCAAAAACTTATGATGGATTTCTAAGAACAAAACTTCCCATTTCCAACAGTTAGGGTAGCTTTCATAGAGGCCCCTTGCTCATTTACTCACCCTGAATAAGTAAAAATAGTTTTGTTTCATTATACTAACATTAGAGTTGGGGTCATCATCCTCAGGTTCAGACTTGATGTACCCTTCTGACATTTTACCAGAGTCAGCAGCCGCGTCCTGTTGCATATCCGCGCTCATGTATGCAGCCTCCTTCGCCCCAAAACTAGAGAGATTTAACCTGAAAGCCGTGTTAACATTAAGACCTTTATTAGAGTATGTTTCATACAAATGACTTACCGATTGGTCGAGTGGTTAGAGACCCTAACTGCGGAGCCAAGGTTCACGGATTCGATTCCCACCCGGGACAAATATTTGTGTGCATGAACATGTCTATTTGTTCCATGTCTGGGTGTTAAAAGTATTTATATATGTATGTTATTAAAAAAAAGTATATTTTAGTATACCTAGTCTGGCCATAAATACTGTTACAATTAAAAATAAAAAAATATTACATTAGAATTTGGAATCTGGCATTTTTATACGATTGTTCATCGTGTTTTCTCATTTTGGCGCCAATACATTGTACAATATTTTGCGATATTAAAATGTAGTGGGGTGATGAAGAGAACCAAATCGCTATGAATGCGTTACACAAAGTAAGTATGGAGTCAAATACAATTTTTAAAACTCTCCATACGCTTGGTATTAGTTGAATGTTTGTGTACCGGGCTATTAATAGGTACAATGAGACCTACTCTGATTGTGACAGAAAAAGATGTGGCCGTCCACGTAGTGTTCGTACAAAAAAGGTGTGCAAAGCAGTAAGGAAAAGAATTCGATGAAATCCTGCTCGAAAGCAAAATCTCTCGCGAGATGAAGATAGCACCTAGAATTATGTCGCGTATTTTAAAAAATGATTTAGGACTTGCAGCCTATAAGAAGCGTACTGGTCATTTCTTAACGGATAATTTAAAAAAAAAAAAGGGAAGCAAAATCGAAACGACTACTGAAGCGGTACGCAAAAGGAAAAATTTTGTTTACGGATGAGAATTTTTTACAATTGAGCAACATTTTAACAAAAAAAATGACCATATTTATGCTCAAAGCTCTAAGGAAGCTTCCCAATTAGTCGACAGAGTGCAACGTGGGCATTATCCGACATCAGTGATGGTTTGGTGGGTTTTTAGCTATGAAGGAGTGACTAAGCCATATTTTTGTGAAAAAGGAATCAAAACATCGGCACAAGTGTATCAAGATACCATTCTTGAGAAGGTAGTTAAGCCCCTTAACAACACCATGTTTAATAACCAAGTACGGACCTTCCAGCAAGACTCGGTGCCGGGTCATAAAGCTCGGTCCACGCAGTCTTGGTTGGAAACGAACGTTACTGACTTCATCAGAGCTAAAGACTGGCCGTCGTCTAGTCCCGATCTTAATACGCTGGATTATAATTTATGGTCAGTTTTAGAGAGCATGGCTTGCTCTAAACACCATGATAATTTGAAGTTCCTAAAACAATCCATACAATTGGCAGTGCAGAATTTTCTCATGAAAGGAGTGCGTGCTTCTATTGATAGCTGGCCTCGACGTTTAAAGGACTGTATTGCAGCCAATGGAGGACACTTCGAATAAGCTTTTTATATTTTAAATTGTTTTGTATTTATGTATTAAACTAACACACTGTAAAAATAATGAATGTTATTCGCAATAAAAAAAAAATTTTTTTTGTAGCAATATTTATGGCAAGACTAAGTATATATCAGTTGTCTGAAACCCCTTAATACTCATACAAGCATAGTACTTGCTTACTTTGGGACTAGGTGGCGCTGTGTTCGATGTCCCAGGTATTATTACTACTGGTAACACATGTACAGCTCACGCCAAATAAAACTTCTTGTTTGCGATGAACTTGACGTTGAACTGAGGTTTACGTATGTGCCACGCCCGCTCTCAACTCTTTAATATCAGTTTTTCTACTATGATAGTATATCCGCTTCAACTTCAGAGTGCACAAGAAGTTTGGCGCGAGCTGGACAAGCAGGTTTTTTATAGACCTATTTTGATATACAACACTAATTTATTATGAAATGGTGGCGGTGGTGGTGGTCGAGTGATGGAGTTATTATATAGAATAATAAACAGTGCACACATGGATTACACACAGTAGGGAATAAAAGTTGTTATGCAATATCTCAAGATCTATCTTTAAGATTCCGCGTGATACTTAATAGCATTATTAAATAACTAGCTTTCCGCTCGCGGCTCCACTCGCGTGGACTATATAGTCGTACCGGGACCCCTTTATCTAGATAGCATAAAAGTAGCATATTCACTCTTCAGCTTATAGACTATAATCTATGCAAAAAAAAAACATGACGGTCCGGTACAATTGTGTAGTTCACACGAGCGGAGCCGTGAACGCAAAGCTAGATTGAAAATAAAATATAGCCCATGTTACTCGCTGTTAATGTATCTTTTTAGAAGTGAAAGATTTTTTAAAATACCACAGTAGACAACTTTCAGTCTGTTTTCAGATCAGTCACAGTAGGCGAAATATGTCAGCAGGAAGAGCTTTTAATTCATAGCAAACAATACTCTGCCATTTGACTTTGCAAATATAGTTCAGTATAGGTTTATATATTTGGCTTCTGTTGGAAACTAGTCTGCGCTTTACTGTGCAAAGGGAGACAGGCTTATTTTGTGTAAAATTGTAATGGCCATTTTAATGTGTAATCTAACAACATTCAAATTCTCAGTTAATACTTATACTATGTCTAACATTACTGAAAATTTGTCACTAGAAATCATACCGATATAGGCGCACTGAGCATTCCTTCACAGCGGGAACTATTTCAGGAAGGAAACGGTACTGCAGCACAGTAGGTCCGATTTCCAATTCCTCTTTGATTAGAGTCTCCTCACTGTCCATCCCTGCTTCCATCAGCTTTCCATATATCTTCCGATCAGAGTAAAGGTTTGAAATTACATTATGGTTATTACAATTCCTCAAAACGTGGTTCACTACCCTTAAAGACATTGCTAAAATTGCTTAGAAGAAGAAAGACTTAATATGAGAATTACTATTCAAATGAAATTTTAATGAATACATTTCTTTGTTGCCAAATGTAATCTAATATATAAAATTCTCGTGTCACAGTTTTCGTTGCCATACTCCTCCGAAACGGCTTGACCGATTTCGATGAAATTTTTTGTGCTTATCCGGTATCTATGAGAATCGGCCAACATCTATTTTTCATCCCCCTAAATGTTAGGGGTAGTCCACCCCTAAATTTTTTATTTTATTTTTTAAACAAAATTTTTTATTTCTATTTTTTTATGATACAACATACAAAAATACATACAATCCTCAATTTTCACCCTTCTATCACCAACCCCTATTTTTTTATCGTGTCACAGTTTTCGTTGCCATACTCCTCCGAAACGGCTTGACCGATTTCGATGAAATTTTTTGTGCTTATCCGGTATCTATGAGAATCGGCCAACATCTATTTTTCATCCCCCTAAATGTTAGGGGTAGTCCACCCCTAAATTTTTTTTTTATTTTCTAGACAAAATTTTTAATTTTTATTTTTTTATGATACAACATACAAAAATACATACAATCCTCAATTTTCACCCTTCTACGATCAACCCTTATTTTTTAATAGCCATTTTAGTAATTTAATAATTGCTTATATTTGTGTCGCGGGATCGAAAACAGGAAAGGGAAGAACGGGAAAGAATTAAGACTGAAATAAAAAAGTTATTCTTGATGAGAATGGAAACAAAAAGGAAATGAGACCAGGGCCAGGAACGGAAACAATAAAATATTTATGCGATGGGAACGAAAACGGGAAAGGAAGAACGGGAGTGAGATAAGACGGAGATAAAAACGTGGTTCTTATAAGAAACGAATACCACCCGTGCAAAGCCGGGACGGGCCGCTAGTCTAATATATAAAATTCTCGTGTCACAGTTTTCGTTGCCATACTCCTCCAAAACGGCTTGACCGATTTCGATGAAATTTTTTGTACTTATTCGGTATCTATGAGAATCGGCCAACATCTATTTTTCAACCCCCTAAATGTTAGGGGTAGTCCACCCCTAAATTTTATTTTTTATTTTTTAGACAAAATTTTTAATTTCTATTTTTTTTGATACAACATACAAAAATACATACAATCCTCAATTTTCACCCTTCTATCACCAACCCCTATTTTTTTAATCTTATATATAATAATCTTACGTCACTGTTTTAGTGTTTATATTCCTCCGAAACGGCTTGACCGATTTGGTTGAAATTCTATATGTGCAATGTGCATTTGGTAGGTCTGTGAATAGGCTTTTATCTATTTTATACCCCTAAGTGATAAGTGTGGCCCAACCCTAAAAATTTTTTTTGGCAAAATTTTTGTCTTATTTTTTTTATAATGTGGCATTTAAAATAAATACACTCTGAATTTTTACTTTTCCACCACCAACCCCTATTTTTTAATAGCAATATTGCTAATTTAATAATTTCTTAAATAAATATTTACTTCGTGAAAGTGTAATTTATTTAATTAAGATTGACAGAAATTGAAACGATAAAATATTTGTGTCGCGAGAACGAAAATGGGAAAGGAAAGAACGGGAATGAGTTAAGACTGAGATAAAAAAGTTATTATTGATGAGAATGGAAACTTATCATGCGATGGGAACGAAAACGGGAATGAGATAAGACTGAGATAAAAACGTGATTCTTATGAGAAACGAATACCACCCGTGCAAAGCCGGGACGGGCCGCTAGTGTTACTATAAATCATAAAAGTTCATATTATATCAAATCTAGGATATGATGTTTATGAACAATTAGCTTTTGAAAATGTTGCATTACAATACTGTATGGGTTTTTACTTTGTATCATATTTTTTACTTTTTAATTGTACCTACTTTTAAATTTAAACTTGACAGGTGTACAAGATGTACCTACCAACATTTTGATACCAAATTGAGAATTAATCCATCTAACTATTGTTTATTCATATTGTTTATTACTTTCTATTTTTTAAACATAATTTTGGAGTTAGAGAAATAAATCATGATCACGCAACATAAGGATAGGTGATCACTATTGTTCTATGCAATTGTATGACATATGGTACGGTAGGTACATTACATGTGATAATCAACTTCTTTAATTAATTGTATCAGAAAACTAGCCTAATCAAGCCAAAATAAACTGAGGTTGATATTCAAATAAAGGTCTTTGAGACCATGATGTTTTCTTAAACACGTGTAACTGTTATATGTGTTCATCAGGAAGTGGAATCCTTAAATTATTTTTTGAACATATATAAATACATAATTGAATTGTGCTTACTAAAGAAATAATATAGTTCAAATGTTCACTCCAGAATAATGTAGGTTGTGCAGAAAATGACAAGAATGTGCCGTATCCTAGCGCCGTCGCGCCGACCAGACGGCCGACAGTATCGAAATCAACGCTGGCGCAAGTGCAAGCCGGACGCGACCCCGTATCTCATACAAACTATAGTCAGGTCAGTGTCCTCGGCTCGAGTTACGCCTACTCATCTTCAACACATATCTGCTGTCGAGAACGTACGATAACAAATGATCAACGCGAATTGCGTTCTCATCGTATAAATCAACCCAAATGCAAGTGCACACATATATAGTTTCATCAGCTAAAGACATTGGTGGTGTGAGATTCCACTCCATCTATCCAGAAAGAATATCACCAAGCGAATCAGCCTGGAACCAGCGGTGGCCATTACAACTAGTCAACTCATTAAATAATTCAAGATGAGCCAGCTCTGCCTCCAGGTCTTTTACAAGCCCTGTTTTCTCCAAGTAATGTTGTAGATGTATAAACTAGTATATATAGCATTAACAACAAATATTTTATTATAACACTGTGTAGTAGTTTATACACATGATTTACATTACAACAATGTAGGTATGTGAATAGGTAAACAGTATTATGTTTCATTATACTAACATTGAAATTGCAATCATCATCCTTAGGCTCAGATTTGATATACCCCTCTATTATCTCACCACAGTCAGCAGCAGTGCCTTGTTGCATATTCACTTTCAACCCAAAAACTAGTGAAATCTAACCTGAAAGCATTGTAAAAAATATGATAATCATAGTTTTATGTCATGCATGCTTCCTCACTTGATGGAGTAATGAAAATTAGAGGTTTTTTAGGTAGGTAAGTATTTTCTTTTGAAAGTTACACCCGATGACTTATAACAATGTTTATACAGGTATTAGTTAAGTAACTACAAATTACTGCTCTAAAGCTAACTCTACTGATGATTTATTTATCATAAGCGGTACCTACCTTTATGATTGCACTAAGCACGGCTTTACAATAAAAATTGTGCTCAAATAAAAAAAGAGGAGTTATGAGAAGGTATAGTCAAATTATGACGAACATTCAGGCTCAGCATTTAAGAGTGTTGAACGTTCATGTATAAATAATTGCTATATTACCTATCTGTCTTAGGTTATGTTATATACATTCCATAATAATTTTTTTTTTATGCTAACGTAAAAAACAGAAAGCATTGCATGCAACACTAACAATAAATAATTATTGTTTAAAATGGGTAATGGTTATTTTTATTAAAAATGTATTTCAATCAATTCAGATTTACCTGTAGTTTTTTTCTTGATCCAAAGGAAAGAAATAAACACAGATGCAATAAATAAACAATGGCTAAGCTCAAGTTCAAAGAAAGAAGAAGCTCAAAGCTTGGAATATTTCACAAGTAGCATGTGAAAAATCACATGAAATGCGTAATCATACGTCGCACCTGCTACTTTCTTTCACGTGGTCAGCTACCTACTACTTTTGCTATTAATAATACTCAACGAAATCGCCGACCATGCGCATTTCATCGTTTTTTGGATGAAATTTTACTTTTACACAGTTTCATTGTGATTTCACTCTTTAACTGTTTCAATATTTACAATCTGTGGTATAAAAATCAACTATGTTTTAAAAACATGCTTCAGACCACTTCAGACTATAAACTATATTATTTTAGCATGTTTATTTATTAGCTATGCTATAGCATAACACGCAGGAATGCTTAGTGCAAGAATATCTACCACGATAGTTTAGTCTGCTGCAGCACTCGGCACACGATCGCGCCTCGTTCGTTGCGTTGGGCGGCGGTCACATGCTGTCGACCGACAGCTGCGTTAATCAATCAGTACGAAATCGCGTTCGTTGTAGGACGTGTTTCGTTGTGCTGATCGTATCGTTCTATGGGCAAGGTGGGACTGCGGGATGGCGTCGCGCTATTTAATAGCACCAAGAGGCAACCAATTTAATATGCTAAATCGATTGGGTTTCAATAACGCGTTTAAATAATGCTATATTATCCACCATTGCTTAGGTACAATGGTGATTTCACTTGTAGACACAACTTACTGCTCGAGAGTCATGAAGGGCGATTGTGTCGCAATTCCGTAATTTACGTATTGCATGTAAGCTGCAATTTATGTAAAATTATCGTTGTATGTTTAGTCTTAGTGTAAATAAAGATATATTAGTTAAGTGCTTGTTAATTTATTTGAATATAGGTTACTTTTTTTTAATGTCCGCTATTTTGACCTTTTTAGTGACTGGACTGATTGCTTTCAAAATCGATACTAAAGGTCACGAATCTGTTGCCAAACTTGAAAAAAATGGCTTTTATTTGGTCGTAATCATATTACTCATATTTAAATTTTAATTTTTAGTTGCAAATGGTATATTTTGTAATATTGATATTGATGATTGAATGATTGATATTGATTAACTGATAATAGTTGAATGATTGATAGAATATTACGAGCGTCATGGAGTTTAAAAATCACTGTGAAATTTCACAGGTGAAATCACTGTGAAAAGAATTAGTGATTTCATCAAATTAAAATTAATTTAAAGTAGCAATTATTTCCATGCATAATGAGAGCCACCTTGGTTCAATGGTTCAAGGATGGTGTCAGATGGCATCACAGATTATGATGGCATTAGCGACGGCGAACGGCGATGGACCGTGGATGGACCAGTTCCATTGAGTTTAACTTATTCATATATAGAACTAATCTAATTATAATAACAATATTTATAATGTGTGGTTTTACAGATATACCTATTTGAAAAAATTAAATTAAAAATTTTAAAAATCCTCGACACAAAAAACTAACCTTTAAAAAGTGTAAAATATTACAAGTTTGTTCATTGTCTAATGATTTTGGATCCTTAAAAGCGTCTGGGACCGCTAATTATTAGGTATTTTAAGTTTACTTAACGCTCCCAGACGTTTTTAAGGATCAAAAATCATTAGACAATGAACAAACTTGTATTATTTTACACTTTTTAAAGGTTAGTTTGGGTTTTTTTAAATTTTTAATTACCTAAATTTTTTTGAAAGACGAAAGAATACATTTTTTTAATTAGTTTTGTAAAAGTTTTTTCAATGCATTTGCTATTAATACGGTCTTTATGACATCGAAACTTGTACCGTAATGTTATATTTTACAAAACTAGGCCTTTTTACTTTACACCAATCACAAACGAGCATTCTGTTTGTGACACGTGCGTAAACCGCGAAAAGCAGTCCCGTTCCCGCCATTATTACATTTAAAGTATCTACCTGAATTTAATCGCAAATGTATTGAAAAACGTCGTATGATGCTCGTACTCAGTAAGCTGGCTATTATAGTCATCGGTTTATTATAAGCACTCGGCTTCGCCTCGTTACCTAAATTTTTATTTCAAAATTTTTAAACTTTATTAAATCAATTCATGCATGATCAGACAAAAAAATAATTTTCAAGTTTTTAATTTTTATTTCGTTAGTTAATATTTCTCATTCCCTTTCAATATAGTGCACAGTACATTGTGCTAATATTCAAGCCCTTTCACTTGCTACCCATTTGAGGGATTTGTGAAAAAATGTAATTCGCCATTTTGTAGTGGCGGCCTCTTAGATTTGACATTTGTCATAGTGTATAGAATTCTACTAGTCAAGTCCTTTCATTTGATACCCATATTGATGGAGTAGCGAAAAAAAATGTAACTCGCCATTTTGTGCTGGCGGCCACCGTGGATTTGAAATTAATCATAGTGTATAGTATTCTACTAGTCAAGTCCTTTCATTTGATACTCAAATTGATGGAGTAGCAAAAAAATATGTAATTCGCCATTTTGTGGTGGCGGCCATCTTGGATTTAAAATTTGTCATAGTGTACAGCATAGATTGTTCTGTGCAGCATAGTTTACACAAACAACAAGTTTTTATCCTTCATACCGAATATCAGACTTATGCCTCCCAAAACACAAAAAAAAAATATTGTAAAGTTAGTAAAAGGTTTTTATGGCATATTGCATATTGTTAAAGAGGGAGACCAGAGATGATTTCGAAAAATTAGTAAGGAATAAATAGTTTTTCGGAATAGTTAGGTAAGTAGAATATATAGGTAAGGAGTAAATAAGTAAATTTAGTAAATAAGTAGGCGCGGAATCAACCCTCAAAAAAGGTTATGGTCACAAGTGCCACAACCACCTGAAAATCATACCTACCTACAAATGAAATGTTTACAAAATAATGACGCCCTGACCAAGATTTTGTACAGTTTTGTACAAGATTTTGTAATATTCGTATCTGCTTTCTGTTCATCTCTGGCATTTAATGGTAATCCGACTCCTTCGTGCTTATAAGTAACCAACCATAGTAACCACTAGGCAAATTAAAGTTATTATTCTCAGTAAAATTAAGCAACACATTTTATGTCTATGCATCTATTCATGAATATTTCCCGTTTCCTGCGGGAAGGAAAGACTTTCATACATATTATGGATTTTTTGTTTTAATTTTAGGCGTAGGGGGCAATGGGAGATTATCATATATTTTCTTTAATGCCTATTAAACTATGCATTTTAAAATTGTAATAAACATAAAAAATATATCTATATCTCATAACGAACACTTCCATTTGATATGAACCATATAATGTATATACCTACATGATTTTGTCTTCAAAATTTTGTCTAATTGTATATTTTGCCCCCAAAGTGATAATTTTATTGGTTTATTGTTTAGTTTTTTTTTTCCATAAAATATAAGTGAAGCTCTATATTCCGTATTTTTTTTTAAATTTTGAAAACTACAGTTTCGGTAATAAGGGTGTATAATCAATTTTCTGTAATATCTATGAAACCCTGAATTAAAATTATAAATTACAAAAAGTTTTTTTTTTCTTTGCTTCTCAAAATAGAAATTTTTCATTTATGCTATACGTCTGTCATTGGGCCACCAAACTCTGTACACGTATCTGATTTCAACTTTTGCGTCTAGTTGATTCGGAGAAAGTAGACTGTGACAGATGGACAGACTAACGGATATTGGAGTTACACTATACGGGTTCCTTTTTTCATCTTTGATGTACGGAACCCTAAAAAAGGACCCCTATAGGATCACTTCGTTGTCCGTCTAGACCCTTTTTCTGCCGAACGCGTGGAGGTATCAAGTTGACATTTAGGTCTACGATCCCTTGGAGCTAGCTGTGTTTTTAAGAATTAATAATACTGCCCGGCACGTATGAAAAGGCTCTAAGGGTACGCTTGCGATGCGATGCAGTTCAGCGCCACTTCTTTTATTGCTTTAAAAAATATATTGTACCCTTAATCAGCATATTCATCAAGATGGAAAGCTTTTATTTTTCTGGGTTCCTCTTTAATTCATCACAGGAGAGTAAGGATTTTTTTTTAATATTTAGTATTTATTTAATTTGTCATCCCAATAAATATGCGATATGCTAGTATTGAGAATGATAGCGATCACAGCACCATCTGAAAAAAAGCTTTGCTTTCTCCACAGACAAGTCAACCTTTAGACAACGCTTTAATAAACGTCAGTACGAAAACGAAATCGCCAAAAAGTGGCGGGGTGCGGGGAGAAGTCGGCTAGTTTTCATTGGCTCGTTCAAAATTGACAATTTAATGGCTTCCAACGTGCTTCCAACTGACGCCGGCTCACTAGCAATGTAGTTATGTAGTGTCACTGCATAGCCTTGGCGAATGCTACTCCCCGTTAAGGCGTGGTCTAAAGGTTGACTTGTCAGTGGCTTTCTCATACTCATCGAATGTTCAGTACATTCACGGTGGGACCATAGACCATAGATGGGTGGGATCAACTTTTTTTTTTTGTTTTACTCTTGCGATGGGAAGGCAAATTAAACTCTAGAGCTTCCGCGCGCACGAGCGCGCGGGGTATGTAAGAGTTGCACCCACTGAACAACCGCCTGAAGCAGAATAAGGACGCATGTCGATAGCCCGAAAGCTCTTACGACTTCATCGGAGCGGGCAGGTGGCACACTAGGATGTCACATGCGCGAAGTTGACGGGTAACCCCTAAGGGTTACTCGAGGCGAAATAATGCCAGAGGGGCGGGCCCCCGGTAAAGATTATCGTTATTAATATAACGTGGAATGACTTTTTAATTGGGACAGACCTAACACCTGGATAGGTGATGAAGGAGTAATGACGATTCCGGTTCAGAAGGGAAGTAATCCCTGAAGTGAGTAAATGTAATTATTATAATAACAAATTTTAATTCATAATTAAGTGGCTGTATATGATTAGAAGTTATGGAGTTACTGAGTGAATGCACGTCAAAAACCCGAAGCACGGAACTCGGAGCGACTTCACGTGCCCCCACACACGGCTAACTATCGACTGCGCGGCTCCCGCTGCACAGGAATCTTAGTGCGGAATTGTGAGTTTAACTCACGAAATGAGGAGCGCGATCGGCTTGTAAAAGCGTGAGCTGCCATAAGGCACACCAGGGTGCAGAAAACACAGAAAGGACTACGGGGTGCGAAATGCGCATAGGCTGAAGCTGGAATGCCGGAACGACGCCACGAAGGCTAACTGCCGCTGCGCGACAACCTCTACGACAAACAATACACACACACACGCAACTACTACGTAGTTGTCACAGGGATCTCGGCAACGGGACGCTACACATGGGACACGCGGGGCGGAAAGGCGTTCGGTGGACCGAATACGACTGATCGCGGCAGACCAGGAACCGGAATCACAAACTACGGAATGGTGATCGCAATATGTAGTTTCACAGAGAGATGCTGCTGCCCATCATCTTCTGCTAACCTGGGTTGGTCGCCTCTTACGACACGCTTCCCGGTGGCGGTGGGGAATTGTATTCTTTGCCGTCCCCACATGGACGGGATCAACTGTCCGTAACGCATTCATCGGGATATTGTACGTATGGAATGGAATAATTTTATTAAATTAAAAACGGCAAAAAAATTTTTTTATAAACATTTTTATTAAAAGGTAACAAACACTATGCAAACACTTTTATAGGTTATTATTAAACGTTAATTACCTACTTAACTACATATTTTTTTACAAAAACTTTTTCCATAGAGACAACTTCATATTTTACCCCGTTTTTTTGGCTGCTACGTGCGATTGTCAAGTATAAATTCAATCAATCAATTTACTTATTAACAGAACCAAGATTATAAATGAAATTCTTCTTTCGTAGTGATTTTTTCACTAATTATTCTGATTTTTTTAAGCACATAATTACAAAAAGAAAATTACAATTTGTTGATAAACTTAATTAACACTTAACATTGTACAATTTAAAAAAAATAACAATTCAAGCTTTGTAGCTTTTTAACCGGTAATCATTTCATTTTCTTTGCAGTAATAGCGAAAATAGTTAAGTGTTTTTTAAGTCTTGTATGAGTTTTTTTTTTAAGATACAAAACCATAAAAACTACAATTTCCACGTTGACGAGATAAATAATTAAAGGAAGTGTACAATAAAAGACTCAAGACTAGGTACAAATCACGTCAAACTTTATGGCGGATCTGAGAATACAACGCTTTACGCGTGCTTGCGCAAGTACAGTATACCCCTCGCTCCACTGCGTCCCGCTACACCTAAAACTGGTTCTGTGACGCAACTTGTGCCTACTTTCGGATCCGCTATAAAGTTTCATTGGAACTGTGCAGCTACATTCTTTGAGTGGTGTAAAAAAAAGTTAACAATTTTTTAGCAGCAGCGAAATATCATCACATGAAATTCATGTCATGAAACTATATAAACAACAGTCTACCACCGAGCTCTGAATTAGTTCAATAGAGTAATTAATACTGGCTGTTTGTTCGAGAACCAAAGTTATTATATTTGAGCCATAGGATAACGCTGCCAACTTTCCAAAATCGAAATGAGGGACATGGCGAGGTTTTTATAAGAAATCATGAATTAATAAAATAAGGCTAAGGTATACGTTAATATATAGATTTTAGTCCTATTTGTAGGAGTAGGTACCTACCTACTTTTTAGTAATGAATGAATGAATGGGTAACTCCTGTTCAAAGTCATATTTCTCAGTTGTATGGAACTTCTTAACCAGTTCATCATCATCATCATCAGCCCATTTTTACCCCACTGCAGGGGCTTAGGCCTCCCCCAGGGTGAGGAGGGGGGGCTTGGAGCTTAAGTCCACCACGCTGCTCCACTGCGGGTTGGGAACTGTAACGACCGCCATCTATTGACAGCGTCCGGGACCGACTGCTTAACGTGCCCTCCGAAGCACGGTGTCAGTGATATTGTGTACTTAAATTAGAAAAACTCATTGGTACACGCCCGGATTCGAACCATGGCCCGATGGGGCCAAATTTGAGACAGGCTCGTTGCGCTCTGGGGTATCACGACGATAACCAGTTCTGGGTCGTTATCTAAAATCTCTTGCATTTACCCATGTTGAATTAGACCTGTACCATGGCGTGTAGTATGTCGAACATATGAAATTGGGGACATGTAGGACAAATTTGATGTGTGTGGGACAATGTGGGACTCTTTTCATAAAGGGGAACAATAAAGATAAATGGGACTGTCTCTCCTAATGGGGTACGGTTGGCAGCCTTACCATAGGATGAAGAAGGGAGACGGGCTGAACGCGTGTTCGGCGCGATTGGTTTCCTAGATGTTTGTGTTGTGTGAGTTGTATCTACGTTTTTGTGTATTACCCGTCACAAAAGTAAATAAAGTAGACAAAAATTGACGATTTTGAGGCATTGAATAATAATAATAATAATAATAATACATGGGACTTCCCACACAGCGCCATCTAGTCCCAAAGTAAGCAAGTATTATGCTTGTGTTATGGGTTACTAGACAACTGATATACATACTTAAATATTCTTTATAATATATACATATATAATTTATTTTTTTTTTAATATATATAACAACCAAGACCCGGTACCAGTATCAATATTCATCATATTAATACTGACCCGACCTGGGATTCGAACCCGGGACCTCTAGCTTCGTAGGCAGGGTCGCTACCCACTAGGCTAAGCGGTCGTCATGAATATAACAAGCGTGCACCTTCTAGTAGCTACATACAAAGTTCGGTGACAACCACACAGCGCAAACTCTCTCCAGACACAGAAGTAGTAACGTAGTGTTTAACTGCCTAACAGTTGGCTAAACACTGTAGACGGTACAGCCACGGTAGTATAACATATTTTTTTATTATTCGTCAAATTCTTTCCAGACATTAGGTATCATTTAAAGACTCAATTTTTGATGAAAGAAATTATAGGTAAAATTATTACGTTAAAATATTTTTCTCTAAAGAATTATCGATACCGCGCGGTGGTTACTAAGTCAAAAATAAATACTACGCACGAAAAAAAGGCGACAGTGTGTGTCGGATATCCCGCCGGTGGCCGCTGACGGATGCGATTGTCAGTCGGACGCGCAACGCCATGATAATTCGATATCTTAGTGGAGTTATTTCAATATTTTGACACCAACTGATTTTAAAAGTTTTTCTTTTTTCACACATATTTTTTTTATGTTTCCAACGCATATTTTCACCAAAAATAGTAATATTAAACATGAGATGGAAAAAACAAAACTGCCTATTTTTAATGCACAAAAGTTACAGAGATTTATAAAAAAAAATTTATTCTTCCTTTTTTTTCTTGATTCGCAGACTTCATATTGAAATATGATACTCCCTATGTCACCCTTACATCTGACACCCCGTATATTCAAATCCCTCAAGCCGTTTATACTATAGAGCGTGCCAAAAAATATCTAGGAAACATACATACACTCGAAAAACATTACCTTCCGTAGTCGGGTAAAAAAATAGCAATAATTGCAGCCCACGCAGGCAGGTATCATTAGTTGACCCTATTTTGACCTAAAAAACTTTCCCTATTCACGACACGCGAACCGTGCATTGCTTGCATTCGTTAAATCAATACTGAAGTATGCGAATAGTCCAGTAGTCTTACGACGTCCAGTTCTATCCTAGCATAGAGTAATAAAGTTGACATCGATTTTTAGTACAGTCGAGAGTGCGGTATATGCTTTATACGAGTGACAAATTGGTCGAGTGGTTAGAGACCCTAACTGCGGAGCCATGGGTCGTCGGTTCGATTCCCGTCCGGGACAAATATAAAGAATATTTAAGTACGTATATCAGTTGTCTAGTACCGTGATACACGTATTGCTTAGTTTGGCACTAGATGGCGCTGTGTGGGATGTTCCAAGTATTATCATTATTATTATATGGAACAAGCATAAGGGTGTGACTCGTGTGACAGACGCTGTCTCCTCGCCAGCGCCTGGCAAGTGATACATACAAAAAGCTGTGTTTCTCTGATCCAGTGGAAGGAGCTTATTGTGACATAATGTTTTTGTTCAAGGGCGCATGGCTCGTAGAGTTTGATTTGTGTTCCGATGGGCATTTTTCAAAATTTTGTACATGGTTCAAAAATTTTTTTTAAAGGACTGAAGTATATCGTAGTTGTAATTAGTAGCAGTGACATCACCAGCTATCAATTTTTAACAATATATTATTACTTAGAATTCCATACATAAAATTAAAAACGAAATAGTACAATAAACCGAAAGCTTTATGCGAAAGCTTATTATAAAGTATCGGACTACCTGTTTCAATAATATTAATTTTAAGCACTTATTGTTAAAAAAATGTTTGTAATTTTGTTAAAAAGAGCGTCCATCAGTTTCTTGCGTATTCTTCTGAGAGAAATCAGCATTTTTTGAATGCGCCTACATGGTGACGTTCTTCCACAAAGTAATAAAATTCACTCTTATGACGTATTTCAAGATTATTTTACATACATCTTGTATTCAAATGTCCTATTTCCTATTCCGACTATTAGCTATGTTGTCCTACAATATAGAGTTTAAGCGACTTCTGGTTTAGAGATGTGAAAATTTATTGAAAGTTTCTTCGTAACACATAATAGTCGCAAAAGAATGATCTCGGAAATTCACTTTGTTTTGCGGGATCTAGGCGACCTGTATTGCCAATTCGCAACGCGACGCCATTTTACAATAATATCGTTAAATTGGCAATACAGGTCTCCTAGGCCCCCTCAAATTAAACATAAACGATATTACCCCAGGTCCGGTCTTTACCCAACTCACTATACTCATTTCAAGAACAACGAATAATAATTCCATTCCATCAGCCCTTTTTGTATCCCACGGCAGGGGCTTAGGCCTCCACTCATGATGAGAGGCTTGGAGTTTTAATCCACCAAGCTGCTCCAATGCGGGTTGGCGAATTGTAACGACCGCCATCTAGTGACAGCAACCGGGACCGACTGCTTAACGTGCTCTCCGAGGCACGGAATCAGTGATAGTTAATGTACTTAAGTCAGAAAAAACTCATTGGTACACGCTCGGATTCGATCCATGGCCACATGGCCTTATAGATTTGAAACAGGTTCGCTGCGTTCGAGCTATCACGACACTCATACATAATAATTCACCTGCTTATAATTATTTTTTCAATATATGAATTTATTAATAACTAGGTACAATAATATAACAGTAAGTGAAATATAACAAAGTATTTAATTATATATATATATATTTATTTATTCTTTTATAATTTCAACTGATATACGAAAAATTTGAATAAAACATTTATGTTTAGATAAACAACAAACAAAGCTAAAATATTAACAATTGTCTTAGATAGCATACGTTTTGTTATATTACACTTGAAATATAATTACAAAGTCTTTATATTTTCTTTTACAGTACGAATTTTAATTGAGGGTCACAAACAATTCTATTCTTTTAACGAATATTTCAAAACATCAACTGGCGTATATTTGGTTTACGGTGTATATTTTTATGCTCATATTTTTGTTGTCTCAACGCGATATCTCTATGAACATCCATGATAATTATTATATTACAAAAACAAATAGTACAAATATGAAACTAGTCCAGGGCAAGGAACTAGTGTATTTTTCTTCTATAACAACATTAGGAACAAAACGGTTATTGCAAACAGCAAAAAAAAAATATATATAAGACTTGTACTAGTGTGGTATAAAAAATCAATGCTTTTAAAAGTAACTTATGACAAATGTCAAGGAACTATTAGATAGATTTCTGTGACGTAATTTTTGAATCATCATCATCATCAGCCCATTTTTACCCCACTGCAGGGGCTTAGGCCTCCCCCAGGGTGAGGAGGGGGGGCTTGGAGCTTAAGTCCACCACGCTGCTCCACTGCGGGTTGGGAACTGTAACGACCGCCATCTATTGACAGCGTCCGGGACCGACTGCTTAACGTGCCCTCCGAAGCAGTGATATTGTGTACTTAAGTCAGAAAAACTCATTGGTACACCCCCGGATTCGAACCATGGTCCTATGGGGCCGTATAAATTTGAGACAGGTTCGTTGCGCTCTGGGCTATCACGACATCGAATTTTTCCATAATTTTTGAATGGCCCCTCATAAATAACCTATTACTTATGGCCTATTACTATTGTTAGTCTACTGGTCCCCTTATATTTACTCTGCGTACATACAGTCTGATTCTTTCGTCACTATATAAATAATATTGATCTATTAATGACAATAATAAAATACATGTCTTAGTATAATCTAATAATTAAAATATTAAATATGGCGCCACGAAGTTAAAGTGTTAACATGGAAATGTGTGATCGATTAACGGGTGTGTCGGTCGGCAGCCGACGGTGGGATGCTCCCTGTTACACCCGCAGTCACCGCTTTCGCGTGCGTAATATTTACAAGTACCGAATTTCAAGGTAAGAAAATCTTACCTGATCTTGTAAAAATTGTACCTGCCTTTGGAATTTTCGATGAATACTTTAAGCCTAGAAATACATGAAAAGTTATGAAAAAATCAGCCTGTATGTGTTAGATGTATTAATTAATACACTTAAATTAATTTTAACTGTGTTATTTTCTTTTTTGATTTGCCGTGATGACTTTATAAATTTAAATTTTTAATTGGCACCTCTTTATGGTCCATTTAACACTATTTTTGCCAGCCCAGCCTTCCGCGGCCCAAAACCAACATGAAGACATCTTCGTCGACCGGCCTGCTGATGGGCGACACGCGGTTCATTCTCCACAATGAACGTTTGTCTTCTGATACAGCCGATTCTGGTGCTGAAATTAAATACAATTGTTACAATGTATATAACTCATTATTCTATACAACTAAATAAAATTGTCTGTCTGTATTTTCGAAATGACGTCTTTTTTATTTATTTCTGTATTTATTGGGAAAAACAACAATTAGAGAACACAAAAAAAAATACAACAAAACATATTTAGGTATGTAACTTAAAATCATCTGCAACCTCTACGTTTTTCACTAAAAAAATTAGGTTAAACGCAAACTGAAGCATCCAGGGAAGACAAAAATTTAAACAAATCAACAAAAAATATCCGCTTACATTAGAAGAATGTAAATTTCAAATTGAAATATTACTATTCCAATATTACGTATTATTATATTGAGGTCCTAAATCCTATTTTTCCAAAACAAAACAAGTATATCTCTCTAAATAATTTTTTATGGTGCTGACACATTCTGTAAATAGGGGCTATTTTCTTATGCCTATAATTTTGTGTGTGTGTTTGTTTGTCCGGTCTAATTATAACGGCTGAACCAATTTTGGCGGCACTTTCAACGGCAAGCAGAGGAATTTTTAGAAAATATTACTTCTTATTCCGGAAATGTTTGGGGCTCCTGCGTAAACTTGAAAAACGGTAGAAATTTTGAAAACCACGCGAATAAAGTCACGGGCGTTCGCTAGTATAAATATATTATTGGTTAGTAAATTTTTACCTGTGAATATGTTATGAATTACATTAAATGAAGTTTTAAAGTTTACTTACTTTTAGTAACTTATTTTATGACCTCGTCATCTCTAAGACGTACATACCTCCTTTTATATTTAGGGTTATTTGATAGTACCACAGACAAGTCAACCTTATAGACCACGCTTTGACAGGGAGTAGCATTCGCCAAGGCTATGTAGTGACACTACATAACTACATAACGAGTGAGCCGTCAGTTGGAAGCACGTTGGAAGCCATTAAATTGTCAATTTTGAACGAGCCAATGAAAACTAGCCGACCTCTCCCCGCACCCCGCCACTTTTTGGCGATTTCGTTTTCGTACTGACGTTTATTAAAGCGTGGTCTATAGGTTGACTGGTCTGTGGATAGTACGTAGGTATACCAAATCATAAACTGAGGATTTAATTACAGAAGTAAATATAAAATTTTAGTCCCCTGGCCTTTGTAATCCTGGATAATCATTTAATAAACCTGCAATAAACATCCTCTGTAAACATATTTTCCTTGTTTATATTCCTAAATAAATTTGTGAATAATTTTGTATAAAGTATCATTGTTATTCTTGACTGACCGGTTGGCCGAGTGGTTAGAGATCCTTATTGCGGAGCAAATAATCGCGACTTCGATTCCCGCCCGGGACAAATATTTGTGTGCATGAACATGTCTATTTGTTCCGTGTCTAGTTGTAAAAGTATCTATATAAGAGTGTATAAGTATATTATTTAAAAAAAAATACTTACGTATGTATATCATTTGCCTAGTACCCCATAATACAAGCATAATTCTTACTTACTTTGGGACTAGATGGCGTTGTATGGGATGTCCTAGATATTATTATTGTTATTATTGTTTACATATTTGGTTATACATATATTATAAATTTATTTTGTTTACTTATTTATTTTTTACGTAATTAATTAAATTAAATTTTTTTATTCTTTTGTTAAGCTGAGCTTAATTCATAAATTGAACGCGACGCCGCGTCGGCACCAAATAAATCCAATATACTCTGATACTCTGATAAAGCCAAAGCAAAGTAACAAAAAATAATAACTTGATACTGACGAAATTGATATAAACATAAACAGCTGTAATAATTAAGAAAGAGATAACTTCTGAAAATAAATTAAACCCTATGATTAAACCAGAATAATGACACATACCGCCGTTCCGGCGCGCTTGTCGCTATCTGTGCAACAGAGACGGTTGTACGGTTTTCCTTAAGAGCGAGCAAGACGCCAATACAACATGCAATGCCGCCAGCGACGTGTATATTGTAGTTTGATACTTGTATAGCCACTGGGATATCGTTGTGTTACAATCCTGGAAATAGTACCGTAAATTTTAAAAACAGCTTAACAGCTTAAGTTAACCATAGAGATGATATAACTAGAGCAGGCAAACTCCATTTAAGCCGCATTTGACAGTCACAGCGATCAACCGGTCGAGAGCTATTAACTGCGCATGCTCAAAAAAGAGATAGACTTACTATAATTACCTACAAAGAAACATATTTCTTTCATATCTTGATTCTATGTTAATAGTGTTTTATTGGGTACTATTAAAAAAAATGAGTTAAGCGATAAAAGAAATGAGACTTTAAATATGTTTTCTCGGTAACTGTTAGTTTGCGCCCAACGTTCTTTTGAATATTTTTGTTTAGTTTGATGAACACTATACGCTGTAAGAGTTTGAATTACATTCAGTCGAATACGTTGTATAAAAGTACGCTAAACTGTGCTATTAAAATACGAAGTGTGTCTTCGACAGCACACGACATGTGTAATAAAGTATACAGTTTTTTTTTTCAATTTGACACTCTTGACATTTCTAACATCCTAAGCGTCGATTATAGACACTTTCCCATCCTTAGTTTGTTTTTAGACTTTACGGTAAAAATTAGATTTTGATTAAAGCGCCAGAATGTTTGAATCCTATAGTATGCGAAGTATACTGGAGTGTGGCACAGGGAATTTAAATTTACCTTATCGTTAGTTTCAGGTACAGTACACTCTTCAGGATAACTTTTGGCGCCGCAACACGACCAAGGGATCGGAGTGTTGGGGTTCGATTGCCAAAAACTGCAAAGAATTTAAATAAATCTGTTGATTTCTCTTGGAGTTTAAGCATTTTAAAATGGTTTAAGATATACATTTTGGCATATCTATCTATCTATGTAAATATATTATTCGCCGAATTTCTCTAGAATTTAATATATAACGTGTTAATGAAAAAGCGCAAAACCTCAGACACCCCAACTTATTTTTATTATAAAAGAATTATGTAAATTATTAAATTTAATTGCATACAATACATGCCGGTTCCGGGATTCGAACCACGACCTTATAAACTAAAGCGGATTCGCCACCACTTGGCTATTACGACCCCTGAGTTCAATAACTTATGTTATATTGTAATTATTTTAGTCATTCCTAATTCACAAAGATCCCCTCCATTATTTCAAATAACGTAATATATTAACGACCCCAAATGCACATAAATCTCTTACAATTTCACATGTAAATTAATATTTTAAAGCATATAATTAAGATATGTTTTTAAAATGCTCAATTAAATGCTTACGTGGAGTTTTTGTCACAGCACGAAAACGCAAATCTCAGAAAATGGCTCCACTCGACGTCTCGCTCCTCCAAGCCTTTCTGAAGAGTCAATAATAAATTTTTAAATTAATGTATTGGCATAATTAACAATAATATTTTTTAATAGCTTCCCGCCCGCGATTTCGCTAGCGTGTTTGACTGTACCGGGACCCCTTTTATCGGAATAAAAAGTAGCCTATGTCACTTTTCAACTTATAAGCTATACCTACTATGTGAAAAATTATAGAGGTCCCAGTACAAGTATGTAGTCCACGCGAGCGGAGCTGCGGGCGGAGAGCAAGTTTGAAAATAAAATATCGCGCATGTTACCAATAATGTAGCTTTCTTTAAGTGAAAGAATTTTTTAAATCGTTTAAATAATTTTTGAGTTTATGCGTAACAAACAAAAATTCAAATCTTTCCTATATTTAATATTAGTATAGATGTAACAGAAACATACGCCACTCCAGTGCGGGTTGGTGGATTTTAACGACTGTCATCTATCCATCGGAAAAAACAAGCAGAAATTTGAGTACCTATGTAGGCAGTAGGTAGTAACACAGTAACTGAGTCGATTTTGACAGATAACGAAAGGCAATCTTCACACTGTTAACTGTTCGTATCTAACTTCATTCAACATATGGAACGAAATCGATGAAAACTAAAATAAAATAATGAAATATTTGAAATTTTTAAAATAATGAAAAACACACAGACAGACATATAAACGCGGCAATGGATTATGTTTTATACTATGTAGTGATAATTGATTTATGCGTATAATATTATAAATGAGAAAGAGTAGTCGCTGTCTGTCTGTCTGTCAGCGTAACAACCACTAACAACGCTTTCACAGCTAAACCGATTTTAATTAAAGGTACAGTTCCAATCAAACTTTATGGCGGATGTGAACATAGGCACAAGTCGCGTCGCAGTAATTTTTAGGTTTAGCGGGACGCAGTGGAGCGAGGCGTATATGACTATCCCTGCGCTTATAGCGTTGTATTCCGATCCGCCATGAAGTTTGAGGCGAACTATACAGAGATAGATTTAACCTGACTGACCGGTTGGCCAAGAGGTTAGAGACCCCAACTGCGGAACTACACGCCGCGGATTCGATTCCCGCCGGTAATAAATATTTGCATGTTTGCATGAATATGTCTACTTATGTATTTGATACATTGTATATTTTATTGTACCTCATGTGTTCTAATAAACTCTTTTATTATTATTATTATTAATATTATTTGTTCCGTGTTTGAGTGTAAAAGTATCTATATATGTATATATTACAAAAAAAATATTTAAGTATGTAAATCAGTTGTCTAGTACCCCATAATACAAGCATAATACTTGCTTACTTTGGGACTAGATGGCGCTGTGTAGGATGTCCCGACATTATTGTTATATTACCTTGGAGACTAACATTGGCCAAATTTTGTCGCTGATTGATCTCCAAAAAGGTTGAACCGATTTCAATGAAACTTTGCAGACATGAAAAGGAGGTTGTCAGGAGTGACATAGGTTTTTTTTTCTATGTATAGAAAATCGCAGTGTCTGTCTGTCTGTTTCGGCTAATCTCCGGAACGGCTAAACTCAACGGATTTTGATGAAATTTGGTATAGTAAGTAAGGAGATTTATTACGTAGTTAAGTTTCAAAACGATCTATAAATTCTTAGTGTCCTGGAGCGTCGCGTTCCTTAAGTTGTCCCGGTACAAGCGTGCAGCAACGCGAGCGAAGCCGCGGGCGGGAAGCTAGTGTGATTTAATACGTCAGTGATAGTAACATTATAAGTTCTTTGATTCACATACCTAAATGTCAAAGGCACCACAGTTTCGCCTGGTACCGTTGTCGAGGGAACAAAGTATTTGATCGATATCAAATAAATAAAAACCTTTCTTAGAATTAGAACCATTGATCTTGAATTAGAACCTTATATGTATATACAGTAGGCTTCATTTCCAAGTAGAGTCCTTGATTTAAATTATATTTCTAGTTTATAACATTCACTTCACTTCATCAGCCCATTTTTACCACACTGCAGGGGCTTAGGCCTCCCCCAGGTGAGGGGGGCCTTGGAGCTTAATTCGCCACGCTGCTGCACTGCGGGTTGGGTACAAAGTTTTTTCTTCACGTATTAATATATATATTGATTATCAAATGAAGACAGATTTGTCAAAAATGTGAAACTGCAGTGTTTGTTTTCTCAAAATTCAAGCCCCTGATTCCTTTGACCACTTGTGTGTGAAAACAAGCGCGCGAGGATCTGCAACAGTCCTAGCCTAAGAGTCGTCAGCTGTTTCGCCCACACTCCAGCGACTTACACACCAAAAAATCTTATATAGTTGGACGAACGACCGATATGATGCCTTCGTCATACTCTGTTGTTAATGGACGGTCAAACTGCACCGGTTTGTGAGACACACTACATTTCTAAATGTCATAATATTAATACCTAGGACATCCCACATAGCACCATCTAGTCCCAAACTAAGCAAAGCTTGTTTCATGGGTACTAGACAACCGATATATTTACTTAAATATCCTTTTTATTGTTGAAATATATAATTATATAGCTATTTTACACCCAGAAACGGAACAAATAGACAATATAGTTCACGCACGTAAGTATATGTCCCGGCGGGAATCGAATCTGCTACAATCGCTTTTTAGATCCAAATTATATAAACATACCTCGAAAAATCTCGACGAAAAATAGTAGAACAAAGCACATTCCAATAGAAGTAGTAATACAACCAAAGTGGAATACTGCAACAAATAATTTGATTCAAGTAAATGCAAATTCAAAAACCAAAAAAAAAAATTCAAAAACCGTTTTGAGGTATTTCATTAAAATATTTTTTTACATTTACGTTTGTAATGTCTGGATGGACTCTCGCAAAACAATGTCAATGAAAACCAACTTTTATAATACTTGCGTCTATGGCTCAACAGACCACACTCTCGCTAAGCCATACTAACTATGTACAAACCGTCTGTGTACGTGAATTATAACCGAACTGTTAGGTGATATTTTTATTTACGTTTTTTGACGCCTATTCTCTATCCAGATATTATATAATCAAAGGACTATAATAACTTTTCTACTATAAAAATACGAATCGACTAGAAGCTCTCTTCTGCGTTTACCGTCTAACCACTCTACTAACCATTTCAACGAGACCGATGGCTTAACGTGCTCTCCTAGGCACAGAGTCAGTAATTATGCACATAAGTTAGAAAACACTCATTGGTACATGCCCTGGGATACGAACCACGGCCTTCTAAACAAAAAACTCGCGGCCACTTGGCTGTGTTTTTTTTTAATCTTGGTTTTGGGGGCTTCAGTACACCCTGGGTGACTATACTGTTAATAATAAGATAACAAAATCAATTATGTAAAACGAGCGCCATCCGTTGATTAGTAAATTCTAATAAAGTGTCGGTGTTTTAATAGGTTATGGGCCCAGCAAAGCCTCATCGCGAAGTTCAAATTATATTATAAATGCGTTCAGTTAATATCTATAATGTAGTTAAAATATACGTACCATAAACAAAAGGAATTGCGATTTAGTTAACGCTCCATAGAATCCCATGAAAGATATACATAGAATGAAAATCGATGCGATGGCTAGACCCACGCCGAATTGGAGAGTTAATATTTCTGGTCGGAACAGCACCTGGAAAACAATTATTGTACTAGCTGAGCTCGTTAATTGGTCCGCATGGAGTTAGATTTAGTTTTTATAACACACACTATGACAACAACGCGTAAGTCCCAAACTAAACTAAGCATTAGCTTGTATTTTGGGTACCAAGTGAAGACACCACATACATATAACAACCAAGACCCGGTGCCAGTATTAATATTCATCATATAAATACTGACACGACCTGGGATTCGAACCCGGGACCTCCAGCTTCGCAGGCAGGGTCGCTGTCCACTAGGCTAAGCGGTCGTCGTTAGATTAAGTCTCCCCTCTTCCTCCTCATATTGAAGGGAGGCCTAAGCCTCTCCAGTAAGGCATAAATGGGCTAGTGGACTGGAATGGAAAAGAAGATTAAATTCGGGCGGGAATCGAACCCGCGACCCTTGACTCCATAGTTAGGGTGTCTAACCACTTGGCCAATCGGTCAGTCATGTAAATGCGAGGAATTGGCGAACAAAATACAAAAATTTAATAAATTAAATACATAAATAATCCATGCGGGTGAATTCACGGAATATCAATCCATTCCAATCCACCAGCCGATTTTGCCCCACTAAAAGAGCTTAGGCCTCGCCTAAAGGTGAGGCGGCTTGGAGTTTAATCCAGTCCGCTGTTCCAGTGCGGGTTGGTGGATTTTAACGACTAACATCTATTGATGGCACCCGGGACCGACGACAATAAAGTACTCTCCGAGACACGAAGTCAGTGATAGTTTTAAACTTGAGTCAGAAAAAAACTCATTGGTACACGCCCGGATTCGAACCACGGCCGCACGGCTTTCTAAACTCGAAACAGGTTCGCTGCGCTTGAGCTATCACGACACCAATAGTAAGAAAGAATCCATTATTGATATCTATCAAAAGATCTATAGCATATAGATATCTCAATTATATCCACGATAGTATTAGTAATTCATAGGAGCAATTTAGACACAAAACTCGGGCTACAATCAGTAAAGGAGGTCACACTCGAACAGAAAGCCATTAATAAATCTATTATGTTATATATGTCCGTTCAAAAGGGGAATGGAGACAATAAAATTGTATTGACCCGAAGCTATGACCGTGTGAAAGTCGGGCTGTTATATATTATACCGGTCAAGTGCGAGAAATCGCCACGAAGGGTTCCGTACTACCATACAATATCAGAAACGAGTTTCCTGGTATGGGGACCCCCTTTAATGTTTAATTTTATTTTATTTTTATTATTCGTTGTTTTAGCGGCTATTTTAATATACATTGAAGTGTAAGAAATGATATCACAGTCACCAATCACTATAAACTAAAAAAAAGCACGTTTCTTATATACCTTTATTGTTATTATTATATAACTTAATTTTATTTTTATTATTTGTTGTTATAGCGGCCATATAATTTCGCCCTCAGGGAAAATTTCAAATGTCTACATATAAAGGTTCAGACGATACAGCCCTGTGATAGACGGACGGACGGACGGACAGCGAAAACTTAGTAATAGGGTTTCCGATGTTAAACTTTGGGTATGTATGGAACCCTAAAAAGTATATCATTTATATCGGTGGAATATTTTTACGCTTTTGTCATTGAAAATGTTGTCATTGAAAATGACTATCATATCCATTTCACGGGCGACGCATTTTTGACCATAACTCCAAGGGTATGGGGTCTAGCTCTGATTTTAAGTTTTAAAAGATTAAGAATTTAGTTGTGCATTGTATGACATCAAAATTTTGGAAATCGGTTAAATAGTTTTTGAAAAAAATTGGAAAATGTAAAAAAATCGGGATTTTTTTGGAATTTTTTTTTACTAAATCCTAAATATTTCAAGAACGGAACCGATATCGAAAATAAAAAAAAAAATAGTATCTCGGCCATTAACGTAGCTACGATTTGAGACCAAGTTTTTGGAAATCGGTTAATAATTGTAAGAGAAATTATTTCCGAAAGATGAGATTTTTTGGTCGATCGCTTGTGTTTGTGGATATAAGTTACTATATTTCAGAGGGTATTCGTCGGATCGCTTCAAAGTGTTATACCAAAGGTTAGAAGGCGTCAGTACCTACAGTTTGAGACCAAAATTTTGGAAATCGGTTGGAAATCGAACAAGAAATTTGACATCACATGTTAGATTATATGGACGTTCGGGAACTTGTTAACATTACGGTCATCGCCTTTCGGTCTGTATTCGTTCGTATGCTTGATTATCGAGTTCAGAACGTTTAAGGATATCAGAGGCTGCAGTTTAAAATCTAAATGTTTCAAATATGTTGAACTAGCTACCCGCCCCGGCTTCGCACGGGTAGCAGAGAATTTTTTCGTTGATTTATTTCCGAGTTTAAAGAGTTGAAAAGAATAGTGCCACGTTTTCGTGGCAATAAAATGAAATAATCAGTGAAAATCGGGTTTGGGTAGGTTCATTTTCAATGAAACCGATGGTTGCGGGGACTGCAAAATCTGTGGATTTTTTAATGGTAGACTATATTGAAACGTAAACATTTTAAATTTATAGGGACCCTCCTTGCCATAAACCATCATATTACCATGGATGTTAATAGAGACACCGCGTTGAAACAAAAAAAATATGAGCAAAAAAATATACGCCGTAGACCGTATATAATATAATATAAATATACACTAGTTTATTAATACACACTATAGTTTATGTTTTGTAGTATTGGCTATGAAGTAGAATTTTGTGTGGCCAACAATTTTAAAATTCGTAGGTAATTTAATGTGTAATTTAACAAAATGTTTGTTTAAAATGATGTTAATGAGGTATGGCCTGTCAAATCACTTTTTTATGTACTTTTAAATCTAAATCAAAAGGTTAGTCGAGCCGGAGTTTTTAGTTTATGTAAGCTACCATATTAATTCTACTGAACTTTAACTTATTCGTTTCCGTGTAGATAGGGAACGTATTTTATACGAATTTTCTCTTCACGAATATTTTTACGAGAGTCCTTAACAGGGATTATCGGGATCGCTATTCATTGTATGCCTACCGATTTTATATGGTTTTTACCTTTATTGTAGGATTCCCGGTGAACTGTGCAACGGTGTACAGGCTTGTAGGTGAAAAAATCATCCATAATCCCAGAGAGAAAACTGAAAGGCAAATTATCTGAAACAAACAGAAATGGGTTAGCCTTTTTGAGTTTTTGGCTTGGTAAATTCAAAAGTAAGGAATGAGTTGATGGTGAAGAAAATCTATTTCGGTAATTTAAAAAAAAAAAAATTATATCAATATCCTGACTTAAATAATTATACATTGTTCATAATTGGATTTCAATAAACAAAGAGAAGTTATTTATTTAATAGAAAAAATTAATATAGAACCCATTTATTTTCAAGTAGAACAATGCAAGAAATTTAGAATGGCTGTGACACAGACAAGTCAACCTTATAGACCACGCTTTGACAGGGAGTAGCATTCGCCAAGGCTATGTAGTAACACTACATAAACATAACTACGTCTCTTCTGAGCGGTCAGTTGTAAGCACGTCGGAAGCCATTAAATTGTCAATTTTGAACGAGCCAATGAAAACTAGCCGACCTCTCCCCGCACCCCGCCACTTTTTGGCGATTTCGTTTTCGTACTGACGTTTATTAAAGCGTGGTCTATAGGTTGACTGGTCTGTGGGCTGTGATGATCACGGCGGCGCACATACCATTGTCTTAAGGTGGGAACCCTTATCTAGTACTGCTATTTAATAATAGATGGAGCTATCATTTAAAGAATTGATTTACATTTTTTCATGATCACGTTTCTAGGTTTCAGTTGATAAAACATAATATGCGACTATAAAAAAATATTTCTCTTCAAAGTTTTTACCTAAAATTTGTGGAAAATAAAGTTTTTTCCAAATAATATATCGAAGCATTTGTCGAAAATCACCTTTTCCACAAATTTTAGGTTTTTGCACAAACGTTTCGAAACTTTTGAAACAATCAATGATGTCAAGTAAAAACGTAAAAGAACAGTATTTTTTATTGTCGCATGTTATCTTTTATCAATTGAAACATAAACATGTGATCATAAAAAAAATAGAAATCATTTCTTTACATGGTGGCTCCGTCTATTATTAAATAGCCGTACTAGATCGGTAGCGTCCCACCTTAAAAACTAAGCAGATTATAACAATTTAAGCCTAAATATTTTTATAATTTTATTATAATTTTTTTTTGGTCAACAATATAATTAAATTAAATAATAACCTTGTTTTCGGCCAAAGGGTTAAACTTGACTGATTTTTTTTTCTAAACACGATAGTTCAGCTTTGTGAGTAAACAGTTTGATCAACCAATATCTACCACCAGCCTATACTATACAAGGTGAAATTTTAACAACCATCCAAATTTTAATGTTCTTGTTTTAATGTAACCTTTGGTCAAAAACCGATGCCCGTCTTGTTTCCTTTTAATACCCTTCAATAGAATAATATTATGATATGACTACACAAACCTTTAAGAAGGCAATCAAACGTTATAAAATAACACTATAGATAAAATAATTTATTATGAAAATGTAACCTATATTTATTATTTACGTAATGAGGTCTATTGGCAATACCTAACATCTAGAAAAAGTTTTGATGGTTGTTAAAATTTCACTCTGTATATGACAAATCTAATTCCTCATTTATTGGCTCATAGGTTTAAGGGGATAGTCTTTCTCTCCGCGGCTTCGAATCGGCATATATTGCTATCTCCGTTTCAGTCCCTCTTCCCCGACCTGTTCCTGAGTGACAGAGACGACAAAAGCAGATTCCCAAAAAAAAACCTATAAAATACCAGTCGAAACAGCTTGCGGGCCGTGACCGTTTTCATCCTTGAAATGTGTATGAATTGTAACCAAAATTTGCAGTGTCATTAAGAAAAGATGTCCTTAGGGTGGTACATTTTTTTTTCTTTAATTAGTATTAATATTGAATTTACGGCTCATTATTTTAAAAAATAAAGGACTGAACGGAAATGATTCCGTTAAAACATGAGTTTTTCGGGAATTTATTCTGAAACAACTAAACACGATATCAAAAAAAAAAACCAAAATCACACCACCCTGTGACAGTATTTCTTCTATTACATATATTTTGTCTGTGAATATTGATACAGAAATACAGCGAGGATTAGATACGGGCCGAACCCTCTTTTTCGTATGGAAAGCCTACCCCTTAAAGCCAAAAACAAACAGACAGACAAGTAAATCTATTAACAAAACTTTACAAAAAAAATAATTGTGATGCAATCACAATCACTTACCAAGGCCAAGAGGTTTAAAAAGCAAACCACACACGCCGCTATCGTAGACGTCCTATTTTTTTCATTCATAGCGACATCTGCAAAATAAATGTAACTGAAATACCGCATGAGCACATACTATGAGGAGTACTTTGATTTTATAATGCGGATAGAGAGCCGGCGTCAAAATACGTAGATAAAAATATCACCTAACAGTTCGGTTATAATTCACACATATATACACATGATCAGTACGGCATAGCGAGAGTATGTGATCTCTTGGCTCACACACACTAGTACGTGAAAGTTGGTTTGCCATTTTTTTAACATCATATTGCGAGAGTCCATCCAGACATTATACATATACAGGATTTTTTTTTATCACTGCGTATAAAAATTTATTTTGTACTTTAGTGAAAATTAAAAATTAAATTTCACTTATTTATCTATTTATTCGAAATATAAAAAAAACTAAAATTGATTAAATGTATCCATAAAAACGCTGTCAATAGATGGCGGTCGTTACATTCCCCAACCCGCAGTGGAGCAGCGTGGTGGCTTTAAGCTCCAAGCTCCCCCTCCTTACCCTGGGGGAGGCCTAAGCACCTGAAGTGGGGTAAAAATGGCCTGATGAAGTGAAGTGAAAATCGTAAAGACAAGATGACATGCATGTCTTGGGTCGATGATAGCCAGTTAAAGACTTCGAACGATTCCGAACAAGTCTTATCACAGCAACCCTGAGAGATCCAAAACAAGCTTCGTTATCACCGACACAGATAGTATTAAACGATAAGTAAGTCTTGACTTGGCCGTCCATTTGACCGCAGTTCAGTACGATCTGTCCGTGTTTGTTAACGTTATATAAATTACGTACTAACCGTATTGCAATTAATTTGTAATTTATTTTTCTCATTCTCCACATCATCGTAGACACTTGTGTATCACTAGTTATGTACCAGAAACTTCGGGGAGAACCAAGTATCCAACAATTTAATTTGAAGGAAAGATGTATTTTCTAGTATTCATTTAGCGCATACACCGAACCTAGTACTGCAACTATACCTACAAAAATTGTTTAGAAAAAAATCCGTCCATGTAGGAGCAGTGCGTGCACCGTTTCTCACAGGGAAGTTTTTCTCAATAGAGTACGAAATTATCAATTTGAATGCAATTTCATAATACAGTTTAACGTTTATCAACATCCGAATACGGAAGTAAAAAAAATCGTTAGTGATAGCAGCTTATTCGGGCTAAAATAATATTAACTTTCCTTCACTATACGGAATAAAGCCACTCAAGAATTCTATTTACTCAAGCTATTTGCCCCTTAATGGAATAATAGAGTGTTAGCTTTGTAGTGACCTATTTTTAGCTACTTACTACTTTGAAGGGTTGAGTAGCAAAATACGCACTTTGACGTCATCTGGACAGTTGTATTTGTTTGCTTGTGTGCCTCTCAGTCTGTGTGTCTCTAGCTTCGAAGAGGTGTCGATCAAAGGGTAATATTGTTATAGGTTTAAGCCGTAAAAAAAATGAGCGTAAGAAATAAATATTTATATATAACCTACTGTATATAGAAAATAATTAATTAATAGGAAAAAAACAATGCGAATACACAAGGTTTTTAAATTATGCCGTCCAGCCATGCTATATTGCCAAACCCATTTTCCGCTTTTTTCCCAAAGTCCAGTGTCGGCAGTCAATTTAGCAACCGGACGCTGGCAGCCGATTCAGGGACACAGTACCGACAGCGGAGGCACTCCCGAAATAACAAGAGTTTCAGTAATATTTAAATTTAAAGAATAGTCAACTATTGACCTTATCAGCTGTTTCACGAGTATTGCTTCTCCAATTTTACGATTCGTGAGACAGTCTCGCGGTGTTTTTTTTTTATGTTTTTTATGACGACCGCTTAGCCTAGTGGGTAGCGACCCTGCCTACGAAGCTAGAGGTCCCGGGTTCGAATCCCAGGTCGGGTCAGTATTAATATGATGAATATTGATACTGGTACCGGGTCTTGGTTGTTATATATATAAAAAAAAAATAATTATATATGTATATATTATAAAGAATATTTAAGTATGTATATCAGTTGTCTAGTAACCCATAACACAAGCATAATACTTGCTTACTTTGGGACTAGATGGCGCTGTGTGGGAAGTCCCATGTATTATTTTATTATTATTATGTTTACAAGTAAACCTTATTAAATAGAGATATATTCCTTTCATATTGTACTTCTATATTAGTGTTTTTATTGGTTGCTATTTAAAAAATTAGACTTTAAACTTGTTTTTCTCGATAACCGTTAGTTTGCGCTATCTGTTCACTTGAATCTTTAGTTTAGTTCGATAAGCTGTATACGCTTAAGTTTAGACTACGTTGAACCAAACACGGTGTATGATTTCGTGGTGATATTCAGATGATTATTTTCTCCCAAAGTTGGTAGTTAGTTGTAGCGTGGACACCAAAAATATCTTGGGTAAATTGCATTTAACCCCTACCTGTAGACCAAATGAATAGTTGGAGCGTGGAAATCTAATTTTGTTTTTTGTCCGTAGGTACTCAAACTTTCTGGAAATGACGACAGGCAATTATAGTTTGTTTTTGTCTGGTGTGTTTTCGTGATTTTGCACCGTGAACTATCTAAAATTACGTCTTTCGATGTCTTTGGAATTAAACTGTCTCTCTTGATACTTAAATACGTACTGTATTAGAACAAGTCAAAAATAGTGTACGAAACTTCGTCCATTACAATTTTGGGACACGAAAGTTGGATTTTAAATTGTTTCTCGACTAGACTAAATTGACTAGAAGCACTCTTCTGTGTTTACCATCTAACCACTCAAACTCTAGCTAGCTGGTGCAAGATGGCGAGTTTCAGCCCGCGAGGTCCCCGCGCGCCGGTCTTCATCCCCGTGAAATTACGTTTGACATTTTCGATACTGTGAAGTGACATTTCTGACTCTATTAAAACCAAACGCTGCTGTCAAATTTACTTACTCTAAGATTAGAACTCATCGGTAAGTAGGTAACTCTAAAAGATACTGAAATTGCCCGACAGATATACGCTATAAATGTCGTGCGGCAGTTTTCTGAGTTCATTAACCTATGAAATGCCCTACAACTTCCTGGTCGCTGAATAATTTAATTTCTCCTGAAGAAACTTTTGTCGTGTAGATACCTCGCAAGTGTAGAAATATTAATGCGCGGACATGCGGGACCGCTTCTAAAATGTAGGTATCTATTAAAAAACGTTGGTATACACTTTTTTGAAACCATCATTAATAAATAGGTCAGAGTAAGTCAATTCAAATTGCATCAAACGACAGACTACTATACTCCTATTGTTGAAATTATTTGTAGCTCATATACCACATATAATATAGATTTTAGCTTTTGGCGCTCGTTTTCCATATAAACTTTACCTATGCCAAATCTCACACTCCTCCGTACCCGCAATATGCTTTAAAAGGGGTACAAAGTTTTCTCTTCACGTATTAATATACAGATTATCAAATCAAATGGTTTGATTCCCTGTTGAAGAAACCGATTTTTCACATTGTGAATATGCAGTTGTTTTCCTCAAAAATCGAGCTGATATGAATCCTTTAGACACTTTTCGCTAGTTCTCATAATTTAGGATTCGGTCGTACAGTCCCATCTCAAAAACTCACTCTGTATATAGAGTTTAGCTTTTTGCGCTCCTACTGCACATAAACTTTAAATATGACGAATATCACACTCCTCTGTATGCGCAATATGCTTTAAAAGGGATTGAAAGCTTTTCCTTCAGGTATTTATATATGAGAAAAAAAGATAAGATATCATGTGGGTAGCAACCCTGCCTACGAAGCTGGAGGTCCCGAGTTCGAATCCCAGGTCAGGTCAGTATTCATATGATGAATATTGATACTGCTACCGGGCTTTGGTTATTATATGTATGTGGTGTCTTCACTTGGTACCCAAAACACAAGCTAGACCTTAGTTTGGGGCCTAGACGTTGTTGTGTGTATACGTTATTATTATTATATTATTATAGATTTTTCTCATCAGCCCTTTTTATACCCCACTGCAGGGGCTTAGGCCTCCGCTCAAGATAAGAGGGCTGCGAGCTTATTTAAGCTCGTGGTGGATTTCCACCACGCTGCTCCAATGCAGGTTGGTAGATTGTAACGACTGGTAGATTGTAACGACTACCATATATTGACAGCAACCGGGACCGACTGCTTAACGTGCTCTCAGAGGCACGGTGTCAGTGATAGAAACACCTCATTGGTACACGCCCGGATTCGAACTACGGCTACATGGCCTTATAGATTTGAAACAGGTTCGTTGCGTTCGGGCTATTACGATATGTGACGCACATATATAATAATAATATTTTTTTTATATAATTTTTAAAAAATATGACTTTTTTTGTTTATAAATGTATTAATATTGAAAAAACACAGGCTTACATCTTCGCCATTTTTTTTATTTTAGTTATTTATCCACTTTGCTAGTATATTATTGTTATTTACTGACCAATTGGCCAAGTGTTTAAAGATCCTAGCTACAGAATCATTGTTATAAATAACTAAAATGTTATATAATACATAATAACCTTATACTATCTAAAAAATGAAAACTCGAGAAAATTTTAATTATAAATAAACATTAAATAAAAAAGAAAATCATTTTAGAATCGCAATATGGACAAATTAATTATATACCAAATAGTTTAATTAAAATGAAATGACTAGGTGTCTAGGTTAGTAATGTCTAACCGAACCTTCATCAACTCTTCGCTACAACCCCAGTACAGTCGTTATCGTTTCAGGGAAGTATTTATCAAAACGCATTTCAAACATAAGCACAAGTCGCGTCGCATTAACCAGCGGTAATGATACGCAGTGGAACGAGGGTTATATGAGTGTACCTGCGCAAGCACGCTTACAGCGTTTTATTCCAATCCGCCATAAAGTTTGAGGCGAACTATACCTATGTATGGATCTCGAACGATGGATCATTCTTGTGTAAGCCTGGTTACAGTTAAGCTGTCTTCAGTCATAAAATAAACGTTTATAAAAAAAGTCTTTGCCTGATGTTGAAACTTGATTATCTACTTAAAACATCTGACCGTAACAAAAAAGCCATTCTCGCAATTTTTCCCGCCAAAAAGTGCCCATCACGCTGGCGGCGTATTACCGTACCGCGCCATATTCTGTAAACATCCTCTGTAAACATATTTTCCTTGTTTATATTCCTAAATAAATTTGTGAATAATTTTGTATAAAGTATCATTGTTATTCTTGACTGACCGGTTGGCCGAGTGGTTAGAGATCCTTATTGCGGAGCAAATAATCGCGACTTCGATTCCCGCCCGGGACAAATATTTGTGTGCATGAACATGTCTATTTGTTCCGTGTCTAGTTGTAAAAGTATCTATATAAGAGTGTATAAGTATATTATTTAAAAAAAAATACTTACGTATGTATATCATTTGCCTAGTACCCCATAATACAAGCATAATTCTTACTTACTTTGGGACTAGATGGCGTTGTATGGGATGTCCTAGATATTATTATTGTTATTATTGTTTACATATTTGGTTATACATATATTATAAATTTATTTTGTTTACTTATTTATTTTTTACGTAATTAATTAAATTAAATTTTTTTATTCTTTTGTTAAGCTGAGCTTAATTCATAAATTGAACGCGACGCCGCGTCGGCACCAAATAAATCCAATATACTCTGATACTCTGATAAAGCCAAAGCAAAGTAACAAAAAATAATAACTTGATACTGACGAAATTGATATAAACATAAACAGCTGTAATAATTAAGAAAGAGATAACTTCTGAAAATAAATTAAACCCTATGATTAAACCAGAATAATGACACATACCGCCGTTCCGGCGCGCTTGTCGCTATCTGTGCAACAGAGACGGTTGTACGGTTTTCCTTAAGAGCGAGCAAGACGCCAATACAACATGCAATGCCGCCAGCGACGTGTATATTGTAGTTTGATACTTGTATAGCCACTGGGATATCGTTGTGTTACAATCCTGGAAATAGTACCGTAAATTTTAAAAACAGCTTAACAGCTTAAGTTAACCATAGAGATGATATAACTAGAGCAGGCAAACTCCATTTAAGCCGCATTTGACAGTCACAGCGATCAACCGGTCGAGAGCTATTAACTGCGCATGCTCAAAAAAGAGATAGACTTACTATAATTACCTACAAAGAAACATATTTCTTTCATATCTTGATTCTATGTTAATAGTGTTTTATTGGGTACTATTAAAAAAAATGAGTTAAGCGATAAAAGAAATGAGACTTTAAATATGTTTTCTCGGTAACTGTTAGTTTGCGCCATACGTTCTTTTGAATCTTTTTGTTTAGTTTGATGAACACTATACGCTGTAAGAGTTTGAATTACATTCAGTCGAATACGTTGTATAAAAGTACGCTAAACTGTGCTATTAAAATACGAAGTGTGTCTTCGACAGCACACGACATGTGTAATAAAGTATACAGTTTTTTTTTTCAATTTGACACTCTTGACATTTCTAACATCCTAAGCGTCGATTATAGACACTTTCCCATCCTTAGTTTGTTTTTAGACTTTACGGTAAAAATTAGATTTTGATTAAAGCGCCAGAATGTTTGAATCCTATAGTATGCGAAGTATACTGGAGTGTGGCACAGGGAATTTAAATTTACCTTATCGTTAGTTTCAGGTACAGTACACTCTTCAGGATAACTTTTGGCGCCGCAACACGACCAAGGGATCGGAGTGTTGGGGTTCGATTGCCAAAAACTGCAAAGAATTTAAATAAATCTGTTGATTTCTCTTGGAGTTTAAGCATTTTAAAATGGTTTAAGATATACATTTTGGCATATCTATCTATCTATGTAAATATATTATTCGCCGAATTTCTCTAGAATTTAATATATAACGTGTTAATGAAAAAGCGCAAAACCTCAGACACCCCAACTTATTTTTATTATAAAAGAATTATGTAAATTATTAAATTTAATTGCATACAATACATGCCGGTTCCGGGATTCGAACCACGACCTTATAAACTAAAGCGGATTCGCCACCACTTGGCTATTACGACCCCTGAGTTCAATAACTTATGTTATATTGTAATTATTTTAGTCATTCCTAATTCACAAAGATCCCCTCCATTATTTCAAATAACGTAATATATTAACGACCCCAAATGCACATAAATCTCTTACAATTTCACATGTAAATTAATATTTTAAAGCATATAATTAAGATATGTTTTTAAAATGCTCAATTAAATGCTTACGTGGAGTTTTTGTCACAGCACGAAAACGCAAATCTCAGAAAATGGCTCCACTCGACGTCTCGCTCCTCCAAGCCTTTCTGAAGAGTCAATAATAAATTTTTAAATTAATGTATTGGCATAATTAACAATAATATTTTTTAATAGCTTCCCGCCCGCGATTTCGCTAGCGTGTTTGACTGTACCGGGACCCCTTTTATCGGAATAAAAAGTAGCCTATGTCACTTTTCAACTTATAAGCTATACCTACTATGTGAAAAATTATAGAGGTCCCAGTACAAGTATGTAGTCCACGCGAGCGGAGCTGCGGGCGGAGAGCAAGTTTGAAAATAAAATATCGCGCATGTTACCAATAATGTAGCTTTCTTTAAGTGAAAGAATTTTTTAAATCGTTTAAATAATTTTTGAGTTTATGCGTAACAAACAAAAATTCAAATCTTTCCTATATTTAATATTAGTATAGATGTAACAGAAACATACGCCACTCCAGTGCGGGTTGGTGGATTTTAACGACTGTCATCTATCCATCGGAAAAAACAAGCAGAAATTTGAGTACCTATGTAGGCAGTAGGTAGTAACACAGTAACTGAGTCGATTTTGACAGATAACGAAAGGCAATCTTCACACTGTTAACTGTTCGTATCTAACTTCATTCAACATATGGAACGAAATCGATGAAAACTAAAATAAAATAATGAAATATTTGAAATTTTTAAAATAATGAAAAACACACAGACAGACATATAAACGCGGCAATGGATTATGTTTTATACTATGTAGTGATAATTGATTTATGCGTATAATATTATAAATGAGAAAGAGTAGTCGCTGTCTGTCTGTCTGTCAGCGTAACAACCACTAACAACGCTTTCACAGCTAAACCGATTTTAATTAAAGGTACAGTTCCAATCAAACTTTATGGCGGATGTGAACATAGGCACAAGTCGCGTCGCAGTAATTTTTAGGTTTAGCGGGACGCAGTGGAGCGAGGCGTATATGACTATCCCTGCGCTTATAGCGTTGTATTCCGATCCGCCATGAAGTTTGAGGCGAACTATACAGAGATAGATTTAACCTGACTGACCGGTTGGCCAAGAGGTTAGAGACCCCAACTGCGGAACTACACGCCGCGGATTCGATTCCCGCCGGTAATAAATATTTGCATGTTTGCATGAATATGTCTACTTATGTATTTGATACATTGTATATTTTATTGTACCTCATGTGTTCTAATAAACTCTTTTATTATTATTATTATTAATATTATTTGTTCCGTGTTTGAGTGTAAAAGTATCTATATATGTATATATTACAAAAAAAATATTTAAGTATGTAAATCAGTTGTCTAGTACCCCATAATACAAGCATAATACTTGCTTACTTTGGGACTAGATGGCGCTGTGTAGGATGTCCCGACATTATTGTTATATTACCTTGGAGACTAACATTGGCCAAATTTTGTCGCTGATTGATCTCCAAAAAGGTTGAACCGATTTCAATGAAACTTTGCAGACATGAAAAGGAGGTTGTCAGGAGTGACATAGGTTTTTTTTTCTATGTATAGAAAATCGCAGTGTCTGTCTGTCTGTTTCGGCTAATCTCCGGAACGGCTAAACTCAACGGATTTTGATGAAATTTGGTATAGTAAGTAAGGAGATTTATTACGTAGTTAAGTTTCAAAACGATCTATAAATTCTTAGTGTCCTGGAGCGTCGCGTTCCTTAAGTTGTCCCGGTACAAGCGTGCAGCAACGCGAGCGAAGCCGCGGGCGGGAAGCTAGTGTGATTTAATACGTCAGTGATAGTAACATTATAAGTTCTTTGATTCACATACCTAAATGTCAAAGGCACCACAGTTTCGCCTGGTACCGTTGTCGAGGGAACAAAGTATTTGATCGATATCAAATAAATAAAAACCTTTCTTAGAATTAGAACCATTGATCTTGAATTAGAACCTTATATGTATATACAGTAGGCTTCATTTCCAAGTAGAGTCCTTGATTTAAATTATATTTCTAGTTTATAACATTCACTTCACTTCATCAGCCCATTTTTACCACACTGCAGGGGCTTAGGCCTCCCCCAGGTGAGGGGGGCCTTGGAGCTTAATTCGCCACGCTGCTGCACTGCGGGTTGGGTACAAAGTTTTTTCTTCACGTATTAATATATATATTGATTATCAAATGAAGACAGATTTGTCAAAAATGTGAAACTGCAGTGTTTGTTTTCTCAAAATTCAAGCCCCTGATTCCTTTGACCACTTGTGTGTGAAAACAAGCGCGCGAGGATCTGCAACAGTCCTAGCCTAAGAGTCGTCAGCTGTTTCGCCCACACTCCAGCGACTTACACACCAAAAAATCTTATATAGTTGGACGAACGACCGATATGATGCCTTCGTCATACTCTGTTGTTAATGGACGGTCAAACTGCACCGGTTTGTGAGACACACTACATTTCTAAATGTCATAATATTAATACCTAGGACATCCCACATAGCACCATCTAGTCCCAAACTAAGCAAAGCTTGTTTCATGGGTACTAGACAACCGATATATTTACTTAAATATCCTTTTTATTGTTGAAATATATAATTATATAGCTATTTTACACCCAGAAACGGAACAAATAGACAATATAGTTCACGCACGTAAGTATATGTCCCGGCGGGAATCGAATCTGCTACAATCGCTTTTTAGATCCAAATTATATAAACATACCTCGAAAAATCTCGACGAAAAATAGTAGAACAAAGCACATTCCAATAGAAGTAGTAATACAACCAAAGTGGAATACTGCAACAAATAATTTGATTCAAGTAAATGCAAATTCAAAAACCAAAAAAAAAAATTCAAAAACCGTTTTGAGGTATTTCATTAAAATATTTTTTTACATTTACGTTTGTAATGTCTGGATGGACTCTCGCAAAACAATGTCAATGAAAACCAACTTTTATAATACTTGCGTCTATGGCTCAACAGACCACACTCTCGCTAAGCCATACTAACTATGTACAAACCGTCTGTGTACGTGAATTATAACCGAACTGTTAGGTGATATTTTTATTTACGTTTTTTGACGCCTATTCTCTATCCAGATATTATATAATCAAAGGACTATAATAACTTTTCTACTATAAAAATACGAATCGACTAGAAGCTCTCTTCTGCGTTTACCGTCTAACCACTCTACTAACCATTTCAACGAGACCGATGGCTTAACGTGCTCTCCTAGGCACAGAGTCAGTAATTATGCACATAAGTTAGAAAACACTCATTGGTACATGCCCTGGGATACGAACCACGGCCTTCTAAACAAAAAACTCGCGGCCACTTGGCTGTGTTTTTTTTTAATCTTGGTTTTGGGGGCTTCAGTACACCCTGGGTGACTATACTGTTAATAATAAGATAACAAAATCAATTATGTAAAACGAGCGCCATCCGTTGATTAGTAAATTCTAATAAAGTGTCGGTGTTTTAATAGGTTATGGGCCCAGCAAAGCCTCATCGCGAAGTTCAAATTATATTATAAATGCGTTCAGTTAATATCTATAATGTAGTTAAAATATACGTACCATAAACAAAAGGAATTGCGATTTAGTTAACGCTCCATAGAATCCCATGAAAGATATACATAGAATGAAAATCGATGCGATGGCTAGACCCACGCCGAATTGGAGAGTTAATATTTCTGGTCGGAACAGCACCTGGAAAACAATTATTGTACTAGCTGAGCTCGTTAATTGGTCCGCATGGAGTTAGATTTAGTTTTTATAACACACACTATGACAACAACGCGTAAGTCCCAAACTAAACTAAGCATTAGCTTGTATTTTGGGTACCAAGTGAAGACACCACATACATATAACAACCAAGACCCGGTGCCAGTATTAATATTCATCATATAAATACTGACACGACCTGGGATTCGAACCCGGGACCTCCAGCTTCGCAGGCAGGGTCGCTGTCCACTAGGCTAAGCGGTCGTCGTTAGATTAAGTCTCCCCTCTTCCTCCTCATATTGAAGGGAGGCCTAAGCCTCTCCAGTAAGGCATAAATGGGCTAGTGGACTGGAATGGAAAAGAAGATTAAATTCGGGCGGGAATCGAACCCGCGACCCTTGACTCCATAGTTAGGGTGTCTAACCACTTGGCCAATCGGTCAGTCATGTAAATGCGAGGAATTGGCGAACAAAATACAAAAATTTAATAAATTAAATACATAAATAATCCATGCGGGTGAATTCACGGAATATCAATCCATTCCAATCCACCAGCCGATTTTGCCCCACTAAAAGAGCTTAGGCCTCGCCTAAAGGTGAGGCGGCTTGGAGTTTAATCCAGTCCGCTGTTCCAGTGCGGGTTGGTGGATTTTAACGACTAACATCTATTGATGGCACCCGGGACCGACGACAATAAAGTACTCTCCGAGACACGAAGTCAGTGATAGTTTTAAACTTGAGTCAGAAAAAAACTCATTGGTACACGCCCGGATTCGAACCACGGCCGCACGGCTTTCTAAACTCGAAACAGGTTCGCTGCGCTTGAGCTATCACGACACCAATAGTAAGAAAGAATCCATTATTGATATCTATCAAAAGATCTATAGCATATAGATATCTCAATTATATCCACGATAGTATTAGTAATTCATAGGAGCAATTTAGACACAAAACTCGGGCTACAATCAGTAAAGGAGGTCACACTCGAACAGAAAGCCATTAATAAATCTATTATGTTATATATGTCCGTTCAAAAGGGGAATGGAGACAATAAAATTGTATTGACCCGAAGCTATGACCGTGTGAAAGTCGGGCTGTTATATATTATACCGGTCAAGTGCGAGAAATCGCCACGAAGGGTTCCGTACTACCATACAATATCAGAAACGAGTTTCCTGGTATGGGGACCCCCTTTAATGTTTAATTTTATTTTATTTTTATTATTCGTTGTTTTAGCGGCTATTTTAATATACATTGAAGTGTAAGAAATGATATCACAGTCACCAATCACTATAAACTAAAAAAAAGCACGTTTCTTATATACCTTTATTGTTATTATTATATAACTTAATTTTATTTTTATTATTTGTTGTTATAGCGGCCATATAATTTCGCCCTCAGGGAAAATTTCAAATGTCTACATATAAAGGTTCAGACGATACAGCCCTGTGATAGACGGACGGACGGACGGACAGCGAAAACTTAGTAATAGGGTTTCCGATGTTAAACTTTGGGTATGTATGGAACCCTAAAAAGTATATCATTTATATCGGTGGAATATTTTTACGCTTTTGTCATTGAAAATGTTGTCATTGAAAATGACTATCATATCCATTTCACGGGCGACGCATTTTTGACCATAACTCCAAGGGTATGGGGTCTAGCTCTGATTTTAAGTTTTAAAAGATTAAGAATTTAGTTGTGCATTGTATGACATCAAAATTTTGGAAATCGGTTAAATAGTTTTTGAAAAAAATTGGAAAATGTAAAAAAATCGGGATTTTTTTGGAATTTTTTTTTACTAAATCCTAAATATTTCAAGAACGGAACCGATATCGAAAATAAAAAAAAAAATAGTATCTCGGCCATTAACGTAGCTACGATTTGAGACCAAGTTTTTGGAAATCGGTTAATAATTGTAAGAGAAATTATTTCCGAAAGATGAGATTTTTTGGTCGATCGCTTGTGTTTGTGGATATAAGTTACTATATTTCAGAGGGTATTCGTCGGATCGCTTCAAAGTGTTATACCAAAGGTTAGAAGGCGTCAGTACCTACAGTTTGAGACCAAAATTTTGGAAATCGGTTGGAAATCGAACAAGAAATTTGACATCACATGTTAGATTATATGGACGTTCGGGAACTTGTTAACATTACGGTCATCGCCTTTCGGTCTGTATTCGTTCGTATGCTTGATTATCGAGTTCAGAACGTTTAAGGATATCAGAGGCTGCAGTTTAAAATCTAAATGTTTCAAATATGTTGAACTAGCTACCCGCCCCGGCTTCGCACGGGTAGCAGAGAATTTTTTCGTTGATTTATTTCCGAGTTTAAAGAGTTGAAAAGAATAGTGCCACGTTTTCGTGGCAATAAAATGAAATAATCAGTGAAAATCGGGTTTGGGTAGGTTCATTTTCAATGAAACCGATGGTTGCGGGGACTGCAAAATCTGTGGATTTTTTAATGGTAGACTATATTGAAACGTAAACATTTTAAATTTATAGGGACCCTCCTTGCCATAAACCATCATATTACCATGGATGTTAATAGAGACACCGCGTTGAAACAAAAAAAATATGAGCAAAAAAATATACGCCGTAGACCGTATATAATATAATATAAATATACACTAGTTTATTAATACACACTATAGTTTATGTTTTGTAGTATTGGCTATGAAGTAGAATTTTGTGTGGCCAACAATTTTAAAATTCGTAGGTAATTTAATGTGTAATTTAACAAAATGTTTGTTTAAAATGATGTTAATGAGGTATGGCCTGTCAAATCACTTTTTTATGTACTTTTAAATCTAAATCAAAAGGTTAGTCGAGCCGGAGTTTTTAGTTTATGTAAGCTACCATATTAATTCTACTGAACTTTAACTTATTCGTTTCCGTGTAGATAGGGAACGTATTTTATACGAATTTTCTCTTCACGAATATTTTTACGAGAGTCCTTAACAGGGATTATCGGGATCGCTATTCATTGTATGCCTACCGATTTTATATGGTTTTTACCTTTATTGTAGGATTCCCGGTGAACTGTGCAACGGTGTACAGGCTTGTAGGTGAAAAAATCATCCATAATCCCAGAGAGAAAACTGAAAGGCAAATTATCTGAAACAAACAGAAATGGGTTAGCCTTTTTGAGTTTTTGGCTTGGTAAATTCAAAAGTAAGGAATGAGTTGATGGTGAAGAAAATCTATTTCGGTAATTTAAAAAAAAAAAAATTATATCAATATCCTGACTTAAATAATTATACATTGTTCATAATTGGATTTCAATAAACAAAGAGAAGTTATTTATTTAATAGAAAAAATTAATATAGAACCCATTTATTTTCAAGTAGAACAATGCAAGAAATTTAGAATGGCTGTGACACAGACAAGTCAACCTTATAGACCACGCTTTGACAGGGAGTAGCATTCGCCAAGGCTATGTAGTAACACTACATAAACATAACTACGTCTCTTCTGAGCGGTCAGTTGTAAGCACGTCGGAAGCCATTAAATTGTCAATTTTGAACGAGCCAATGAAAACTAGCCGACCTCTCCCCGCACCCCGCCACTTTTTGGCGATTTCGTTTTCGTACTGACGTTTATTAAAGCGTGGTCTATAGGTTGACTGGTCTGTGGGCTGTGATGATCACGGCGGCGCACATACCATTGTCTTAAGGTGGGAACCCTTATCTAGTACTGCTATTTAATAATAGATGGAGCTATCATTTAAAGAATTGATTTACATTTTTTCATGATCACGTTTCTAGGTTTCAGTTGATAAAACATAATATGCGACTATAAAAAAATATTTCTCTTCAAAGTTTTTACCTAAAATTTGTGGAAAATAAAGTTTTTTCCAAATAATATATCGAAGCATTTGTCGAAAATCACCTTTTCCACAAATTTTAGGTTTTTGCACAAACGTTTCGAAACTTTTGAAACAATCAATGATGTCAAGTAAAAACGTAAAAGAACAGTATTTTTTATTGTCGCATGTTATCTTTTATCAATTGAAACATAAACATGTGATCATAAAAAAAATAGAAATCATTTCTTTACATGGTGGCTCCGTCTATTATTAAATAGCCGTACTAGATCGGTAGCGTCCCACCTTAAAAACTAAGCAGATTATAACAATTTAAGCCTAAATATTTTTATAATTTTATTATAATTTTTTTTTGGTCAACAATATAATTAAATTAAATAATAACCTTGTTTTCGGCCAAAGGGTTAAACTTGACTGATTTTTTTTTCTAAACACGATAGTTCAGCTTTGTGAGTAAACAGTTTGATCAACCAATATCTACCACCAGCCTATACTATACAAGGTGAAATTTTAACAACCATCCAAATTTTAATGTTCTTGTTTTAATGTAACCTTTGGTCAAAAACCGATGCCCGTCTTGTTTCCTTTTAATACCCTTCAATAGAATAATATTATGATATGACTACACAAACCTTTAAGAAGGCAATCAAACGTTATAAAATAACACTATAGATAAAATAATTTATTATGAAAATGTAACCTATATTTATTATTTACGTAATGAGGTCTATTGGCAATACCTAACATCTAGAAAAAGTTTTGATGGTTGTTAAAATTTCACTCTGTATATGACAAATCTAATTCCTCATTTATTGGCTCATAGGTTTAAGGGGATAGTCTTTCTCTCCGCGGCTTCGAATCGGCATATATTGCTATCTCCGTTTCAGTCCCTCTTCCCCGACCTGTTCCTGAGTGACAGAGACGACAAAAGCAGATTCCCAAAAAAAAACCTATAAAATACCAGTCGAAACAGCTTGCGGGCCGTGACCGTTTTCATCCTTGAAATGTGTATGAATTGTAACCAAAATTTGCAGTGTCATTAAGAAAAGATGTCCTTAGGGTGGTACATTTTTTTTTCTTTAATTAGTATTAATATTGAATTTACGGCTCATTATTTTAAAAAATAAAGGACTGAACGGAAATGATTCCGTTAAAACATGAGTTTTTCGGGAATTTATTCTGAAACAACTAAACACGATATCAAAAAAAAAAACCAAAATCACACCACCCTGTGACAGTATTTCTTCTATTACATATATTTTGTCTGTGAATATTGATACAGAAATACAGCGAGGATTAGATACGGGCCGAACCCTCTTTTTCGTATGGAAAGCCTACCCCTTAAAGCCAAAAACAAACAGACAGACAAGTAAATCTATTAACAAAACTTTACAAAAAAAATAATTGTGATGCAATCACAATCACTTACCAAGGCCAAGAGGTTTAAAAAGCAAACCACACACGCCGCTATCGTAGACGTCCTATTTTTTTCATTCATAGCGACATCTGCAAAATAAATGTAACTGAAATACCGCATGAGCACATACTATGAGGAGTACTTTGATTTTATAATGCGGATAGAGAGCCGGCGTCAAAATACGTAGATAAAAATATCACCTAACAGTTCGGTTATAATTCACACATATATACACATGATCAGTACGGCATAGCGAGAGTATGTGATCTCTTGGCTCACACACACTAGTACGTGAAAGTTGGTTTGCCATTTTTTTAACATCATATTGCGAGAGTCCATCCAGACATTATACATATACAGGATTTTTTTTTATCACTGCGTATAAAAATTTATTTTGTACTTTAGTGAAAATTAAAAATTAAATTTCACTTATTTATCTATTTATTCGAAATATAAAAAAAACTAAAATTGATTAAATGTATCCATAAAAACGCTGTCAATAGATGGCGGTCGTTACATTCCCCAACCCGCAGTGGAGCAGCGTGGTGGCTTTAAGCTCCAAGCTCCCCCTCCTTACCCTGGGGGAGGCCTAAGCACCTGAAGTGGGGTAAAAATGGCCTGATGAAGTGAAGTGAAAATCGTAAAGACAAGATGACATGCATGTCTTGGGTCGATGATAGCCAGTTAAAGACTTCGAACGATTCCGAACAAGTCTTATCACAGCAACCCTGAGAGATCCAAAACAAGCTTCGTTATCACCGACACAGATAGTATTAAACGATAAGTAAGTCTTGACTTGGCCGTCCATTTGACCGCAGTTCAGTACGATCTGTCCGTGTTTGTTAACGTTATATAAATTACGTACTAACCGTATTGCAATTAATTTGTAATTTATTTTTCTCATTCTCCACATCATCGTAGACACTTGTGTATCACTAGTTATGTACCAGAAACTTCGGGGAGAACCAAGTATCCAACAATTTAATTTGAAGGAAAGATGTATTTTCTAGTATTCATTTAGCGCATACACCGAACCTAGTACTGCAACTATACCTACAAAAATTGTTTAGAAAAAAATCCGTCCATGTAGGAGCAGTGCGTGCACCGTTTCTCACAGGGAAGTTTTTCTCAATAGAGTACGAAATTATCAATTTGAATGCAATTTCATAATACAGTTTAACGTTTATCAACATCCGAATACGGAAGTAAAAAAAATCGTTAGTGATAGCAGCTTATTCGGGCTAAAATAATATTAACTTTCCTTCACTATACGGAATAAAGCCACTCAAGAATTCTATTTACTCAAGCTATTTGCCCCTTAATGGAATAATAGAGTGTTAGCTTTGTAGTGACCTATTTTTAGCTACTTACTACTTTGAAGGGTTGAGTAGCAAAATACGCACTTTGACGTCATCTGGACAGTTGTATTTGTTTGCTTGTGTGCCTCTCAGTCTGTGTGTCTCTAGCTTCGAAGAGGTGTCGATCAAAGGGTAATATTGTTATAGGTTTAAGCCGTAAAAAAAATGAGCGTAAGAAATAAATATTTATATATAACCTACTGTATATAGAAAATAATTAATTAATAGGAAAAAAACAATGCGAATACACAAGGTTTTTAAATTATGCCGTCCAGCCATGCTATATTGCCAAACCCATTTTCCGCTTTTTTCCCAAAGTCCAGTGTCGGCAGTCAATTTAGCAACCGGACGCTGGCAGCCGATTCAGGGACACAGTACCGACAGCGGAGGCACTCCCGAAATAACAAGAGTTTCAGTAATATTTAAATTTAAAGAATAGTCAACTATTGACCTTATCAGCTGTTTCACGAGTATTGCTTCTCCAATTTTACGATTCGTGAGACAGTCTCGCGGTGTTTTTTTTTTATGTTTTTTATGACGACCGCTTAGCCTAGTGGGTAGCGACCCTGCCTACGAAGCTAGAGGTCCCGGGTTCGAATCCCAGGTCGGGTCAGTATTAATATGATGAATATTGATACTGGTACCGGGTCTTGGTTGTTATATATATAAAAAAAAAATAATTATATATGTATATATTATAAAGAATATTTAAGTATGTATATCAGTTGTCTAGTAACCCATAACACAAGCATAATACTTGCTTACTTTGGGACTAGATGGCGCTGTGTGGGAAGTCCCATGTATTATTTTATTATTATTATGTTTACAAGTAAACCTTATTAAATAGAGATATATTCCTTTCATATTGTACTTCTATATTAGTGTTTTTATTGGTTGCTATTTAAAAAATTAGACTTTAAACTTGTTTTTCTCGATAACCGTTAGTTTGCGCTATCTGTTCACTTGAATCTTTAGTTTAGTTCGATAAGCTGTATACGCTTAAGTTTAGACTACGTTGAACCAAACACGGTGTATGATTTCGTGGTGATATTCAGATGATTATTTTCTCCCAAAGTTGGTAGTTAGTTGTAGCGTGGACACCAAAAATATCTTGGGTAAATTGCATTTAACCCCTACCTGTAGACCAAATGAATAGTTGGAGCGTGGAAATCTAATTTTGTTTTTTGTCCGTAGGTACTCAAACTTTCTGGAAATGACGACAGGCAATTATAGTTTGTTTTTGTCTGGTGTGTTTTCGTGATTTTGCACCGTGAACTATCTAAAATTACGTCTTTCGATGTCTTTGGAATTAAACTGTCTCTCTTGATACTTAAATACGTACTGTATTAGAACAAGTCAAAAATAGTGTACGAAACTTCGTCCATTACAATTTTGGGACACGAAAGTTGGATTTTAAATTGTTTCTCGACTAGACTAAATTGACTAGAAGCACTCTTCTGTGTTTACCATCTAACCACTCAAACTCTAGCTAGCTGGTGCAAGATGGCGAGTTTCAGCCCGCGAGGTCCCCGCGCGCCGGTCTTCATCCCCGTGAAATTACGTTTGACATTTTCGATACTGTGAAGTGACATTTCTGACTCTATTAAAACCAAACGCTGCTGTCAAATTTACTTACTCTAAGATTAGAACTCATCGGTAAGTAGGTAACTCTAAAAGATACTGAAATTGCCCGACAGATATACGCTATAAATGTCGTGCGGCAGTTTTCTGAGTTCATTAACCTATGAAATGCCCTACAACTTCCTGGTCGCTGAATAATTTAATTTCTCCTGAAGAAACTTTTGTCGTGTAGATACCTCGCAAGTGTAGAAATATTAATGCGCGGACATGCGGGACCGCTTCTAAAATGTAGGTATCTATTAAAAAACGTTGGTATACACTTTTTTGAAACCATCATTAATAAATAGGTCAGAGTAAGTCAATTCAAATTGCATCAAACGACAGACTACTATACTCCTATTGTTGAAATTATTTGTAGCTCATATACCACATATAATATAGATTTTAGCTTTTGGCGCTCGTTTTCCATATAAACTTTACCTATGCCAAATCTCACACTCCTCCGTACCCGCAATATGCTTTAAAAGGGGTACAAAGTTTTCTCTTCACGTATTAATATACAGATTATCAAATCAAATGGTTTGATTCCCTGTTGAAGAAACCGATTTTTCACATTGTGAATATGCAGTTGTTTTCCTCAAAAATCGAGCTGATATGAATCCTTTAGACACTTTTCGCTAGTTCTCATAATTTAGGATTCGGTCGTACAGTCCCATCTCAAAAACTCACTCTGTATATAGAGTTTAGCTTTTTGCGCTCCTACTGCACATAAACTTTAAATATGACGAATATCACACTCCTCTGTATGCGCAATATGCTTTAAAAGGGATTGAAAGCTTTTCCTTCAGGTATTTATATATGAGAAAAAAAGATAAGATATCATGTGGGTAGCAACCCTGCCTACGAAGCTGGAGGTCCCGAGTTCGAATCCCAGGTCAGGTCAGTATTCATATGATGAATATTGATACTGCTACCGGGCTTTGGTTATTATATGTATGTGGTGTCTTCACTTGGTACCCAAAACACAAGCTAGACCTTAGTTTGGGGCCTAGACGTTGTTGTGTGTATACGTTATTATTATTATATTATTATAGATTTTTCTCATCAGCCCTTTTTATACCCCACTGCAGGGGCTTAGGCCTCCGCTCAAGATAAGAGGGCTGCGAGCTTATTTAAGCTCGTGGTGGATTTCCACCACGCTGCTCCAATGCAGGTTGGTAGATTGTAACGACTGGTAGATTGTAACGACTACCATATATTGACAGCAACCGGGACCGACTGCTTAACGTGCTCTCAGAGGCACGGTGTCAGTGATAGAAACACCTCATTGGTACACGCCCGGATTCGAACTACGGCTACATGGCCTTATAGATTTGAAACAGGTTCGTTGCGTTCGGGCTATTACGATATGTGACGCACATATATAATAATAATATTTTTTTTATATAATTTTTAAAAAATATGACTTTTTTTGTTTATAAATGTATTAATATTGAAAAAACACAGGCTTACATCTTCGCCATTTTTTTTATTTTAGTTATTTATCCACTTTGCTAGTATATTATTGTTATTTACTGACCAATTGGCCAAGTGTTTAAAGATCCTAGCTACAGAATCATTGTTATAAATAACTAAAATGTTATATAATACATAATAACCTTATACTATCTAAAAAATGAAAACTCGAGAAAATTTTAATTATAAATAAACATTAAATAAAAAAGAAAATCATTTTAGAATCGCAATATGGACAAATTAATTATATACCAAATAGTTTAATTAAAATGAAATGACTAGGTGTCTAGGTTAGTAATGTCTAACCGAACCTTCATCAACTCTTCGCTACAACCCCAGTACAGTCGTTATCGTTTCAGGGAAGTATTTATCAAAACGCATTTCAAACATAAGCACAAGTCGCGTCGCATTAACCAGCGGTAATGATACGCAGTGGAACGAGGGTTATATGAGTGTACCTGCGCAAGCACGCTTACAGCGTTTTATTCCAATCCGCCATAAAGTTTGAGGCGAACTATACCTATGTATGGATCTCGAACGATGGATCATTCTTGTGTAAGCCTGGTTACAGTTAAGCTGTCTTCAGTCATAAAATAAACGTTTATAAAAAAAGTCTTTGCCTGATGTTGAAACTTGATTATCTACTTAAAACATCTGACCGTAACAAAAAAGCCATTCTCGCAATTTTTCCCGCCAAAAAGTGCCCATCACGCTGGCGGCGTATTACCGTACCGCGCCATATTATGGCCAGCGAAATGCGCTGCGTCAGAAAGAAACCGGAACGTCCTATTCTTTCAGGCGGTGGCCTATTTCACAAACAAACAACTTCGCCTCCAAACCCAAAGGACGTACCGCCTCTATAGCGATCGACATGAAGTCATAAATTTATTAGTTAATCATTTAATTATTTACTGATTAATATAAAATTTAACTGCGAAATTCAAACAATAATAATATTTTTTTCGTTTTCATTTAAAATATTTTACTTTAAAACTAACAGTTCTAGATAATTCACATCTGCTCGGCGTTCTGTGACGACTCACACATTTTTTTTTAATTTATTATTTTTTTTTTATTTTGAAACAAACAGTCACATACAAACAATATTAAATTTAACATGGTACTCAACTGACCTGGAGTTTCCATTATACAAATTATGAACATTAAAGATGCTACAGGCTCTGCCTGCAGAAAATTACTATTCTTTCATAATAGCAAGTAATACATATCTACAATACTTTTTTGTTTGTCTGTTTGTCTGTGTACTCATCACGGTAAAATCAATGGACGGATTTTGATGAAATTTATAAGGTCAATATATAAGATACCTTTTACTGCTGGAAAATGTGTCATTCCTACGGAAAAATAAAAATAATTGGTTCTATAACGATACGCCGTGTGGACGACTTCGCGAACGCAGCTGGTCACGACATAAATTGATTGTATAGAAACAAAACTGTCGGACCTAAGCGGAACGATATCCTAGGAATTAAAGGACTATCAGACACATCTAACCGTATTTCAGGGCTCACCAAAATGTTATTTTACTGCTGTCGAACTTCATTACTCTATGTTTTAACTTCGTTTCGATTTCTGTTGTTTTCTGTTATGTGAGTACAGAAATATGACAGAAATTGTCCAAAAAACTAACAGTTCCGTGACACAAAACTAGTACGAAGTTGTTTTAGTGATCGAGGGTGAACTTTGTGAAAGCGATATCGGTTATAATCTTTACATACGTAAATTACCCTAAAATGTTTCATGAATATAAAATTAGGACATCGCGTATATTTGGACAGACAAGCATTTATATTCCTGGAAAATAACAAATTATTTATGGCGTAAACCACAGTGGAAATAAATTTAATAGAGTCATGTCACTTCACAAAATCTTCTCAATTTTACCAGAGTCGAGTTTATTACTTTGATACTTTCACAACTTATTATGTATTACAAATTTTGTGCAGTTTTACGGTTAATGTAAAATATCAAACGCAATTTCGTGGGGGTGAAGACCGACGCGCGGGGACTTCTCTGACTGAAACTCATCATTTTACACGAGCTAGCTAGAGTATGAGTGGTTAGCGTGGTTAGATGGTAAACGCAAAAAAGGCCTTCTAGTCAATTCCTACTTTTAACTTAAGATGTTTCGATAATAAAGTATATGTCTATTGAAAACACTATATGTATTAGGAAATATATTATATAGGTATATCAGCCAATAGTCTTCGTGTAAAATGACTGACAAACAGACAGACAAACAAACGGACAGAACGATATTATAAGGGCTCCATTCTTCACCATTTGGCTATGGAACTACTTGGAAAAATTTTGAAATGAAAACCAAAAATATAAATATGAATATTTAAAAAAAGGAAAATATGTGTCAACTTGAACACATAAGTGACTGACCGATTTGTCGAGTGGCTAGAGATCGTAACTGCGGAGCTAAGGGTCGCGGGTTCGATTCCCGTTCGGGAAAATATTTGTGTGCATGACCATCTATTGTTCCGTGTGTGGGTGTAGGTTAGTACCTATAATATTTACTAACTTTGGGACTATATGGCGCTGTGTGGGATCTTCCGGGCATTATTATTATTATTATTAAGTGTACTGACCGCCAGTACACTGCGAAGTTCGAATCCACTCATACATATTCCGCCATTACAGTGCTTCATTGGTTGTTCAGGGGCAGTATCTAAGAGTTTTTTCTACGTCTGTGTTTAATTCCAACTGGAAGGTTCCGTGACCTTCGTCCCTTCGTCCCTTCTTACGTTTTCGATATTTATGCCTAATTCATAGAATACTTATGTACCTACTAAACAAAGATTTTGACTAACTAAATATTATTTTAATAAACTAAATATTGCAAACTAGCGACACTCCCCGGCTTCGTACGGGTAGCAGAGCATATTTATTTTATTTTATTCATTTGATCTGCCAACAGATTTAAAACATTATGAGCTTATGAACTATAATCAATTACAGACCAACTAGCTTAGAATGCTAATCCAATTACAGGCAAACTCGACATGCACGACGTATTAACAATCAGTGTATATAATAAATTTAGAAATAAGTTACAAATCGATAAACTAAAATTAAAAACTAATATTCAAAAAAAAAACTACAATACATTCCAAAAACAAAAACACAGCCTAGATTGTTATAGTGATCAAGGAGGTCTAAAGTCTTTCTAAACAAAGGCAATGACAATAAAAAAATATCCACTTTTTCCGATCTGAAAAACTCATTGTGCTCACTTCATATTCTTGTTATATCATACTATGATGGCATGCATATAAACCGTACTGTTTTTTTTTGTCGTAGTATCCTGCAGAGTAGGTATTTTGAATGTCTTTTATTTCCAATTCTATAAACATTTGAAAAATTTAAGGATAAATATATAAAAACAAACTACAATATTTCTTTGCTATACAACATTGATAACTTTTATCTAATTTTCGCGCTATAGTTTTTATTTCGCAATATCTTCTGAGTTATTTAAATTGTATGCTGTAAATGGTTTCATGAATAATGTGATAACGTAAATGTATAATGGATTAGCATTAAACATTTAGATTATCTGCCTTGTGAATTTTCTTCTCAGTAACCGTTAGCTTGCGCCATCAGCTTACTTAAAACTTTTCGTCTAGTTCGTTAAACTGTAGACGTTCTTAAAGTTTCGTTATTTTCGTATATTTCGTTAAATATAGCAAATTATTGTAAGTGCTCTTCCACCTTTCTCATCACAAATTACTACCACGTTTTTTTCTAGGTTCCTTCTTAGAAGAGAGCTTCGAAAACAAACTCAAACATGGCGCCCAAGACGGACGAGCCGTAGGCTCGATTGCAGCCACGAGGCATGTCACCTGTTACACCTAATACTAAGGAGCAGAGGTTCGCTTCGTCACTTTACAATTGTGCCAAGTGGATTATATCTATCTGTTTAAAGGAAAAAGGAGTGAGTTTATCATCATCATCATCATCATCAGCCCATTTTACCCCACTGCAGGGGCTTAGGCCTCCCCCAGGGTGAGGACGGGGGCTTGGATCTTAAGTCCACCACGCTGCTCCACTGCGGGTTGGGAACTGTAACGACCGCCACCTATTGACAGCGTCCGGGACCGACTGCTTAACGTGCCCTCCGAAGCACGGTGTCAGTGATATTGTGTACTTAAGTCAGAAAAACTCATTGGTACACGCCCGGATTCGAACCATGGCCCTATGGGGTCTTATAAATTTGAGACAGGTTCGTTGCGCTCTGGGCTATCACGACACTGGGAGTGAGTTTATACATGTAGGTAAATATAAGTGTCTTTCTAGTCATTGCAACCAATGCCTCATAGCATAGGTACTCAATCATAAGTGAAACGGTAAGACGGTAAGCCCCGAAGGACGGTAAGACGACAAAATCACAAAAATAAACCAGCGAAATAATTTTCCTTAAGGTCATAATAAATAATTCAGTATTCAATTCCATTTGACGTGTGATATATTGCCGACCCAGTTCTGTGTAGGACGCCACAACAGGACATCGAATCTGAGACCTTGACATGCTCACCTACTTCCGATCGAAGAGTTTCAAAGGAATCTATTGATTTGTTTCATCTAGTTATTAGATAGATAGATATGATGGGGTCATTTTTAAGATTTTTGTTATATACATTCGTCTGTTACGGCTATAGGGTAAAATAGTATATTATAAATCCGAAAGCCCTTTCTTCACCAAACAACGAAACGACGTAATTTTCATACGAATGTAGATGAAGGGACGAATAGTAACTTATGCTACGTGAATCTCGGCTACGAATTTTAAATGTAACAGACTAGATGACACACGCTTGCTAAATTCATTCCGATAAATGTTGTCAAATTTATTTACTTTAATTTTTTTTATCGGAAGCTGCCTTTCGTTTAATAGTTATTCCACAGGAATCGTGCCTTTCCCGCAATTAAAAGTGGCCTATATCACTTTCCTCTCTCACTCACAAACTACTATATCTATATAAGAAATTGCTCTCTAGTTGCTACGTGATTGGCTGCCACACATCCAAACGTACAACCTTTCACATATATAATATTATAGTAAAATGTATAAACATTGAGCAATTATATATATTTTAAAGTCTTCAGATATATTTTACTCCAGATATGATGAAATCACAGATGTACCTACCTAATAGTAATTTAAGAAAATCGGCACTAATCCTTTTAAGCATTAGATTTTGCATTCAAGGCCTCCTTTAAAGAAATTCTTCAACCGTTGTTTTTCGATGTTTTTATTGATGATGTCATCATACCTTTGTTTGCCGTTGTTCTATATAATGGTCCAAAGTTTACATGTTTGTTTATGATTTTAATACATAATATTAAACAAAAAATGAAGTCAGAATTAAATCACTACATATTGTAAAATAAAGTCCCCCGCCTCGTCTGTCTGTCTGTCTGAACCCGATAAACGCAAAAAGTACCGAACGGTTTGGCATATTATTGACACCAATGGACAGAGTAATTCAAAAGAAAGGTTTAAGTGTATAATTTATTTATGTTTTGTGGAAATTTGTTGAAATATGACGATTATTGTTAAAGAAGTCGGAAAAAAATCAAGCTGACTGGGAGCTTTCATCGAAAACGCTGCCTAACCCCTGTCAGATATAACAAAATAATGTTTGATGGGATCAGAAGAGTCAGCGATGACATATGTCTACCTTGTATGGATAGCTTACTATACCTATTTTTATGTTTAATAAAAATGGTGCCATATGATGAGGTAATTTGAAAGCAGTTTGTGTGGATACAGTATTAATCCTTATCAAATTAAATACGTTATTTATCTTCAACATTTTATGCACATTATGATAGCCCTTTACACTATACAATTTAAATTAATATCTTAGAAGCTACCGCGAAATATATATTTACCGCGCGACCAGCCGGGCGGCCATACGGGACGACGTGACACGCGTTTTTAGGTTAGGTTATATGTATTTATTCTTTACTTTTTCATATATTTATAGAATTGGAAATAAAATACTTTAAAAATACTCCAAGTAGGATGAACTTACGTCATATTCAAAGGTAATTAAATCCAATTCACATGTTCGACGCAACAAGCTGATATGACACTACGACAGAAAAAAAACTACGGCTTATATGGTCTGTTACCCGTGCGAAACCGGAACGGGTCGCTAGTTTTGTTATATCTCAAAGGGATGAGGCAGCATTTTCGATGAAAGCTCCCAGCTGACTTGATTTTTTTCCGACTTGTTCTACAACAGTCCTCACATTTCAACTAATTTCCTAGAAACATTAATAAATTATACACGTAAACCTTCCTCTTAAATCACTCCGTCTATTGGTGTCAAACATATGCCAATCCGTTCGGTAGTTTTTTGAGTTTATCGCGTTCAGACAGACAGACAGACAGACAGACGCGGCGGGGGACTTTATTTTATAATATTTAGTGATGTACACGAAATTTTGAAGGCAGGTGTAATGTATGAACTATGAACTGTTTGCTATACACAATAGTGTAAGTACGTAGTACAATTACCACTACATGTTGTAAAATAAAGTCCCTCGCGGCGTCTGTCTGTCTGTCTGAACGCGATAAACTCAAAAACTACCAAACGGATTGGCATATGGTTAACATCAATGGACGGAGTAATTCAAGAGGAAGGTTTACGAGTATAATTTATTAATGTTTTGTGCAAATTACTTGAGATATATATTATTGTAGAAAAAGTCGGAAAAAAATTAAGCTGGCTGAGAGCTTTGATCGGAAACGGTGCCTAATCCCTTTGAGATATAACAAAATAATGTATGGAGGATTTTTTTGTCTTTTATAGGACTAAAGAAAAGTCCGCGTAGGCATATGCCTATCTTACATGGATAGCTTACTATACCTATTTTTATGTTTAAAAAAATTGTGTCATATGATTAGGTAATTGGAAAGCAATTTATACGATACAATATTAATGCTTATCATAATTAAATACGTTATTTACCTTCAGCATTTCATGCTCATTATGATTGCCCTTTACATTATACAATTTAAATTAATATCTTTGGAGCTATTGCGAAATATGTATAGCGCGACAGCAGCGGCCGGGTCCCCACGCCGCGCCGCCCGATGTGACACGCGTGATGTAAAATGGCAGAAGTTATCAATGTTGTATACAAAGAAATATTGTAGTTTATTTTTATGTATTTATTCTTTACTTTTTCAAATATTAACAGAATCGGAAATAAAATACATTAAAAATACTCCAAGTAGGATAAACTTATATTACATTTACTTATATTACATACAAAAACTAAATAAAAAATGTAATTAAATCCAATCCACATGTTCGACGCAACAAGCTGACAGGACACTACGACAGAAAAAACACTACCGATTATATGCTCTGCTACCCATGAGAAGCCGGGGCGGGTCGCTAGTGAAAAAATAAATAAATTATATTTAATAAATTTACTGACAGATAGCAAGGGTCGCGCGTTCGATTCCTGCCCGGGACAAATATTTGTGTGCATGAACATGTCTATTTGTTCCGTATCTGGGTGAAAAATATCTAATTATTATAAATATAACTAATTCCTCATTAAAGGAATTAATTTTAAAGCATTAAAGGAAAGGAAGGTTTTCACCCGAATGAATGGAAAATGCTGTCAAACGTAAATCCTTATATCAAACTTTTTATAATAAAGATAAAAAAAATCACAGCTAACTAGGCTGTACAAGTCATAGTTCCAATCAAACTTTATGGCGGATGTGAACATAGGCACAAGTCACGTCGCAGTAACCAGTTTTAGGTGTAGAGGGACGCAGTGGAGCAAACCTGCGCAAGCACGCTTATAGCGTTGTATTCCGCTATTCCGATCCACCATAAAGTTTGAGGCGAACTATAACTGGTAGTCGATAGTCGATCAACTTATAAAATGTACTTGGTTGGCTAAGTAAAAACCCGCTTAGCTTTAAAATGAAGAAATAGTTGCTAATAATGATTTAACCATAGAAGTAGAATTAAATAGAAGCCCGCTTCAGCGTTTACTGTCTAACTCTAGTTAGCTCGTGTAAGATGGTGAGTTTCAGGTCCATGCGAGGTCCCCGCGCGCAGGTATGCACCCCTGCGAAATCCCCGAGCGGCGGTCTTCATCCCCGCAAAATTGCGTTCGACATTTTCGATATAGTAAAGTGACATTTATGACTATTAAAACCAAACGCTGTTGTCAAATATTTACTCTATGGATTTAACTGAAAACCTCTTTCTAAGTAAGCTACGGAACCTTACACAGAGCATGGCCACCACGCACTTTGTCGATTTTGTGTTTATATTTCTAGTAATTACTATTTATTTGTAAAAAGTAAATACGAAAATTAAAAATATTTTCTTAACAAAAAATTAATAAAATTATCAAAAATAAGTACTCACAGGATTATCATCGACCGGTTTTTTTAAATTTTACTCGATATTCAAAATAGTTTTAATTTGTTAACACGTAAACTTTAGTCCTTCATGAGATAGAGAAACAACCATCCACAACGAATACCTTCCACTGACTAGTGGTGACTGGTGACTGACTGAATCGCGCTTAGGGATGCAAACGATACATCGATGTTTTTATAACATCGAGGTATCAACATAACGTAAATACATATTTATTTTGTATTATTTTTCCTTTACAAACATTAAAAAAAAACATTGACGTATCGATAATTTGAGAATGATGTTTTTGGGCATCGATGTTATAGAAAAATATCAAAATAATATAATAAATAAATAACGATGTTAAATATAAGCGACGTTGCATCCCTAATCATACTGAAACTCTGAAAGTTTTGCTAACTAGTGAAGCGTGTGTAAAATACAAAGCAAATGTGTGTCCAATACTTATCAAAGTAGGGGTCTGTAGATGTTATATAATCACTAGCTTTTACCCGCGGCTTCATCTGCGTGTACCTACCATCTAGTGCATTAGGTTTAATCGGGAAGTGAGTTTCTTTAGAATAATTAATTTAAATATTTAAAAAAATATTTAAAAAAATATTTAATTGCAATAGCTTATTCGATTCAAGAAAATTCTGGAAGTCATAAAGCATTTTCATGATTTTTTTTCATCTGCAAAAACTTTTTACATATGTATTGAAAAAAAAAAAAATTCAACGAGACTTTATTCATTTAGTGTTAGTTCGTCAGTTCATTTGTTTGTATTTAAAGATAAACAATACATTTGAATTTAAAAAAAAAGATGTTTAAAAATTTCGATTGTGTGATCGACGCACAAAAACCCCGCCCTTATTTGCTATATTTTTCTTTCATGTATGCCACAGACAAGTCAACTTTATAGACCACGCTTTGACAGAGAGTAGCATTCGCCAAGGCTATGTAGTGACGCTACATAACTACGTCACTAATGATCCGTCAGTTGGAAGCACGTCGGAAGCCATTAAATTGTCAATTTTGAACGAGCCAATGAAAACTAGCCGACCTCTCCCCGCACCCCGCCACTTTTTGGCGATTTGATCTGTGTGCTGCAGGCAATGCTTTCTCTTTTGATTACGGTAAATAAATTTCATTTCTTTTAATTTCATTGTATTTATTTTAATTTAGATTTCTTAATTATTTTATTTTAAGGCAGATAAGGTGGATGGAGAATTTAATACTTCGAAACAATCGAAAACGTGAGCAAAACTAGATTTAGGCAGGCCTTATATCATTATTATTCTTTTAAACAATTTTTTTTTATTACTAATGAACTGTACCTAATTTCAGAATCATTATTTTCTTTTAAAATATGAATTTTACATGTTTTATAATGGTTTACAGCGTATCATCATCATCATCATCAGCCCGTGTCTCTCCACTGCAGGATATAGGCCTCTCCCAAGGCTCGCCACCACACACGGTCCTCCGCCTTTCGCATCCAACTACCCCCGGTGTGGCGCTTCAAGTCATCTGTCCACCTGGCCGGGGGGCGTCCAACTCGTCTAACCCGTATATTACCCTTACTATACTACCCTTACAGCGTACATATTTCGTTTATTTTTTTGTTGTTACAACGCAGTGTCTATATAAACATACGTTACATCGTGCCATTTAACATTTTATTTCATAGTAACAATAATAATAACGTATAAATCACAACAACGTCTAGGCCCTAAACTAAGCATTAGCTTGTGTTTTGGGTACCAAGCGAAGACACCACATACATATAACAACCAAGACCCGGTACCAGTATCAATATTCATCATATAAATACTGACCCGACCTGGGATTCGAACCCAGAACCTCCAGCTTCGTAGGCATGGTCGCTATCCACTAGGCTAAGCGGTCGTCATCGGTTTAAATTGCACCCATTAATACAGAATACGCCGTTACCTAGTTGTCAATGCAGGAGGGAAAGTCAAATAAAAAAATCATAAGTAACTCGTAAAAAATTACTATTCGTTTATTATTTCCACGACTTATCAAATTAAATTAAACTTTTAAAACTCAGTAACTATAAAATTTAAAATTACACATTTTTAATTCGGGATTTTTTATCAGAATGGCCATAACCCCGCAATTAATTTTAGAACAGTACACAACTATTTCTAGATCTCAACAACGTAAATTGTTACTATAATACAATAAAATATATTATTTGAAATGAGACAGGTTTCTATCGCCAATTATCTGCTTGTTTTTATAACCTCGTTGACATAACCTGTTTCGCGGTCATTGTTTAATATTGCCATACCCAAACAAATTCCCACAAGCTAGTAGAATCCGTGTCTTATTTAAGGAAAACATTAACCAATCACATGACATTATTCATGCTTAAAATTCGAATTCTAGACTTGTAACATTGATTAATTGTTTTCTTAACTTTAAGTAGTCTTCTCTAAATGTCGAATTAAACTAAAATTAAAATTTTAGATAACGTGATATTAAAAATAGAGTGTCTCGTATTACATTGAAATGCAACTTTTGACGTTTTGCAAACGTCAGACTCAGTGATTAGACGGACCATATGTCATTATCATATTTTTTTAAACTAACATTTTCCAGTACGACTTTATACGTGGGTCACAAAAAAATCTAATTCCACAACGAATATTAAAAACAACAACTGATCTTTATTTGGCCTACGACGTATACCTATTTTTGCTCGCATTTTTTGTAATAACTTTATAGATTTTATTTCTTTAATCTTTAATTTTTACTTTGTGTAAATTGGATTGTACACTCAATTGCTAATCCTTTCCAGTGTCCAGACATTTGAGCTTACTCGGTATTCATTTATGAACTAATTTTATTTACAAACTAGCTTTTAGATGATTTTCGTCCATTTGCATTTCAATAATATGAGGTTGTCTATGTACTTTAATATGACTGTTGTATTTGTATTCAAATAAATCGTAAATTAATCGACAACAATGAAAATTTTTGATTTTATTAAAAAAACTTTTTGTTCATTTTGAAAACGTATGTAAATTTGAGGCTCAATTATTTTGGATTCATTGAATTTATTATCAATTTGAAAAAAAATATAATGATATTTTTAACATATAAATTACATTTTATTATTACACCCATTAATCTATATGTGCAATTTGAGTGGCTTAGCTTTTTTAGCCCTGTCGAACCTGGCGCAAAGATTTTGATAACGTTTGCGGCATTATCACGTTGGATTGCTATGGCGGGTTTCTGCGCCAGAAACGACCCAGAGCAAACCCCCTCTTCCTAAGTCGGCGACTGAATTCGATTAATCACCTATTTACAAAGGTTTATAATAAATCAGTTATTTGACATAACATTCCATAATGCACTTAAACATTTCCAATATTGAAAAAGAAAAATAGTGCTTATTCGTCAGTATTCAAATAATATTGATGTACTGTAATTATTGAGAGTTGTGTTTTGCGTAAGCATTTTTGAAGGAAAAGATACGACTTTTCTTTATTTTTGCTAACGAATTTGTAAAAGTTCGTCGTAAATAATCGCTCGTCGAACCTACGAACAATACGGTTAAAGTAATAACGTTAATAAATTACCAATATGAAGTCATATCTATTTAAAATGAGACGAGTAAACATTTATACTTTCAGGACACAAAAATCTTTTTCTAGGTGATCTTGACCTCCTGGGAAGCCATAACGTAAAATTTCACATTGTGCATATATTTTGACGATTTTAACGTTTTAATTTAGAGATATAAATAAATAAATAAATATAAACATTTTTTGCTAGAAAGTTTCACGTTTAACACCATAGTGGGTGTTAATACGGTGGCATAGACACTGGAACCAATTGATATTACATTATATCAAATTTACATGATGTTAATAACTGCAAGACTTTTGTAACCTAATTTAAACAAACAAGTGTTTTTCAGTTTTTATCACGAAAAAAAAAATTAGCTTTATTCTGTATGTATATAATATTTATAACTTATTTACAAGAAAGATTTGTACAAAGAATTTGAATTTTTAAAATAATATCAAAATAAAACAGGGCAGATAATAATTGTTATTTGTTCTGGCAACCCCATGAGGCTGTCAGTCAGTTGTGTTGTGGAGCGGTCAGTGAAGTTGGATTGGATTTTCCGCGATGAACAACTCGGATTTTATTACGTATTTTACTATGTAATTATAATAATTAAAAGTATAATGTTCATTAAAGAGTATTGATTTTAAATAAATTAATGAAAAAAATTAACAAAACTGTGATATAGTTTGTGCAAAATGTTGTGGATTTTAATATATACTTTTGGTGAGTTTTTTCCCTTTAAGTTATAAAACCAAACAAACACACGTCCACCGACATACGTCATTAGATTTTTTTAGTTATCAAGGTGTTAAAAAATGTTCGTGTTTTTAGTATCTACTACAATTCAAATATAATTGTATTCTTTACTCTCTCTCCCTTTTTATCTGGAAAAGGGGTTATGTAGGTACATTTTTTATTCTAACTTCTCAAATAAACCAACATCCAATACCTATTTTATAAATGGAAAAAAATAATAATCTATAAATTGATATCAATTGAAAATTGGAAATTAAACGGCGTTTCGTGACAGCGGACAGGGGGTCATACGTGTGACAAAAAAAGGAGGGTGGTCAAAAACCATGAAATTTCAATTTATAAATGACCCCTTAAGTTCACAAGTTTCTACAGATTGTGTGTCACTCGTCCTCTTATGCAAATCGACGTTTGGGGTCACTTTACAAGAGAAAGTACCAAGTAAATTTGGCAGATCACAAACAGCTTCAGTTTGTGACGAGCCTGCATCTTGACCAAAAGGTCGTCGTTCCAATCCCAGAAACGGGCATGTACCAATGAGTTTTTTTCTAGCTTAAGTACGTAACTATCATTGCTGCTGACATCGTGCTTCAGAGAGCACGTTAAGCGTTCGGTCCCGGTTGTCATCACCAGCTGGCAGTCATTGAAATTCACCAACTCGCACTAGAGCAGCGTGATGGATTAAGCTCCAAGCACCTTCATTCCGAAGGGAGGCTCAAGTTTTTGTCGTGGGGCATAATGGGCTGATACAGCAGTAGTAATAGCTCACAAGTACTAAAATCAAGTTGAATCTTAATGAATCACAAACGTCACAACTAGCATGAAGTCTCTACAGAGTATACCTACATGAAAAACTTGGACTGGTGGGTTTCTCTGTCTTTGGTAAAAACCGTTACTACGTGTAAGTCGTATCTGATGTATTTATATAATTTCTTGGGAAATAATTACCTACGTGTAGGTATGTATGACGAAGCGGTCGGGGAATTTCTATTATCAACCACAATTTTCCTTATTCCTGTTAATTTTTTCTCTCGATATTTTTCTTCTGATTAATGCATAGACTAAATAAAGACAACAGCCTTTGGGTTTAATCGTGGATTTTAATATTGGTTTAATATATCTAATATTATATAAATATTTAATATTAAAAGTGAACAATATCACTTCATATAGTATCGAAAATGTCAAACATAATTTCACGGGGGTGAAAACCGGCGTGCGGAAACCTCGCGGAATGAAACTCGCCATCTTAAACGAGTTAAACTATAATAATAATACATGGGACATCCCACACAGCGCCATCTAGTCCCAAAGTGAGCAAGTATTATGCTTGTATTATGGGGTACTAGACAACTGATATAATATACTTAAATATTCTTTTTTTGTAATATCATATTTATTTTAAACATTATATTATATAACATTCATAGATACTTTTATACACAGACACGCAACAAATAGACATGTCCATGTACACAAATATTTGTCCCGGGCGGGAATCGAACCCGCGACCACTAACCACTCGGCCAACCGGTCAGTCATCATCTATGGTTGCAATGTGACTGAATGCCAAATATGTGAGGAACCTAGCTTTTTTATAATATTTATTGAAAATCAATTTATATCATCATCATCATCAGCCCATTTTTACCCCACTGCAGGGGCTTAGGCCTCCCCCAGGGTGAGGAGGGGGGCTTGGAGCTTAAATCCACCACGCTGCTCCACTACGGGTTGGGAACTGTAACGACCGCCATCTATTGACAGCGTCCGGGACCGACTGCTTAACGTGCTTAACGTACCGTGCTTCGGAGGGCACGTTAAGCAATTTATATCAATTATTAGTTATTTAAACTCAAATTAGTGATGAGCGTTAATGACACGCATTTAACGTTCGTCGTCTCTAGTATCTAAAAATGTTTTTTCCATAATGGCCAAAAATTCTGTCTCTTGCACTTATGGCTCGCCGGTTGGTCGAGTGGTCGCTAAAGCCGACTATAGACCCAAAGGTTGCGGATTTGATTCTTACCCAGGACAAATATCATGAACATGTGTATTTGTTCTGTGTCTGGGTGTAAAATATCTATATGTGTATATATTATAAAAAATATTTAAATGTAATAATAGTAACATATACATGACAAAAACGTCTCGGCCCCAAACTAAGCATTTCCTTGTGTTTTGGGTACCAACCGAAGACACCACATTCATGTGGGATTTATCATTCCTGAATTAATAATAGTGAACGCATTTTTTTCATTTGCTTAACGTTGGCAATAACTATGTTTTATTTTCATAAAGCAAAAAATACTGCTGCCAACTGTTAGAGGTCGGAACACTTACCACCAACCATGCACCCGGTTACTTCCCTTTCGCACTTTTTGTTTTTTAATCACCAGTTTACGTATGACCACGCTAATGTTAGAGAGATATCATTCCAGTTGTACGTAGTACATATTAGTTCCACGCCACCAGCTAACTACTGTTTTTTTTTTGTATTTTGTTTAGTTTTAGAATTAATTCCTGAAAAAACACGATTTCCGTTGGTTTTTCGTTTTTGAAAGTGATAAGCAGTAAATTCGATATTAATGCGAATTTAAAAAAAAGAACGTACCGCTTTAGGGACATGCTTTCTTAATGACCCTGCAAATTTTGGTTCCAATTCATACCCATTTCAGGGGTGGAAGGCGGATAAAACTGCTGAGCTTCCGCACGCCCGGGCGCGCGGGGTATGTGGGAGTTGCACCCACTAAACAACCGCCTGAAGCAGAATAGGGACGCGTGTCGTTAGCCCGAAAGCTCCTACGACTTCATCGAAGCGGCCAGACGACACACTAGGGTGTCGCCGGCGCGAAGTTGTCGGGTGACCCCTAAGGGTTACTCGAGGCGAAATAGTGCCAGAGGCGCGGGCCCCCGGTTGAGATTAACGTTATTAGTATAACGTGAAAAGTGTTTTATTGATCACTCATTTGAGGTGAGGTCAGTAGGGAGCGGGTGTGGGGGGCGCGGGAGCGCCCCCACTTCAGGTTCGACTTGAGAGTCGCCCGAGAAAGACTCATTGGCTTTAGTCAGCTGCTCGACTTCGAGAGTGAGGTCGTCAGGCTGATCTGTCAGAGCATTCCGTGGTCTTCTTAGGAAATGATTAGGAGGAGGTGCCTCGTAAGCGGCAGCTGAAACTATCAATGGATTGCTGTGATTAATGGCTCTAGTGAAAAAGCGCTCTGATGCGTGTTTCATGTATTTTGAGGCACGCAAGCTGTTTCGACGGGTATTTTATAGGTATTTTTGAGAATTTTCTCTTGTCGTCTCTGTCACACAGGATAGGTCGGGGAAGAGCGATTGAAACGGAGATAGCGTTGCCTTGAAGCCACGGATTGAAAGACTATCCCTTTAAGAACAAAATTATCTCCCTCTTAGCTTGGTCTTTGTCGAAGAATAATCCAGAATGTTTACGTTAAATTTGTTGATCCAAATCCATATAATACTTGGTATACGTAAATATAGACTATACTCTGCCAAGGCAGCAATTAGTGTAATATTCTTTTTTTTTTGTTTCAGCATCTTCTTCCGTACTGACGGCAAGAATCACAAATAATTTGGACGAATGTTCGTGAGTATTGTTTTTTTTTTGCAAACCCATTGAGGATTATATGTAATAAAAAAAAAACAAAACACCCGACCACAAAACCATATAAAACTGAAAAGAAAGAGAAAATGAACTGAAAAAAAAACAAATGTCCTTTAAGAAGTTCCTGAAAACCAAAATAATAGCTTAATAACAATACTGTTCTAAGAAAAAATGAGTAGAAAAAAGTACAATATACAAAAATTGTGACTGTTTTACACGAAAAATTTTCAAAAATTTTACGTGAAAAATGTAAAATAAGACATTTTCAAAGAAATTTTTGTCCAAATAATTGGTTGTTTTTATAAGTTAGGTACATATAGGTACCTATGTACCATAAATATGTCTCTAAAATTATCGTTTCTATTCACGTTTTCAAACACATTATATCATACTAACAGTTTATGTTACGATGCGTCCGCTCAAACGGTTTGCGCGCTTGCTATAGTCGCACCCGGCTCGCACTGTACACACACAGTGTATGTTGGTGCATCGCACTTCACTACATAGTATAAAACAAAGTCGTTTCCCGCTAACTGTCTGTCCCTATGTGTATGCTTAGGTCTTTAAAACTACGCAACGGATTTTGATACGGGTTTTTTTAATAGACAGAGTGATTCAAGAGGAAGGTTTATATGTATATAACAAGCATAATATAGTAGAGAAACACTGATAATTTTAGAGGTTTCTAATTTAATTTAAATAAACATATTTTTTTGCGCTTACATTGCAAGTTCTGGCTGAACCCTACGAGACAGATCAAAATAATGTACTACAGTATTGTACACCTTAAAAAGGTCTATAAAAAAGTCCGCAATGGTATATGTCTATCTCTTAGGGATAACCCACAATAACCATTTTTTATCCTTTACTTTTTACGAGAAATAGGTAATTTCTTAAAAGGTCAAGCCGACTAGGAGCAAGATAGGCATAAATAGCTCTGTTACCCGTGCGAAGCCGGGGCGGATCGTCAGTTTATAATAAACACACAAACCGATTCGGAGTATTCAAACGACTTTTGCTTTTCCATTGTTTAATTAAAGTATTTTAACTATTAATAAGAAAAAAATAAGGTACTAAATAAATGATATATTTATTTTCACATAGTTTTCTAAAATTCCTTGAGGGTGTATTGCTAATTATTTGAGCGGATGCACTATATGTATATTCACTGTGAAATAGAATTTTTGTGTCCCTGAAGCACTATACCGGGGGTAGTTGGATGCGAAAGGCGGAGGACCGTGTGTGGTGGCGAGCTTTGGGAGATGCCTATATCCTGCAGTGGAGAGACACGGGCTGATGATGATGATGATGTGACCCAAATGTAAAATTTGTTAATTACACGTGAAATGTAATTTCTAAATATTTAATTTAGAAATTATATTTCATGTGTAATTAACAAAATGTTTACTTAAAACAATTGACGAACGGCCTCTCTGATCACTGCGTCTGTTATTTTGCAAACGCTTTCCATCGTTTCGATATAGGAACGTTTTTATCTTGTTAATGCTATCTAAGCTCCCGGCCTAATATGCTTGTATTACAGGTAATTCTGTTTTTCAGTTTACACTCATTTCGATGCAGCGATGGAACGTGTATAACCAAAGAGTCCGTCTGCGACGGAATACGAGATTGCAAGGATTCGAGCGACGAGCAAAATTGCAATTTCTTCCAACAGTCAGTATCTTTTTCTCGAACTGTTCCTTACGTTACCGGTATTTATTGTAACAAGCCCAACTGCTTTAATGGACACTTTCTTAAGCACTTACTACAAACATTTCTAAATGAATTAGCGCAGGCGTCTGTATTCGAGCGCACGCGTCTGTACACACATTTGTGTGTGTACAGACGCCTGCGCTCGAATCAGAACACTTTGTATTTTGGGTATTTTAAAATAGCAGCTAAAATCGTGAAAAAAAGACCTTTGCGGTAAGGTGGGCAACTTTGTCTATCTGCTGCAACTAAACGTGAGTGGCGAGAATGGTATCTGAGCCTTTGTTTATTCACACAGTCGCGTCCGTCGCGGCCGTCCAATTCGAACTGCCTTCCCTTACAGAGGGATCGACCCGAGTTGGCCCTCTACTCAAACATATTTCATACATCGAATGAGGCGGCGTCCCTAAAGCAACGGCCGTAAAAGGCAGCAACACCCCGAAGCGTCCTCAATGCGTCCGTCCGGTCGTCGTTCATGTCAAACCCTACACGCTCTTCGGAGTATAGGTTGAGGATGTCGTTTAGCCGATCGGGCTGCACCTTCTGTGTAGAAATCCCAACCGAGCACTATATGCGCGGTAGATCGGGGATCTGTAAGCAGATTCGACCCTCACTAAAAAAAAAACTGTTCGCCCATCGACCGTTTTGTACGGTGCGGTGTTGAGATATGAAAGCAGTCGTCTGTACAAAGATTTTCCTACAGTCAATCTTTAAATAGAAATACAAGAGAACTGTTCAGATTAAAAATTACTTGGGCGTAGATACCTGTAGTGTCATATTAGCCTAAAGCACAACGAACCTGTCTCAAATTTATAAGGCCATAGGGCCATGGTTTGAATCCAGGCGTGTACCAATGAGTTTTTCTGACTTAAGTACATAACTATCACTGACTCCGCGCCTCGGAGAGCACGTTAAGCAGTCGGTCCCGGACGCTGTCAATAGATAGCTGTCGTTACAATCCCCAACCCGCCGTGGAGCAGCGTGGTGGATTTAATCTCTAAGTTCCTCTCCCTCACCCTGGGGGAGGCTTAGAGGCCCTGCAGTGGGGTAAAAATGGGCTGATGAAGTGAAGTGAAGATACCTCGGGTATAAGTGGAGACGGGTATAATTCTAATCTGACAAGGTATAAAACGATGACTTAGAAAGAGAAAACACTATTACGTTCTACTTTACCGTAATATGAACGTGTTTTTGGGGTTCGATTACGCTCGGTGAGTCTTCGGTAATGTGTCAATGAGAAACAAGATTCGCATAAATACTGGGTATTTTTTTTATCACTGCGCATAATTTTTTATATGTTTCAGTAACGTGAATAGAATACATTACGTTATAAAAAAATCGAACGTATATTTCTCATTATTTTTTCAACCTGTTCGATACAATTAATATTAGAACGTGGGCATACACATACACCGCAAGATGATTGCGGGGGATGGGCGCGCGGGGGTACGGCGGCTCTCGGAGTGCGGGTAGGGTGATACAACTCGCGGCTTTTTTATGGATACCCAGTTTTAGTTTTTATGTTCTATTTTTGAATAAATAGATAAATAAGTAAAATTATATTTTTATTTTCACTAAAGTACGAAATTAATTTTTATGCACAGTGATTTAAAAAAAAAATTGTATAAGTAACCAGTAGCGAAAACGCCCTAGGCGTTTTATCAGCCGGAACTTTCAAACTTTCAAATTCTCTTTGTAGCTCATGGATTTATAAATTGACTTGTACTTACAGAAATCATTCCTGTTCCATGTAAACATTTAGTATTTAAGTGTGCTTTTAAAGCGGACGAAAAAAGAAAGAATCGACTAAAGCTTTTTTATGGATTAGGCAAATAGACATATTTATTTTAAAGTCCAAATATTGATTTTAATGTGGTGCTGTTTTTTTTTCAGTGTATCATTTTCAGAAGAACCATATTTCTTAAACAGAAGAAAAAGACAGTCGAACTGTGGGTGAGTTTAACTATTTAATATACCTAAAGTTCTTGCTTTTAGAAATCTTAATTTAGTTTCACACTTCTGGCACCGACCGCTATGTGAAATACAATGAAAAGATTATGTTCACAACGTAAATGTTTTATAGATACCGCGTCGTGACCACAAAAATTTGAGTAAAAAAATATACGCTACAGACCAAAAACACGGTACTTAAAACTAATAGCTAGCTATATTCACTGTGAAATAATAACAGAATATTTGACTTTAAATATTTTTTGTTTATTTTAATAAAAAAAAACGATTTTTTTAGTTTATAAAAAAAGTTTTATTTGTAAACCATTCGGATTAAGCTAGCCTTCATACAAAAACACATTATAATAGATTCATCCATTTGGGAGGTACGATGCCGCAGACAGACAAACAAACAGAAATGTAACTTAAAACTATGTCAATCATATCCGCAGACAAGTCAACCTTATAGACCACGCTTTGACAGGGAGTAGCATTCGCCAAGACTATGTAATGACACTACATAACTACGTCCCTAGTGAGCCGTCGCGTCAGTTGGAAGCACGTCGGACGCCATTAAATTGTCAATTTTAAACGAGCCAATGAAAACTAGCCGACCTCTCTCCGCACCCCGCCACTTTTAGGCGATTTCGTTTTCGTACTGACGTTTTTAAAGCGTGATCTATAGGTTGACTGGTCTGTGATCATATCAAACCAGCTTTTATTTTAAAAGACGCAGTAAAATCGGTTCGTCGGGTTCACAACGATTCCACACACATACAGACATACTTATAACGCTCCCGTTGTCGACGTCCGTCGGGGATGAAAAAATCGATATGGTGCCCTATGCTTCTGATCTTAGATACCAGAATTTATTAAGATGCCGCATCTCATTATTTGAAGCGTTCGAACACTCGAGCAAAATGACATACTCGTGAACATTCATAGATTAGACCCACAAGTCATGATCGTTGTCTTTTTTTTTTAATTTTATAGTATTATTTTGGTTTAAGGAAATCACACTTAAATGCAATACCGGAATCTTTGCTTTACCCGTACGATTTTTGCATGTAAGTTATCCCCGACTGTGAATCGACCCAAAAGTTTTGAGATCGGCGTAATTGTAGAGTGGTCGAATGGTGCTCTTCATTATAAAAAAGAAGTTGATGATGACAACACTTTAATTTAAAAAATTAAAATTAAACTAATTTAGTAGGATCGTCGACATTTTAAATGCGGAATTAATTGCTTTTGTTATTTTAGTATAATTAACCTTTGAACTAGTTATCAATCATTATCAATCAATTGTCTCTGTTAATTAAATGGGTCGTGAACTTCAATCTGACCAAATATGGTTAATGTATAGTAAATAGGTTAAAATAATTAAATTTTGGTCTGTGGCGTATTTTATGCTCATATTTTTTTGATCATATCTATGCTTCTGATGCACAGGTTGTCACAATCATAACTATACAACAACGTCACTGAGCATTCAGAAATACTATAGGTAATATTGGTATACCTATTTATTAAAATTTATGTAAGTAGATGCATTCACTAAGTATGCATACCTCAAGATTTTGATGGTATTTTTTTTTTAAATTTATTTAGAAACAAACAGTCATTTACATCTGTGTTCATACAAAAATAACTTAATATAGATCTAGAGTTTCCTATATAATTAATATAAATAACATACCCGTGGTCCACCTACTCAACAGAAAAACAACAAATAAATAAACTGACCTTAATCTTTATCTCCTTCAGTAAATGCCGACTTAATACATTTTCTGAAAACAGCTAAGGAATTTTGTCATATTTTTGTAGACGCAACAAGTGGCAATGCATAGACGGATCGTGTATAGCCTTTGATGGCAAATGCGATGGCATCCGCGACTGTCCCGACGGGAGCGACGAGAGCCACGCCGTCTGCAGGAAAACGACGTGAGTGAACTTCTAGCGGCACGGTTATCGTGTGTTTAAATTGTTTTTAACGTATCGACACTCGGTAGCGATTCGTAAAAGATTTGTATGTGAATTTTAGTACTTCTCGGTGCCGCTAGAGGCGCTTTCCATACAAGAGGTGTCGCTAACGAACATCGATGCGTTACTCAATTCAAACTCATGGTAGTCGTGCATATTTATTCTGTGGTTTCAGTGTGACAAAATGGCGGGAACTCGAATTATCTACGATTAATCGAAATTTAAAGTGTGTAAATTACTATTATTGAAGGTATCATTATTTTTAAATATAACAAATTAATTTTATTTATTTATTTACTTTTGGTCAATTAAAATAATTCTTTTTGGTTGTTCAACTTACAGTAGTGTTTCGTTGCTTTTTTTTTGTTACGCTGATCGGGTATTTTATTTATAAATTTAACGCGATGCTGGCACAGATTATGCTAGCACCAATCACAAACGTGCATTCTGCTCTCATAAAATCAAAGTAATAGCCAAAGCAAAGTAATAAAAATAATAACTCGACACTGGTAAAGTTGGTATAAACAGAAAACACCATATTAAGAAGAAGAAGGTGAAGTATCTACCTGAACATACTTTTTTTTATTACTGAGTATAGTTTGAGCGCAAAAGATTACAGTAGAGCACCCAAGCATGCAAGAAAACATAGAGACATGGTCAAAACCTATCCTATCTATCAATTTCCAAAAAATCACGTATCATCCGAGGAACAGTTTTCTACTACTACACTCTTTATTGTACGTCACAGACCAGTCAACCTATAGACCACACTTTAACAAACGTCAGTACGAAAACGAAATCGCCAAAAAGTGGCGGGGTGCGGGGAGAGGTCGGCTAGTTTTCATTGGCTCGTTCAAAATTGACAATTTAATGGCTTCCGACGTGCTTCCAACTGACGGCTCACTAGTGACGTAGTTATGTAGTGTCACTACATAGCCTTGGCGAATGCTACTCCCTGTCAAAGCGTGGTCTATGAGGTTGACTTGTCTGTGATTTTACGTATATATCTATGCTTATATAATGTCTGTGAAATCAGTGGACGTCGAAAACCGTAAATAAAAATGTCACCTAACTGTTCGGTTATAATTCACGCAAACAGAATCGGTTCGTAAATGCTTATTATGGCTTAGCGTGAGAATGTGGTCCATTGAGTCACACATATAAGTATATAAATAATAATAAACGTTTAGGTATTTCAGACTAGGGTCCATAGTTGATTAGTAACAGTATTCTTAAAGCTAATTTCCATTCCATCCCGTCAGCCCTTTTTATACCCCACTGCAGGGGTTTAGGCTTCCCCTCAAGGTGAGGGGGCTTGGAGCTTAAATCCACCACGCTGCTCCAATGCGGGTTGGCGGATTGTAACGACCACCATCTATTGACAGCAACCGGGACCGACAGCTTAACGTGCTCTCCTAGGCACGGATTAAAGCTAATGTTAATACACAATTTAAAAAAAATTAATAACAAAAAAAGACATTATTATAAAAGTAAAAGAGTTGAGATAGCTTTCACGATTTCTTAGCGTAAAGCAGCATCCACCTCATTAACATCGGGGATTAATCTATTCTAAAAACAGTTTTCCCGCAATAAAACAGTAGATTATAAAAAAACCACTAATGTATATAAATAAGAAAGTTATTTCCACTCTGTGCAATGTAATTGAAAAAATGAACTTTCAGGTGTCAATCGAATTGGTTTCGCTGCACTTACGGCGCATGCGTGGACGGTACGGCGCCTTGCAACGGCGTGAGCGAATGCGCCGACAGTTCCGACGAGATGCAACCAAAGTGTTTTAACGAAACCAGCGAAATCGGGTAATGTATTCAAATTTCTCAATATATATTCAATTCATAGATATGAATTTTTCAAAACTTTACATGTCAGATAATGAATACTTCCTTGTATGATTATATTCGTATCGACGGATGAGAATTAGTGTTAAAAATTGTTCTTTTTTAAATTGAGTTTTTTTATTAAAAATTAAGAAAAGTTAGGAGCTATCATCAGCAGCTCTTTAAAGTAGCTTTTTTCCAACTACAAGTCAATAAAAAAAACTCAGCTTATTTCTGGGCTAATATAACTTTAAAATTAATTCCATTCACAAATATTCACTAGAGCAATACTTGCTTAAAAGGTATTCAAAATTCAAAAAAAGTTTACTGAAAAAAAACCTTCAACTTTAATTCGTTGTGTTTTATTTTTCGATAGAAGCAACTTATAGACATGTAACTTAATAATTTGGGTCAATTGTGTATAATGAATTGTATTTGCTTAAAAATTTCGTGAACCAATATTAGTAGGAAGGCTGTACTACATATAGTCTTCTGTTTACTTTGCCCAGTGTAATGAACTTCCGTTAACAAGATATTCCTTATTTTACAGCGGTCAATTCAAATGTCAAGATGGCAGCACTATAAGATCAGCGAACCGTTGCGACGGTGCTGTCGACTGCCCAGACGGTTCTGATGAAACGATCAGAGCATGTGCAGCAACTCCTTGCCAATCGTATCTGTTCCAATGCGCTTATGGAGCGTGTGTGGACCAAGGGAGCGATTGTGATGGGGTGAGTTAATATCAGAAACGGAAAACTATGCCAATGTGATATTTTGTCACGATAAATGTCGCAGTAGCAAAAACATGGCGGTACCTTACAGTCACAGACCAGTCAACCTATAGACCACGCTTTAATAAACGTCAGTACGAAAACGAAATCGCCAAAAAGTGGCGGAGTGCGGGGAGAGGTCGGCTAGTTTTCATTGGCTCGTTCAAAATTGACAATTTAATGGCTTCCGACGTGCTTCCAACTGACCGCTCACAAGAGACGTAGTTATGTAGTGTCACTACATAGCCTTGGCGAATGCTACTCCCTGTCAAAGCGTGGTCTATAAGGTTGACTTGTCTGTGCTTACAGTGCTTTAATGGCGACGGCGTCCGAATAACCGCTAGTTGCACAAACTCACACCTGCATCTTGTACCTGCAGTTACAATCAAACTTTATGGCTGGTCCGAAAGTAGGCACAAGTCGCGTCGCAGTAACCAGTTTTAGGTGTAGCGGTACGCAGTGGAGCGAGGGGTATATGACTGTACCTGCGCGAGTACGCCTATAGCGTTGTATTCAGATCCGCCATAAAGTTTGACGCGATCTGTATATGTACCTAACATGAAAGTTGTCTAACTGTAACTGCAGAAATAACTGGATTATATCACTATATACCTATCTCTAATTTATCGTAAATTGCTACTTTACCTAGTGCATTGAAAAAGAAGTGCGATGAGACAGACATAAAAATAAGAACTTTTAAAATTTGAGGAACATTATTAATTACACAGAAAAGTTTAAACTAAAGGGAAAAATTTATAAGGCGGCAATCAGACCTGTTTTCATGTATGGATCAGAGTGTCGGGCTATGAAGAAGATGGATGAAAGAAAAGTTCATGTGACAGAGATGCGAATGTTAAGATGGATGTGTGGTGTGACAAGGAAAGATAAGATAAGAAATGACTATTTGACGACCGCTTAGCCTGCCTAGTGGGTAGCGACCCTACCTGCGAAGCTGGAGGTCCCGGGTTCAAATCCCAGGTCGGGTCAGTATTTATATGATGAATATCGATACTGGTACCGGGTCATGGTTGTTATATGTATGTGGTGTCTTCGCTTGGTACCCAAAACACAAACTAATGCTAAGTTTGGGGCCTAGACGTTGTTGTCATGTATACGTTATTATTATTTAAAAAAAAAAGTGTATCAGGGGAGGTTTGAAAGTAGCGCCAGTGACAGAGAGACTGCGGAGTAATAGGCTTGGATGGTATGGTCATGTTATGCGCAGGGATGACGAGTATGTAGGCAGAAGAATGTTAAGTATGAACGTGGAAGGACGTAGAAGGAGGGGAAGACCGAGAAAGAGATGGATAGATTGTGTGAGGATATGATATTGAAAGGAGTGAGTGATGAACACAAAGAGGAGTGGAAGAAAAAAACATGTTGGGCCGACCCCGCCTAGAGTGAGATAAGGGCAGGAGATAGAGAGAGAGAGTAAGGCTTAAGTGTTTTTTTACCACGAATTATCTCAGCGATGGCAGGGAGCTTTTTCACCGTCTTGAGAGTTGAATTTAGCGATTTCGTAAACACAATCCATTCTTTAAGGAGAAGAAAGGGAATGTTAAAGTTTGTATAGTTATCCATCTAAAATAAGCTTCTTTGCTCCAAAGTGTAAAAATTTTCCAGAAAAAAGATTGCGCGGATGGTTCAGACGAAGACGATGTACTGTGTAACCGGATATCGGCCACAAGCACCACCACCACTTCAAGATCTCCGTAAGTTGACACCACACACACTTTTTTGCCCACATTTTCCACGTCGCATCGTGCACCCGCGACACACGACGTAGAAAATGTCGGAAAAACAAAACCAAAATAAAACAAAGATCAATAAAAGGGAAATTAATAGCTTCATACCGCTATGACAATGAAAAAAAAATATGAGCAACCATGGCATAGTTAATTTACATTTAATGAATTGTCAATTGATACTGATAATATAATAAATAAAAATTTAAACAAAAATAAATTGTTAATAAAAAAATATGATAACAAACAACAAGGTGTTTTCCTAGCGAAATAACATCTATTTAAGGTTAATATTGTCTCAGTAGAGTAGGTGACTAACGCTATCCCTATAATCTATGTAAATGAATATAATAATAATACCTGGGACATCCCACACAGCGCCATCTAGTCCCAAATTAAGCGAAGCTTGTATTATGGGTACCAGACAACTGATATACATACCTAAATAGAAGAATATTTAAGTATATATATGATATTTTATTTCACTCCCAGACACAGAACAAATAGACATGTTCATGCACACAAATATTTGTCCCGGACGGGAATCGAACCCACGATCCATTGCTCCGCAGGTAGGGTTTCTAACCCCTCGGCCAACCGGTCAGTCTGTTGACTGAAGTTGACCTGCATCGTTTCATCAGTTACCACCTGGAAAATCATGTCCGGTATATTTTTGAAGTTAATTAGTTTGAACCTAAAACCTTCACTAAAAGTAGGTACCATGTGGTGCATAATAAAATTGAAAATTAATTTCAGGCCGCAATCGTCCGGAAAATGCAAGTTACCTCCGTACCCCGAACACGGGAGTTACGTCGTAGCGAACAACCCCAACGCTAAACCGGGCGAAGCCTATGCTACTGTGTTTTTGACTGTCACGTGTAATTCTGGATACGGGGTGGACGGCAATAACGGCACTTACTGCTATGATGGATTCTGGCCAGATGCAATGCCTCAGTGTGTCCGTGAGTACCAATGTTGGTAATAAAAAAGTCGATTTTCGCGCCAAAATGAATAATTCCTGTCATTACAATAAATGAGCTGTCAATGTTCAATAGAAATGTCTTGCGATTGAAACAATTGGTATACAAGTCGACTGCAGAATGGCTGGCAGTTGTTTTTCTAATGTTTTTATTTAGGAAAAAAAATACTAAAGAAAATCTAAATAAAAAAAAAAACTGTGGCTGCCGCGGAGGCAGCAAGGCGATCGTTGCAACTTTCGTGATATTTTTTTTATACAAATCTGCAGCCGTACTATTATTGTTGCGAGTCAGTCGTATTTATTGTGCTTATTGGACAAAGTGCAGTGCAGTTTTTTTTTTTTGTGGTCGAGCGGAGTCTATGTGACAGTTTCAACAGTTTAAAGCTTTTTTATAATTCATAAGGCATATTCTGTGATTAAAGTATATCGGTTCCTATTAAAACATCACACGTATTGACTATTTTTTAATTAGAGTGGCTGAAATTTTTTAAGCGACTTCAAAAAAGAAGGAGGTTACTCAATTCGACCGTATATATGTTTTTATTTTTTTTTTTTATTTTTTTATTTTTATACTTTCATATTGTTGGGTATGGTTTTGGTTAAAATGAGCCAAATATTTCTTCACATTTTTATTTACAATCTCTTTGTGGCATATTGCAGGAAAAATATACTATTAAGGTGGGACAACGCCAGTCTAGAACGGCTATTTAATAATAGATGGAGCCACCATAGAAAGAAATGATTTTTGTTTTTTCATAATCTCATTTCTACGTTTCAGTTAATAAAACATGACATACGACTATAAAAAATATTTCTCTTAAAAGTTTTTAACTGACAGTATTGATTGTTTCAACAGTTTCGACGCATTTGTACAAAAACCTAAAATTTGTAAAAAATTAGGTTTTTTCGTTAAACGCTTCGAAACTTTGAAAAAACCATAATAGAAATCAGTGAAAAAAACCTTATTTTCCTCAGATTTTAGGTTTTTGTACAAATGCTTCAAAACTGTTGAAACAATCAATGGTGATAGGTAAAAACTTTAAAGTGAAATATTTTTTACAGTCGTATGTAATGTTTTATCAACTGTCACCTAGAAATGTTACCATGAAAAACTAAAAATAATTTCTTTGTGTGGTGGCTCGATCTATTATTAAATAGCCGTATTAGACTGGCGTACGCCCACCTTGACAGTATTAAACGAACCGTTTTTGTTACATTTAAATAATACCTGCCGCTAGATGGCGCTAATTCATTTTTTTAAATTATTTATTTAACCATGTGGACCGAAGTATTTTTCACACAATATTTTGTTAATAATGTTTAATTTTGTAGGTTACTGCCATCTAAACCCACATCCGAGCGTGGAATATTTATGTCAAATACCAGAATCTAACGGTGGTACAAGACCTTGCAAGAAATTCGAACCGAGCGGAACCACAGTAGAGCCGAAATGCAGAGCGCCTAACTACTATTCGTCTCAAATACTGGCGTCTATGAGATGCCTAGAAGGAAGTTGGGACTACGTCGCCATTTGTCAACCAGGTGCGGCCAAAATCGGAACTAATATTACAATTTTAGTTAAAGAAAAAGTAGAAATATATATAAGCGAATTTCAATATCCTAACCAAGTTACCAGTGAGAAAAATGTAATGATTGATGTAGAAACTATAACTAAAGACAACACAATAGAAAATTCTCGAATAGACGAAAGCGATTGGCGTATGGCTCGCCCTGTTGTACCTAAAGCGGATGTGGTTGACATAAATGTTAAAAACCTTAGTTTGCAATTAAAAGACGAAAGAATACATTTTTTTAATTAGTATTGTAAAATTTTTTTCAATACATTTGCTATTAATACGGTGTTCATGACATCGAACCTTATACCGTACTTAATGTTGCATTTTACTTTACACCTATCACAAACGAATATTTTGTTTGTAAAAGCAGCCGGCTCCCTCTCTTAGCTCCCGCCATTATTACATTGAAGTATCTATTTAATCGCAAATGTATGGATAAACGTCGTATGCTGCTCGTACTCAGTAAGCTGGCTATTATAGTCATCGGTTTATAATAAAATACTATAAACACCTCGATTATAATATGGAGCTTACCGTACTTGCATCATAATAACATCATCGGTCGGCTATCGTTGAAAATATACAAGGTGGAAATATACACGGAAATAAATCTCTAATTTGTACACCAATGTTTTATATGAAATTAGAAAGGCTGTGTAGTTTGTTTTTTTTTTGAGATTTTTAATCAAAAAAATTAAGACAGATGCTCTCTGTTGTATAACGCTGGCCATACTGTAAAAGGCTGCTAAATAGGCATAACCGAATCATACTTATATAATCTATAATATTAATTGATTAATATTGACTGACCGGTTGGCCGAGTGGTTAGAGACCCTAACTGCGGAGCTGAGGGTCGCGGGTCCGATTCCCGCTCGGGACAAATATTTGTGTGCATTAACATGTCTATTTGTTCCGTGTCTGGGTGTAACTGTTTATGTATGTATTATAAAAAAAAGAACTATGTTTAAGTATGTATATAAGTTGTCTAGTACCCCATAATACAAGCATAATACTTGCTTACTTTGGGACTAGATGGCGCTGTGTGGGATGTCCCGGATATTATTATTATTATATTATTATTATTTATCAAAATTCATGAAAATTATTTTAACTGTAAGATTTAAAGCCTTATCTAATAAATATTTATTACTTTTTTCCATTTATGATAGAAATTATAATGAAACTAAAATAATAATATACATGTATTTCAATTCGACCCTGTTGAAGTGGCTCGCGAACAGATGCTGGCCTAATGTTACCATCGATCGAAAATGCACATTTGCAGAACTAGGCACGACATTGTACTCATGGAGACTGGCATAATCCTGATGTACCACTTTTATTTTTTTTCAAAATCAAACTTATATACACCGTGTTTAGATGAACGTGGTCCAAACATACAGAGCGTGTGGAGCTTTCTAAACAAATCAAGAAGTTTCAAGTGCGCAGATGGCGGGAACTAACGGTTAACGAGAAAAACATGTTCAAAGCTTGATTTTTTATCACTTATTGTTTGGTTTGATAAGCTTTACGCGCTCTATAAGATAGGACTACTTTCAGCTGAATATGTCATGCTATGGAGGTAATTTTGGGTACGAAGCGAAGACACCACATACATATAACAACCAAGACCCGGTACCAGTATCAATATTCATCATATAAATACTGACCTGACCTGAGATTCGAACCCGGGACCTCCAGCTTTGTAGGCAGGGTCGCTACCCACTAGGCCAAGCGGCCGTCTGAGTGACAGTCAAGTGTAAATAAATAGGCCACATTGTTAACTAAGACCACTTCTTAGACCTACCATACCATACCATCAGCCTATTAATGCCCCACGACAGGGCTTAGGCCTCCCGGGATGAGGGATCTTGGAGCTTAATCCACTACGCTGTTTCAATGCGGGTTGGTGGACTTTAACGACTGCTATCTGTTGATGACATTTTTAGACCTAACCTATACCTTTAAGCTAGGGTTAATTCTCTACTTCACACTTGACAATTAAGACGCGAGTACCGACTAAAGGGGAGCTTTTTATTTTTATTCAATTCATACTCACACATAGTACTGTACACCACAGATTATATTAGAGTAGGTTAGGGTTGATATGTAGGCGGTTATGCTGTCCCTTTCAAGTATGCAGTATTTTGCGTACTTAAGACAGATCTTTTAACTAAAACTTTAGAATGCGACATAAAATCATACTAAAGATGTAAGGGAAAGAGATGAACGACTTAACTGCATTCTAAAATTATATGAATCTGAGATGCAAGTATTTTTTTTTATATACAACCTTTGTGTGAGCAATTAATTAGTCGTGATAGTCCAGAGCGCAACGAACCTGTCTCAAATTTATAAGGCCCCATAGGGCCATGGTTCGAATCCGGGCGTGTACCAATGAGTTTTTCTGGCTTAATTACGCAATATCACTGACACCCTGCTTCGGAGGGCACGTTAAGCAGTCGGTCCCGGACGCTGTCAATAGATGGCGGTCGTTACAGTTCCCAACCCGCAGTGGAGCAGCGTGGTGGACTTAAGCTCCAAGCCCCCCTCCTTACCCTGGGGGAGGCCTAAGCCCCTGCAGTGGGGAAAAAATGGGCTGATGATGATGATGAACAATTCTTTTTGGGGCACGTATCTCTGAACAAATACCGTCACATGCCACCTCTAACCTACTCGAATCTCTGTGCTGTTTGTATATTATATAGTACAGTTACAAACTTACAATCAGTCTTTATGGCGGATCCGAACATAGGCACAAGTCGCGTTGCAGTAATCAATTTTAGGTGTAGCGGGACGCAGTGGAGCGAAGGGTATATGAATGTACCTGCGCAAGCACGCATATAGCGTTGTGTTCCGATGCGCCATAAAGTTTGATGCGAACTGTACACCGTTGTTTTTGCTCTTAATATTTTTCAGACGAACTCGGCAAACAGTTCCATAAGTACTGGGGCTATATTCGTTCGCGAAAAGGACTAATCGAACCAAATTCCTTTGTCAATAGTCCTTAGTCTATAATTTCCTTTTGTAATGGTAGTCATACTTGGGTCCGCTTTAATATATCTTATGATAGCCACGTATAAACATATAACCGAAATAAAAATATTTATACCTATTTATTAATCGAACAGTATTATTTAAGAACATTTAGACTTTTTTCCAAAATCGGATGCATTGTTATACTATTTTGCCAAAGATAATTTATTCTTTTAAATTAGCAATATATTTATTGTATTAAGTGAACAACCATCGGTTATTTTCGTAAATTAAACAAAGGATCCGAACATGTACGAAATTACTTCTGCTGAACTAAAATAGGTAATAATACAGGGTAAGTCAGAATGTTATGCAGGTTTTCAAAAATTTATTATGTGAAATATAATGAACATATAATATTGTGAGATACACTGTGTGAAAGGTAAACTCTCAAAGTTTAGTTTCCTGAAACTGATTTCACGTTCGCCCGCAAGATGTCAGCAGGAGAGCAGTTAAAGAAAATGGCGCTGACTGGCGAGCAGAAGTCGATCTGTGTGCTTGATTACCATGTTAACAACTCCGTGATTACTGTTCAACGACATTTTCGTACCAAATATCAGAGAGACCCGCCAGATAGGACGTCCATTCGTAAGTGGTACACACAATTTAGGGATGCAGGCTGCATCTGTAAACGAAAATCAACTGGCCGTCCGTCGACTAGTCCCTCGTTCACCCGATCTAACCCCGTGTGATTTCTTCATATGGGGTTTTGTAAAGGATCGTGTTTACGTACCACCACTTTCAACAACACTAGATGAACTGCGTGCTCGCATCACAGAAGCCATTGCTGATATCGACCGCGATATGCTGCAGAAAGTTTGGCAGGAGATTGAATATCGGCTTGATGTCTGTTGTGTAATAAAAGGCGCTCACATAGAACACCTGTGATGTGTTTTTTTTTAAAAACTACACTAAACTAAACTTTGAGAGTTTACCTTTCACACAGTATATCTCACAATATTATATGTTCATTATATTTCACATAATAAATTTTTGAAAACCTGCATAACATTCTGACTTACCCTGTATTGTATACTATAGATTGAGCTCGGATAAGTTCAGGTAAGTTCTAGTATGTTCGGGTAAGTTCGGGTAGCGCGGTTAGTGAAAAAAGAATATAACCTCGGGTAAGTTCGGGTTGTTTCACGAAGAAAACCGACGTTGTTCTGTGTTTCTTATTATAATCAATGTAGATAGGATGGAACAATTTTTGGTCTAAAATAAACAAAATTTTTATAAAATGTTTAGTTTTTTTTTTTATTTCACACCTCCCCTTTCCATCCTATTTGTATTGGAATTAAATAAGGATAAAAAAGTTCTCAGTGAAGTTTTTGTTTAGCATTTGTACCACTTATTTCATTTAGAAATTCAATATACCTATTTCTTAAAGAAAATTTAATTTAGGTAGGCTTGTCATTGGCTTTGTAAAATGTAATATTGTCAAATTTTAATTTTGCAAACTATTTACAGCTGTAAGCTTACTTTATAACAATAAATAAATTTCACTGTTGCCATAGCCAAGTATGTCGTGATAGCCGAGTGGTGGCGAGCCTGCTTCTTCTTTAGAAGCTCGAAGTTCAAATTCCAGAATCCGGCATGTACCAATGGGTTTTTTCTGACTTATGTACCTACATAACTATCACTGACTCCATTTTGTTTTTCTGTTGTAGTGCATCAAGCGTGGATTGCATTTAATTAGATTTAAATGTATAATATGTTTATCCTACTTGGAATATTTTTAATGTATTTTATTTCCGATTCTGCAAATATTTTTTAAAAAAGTAAAGAATATATCATTTATAATATATACATAAAAACAAACGAATATATTGTGTACATAACATTCTAATTACCTCTTTATATGTGACCATTTTTTTTTTAATATTAAAATAGGTATAATAAGGTATCCCTAAAAATAAACATATGCCATCACGGACTTTTCTTTAGTCCTATAAAAGAGAAACAATTCCTCCATACATTATTTTATTATATCTCAAAGGGATTAGTCAGCATTTTCGATGAAAGCTCCCAGCCGGCTTGATTTTTTCCGACACGGTCAATAATTATATTTCAACCAACTGACCCAAAACAAAAAAGTCGAGCAAAAAAAAAGCGACACGGCCGTACCATCCTTTTCACGGAGCAGTTCAGGCCATTTTCGACCCCCTGTAACTTCGTTGTGGATAAAACTAGAAGTTTGTATTTTCAGTAACCAAGCAGGCATTGTATAAACACGGTATATTATTTCAAATTTCATTCAATTTGAACCAGTAGTTTAAGAATTATAAGCAGTCAAAGTTTCTTAATTTGTCACTCACTGACTGACTGACTGACCGATCATCAAGGCACTTCTAGTAGACATAGAAGCTTCAAATTTTGAATACAATTAGTGTTTAGTGTATAAAGGAAAACAAGGGAAAACTAAAATATTTTGCGATTTCGGTCCAGTTCTCGAAAAGCTCAAAAAGACATAGAGTGCGGGCTTTAAAAAAATTCATTGTTGCGGTATTTAAGAAGTAGAAGGTACCGGAAAGGAAAAAAAGAAGAATTATCTACAAAAAGAAATGAGATCTCATCAAAAACAAAACTCGTAAAAAAACCAAGTCTCGCAACTCAGTTCTTCTACCGTAAAAAGTTGTCGACTTATGAAAACACAATGTAATTCACAAGCAATAGATATTATTATAAATAAGATTGTTTATTGCGATTGCAAAGTCAATCTATTTTACTTAAACATAAAAGATTTTTAATATTGATGTGGTCGCTATAAGATGTTGTTATTTTAGCTAATTATGTATAATAACTTAAGACAGAAGGTCCCTTAAGTCGGGACTGAATAAATCAACCGACTTGGTAGAAGAACTGAGTTGCGAGACTTGATTCATACACACAAACCTTCCCTTTAAATCACTCCGTCCATTGGTGTCAATTATATGCAAATCCGTTCGGTAGTTTTTGAGTTTATCGCGTTCAAACAGACAGACAGACGCGGTAGGGGGACTTAGGGAGTATAGTTCTTTTTTTGTTTATAGTTGTTATAATGACTTGCCACTCTAAAACAGTTTAAAGTGTCCAAGAAATGTTATCTCGATACTACAGAAATACTAGGTAATAAGAGAAAGTATGCGTCAAATCTATCAACTGACTAAGGAAAACCGTATGGTATGTCTTTGATAAGTTGTGTTGCGTTACTCACGCGGTGCTGCAGGCGGCGTGCGTCCTTTCTTTAATTTATATGGACAGTTTAATTAAATGTATTAAATAAAATTAAAATGAAAATAAGCTTAATTAAATTATGACGATCCAAATTATATATATTGCTGCTTTCGGGAAGCTTCGTCATCTGTTCTCGTCGCCATTACCACAATGTCTGAAGACCAGGGTCTTCAACCAATGCGTCCTAACCACAATGGCGTATGGTGCCGAAACATGGACTCTCACGGCAGGACTGATCCACAAATTTAAAGTAGCTCAGCGCGCTATGGAGCGGGCTATGCTCGGTGTTTCTTTGATGGATAAAATCAGAAACACTGAAATCCGTCAAAGAACCAAAGTTATCGACATAGCCGAAGCGATCAGCAAGCTGAAGTGGCAATGGGCCGGTCACCTTTGCCGTAGAACTGATAACCGATGGGGTAGACGAGTTCTCGAATGGAGGCCACGTACCAGAAAGCGAAGCGTTGGACGCCCCCCGGCCAAGTGGACAGATGACCTGAAGCTCCATATACCGGGGGTAGTTGGATACGAAAGGCGGAGGACCGTGTGTGGTGGCGAGCCTTGGGAGAGGCCTATATCCTGCAGTGGAGAGACACGGGCTGATTATGATGATGACGAAATTATATATTTATATATACGTCGTAATGGCCGGATGTTAGCTTCTTGTTTAAAAGGCCGTGATTCTAATCCCAGAGCATGAACCAATGAGTTTTTTCTGACTTATGTTACGTAACTATCACTGAGTGTGCCTTGGAGAGCACGTTAAACCATCGGTCCCGGTTACCATCAATAGACGGCAGTCCTTGAAATCCACCATTGAAACCCGCATTGGAGCAGCGTGGTGGATTAAGCTCTAAGCCCCATCACCCCGAGAGGAGGCTTAAACCCCTGCAGTGGGGCATTAATGGGCTGATGGTGTGGTAACGATTTAAATTTCCAACTGGCAGTTTAATTTTTTTATAAAGTTTAAAAATATTTTAACCTGTTTATACTTCTGTAAAATGTTTCAGATTGCGGCAGAGAAACGCCTAGAGGTGATGCGCTGATAATAGACGGACGAAGGGCTGAAAGAGGTGAATTTCCTTGGCACGCCGGCATATACAGAACAAATGTCCAACCATACATGCAGGTGTGCGGCGGCTCCATTATTTCCACAACGATAGTCATTTCTGGTAAGTTTCGTTTTATCACATATGAACAGTTTTAAGTGTGTCGTGATAGCTCGAACGCAGCGAACCTGTTCAAATCTATGCAGTCGGTCCCGGTTGCTGTCAATAGATGGCGGTTGTTACGATCCGCCAACCCTCATTGGAGCAGCGTTGTAGATTTAAGCTTCAAGCCCCCTTATCTTGAGGGGAGGCCTAAGCCCCTGTAGTCGAGTATAAAAAGGGCTGATGGAATGGATGGAATGGAACAGTTTTTGTATTAAATTTGGTATTCTTTGCTTTACTATAATTGCCAAACATCCAAAGCAGTACAAAAGTCAAAAGTTATTATGTTTTCTGTTGAGAATTCTCAACAGAATTTGTGGACAAGTAAACGATTCATCATCCATATCGCCCTATTATGTCACACTATAGGGGCTTAGGCCTCTCCTCGGGATGAGAATGCTCCTAGGGGAATAATCTACCATACTAACACTATAATTATCAAAATAACATCAAAATGCAAATTGAAATTGTCATATTTCACGATAATTTACTTTTACCATACCATACCATCACCCCGTTAATGCCCCTCTGCAGAGGCTTAAGCCTCTCCTCGGGATGAGGGAGCTTGGAGCTTAATCCACCACGCTGCTCCAGTGAGGGTTGGTGGATTTTAACGACTGCCATCTATTGAAGGCAACCGTAACCGACGGCTTAATGTGCTCTCCGAGGCGCATTCAGTGATAGTTATGAACATAAGTTAGAACAAACTCATTGGTAAATGCCCTGGGATTCGAACCACGGCCCTAAAACACGATATTTTCCAGATTTATGAATTATTTTTTTAAGCAAACTTCAATCTAGTTTCACTCAATATCGTTTGCGTATTCTACTGGTCTGTGATCGAAATGGACCCGTAGTAGGTATGTATATGTCATATTCATAACTAATTTTCTAAAACAGCCGCCCATTGCTTCTGGAGTGACTTGAGGAAATTGCTGCCGCCTACGCTTTTCGCTGTCGCCGCCGGCAAATTGTACCGACCTTGGGGCGACACCAACGACGCTGATGCCCAGAAGAGTAATGTTAGTCCTTTATTTTATGAGACCCTGTTCCCGTTTAACATACCTGTTCCATTTCTGTTCCACTTCTTAGGTTCTACTTTTACTAATATTCCTTTGCATCCTGATTAGATTTATATCCTATGCATACTTTCGACAAGGAGAAACAGGAACCTATGATTCTATCCATCAGGTCGCTGGCTCGATTCCCGCTCGGGACAAATATTTGCGTGCATGAACATGTATATTTGTTCCGTGTCTGGGTGTAAAAGTATAGCTATATACCTATATATTATAAAGAATATTTAAGTATGTATATCAGTTGTCTGGTATCCATAATACAAGCTTTGCGTAGTTTGAGACTAGATGGCGCTGTGTGGGATGTCCTAGGTATTATTATTATTGACTTCTCAACTAATTTTTAACTTTCATCAAGATTGGTACATTGGTACAACTTTCAGATTAATAATATTATTAAAAAAATAACAAAGAAGTTAATTTTAGTATGCAATGAAATGTGAGCAAACTATATAAACGAACTGTTTAACGACCGCGTAGCCTAGTGGATAGCGACCCTGCCTACGAAGCTGGAGGTCCCGAGTTTGAATCCCAGATCGGCTCAGTATTCATATGATGAATATTGATACTGGCATCGGGTCTTGGTTGTTATATGTGTGTGGTGTCTTCGCTTGGTACCCAAAATACAAGCGAATGCTTAGTTTGGGGCCTAGACGTTGTTGTGATGTATACGTTATTATTATGTGATGAAAAATTGGTGGTACGGACACAAAAGTTGGTGGTAGGGACTGGTCGTCCTCAGTCTCATATTCTAGATCAATCTTACGGACAGGGTCGGCTTCAGATCATTTTCTAGATGGTGCTAGCGGGTCAGCTTTCCAATGACAGGCTACCTATACGAAAATTTCAGACTTTAATTGAGCTTTCTGAGCTGTTAATTAACTTACGGCATCAGACGACTATGTGTGTGATTACACACAGTAAAGGGTTTTGCAGTCGAAATGGACAGTCTTGGTTTAAGTTCAAATAGTTATTTTAAAAGCGAAATATCTCAAAAAATCATATCTTCTTGGAACCAAGCAAAAAGTATAGAAACTTACAGCAAAAAATTCCTTTAATTTGGATTTTAATGCACGTAAATTCCTCAATTAATTTGATCAATAAGTGTGTTTGCCTACTTTAAAAACCCCAAAAAATACACGAACTGCCTACAGAACTGAAAACTCAGAACTTTTAGTATTAAAATTTGAATTTTCATAATGTTATTAAAATTATCAACATCAATCTGGTTTTCACATCTATTGACACTCCGAGCAATGACGCAGCCGCCAGCGACACGTAACTGAGTAACGCTCTGGCCTTACTCTTCACACTCAGCAGTTAGTAGTGGGGATATAGGGAACAACTAGCTTCTCCTGTGAAAGCCGATTATTCCTTATATGTACACTTATATTAGTTAGCGTGACGCATTTTTGTGTCGTTTTAGGCTCACCCCGTGCCATAAGAAGTTTCACTTCAAAAACTAGATGAAATTTTAGACAATAGAATCATAGTGGACATCTCCGGTTGCGACACTGATAAAACAAGTAGATGAATTAATTTGACAGTCACCTCTTAGTCTATATCATTTTTCTTCTAGGTGTCAGACATAAAAATTCCCGTGCGCTTCCTTGGAGAGCAAACAAACTTCCAAGATGATATCGCTCTAGTTATTTTGTCCACGGCGTTCGAATATCAGCCCTACGTGCGACCCGTGTGCATCGATTTCGATTATCAGTTCGATAGAAGACAGTTGGTTCCCGGGAACATTGGAAAAGTAAGTACTGTTTAGGTACCTTTTACAACACACTATCGTTATCAAAATAAAAGAAATAGGCATAACTACTAATCAACTGTGCAAAAATCCTTTTTTCTTTATATTATAGTCCGGGTACATGTAACCGAGAATGGTTATGATTTCCTAAAAGGTGAATTCATAAGTGAAAAGTGATTTGTCTTGACAGTCTATGGTCACTCGTGCTGGTCACGCAGCGCACTTTTCTTAAGGACTTAAAAATTTTAATAATAAAAGAGTATAATTTTTACTGCAAAATAATACACTTAAACAATGCTGTAATATAAGGCGATTCTTCTTCAAGTAAAATTCCCAAATTATTGTGGTAAATATAACCTAAGTATATAAAAAATAAAATAGTCGAAGTTAGAAGGATCGATTTGGATTTATCGAAAAAATAGCAGGGTCGAACCTGTGCTAAAAACTTTTTACCAAAACTGAAACCGCCATCAAAAAATATCATGTTTACAAAGTTAAAATTATTTTTTCGGAGATACCTACAAGCGGCTTATAATTTAACCTATTAATTGGTATCAATCATTATCAATCGTCTCTGTCAATTAAAAGCCTCGTGACTTTCAATCTGACCCATTTCGGTTAATATGTAGTGCGTAGGTTAAAAATTCGTAGCCAAGCCATTGTCTTTGTGTTGTGTTTTATGTTTGTAATAATTATTATTATACCTAGTTGTGAATATTATTATTGTTTTAATTTGTTTTACCTGGTGGGTAAGTACAGATTTATTGTGTGTGTGGCTTGGCACTGACTTAATAAATATAAGCCGTTAGTAACTCTATCGTAAAAAAATCTATTTTATAGTTGTGACACTTTTTTTTGAAAAAGACTTGTTAAAAGGTTTTTATTTTTGTTTTTTAGTAGTTCGTGTGTTTCATAAAAATAACACAAAATCTGTAAAAAAGCTTACACCGTGAACATAGTAATTTCCGATTATCTGAAAAATTATTTGTTTTATTTACATCATAGAAAAATATATGGAACTATCTCGGGATCTACCTTATTGGAAAACTCTGCAAACTATCTAAATCGGTTGAGCTAACTACGAAAAATCAGTGAACATACGTAGCGACCCTGCCTACGAAGCAGGGGGTACCGAGTTCGAATCCCAGGTCGGGTTAGTATTCATGTGATGAATATTAATACTGACACCGGGTCTTGGTTGTTATATGTATGTGGTGTCTTCGCTCGGTACCAAAATACAAGCTAATGCTTAGTTTGGGACCTAGACGTTGTTGTGATTGTATGTGTTATTATTATTATTATTAATATTTTTTATAATAGGTTTTAGAACAATCATCATCTGTTCTTTTATTCTCGAAATCGGTTCGTAATTCAGGTCGCAGGTTGGGGCCTAACGGCAGAAGATGGCGGCGCGTCTCAAGTACTGAAAGTCGTCGACCTACCGTACGTGGACATCAACAGGTGCTTAGTGGAAGCACCCCCTGGCTTCCGCGAATACATCACCAGCGACAAGATATGCGCCGGATACAACAATGGTAAATATTAATTTGTCGACTATATACCACAAAAATTAAATCAGAACTCATGTATTTACTTAGAAAAAAAAAACACACATTTACTTCATTTATAAGTTTCATTTTATAGATTTTTAAATAATATATTTAATTTTACTCCTGAGTTTATGAAAAATACTATCATCTACCGGTACCACTATGTACCACGTAATTAATTTAATAATCCATATAAACATAACACTAGCTTTCCACCAGCGGCTTCACCCGCTTCACTCTTCGTACCTGTACCGCTAATGGGACATTCGCCGTGAAAGAATAACAAACATACAGCCGTGTTACCGCGGTGATAAATAGCTTATTGTCCTTCCTTATATTTCAAGCGACAGACGTTATAAAAACTCTTAGACATTCTGTCACTGAACAACTAATGAAGCAATGCAATGGCGGCCACGTGAGTATGTGTGAGTGAAACTTCGGAACATACTGACGATCGGTAGACTTACTAAATGCGTGTGTTCAAGTTGGCGCGTGCGTGTATAGCCAGCTGACTTACTAGGGATGCATCAGCAATTACTTCACAATGCTACATCCTAGCATTCTTAGTTTCATGATTCAAGCTATCTCTATATATCATCAAAATAGGTTCTATGATTCAGCTGTAAATAAGTAACAAACATACAGACACATGTCCGCGGTAAAAAATCCTTACTAACATTATAAACGCGGAAGTTTGTATGTATGGATATATGGATGCATGGACGTTTGTTACTCTCATGCAAAAACTACTGAATGGATTTTAAAATAGCTTCGGTATACATTAGAATAACACATAGGCTACAATTTATGAAGATACTTACTAGCGTTCCGCCCGCGGCTTCACTCGCGTGGACTACACAGTTGTACACTGATTTTTAAAGTTCTTTCACTTATAGAAAGCTACATTTTTAGCGAGTATCACGGGTTATATTTTATTTTCAAACTACCTTTCCGCCCGCGTCTCCGCTCCCGTTAACTACACAGTTGTACCGGGACCGCCATGATTTTTTGCATAGATATAGGTAGGTAATTTATAAGCTGAAGAGTGGCTAGGTAAATTTTTTCCCGAAAAAAGTGGTCCCGGAACAACTGTGTAGTCCACGCGACCGGAGCCGCGGGCAGTAAGCTAGTATCCTATATTCCTATTTATATTATAATATAATAATCAGGATGGAACGCCTCATACTTTAAAACGATCGAAAACGTGGCTATAAATATCAGACCAAACTATTATAACGATATCACTATCGTTATTTCTAACATTTTATTCAATTACACATGAAAACTAATTTAATTTTTTTTTTAGTAGGCGAAAAACCCACACTTTCTTTACGTTTGTCCGTCTGTCCGTCTGTTTACAAGTGACAAAATTTTTACTTTGATACAGTTAAGACTACAGAATGTTATATGTAGGTCAAATGTAATTCTACGTCATATCCAGTCAATATTTTAAAACATCAAGTGGCTTTGTAATTTTTTTTCTCATATTTTCGTTGCCACACGCAGTATCTATGTTGTACATATACACGATGTGCCATGTGCGTGTACCAAAGAGTTTTTTTCTGACTTGTGCATTAACTATCACTGAGTCCGTGCCTCGGAGAGCACGTTAAGCAGTCGGTCCCGGGCACTGTCAATAGATGGCGGTCGTTACAATCCGCCAACCCGCATTGGAGCAGCGTGGTGGATTTAAGCCCAAGTCCCCTCATCTTGAGGGGAGGCTTAAGCCCCTGAAGTGGGTATAAAAAGGGCTGATGGAATGGAATATACGATGACCGAAATACTAAGTTATTTTCACAGTAGACATTAAAATCCGTTTAGTAGTTTTTGTATGGTGCGTGCACGAACTGACGGATGGAAAGATGAAAATTTCATAAATTGCCTTGTTCGCCTGTCTATCATAAGTTATGTTCACCAGATCCATAATTTTATTTTAAAAAAAAATTTCAATGTACCTACAAACTCTACCCGTTACAGTTTTATCTGTATACTTTGCTGTATATATTAAAACCGGTCAAGTGCGAGTAGGACTCGCACACGATAAGGGTTCCGTACCACCGTAGAATATAAGAAACACGCTTCTTGTATGGGGATCCCTTTTACATAACTTTATTTTATTTTTATTACTGTTATATCGACCATAATAATATAAACTGTAAAAATTTCAAGTGTCTAACTATTACGGTTCAGAAGATACAGCCCTGTGATAGATGGACGGACAGACAGACAGCGGAGCCTTAGTAATAGGGTTCCCGTTGGTGCCCTTTGGATACATAACCCTAAAAATAGATCTTTGCATAGGTAGATAGGTACAGATCGCGTCAAACTTTATAGCGGATCTGTATATAACGCTTTAGGAGGGTTAGCGCAGGTCCAGTCACCTATTCCTCGGTCCACTGCGTCCACTTATACCTAAAACTGGTTATTGCGAAGCGACTTGTGCCTACTTTCGGATCCGCCATAAAGTTTGATTGTAACTGTAGGTATATCATCATCATCAGCCCATTTTTACCCCACTGCAGGGGCTTAGGCCTCCCCCAGGGTGAAGAGGGGGGCTTGGAGCTTAAGTCCACCACGCTGCTCCACTGCGGGTTGGGAACTGTAACGACCGCCATCTATTGACAGCGTCCGGGACCGACTGTTTAACGTGCCCTCCGAAGCACGGTGTCAGTGATATTGTGTACTTAAGTCAGAAAAACTCATTGATATACGCCCGGATTCGAACCATGGCCTTATAAATTTGAGACAGGTTCGTTGCGCTCTGGGCTATCACGACACTTCATCACAACTGTAGGTATATAAAATCGTTAAACTCCGACACCGTTTGACCGTTTACTATGAAAGTTGGTACGTATATGTGTTTTTTTATAAAAAAGATTTTTATGCCATCCCTTTTGTTGTAAGTCGCCACCAGATGGCGCGTAGTATATTTACGTCTATACCGTTCAGTCGATAGCCATTAAAAGCGATATTTGCCGGGTTCTGCTCTTACGTTATACGAACGTGTAATCCACGCGGGTGGAGTTGAGGGCGGTTGCCATGCAGTTATACAAGGTGAGGTTTTAATGACCAGCCAAATTTTAATAAAATGACCTTTGGTAAAAAACCGATAGCCATCTTGTTTCCTTATAGTATCGTTGTACAGAAAAATATTGAGATAAGACTACGCAAACCATTCCAAAAAAAAAAACAATAATTTTAGTCACTGTTCAAGCCCGCCGCTCCGTTTCAAGGCCTCGCGCGTACATTATTATAGCGTGAAGAAGGCAACCAAACGTTATAAAATAACACTAGATAAAATAATTTACCTATTATGAAAATTCAACCTATATTTTTTACTTAAGCAATGAGGTCTATTGGTGACACCTAAAATCTAGAAAAATTTTGGCCGGTTACTAAAATCTCATCCTGTATATAATAAACTAATATTTTTTAATTTTTTCCAGGGACGGCTCTCTGTAAAGGAGACAGCGGCGGCGGCTTAGCTTTTCCCGAAACGGAAAGAGGTTCAAAACGCTACTATCTACGAGGGATCGTGTCAGTTGCACCCAAAAACGACAACAAGTGTAACGCTTACGCCTTGACCAGTTTCACGCAAATAATGGCGCACGAACATTTCATTAAAGAACACTTCGGCGGTGCATTCTTTTAGAATGGTGTGTATTATTGCCTTTTCCACTCGCCAGGTGGCGCATGAGCGACGGTACTCAATCGACTGTCAGTTCGATACAAAAGTTGGAATTTTATAAACATATACATACATATAAATATATTTACAAAATATAAAAGTCTAATTATGTAAAGTAAGGTACAATCGCCGAGAGCGCCATCTACAAAAGTTTTGCGTGACACACCCCATTAGGTACAAACTCTGACAGGGGCGGCCTTAGGTGCGACCGCACTGGGCGCCTCTAGTGGAGGACGCTGAAAGGAAATAATTTCAAGTGAACGCGACGGTTGTTAAATCAAATAATAATAATAACAATACCCAGGAGTACCAGGACATCACACACAGTGTCATCTAGTCCCAAACTAAATAGAGTCTGCTACACTTATATAAATATTTTTTATAATATAGTATATCTACATATATAGATATTTTACACCCAGACACGAACCAAATAGACATATTAACGTACACAAATGTTTGTCCCTAGCGGGAATCAAACCCGCGATCTTTGTTTCTGCAGTTAGAGTTTCTAATCACTCAACCGATCGGTCAGTCGGCCGATTAATAAACTGAATAAACATTCCAAACTAATAAAACTAATTGAATAAATTTTCATCGTATGAACATTATGTTCTTCTTCAATCGCTTTAACTTTTGAGCGGGTCTTGTGATATTTGTTTCTCATAGAAATATGTTATATTTATTAAGAAAAAGTAATAACTGAAAGAATTTATTAATAACTACGAAAATGCTATAGGTACAGATCGCGTCAAACTTTATGGTGGATCTGAATACAACGCTGTGCGTGCTTGCGCAGGTACAGTCATATACCCCTCGCCCCACTGCATCCCGCTATACTGGTTACTTCGACGCGACTTGTGCTTACATTCGGATCCGCCATAAAGTTTGATTGTAATTGTACAAATTTTTAAAATAAATTGTGCTATGACGTCATTCGGTTACATTATTATGGGCTAACGTGGATCATTTCTATGTAGCGGGCACCGAGTGACGTCACGAGCGGATCGTAAATACACAAAATTTGACTTATTATATGATAGTTTTAATTTACGATGAAGCAGGGGGGAACAAGGCACTACCAGGAAATCTTGCACCATCAAGAAAATGTTCTAGGGCCGCTCCTAAAGACTGACAAGTAATTTGTCAGTATATCTATAAACTTATTTTTATATCTGAGTCACTGTTGAGTTAAAATAAAATCAAGACATGTTTGTTTTACTTGTAAATAAATTTGATATATGTGTAGTAATTTAGTTTGACCGTAACCGCTCTACCGCGCCTTAGGTATGTGCGCGGTGAGGAGGGAGGCCATCAACGCTCAGGACCTGTCTCCCTCCTCGCCCCGCACACACCTAAGACACCTCCTTCCTCGCCCCGCACACACCTAAGACACCTCCTTCCTCGCCGCGCACATACTTAAGTAAGGCGCGGTACAGCAGTTACGGTCAAACTATAGTGATTAGAGAAAAATGTAATAAAAAAGTTTTTGGAATATTTTGATATTTTGTTTTATTATTAGTTTTGACGTGATGGCCCGGTAGCGAGCTCGCTTCTTGTTTAGAAGGCCGTGATTTCGAATCCCAAGGCATGTACATAACTATCACTGACTCCGTGCCTCGGAGAGCACGTTAAGCCGTCGTCGGTCCCGGTTGCCTTTAATAGATTGCAGTTGTTCAAATCCACCGACACGCATTGGAACAGTGTGACGGATTAAGCTCCAAGTCCCACCATCTCGAGAGTAGGCCTAAGCGCCTGCAGTAGAGCATTAATGGGCTGATGGTATGGTTTGGTTTGGTACTAATTTTATGTTCAAACAAAAAAAAGCTCAAAAACCAAAAACTCCGTCGTGGTATTTAGTGCCGTGAAATTTTTCCGGTCGCGACTCAAATGTTGTCTACGACATAGTCACAGGTGATGAAAGCTAGCTGGATTTACTGTTACGATCCCGAAACCAATAGGCCTCAGAAGACCGTCTGCTCTGAGAGTGTTTCCTTTCAGGATTTGCCTTCTAAAATAAAACGAGATCGAAGCGTTGTCGGGAAAAAGATAGTAGCTTCTTTCTTCGCAATGATAGATCATTATGCAACGAAGGGGTATATGACAATTTTTTTTAAATTATTTTATATAAAAGAGTTTTATTAATATTATAAGAAATAAATCATTAACAAAGTTATCAATGTTTAAAATGTCCTGTTTGTTGGATAGAGAGGGCAATACCGCACGGCGTACTTAGTTGTGAGGTCAAATCGAATCCATTGTCAGGTCATTCAAAATTCCGTTAAATTTCGTTTTGCAAGAAAGATACAGATAAAATTTTAATAGTTGAGAAACGTTGAATAATATGAAAATAGTCAAAAAATGTGAAAAATTTTGACAATTATTAGGAAATATTGCAAAACTTCGAGAAACGTTGAGAAATTTAAGAAATGATAAAAAATATTATTGAGAGGGGACCACATCCGGTACGAAGCTGGCAGAAAGTTTTAGTTCACATGCACCAGTATAATACACTGTATTATCTATAATACACTGTATAATACAGTGTATTATACTTGGTGGAAACGAGGTGATACATTTATTTGTACAAAGAACATTTACTATCTGGTATCACTGTGAAAACCAGTGAAAACAAACGTTAATATTTATTATCATATGTAGATCGTACTTAACAAAGGCTCAAAAGGAGGCATGTCCATTTTGTCATTGGAAATGACTTTCATTTCGTTGAAGTATATGGGGTCATTTGGGAGTTTTGTGAGACAGGCAGATTACACGAAGAGTTTTCGAGACATCAGGATGTACGTAGTGTCAAAAGACGCAGCTCGGCGAGCTCTACAAGATGGCAAAAAACAATTTAGAAAAAGTTCAAAAACAAATAAATTATCGGCAAAAAACAAAACAAATCGCAATTTTTTTCCCCGATTTTCATTTTGGGAGCCCGATATCTCGAGAACTAGGTCCGAAAAAATAAAAATAAAAAAACTGCTTGGGGTAATTAGACGGGGGATCGATCGAGACTAAAATTGTTAGAATCGAACAAACCGGAAGTAGTGGTTAAGGGTGCCCTTAGTTAGAAGTCGGATATGCGTCGGTGTTACATTTCGTACTAATTCGATTTGTTCAATCGAAATGTCGTATAGAATGCTATATTTCGAAGTTTTAAGCTTATTCAGATACAGTTGTGTTATTTTTTTTGCGAAAAAATTTATTTCGTATAATATTATCCAAAATATGTGTGTTTACTTTATTCCGTTAGGTTCATTTCCAATGTCGTAAGAAGTTCGTGCGAAAGCAGAAGATCCGTTGTTTTTTTTTCGTTTGTATTAAATTACATTTTACATTTGATTTAAATCATTATCTCATACGAATAATATATTTTAGAACTGGAAAACGTTTTTTCTGGATAAAGAACTCGTTTTACAGCATTAAAAATGATGCCAAATACTTACGTATGAAATGACAAATCCGGGTCTTTTAATCCTCCTTTTGTTGTTTTTGACAAACAAGACACAACTGAACACGATATTCTTTCAAAATTCAAATAATTTTAACTAAAACAATGAGATTCCTGTATAAAATTCAATAAAATGCTACACTGCATTACAATGTTTTGACCGACTAGTCGGTCAAGACTTGACATGATTCGCACTGACAGTCCAACGTTGCCAAACGTACATCAACTATCTTTTTTACTCTTAGCTAGACTCCGTGGGATGGACAAAAATACACGATTACGCGTTGATACACTGATACAAAAGCGGCAACGTATTATGACTAAAATTTCTGTGGTAGTGTTGGTACATGGTTGATATTGATACTAATCTCAGTATATGGCCTGTGGTGTTAAAGCATGTTAAAGTTGGTACAACAGAACGAAGAACAGCTGATCGGAATTTGTTTTCATGTGTTTTCATGTCAGTTGATGTCAGTTTTTTGCACGTATTCCGTGGTTTTCTGTGTGGGAATTGTGAGAATTGGTTTGCTAATTCAAATTTTAAATTATACTAATTGTATAGTACCAGCGAAATGTGAGATAGACATCGAAAATGACCGAAAATCAAAACGAGGGCGCTCTTTTGCACAGATGCATAAAATCTATTATTTCCCGGCCATGGTTATTTCAAAACATATGCTTTGGATTAGGTACGTAAATGATGAAACGTTAAAAAACGTATTTGTCTCGTCTATTATCATGGGAAATTTATAACATTAAATGGCAATTATACCAATACGGCGTACACAATGTTTAAATGAAGTTATCTAATTTTTATTGTCCGAAAATCTATAACTACTATGTAGAAAAGTTTCAAGATGAAGAATCGATCATATAAGCACAGTGTTTGGACTTGCTATTTAATTCAAATTTTTTACTCTATCAGAAACATTACTTAATTTATTTATTGTAAATAATATATATGTAACAAACGTTTAGCAAAATGGCTCATCATTTTCCGAACAAGCTTTATAGGTAGATACACTACTTTAATTCGGTGAGTTTTAAGTTAAGCAAACAACTATGTTATGAAAAATTAATGTTTAGAGTAAATTTTCCTCATCATTTCGGAAACATATTAGTTTTGTATCGTTTGTATCTCATGAGAACTAACCTACTAACAAATACACTTTCTCATTTATAATGTCCATCCATCTATTAATCCATCAAAGACAAAATTTAGTTATCATATGTAAAAGAAAACATATTCATTTTTTTATGCCTCATACCTACTATGTAACTAACACGTGCTTTAAAACAAATTTATCCGGTACTGAAACAAGGTCATTTTGATTTTATCTTTTTAGAGATGAGATTGTGAAGTTGATAACAATTTTTATGTAACATTCAAGAGTTTATAAAAATTTTAGATGCCATTTTCTTGTTTTTAAACAACATAATCCCTACTAGTATAAAATAAGTCTTTAACTTTTCAACTACCTATGTGTTGGAAAATTCTGAAAAAAATTAAGTTAGTACACCTTACAAAATACTTTCAAACAAAAACTGGTTTGAATAAAATATATTGAGTAAGGTAGCTATTGAGAGAATATTTAAAACTTGTTATTTAAATTTTAACTATCAATATTCATCCTGACTATGGAACTCTTCATTGTGCGTGGATCAACACTTGACCGTTTTTTTTTTTCTATTCTGCACACAAAGACATATCGGTCTACCCGCCCATAGTGCTTTGAATTCTGCTCCGGCGAGACATTGCTAATATGCAAGTTGACTATTTAAAAAAATTAATGTTAAATGAAAGTGTTTTCTGAAACCGTGAAATAATTTTAAAAAGAAATCGTTAGACAAAGAGAGCAATACCGCATGGTGTACTTGTGTGACGTCAGGCCATTTATAATAATGTAAAATATTATTATGCTAGAAAGAGACAGATAGAATTTTAATAGGTAGCTTATAATTTCCATATTCTTCAATCTAATATAATATCATTATAAATTTAGTTATCGTATAAAGTCTATTTTTATGTTTTCTTGATAAATATATACTTCATAGTAGTCAAGTATCATATTCTGAGACTTTTGATCCCCTCTTGGTACTAAATTATGTTATTTTATTATACATTTGTTTTGCAGCCATATTCTTTGGTATAGTGCATTATTACTATGTCAAAATTCTATTTGAAAATGATAGAAACTTCAGCCTACTATCAGAACTGGAGCGTGAGATGTCGTTGAGAACTGAAATGGGTTTCTACTATTCATACTACAAGACTGTGGTCGAAGAAGACCAGCTTATAGTTGGTATAAGCAAGATCATGTATGACCGACTCGTGGAATACCCGAAGGACGTTAATGCTTTTAACCGATTCAATATACATCCAGAGGTAAGATTTATTTTAAAACTCATTAGAAACTTATATGCCTCAAGGCGTAAAAGTATGAATTGACTAGAAGCCCTCTTCTGCATTGACCGTTTAACCACTCATACTATAACTAGCTGGTGCAAAATGATGAATTTCCACAAAACATTAATAAATTATACACATAAACCTTCCTCTTGAATTACTCTGTCCATTGGTGTCAACAATATGCTAATCCGTTTGATGGTTTTTGAGTTTATCGCGTTCAGACAGACAGACGCAGTGGGGGACTTTATTTTATAATAAAATAGCGCCATCTATTGAATATTTACTCAATCCAGTCAACAGATATCGCCATCTGTTAGAATCTTTTAGAGCTTAACAGATAATTGTGAATGTCAAATAAAAGACAAATAATTTGCAATAAAATAATATTGCGACTATAAATTGAGATGTAAGCTATTCTATCTTTTAAGTTGGATCGAATTGCACACGGTGTGCAAATCAAATTTAAAATCGGTTCAGTAGTTTAGGAGTTCATCGCGGACAAACAACGTGACACGTAATTTTTATATATAAAGATATATAATATGTATATGTATATATCATAATTAAACCATAGATAATATAATCAAAATGGGTCATCTCATTTCAAATAGACTGAAAACGTAAGCACAGGTCATCTAGTCATTCTAGACAAGACGACCGCTTAGCCTAGTGGGCAGCGACCCTGCCTGCGAAGCTGGAGGTCCCGGTTTCGAATCACAGGTCGGGTCAGTATTTATATGATGAATATTAATACTGGCACCGGGTCTTGGTTGTTATATGTATGTGGTGTCTTCGCTTGGTACCCAAAATACAAGCTAATGCTTAGTTTGGGACCTAGACATTGTTGGGATTGTGTGTGTTATTATTATTATTATTATTTTATAAAATTACCCATGAAATGCCATTTCACATTCTTTAATTCTTTTCCAGTACAAATTATAATGTTAGTCACTCAAAATTCCCTTCCCAGGGAATATTGCTACACGTAAAATGGTGTATATTCGGTCTAGGGCGTATATTTGTTTGCTTACATTTTTGTGATCACGATGCGGTATCGCTTAATCAAATTTCTTATGCAAATACGATTACCGCAATGAAATTTTTAATATAAAATCTTTCTTAGAAAATAAATCTCTAAATTACTTGTAATAATTTAAATACTTATTTATAATTAAAAAAGTAATGTGCGATTTGGGCCCTAGGAAATTGCCCACACGAACGAATGAGCATGTTTGTGGGCAATTTACAATTTATTGGAACTTGTTTCGACATACTAATGCAAGTTCTTTTAGAGGGTTATCCATACATTACGTAAGGGAAAGTCAAAAAAATACTGAAGTAAAATTCTATTTCTGATTGTTTACTATTCAGAGCTATTTTCCAAATTTTTATTCCGACACCTGGTCTTCCGTCGTTTTTTCAGCTACTAGATGTCTGTTGCTGGATATGAGCCTACATCTTCTCAACAAACGGTCCTGGGCCACCTGTAACCAATGGCCTGCAACCTTTTCCAGAGTGTCAGTCCACCTAGTGGGGGCTCGTCACACGTTACGACTTGCGGTTTGTGGCGCTACACACCTACAGTATCGTGACGAAAAATCCGCAGAAGATTTGTAGGAATCGACACAGCTCGCAGAATTTACAAGTTGAAGTGGCAATGGGCATGCCTTTTTACACTGAACTGATGCATGCTGGGGAAAAAAAGAAAGGTTGTCATGTGGCGACCACATAACCTTACGTCTTGGTGTGAGGACCCCGTACTAGGTGGACTGACTACCTCATAAAGGTTGCGGGTCCCTGTTGGTTCGAAGTGCGTTGGAGGGATGTAGGGGAAAGGCCAGCATGATCAATAGAAATTATAATATCTACATCTTGCGTTTATAAAATTTTCAGGTCCTTCTGGGTATTCTATATAGGCAAATGCTGCCATGGCTAAACGCGACTGACCCTAGAATTTGCCACATGGTGCTACGTGGTGATTTACAACAAGTGGAGAGTTGTATAGGCCTCGCAGAACCTATTTTCTTCTATTTGGAAGCTATATGGTGGCTGGCCGGCTTGACTGTCTCAACGATTTTTATGTATGCCGTGAGTTTGAGGTGATTATTTACAACTTGTTGGTATCAAAATTTTAATAATAATATATTTAAAATAACGAGTTCTTGAGTGGAGGCCACATACTGGGAAGTGAAGCGGTGGACGCCCCCCGGTCAGGTGGACAGATAACCTGAAGTCCCATACCGGGTGTAGTTGGATACGAAAGGCAGAGGACTGTGTGTGATGGCGAGCCTTGGGAGAGGCCTATATCCTGCAGTGGAGAGACACGGGCTGACGATGATGAATACTGAGGACATCTAACACTCAGCCATCTAGTCCCAAACTAAGCAAAGCCTGTGTTATGGGTATAATTATATATTTTTTTGTAACACACATACCGAGACATGGACCAAATAGCCACGTTCAAGCACATAAATATTTGTCCCGGACGGGAATCGAACCCGGAACCTTAAGTCCTGTAGCTACGGTCAATATCTTGAGTCAAAAAAATAATAGTGGTAAAGAATTAATGATGAGCAAATCTGGGTTGTGAGGTGGAATAATAACAGGTAGTACCAAAGTAACCTACATGTAACATTTGTACTCAAAAATAAAATTAAGATTTTGAAATTACATTTTAATGTGTTCCATTCCAATCCACCAGTCCATTATGTCTCACTGCAGGGGCTTACGCCTCCCGCCAGGGTAAGGGACTTAAAGCTTAATCTACCACGCTGCTACAGTGCGAGTTAGTGGATTTTAACGACTGCCATCTGTTGATGGCACCCGAGACCGACGCCTTAACGTGCTCTCCGAGGCACGGATTCAGTGATAGTTATGTACTTAAGTGGGAAAAAACTCATTAGTACATGCTCGGATTCGAGCCACGGCCATATGGCCTTATAGATTTGAAACAGGTGCGCTGCGTTCGGGCTATCACGACACCATTTCATATATTTAATTTATAATAATAGTTGAATGAATTTATTTGTAGTTTTATGTAAACCTGTCAGTTGCTCACTGTAAATTGTATTTGTCAATAAATACTACTAAATTCTGACATGGTTTAATTAAGAGAGATTACTTTGATCACAGGTAAAGTTAATGTGCACTCTTCTTTTTTAGCGGATCCATCTTAGGTGGCTTGTTAACAGTGGTCCAATACTTTGGTAACCACGCGAACATAACTAGGGTACAGTGGACGCCGAACGAGCGTGAGAACCTTGCGTACCCTTTCCTGCTGCTCCAGATGTGGCTGCTGACCGTACAGCTTAGACAGCCGGCCGATAGGCGTGGAAGTTTAACTTTACAAGTATGTATTGAAAGCCTACTTACAGTTCCAATCAAACTTTATGGCGGTTGTGAACATAGGCACAATTCGCGTCGCAGTAACCAGTAATACTTAAATAATCTTTGTAACATTTACATATATAGATTATTTTTTTACTTAACATGGAACAAATAGACATGTTCATGCACACAAATATTTGCCCAGGCGACAATCGAACCCGCGACCCTTGGCTGCGCAGTTAGGGTCTCTAACCACTCGGCCAACCGGTCATCATAATGCGGGCGTCAACAAAAAGAGAGAATTGGAGTATCTTGATTTATATATGGTACAGATAATTTTCCATCCTCTTTCTCCTATGCCTGTTACATATAGGGCTTCATGAAGCTTGCCTACTCTAGTTATTTTAGCTCTATGGGCTCGGCTATACATTTCGAACTGAGTGAAGTTAGTCTTTTCCTATCAGTGATTTTGTCGGGTAGTATAGTTCGCCTCAAATTTTATGGCGGATCGGAATATAACGCTGTGTGTGCTTGCGCGCAGGTACAGTGTGGGTACAGTCATATACCTCTGGCTCCACTGCGTCGCTCTACACCTAAAACTGGTTACTGCGACGATACTTGTGCCTATGTTCACATCCGCCATAAAGTTTCATGGGAACTCTTCTTAGGTAAAAATACATAGTAAATATCTTTATAATATTAATAATTAAGTTTAAAAATCTTTTCTTTTTCAGGTCACAATCCTCATTGTCAACGCGATATGTTTGCTGTTCTGGCAGTTCACGCAGTTCATATTTTTGACTCAGACCGCTATATTCTTTGTGATGGAACAACTACATATCATAGATTTGAAGACTCTCTGTATTTTCCTCCACTCACACTTTTGCGGTTTGCATATTGCCGTCTTGCTTTTACAGGGCAATGACATGTTGAAAATTTCTATGTTTTCTTCTTTCTTTTTAGTTGTCTCTGGTTATAGTCTGTTCTTGAGTTCGCTGAGGATGAAAATTGTAAAAAGGTTAGATTTGTATTTAGAAATCGCACTGATCTCGCTTAGAATAGTTCTCGCTGTAGTCTTCTCTCTTTGGTTGAAGAAAGCCGTTGGCAGATTTTTAAATATACAAGAGGATTCGCATATTTTTGATATTTTATACGCCAAATTTACGAGCTTCAGAAATTTTCATACAATGCTATACACTTGTGCCCCGGTTTTTGATTTTTTGCCTAGTTCTTATTTCGGAAAAGTCACGAAAAGTGGACTTTTACCGGCTGTGGTACTCGTTGTTGTTAACGTAGTGTATCATTGGTTTTTTGTTTCGGCTATGGCCGATTCAAAAACTAAAAAGGGTAACAAAAACGGTAAAAAGGGAATTAAGAAACTAAAAAACGAAACCACAGACGAGAATAGTGCTGATGTTAATAACGCAGAAAATAAAAGAGTTAAAGGCAGAAGAAGAAATTCTAAAAATGAAGTCAACTCGTCTAAAGAAACAGAAGAAATCGCCGAAACAGATGAAAAACCAGAAGAAGAAGATATTTTAGTTGCTTATTTGAAAAATCTCAAGATAGACCCCGCAATTTTTTATAACGTAGCCCAAATGGCGGCTTTCGGTTTAATGGCCTTGATGATCATGAGGTTGAAGCTGCTGTTCACGCCGCACATGTGTTTGGTCGCGTCCTTGGTCGCGACCAAAATACGAATCCCTAGGTGAGTTTGTAAATACGATACAATACGTCCCGTTTTTGCTTATAGAACAAAGTATAGCTTGGTCTTAAGCGAGTTGCCAGAAGTTTATTTAAGGTCGGCGACAACCTAACCAGACCTTAAGCCAATTACTATAATATCTGTCTTTAAAATTGTAATTGAAGGCATGTAAATAGATTTTTTTTTGTACCTGAGACATACCACACAGCGCCATATAGTCCCAAATTAGGAAAAATATGGTACTTGTATTATGGGTTACTAGACAATATATATACATACTTAATATTTATAATATAGACGTATATAGATATTTTATACTCGGAAACGGAACAAATAGACATGTTCATACAAATATTTGTCCCGGGCGGAAATCGAACCCGCGATCTTTGGTTCTGCAGTTAGGGTCTTTAACCACTCGGCCGATCAGTCAGAGTTATAACTTAAAAAGTCACTGTTGATAGTCAAGAAGTACGTGAACAAAAATGCTCACAAATTTCAGAAATCTTAATTTTTGGAATGCGATAATACTTCATTAACTCATTCACGTATTTATCACCTGTTAAATATTGCGGTCAGTTAACTGTATATTTTTTATTTTCTAAGACAATTTAAATAATAATAATAATATTCTAAAATATATTATTTGTATGCTGCTAGTCGTTACACCAACAAAAAGGAGACATTAGTTAAGGTTTGTTTTGCAATTAGGTCAGAATCACAAATTAAATTTTGACCAATCACACACATCCGACGCTACGAGAACCGACACAGCCCCATATCCATCTAAGCCTGTAGCTGGGCAGCAACTAATTCTCACAGACTCACGTCCAACATTAAATATCAATTTATTTTGTATTTCTTGGGGTAGATTCGCCATACATCTGAGAGATGAAAGTATTTCCGATTGTGGGTATCTACTACAGAAAACTTTCATATGATCTGTAGCACCATATAGGGGTAGTTGGGTGCAAAAGGCGGAGGACCGTGTATGGTGGCGAGCCTTGAAAGGAGCCTATATCTTGCAGCAGACAGACAGGCTGATGATGATGTACTGTTAGTTTGTTCGCTTAAGGACAGATTCTGTTTAGGACATATTCCCTTTAAGACAGATTTTGTACAGGCAAGAGAAAAAGTTTCGATTTATTCCGTTATGGACAGAAACGTTTTAACCAACGTCCCCTATATATGCGTTTACGAATAAGAGATTTATTTATAAGATATTATTATTATTAAATTATAGAAAACTCCTTTCAATTTCTGCTGACATGGTACTATGCTCATGCTACGCAGAATTTTGTTACCTATGCGTATTCATAGCGCGTTGGTTGGTAGTTGCTGAATATTTCATTGATAGATAATTAAGTAACTAGTCAAAACAGGAAAATTACCCCTTTCTTCCTGTTGGACTAAATTAATTTGAACCCAGCGTGTCATACTGAGCAGTAGAACGATTTGGATTTTTGTTCATATTGTTCTACCGTAAAGCAAACCTATTCGTAAACACGTTTTCATGGGACGTTGGTTAAAAACGTTTCCGTCCTTAACGGAACTAATCGAAACCTCTTCTCTTGCCTGTACAAAATCCGTCTTAAAGCGAATCTGACCTTAACCGAACAAACCATGATGTTCACAGTGGAACTTACTGATAAGCTTGTAAAAATATTTTTTAATACATTTACTATTAATACGGTCTTTATGACGTCGATACTTGTACCGTAATGTTGTATTTTACAGTACTAGGCCTTTTTACTTTACACCAATCACAAACGAGCATTCTATTTGTGACGCATGCGTAAACCGCGAAGAGTAGTCCCGTTCCCGGCATTATTTAAAGTATCTACCTAATTTTAATCGCAAATGTATCAAATGTATTGAAAAACGTCGTATGATGCTCGTACTCAGTAATCTGGCTATTATAGTCATCGGTTTATTATAAGCACTCGACTTCGCCACGTGCCTATAAACACCTCGACTATAATATGCAGCTTACCTTACTTGCATCATAATGTACTAATTCAGGTTACTAAACAACCTTTTTTTGTTAAAGTCAATAGTTGTTCAGATATTACTCTCCATGAATTCCTAAAATGGTTGTCCCTTTTAACTTTTCAGCTATATAGTGGAAAAATTTATTTCACTGACCATTCAGAAGCTATATTCAACGTAGTTATTCAAATTTGGACTTTAACGCAAAGAACTAAGATTTTGATTAGTTGATATTGTTTTTCAGGCGACTGAGCACATTCAGGATCTTGCTCACTGTTCTGGTTATTGCCGGTGTCACGATATCTGCTTTGAGTTGCAAAGAAAATGTCCAAAAAGAATGGTCTCATTTTGGTAAGTGTCTTTTTTCTGTATTTCATTCCAAAATTAATACGACGACTGCTTAGCTTAGTGGGTAGCAACCCTGCCTACGAAGCTAGAGGTCCCGGGTTCGAATCCCAGGTCGGGTCAGTATTTATATGATCAATATAGATACTGGTATCGAATCTTGGTTGTTATATGTATGTGGTGTCTTCGCTTGGTACCCAAAACACAAGCTAAGCTAATGTTTAGTTTGGGGCCTAGACATTGTTGTGATGTATACGTTATTATTATTATTATATTGTGCTTCCCAAAGTAGAAGACAATTTTTAAGAATTTTTATTGATTATTTAATAATAAATGTAAGATAAATCACAATAAAATAAAGTAATATAATTTTTATTTTATTATATTTATTGTGGGAAAACCAACAGCTGTTGAGATACAATATAATTGAAAATAAAATCAAAATTTAGCCTATTACAGGTTTCTACTTATATATAATAATAAAATAATAAAATTAATGTGCTTAATTTTAATAGTACGATATTATGATGTAAGTATGTTAAGCTGCATATTATAGTCGAGGTGTTCATAGGCACGTGGCGAAGTCGAGTGCTTATAATAAACCGATGACTATAATAGCCAGATTACTGAGTACGAGCATCATACGACGTTTTTCAATACATTTGATACATTTGCGATTAAAATTAGGTAGATACTTTAAATGTAATAATGGCGGGAACGGGACTACTTTTCGCGGATTACGCATGCGTCACAAACAGAATGCTCGTTTGTGATTGGTGTAAAGTAAAAAGGCCTAGTACTGTAAAAGTTTCGATGTAACAAAGAGCGTATTAATAGCAAATGTATTGAAAAAAACTATTAAAGTACTCACAATGTTTTATTGTCGAATAACTGTTATCAAATACTCAATTGGATTTGTTTTGACAGGATTGTCATCAATCCTCCCCCAGTTGGTAATATTGTGAATTGTTTTTTCTTTGTACTTACTTGAAAAATTGTAATATTGATTTGCAAATCAAAAAAAATAATGCATATTTGCTTTAATATCAAGTAATCATATATGCTCAGGATCGAATCCACCCGGAACAGTAATGATTTTGTTCCAGAGATAAACTTTTCACTTCCTCTACAAAGAAAATTAGATTAAAACGCTTTTGTATACAATGCAATAGTTAAATATTATTATAATTTTTTTAATTATTTGATATTAAAGACTTTTTTAAGCTTATAATACCAGTGATGTAATTGAATAAAATAAATAATTAATAATGATAAATAAATAAAACAAACTTATGAATGTTTAAAATCTTCTGTGGGTAGATACGGCAACACTCACGCAAATACTGCATGGTGTGAAGTCAAGCCATTTATATGATTTTTTTTTTTTAAGAATAAGACAGATATAAACTTTTACTGGTTTATAAGTTCCACACTCTTCAACTGAATATAATTTTGTGTATAAATTTTGTTATCGCGTAAACTTTGGTTTTGTATTTTCTTGATAAATATAATATTTTCAATAATATTAGTCAATAATAATAATAATGTATGGGACATCCCACACAGCGCCATCTAGTTCTAAAATAATCAAGTATTATGCTTGTGTTATGGGTTATGAGACAACTAATATACATACTTAAATATATGAATATTTTTTTATAATATACTATACATATACAGGATGAGGTTTTAATGATCAGCCAAATTTTTATATAATGATCTTTGGTGGAAAACCTATACCCGTATCGTTTCCTTTTAGTATCATTCTATAAAAAAATATTGAGATGTGACTACACAAAACTTTCCCGAAAAAACCAATAATTCTAGTCACCATTCATGCCCGCTGCTCTATTCTGTTTCAAGGCCTCGCGTACGTTTACTATAGCATTAAGAAAGCAACCAAACGTTATAAAATAACACTGTAGATAAAATAATTTATTATTAAAATGTAACCCATATTTTTTATTTACATAATGAGGTCTATTGATGATACCTAACATCTAGAAAAATTTTGGTCGGTTCCTAAAATCTCACCTTGTATAGATATTTTACACCCAGACACGGAACAAATAGACATGTTCAAGTACATAAATATTTGTCCCAAGTCAAATTATTTAATTATAATATTTTATTCGTAAATTCCTACTAATGTACGATTGGGATGTACATAAGTATATGAATCCACTTTTTTTCTATTTCCTCAGGAGAATTCAGCGATCCTCTCTTGGAAGACTTACTACTATGGATACGAAGAACCACGAGCCACTCGGCTGTGTTCGCGGGTCCTATGCCACTGATGGCTTCAGTTCTATTGAGCACAAGACGTCCTGTAGCTATAACACCGCACTACGAACACGCGGATGCCAGGTACCTTGCACCGTCCCTACTAATATTACCATGGAGTTATGGCGATTTTTGCGCGATGCCCTCTGGAGATAACAATATAAATCTTAATATATAAAATTCTCGTGTCACAGTTTTCGTTGCCATACTCCTCCGAAACGGCTTGACCGATTTCGATGAAATTTTTTGTGCTTATCCGGTATCTATGAGAATCGGCCAACATCTATTTTTCATCCCCCTAAATGTTAGGGGTAGTCCACCCCTAAATTTTTATTTTTTATTTTTTAAACAAAATTTTTAATTTCTATTTTTTTATGATACAACATACAAAAATACATACAACCCTAAATTTTCACTTTTCTATCACCAACCCCTATTTTTTAATAGTGGCGGGGATAACTTACTTTTTCGTTGCCATACTCCTCCGAAACGGCTTGACCGATTTCGATGAAATTTTTTGTGCTTATCCGGTATCTTTGAGAATCGGCCAACATCTATTTTTCATCCCCCTAAATGTTAGGGGCAGTCCACCCCTAAATTTTTTTTTTAATTTTTTAGACAAAATTTTCAATTTCTATTTTTTTATGATACAACATACAAAAATACATACAACCCTAAATTTTCACTTTTCTATCACCAACCCCTATTTTTTAATAGTGGCGGGGATAACTTACTTTTTCGTTGCCATACTCCTCCGAAACGGCTTGACCGATTTCGATGAAATTTTTTGTGCTTATCCGGTATCTATGAGAATCGGCCAACATCTATTTTTCATCCCCCTAAATGTTAGGGGTAGTCCACCCCTAAATTTTTATTTTTTATTTTTTAAACAAAATTTTTAATTTCTATTTTTTTATGATACAACATACAAAAATACATACAACCCTAAATTTTCACTTTTCTATCACCAACCCCTATTTTTTAATAGTGGCGGGGATAACTTACTTTTGCGTTGCCATACTCCTCCAAAACGGCTTGACCGATTTCGATGAAATTTTTTGTGCTTATCCGGTATCTATGAGAATCAGCCAACATCTATTTTTCATGCCCCTAAATGTTAGGGGTAGTCCACCCCTAAATTTTTTTTTTATTTTTTAGACAAAATTTTTAATTTCTATTTTTTTATGATACAACATACAAAAATACATACAATCCTCAATTTTCACCCTTCTACGATCAACCCTTATTTTTTAATAGCCATTTTAGTAATTTAATGATTGCATAACTAAATATTATTTCGCAAAAGTGTAATTTATTTAATTAAGACTGACAGAAATTGTTGAAACGATAAATATTTGTGTTACGGGAACGAAAACGGGAAAGGGAAGAACGGGAAAGAGTTAAGACTGAAATAAAAAAGTTGTACTTGATGAGAATGGAAACAAAAAGGAAATGAGACCAGAGCCAGGAACGGAAACGATAAAATATTTATGCGATGGGAACAAAAACGGGAAAGGGAAGAACGGGAATGAGTTAAGACGGAGATAAAAAAGTTATTTTTGATGAGAATGGAAACGAAAACGAAGCTACACTAGGGCCAAGAACAGAAATAATAAAGTATTTTTGCGATGGGAACGAAAAAATGAAAGGAAGAACGGGAATGAGACAAGACTGAGATAAAAAAAGTGATTCTTATGAGAAACGAATACTACCCGTGCGAAGCCGGGACGGGCCGCTAGTTTTGTATAAAAACACGATTACCGATCTCCGCGGCTGTGAAGTATACGTTTCGATGCGATGATAATAACAAGGTATACATCACAACAACGTCTAGACCCCAAAATAAGCATTAGCTTGTGTTCTGGGTGCCAAGCGAAGACACCACATACATATAACAACCAAGATCCGGTATCAGTATAAATATTCATCATATAAATACTGACCCGACCTAGGATTCGACCCCGGAATCCTCAGCTCCGTAGGCAGGGTCGCTACGTACTATGCCAAGCGGTCGTCAAATCGTCGATAAAACGAAACAACTGATGTTATGATTGGAAGTCAAATGTGTCTCTCGTTTGAACTTTCTTCAAAATGGCGTACGTTTTAGCATCGTTTTAGTATCTAACGGCATTTTGAAAAAAGTTCATAATCCGACGACCGTTTAGCCTAGTGGGTAGCGACCCTGCCTGCGAACCTGGAGGTCCCGGGTTCGAATCCCAGGTCGGGTCAGTATTTATATGATAAATATTGCTACTGGTACCGGGTCTTGGTTGTTATATGTATGTGCTGTCTTCGCTTGGTACCCAAAACACAAGCTAATGCTTAGTTTGGGGCCTAAACGTTGTTGTCATGTATACGTTATTATTTAAACCGTACAATGTTGCTTTTTTAAGCTATTGCATAGCTTCTATGGCGGGCCTTGAGCGCGGGGACCGAATGCAGAAATTCCGTAACGAAAAAAACCTCACATCACGCTCCCCACTCCGACGGGCACGCCGCACGGAGAAAAATTTTAATAGCGCAATGTACGTTTTTTAAAACAGCGCCATCTATTATAATCTGTTGCACCTATTATTAATGAAGAAAGTCACGAAAAAATTGTGAAAGAAAATGAGTGAGTAATTTATATACATACATTTTATTATTATCACAAATGCAGTATTAATTTTGAATTGAAAATATAATACTGCTATAAAGATAACCTAAATTTTTTATATTAAAATGAGCGATATTAAAAGTAGCCCTCTTTTATACACACAAACACACACGCGTATAGTTTAAATTCTCAATTTAGATTCTCAATATATATATATATAAATAAATAAATTCATTCTTCATTATGTATATAACAGAAACCATCAAACCAAGCACGTGTACTATTCAGTACCTACCTTTGTTTTTGGTGTATAGATAATGCACATGAATGCCGCGCAGAGTAAGTATATATGATATTATATCTATATAAATGTACATCGCGCGAAATTCGATAATCACTTCTTAATATCGTTATTTTTTTTTAAATGAATAATTTTGTTTTGGTGTGTCATTACACTATTTATACCTAATCTATGCAATAGCTTTACCGCGGCAGTCCTCGTTTATTTCCGAATCTCACCGCCAGTTGGCTCAAAAACGCTACCAAATTTAAATATACTAGAAAATATTCTTTTATGTGATTTAACTACTAATTATCAATTTTCGGATTTTTCCCTTTACTTGTACAGAAGAAATACCCAATAGGTTTTAATTTATGTCAAAATATGCAACATAAATGACCATATTTTTAAATTGCATTGGCTTAGAATCTAGATTTTTTTACAGCACCAAGGGACCGTAGCACACTGTTTCATTTCACTAAAAAAATTTCCCTATGCTGTTTATCGCATAAATCGATTAAGAAATGTTTTTTAAATGCAGGAGTAAAACACCCACCTGTCTATTTAACATACTTTTTTTTTAAAAAAATAACTTGTGTGTCGTGACTTCGACGTAAAAAAAAGATTAAATAAATTCTGTAAGCGTGTTTGATCAAAATATATCTTTTTGATTAATATGGTTTGATGAAAGACCTTCAGGTGCATATTTTCCAGTTTTTATTTTTTGAAGATCACTTTTGGTTACCGAGTTATTAATTTTTATTCAAATTTTTGTTTTTATTTTTTTTCTCCCAAAAACCGCAAAAGTGCGACTTGTGACTGGCACTCAAAGATTCCTCATAAATGCGTCTATCAGTGATAAAAAAGTCAAGTCGCACTATGGAAGCTTTTGGGAGTTACGGATAAAGGTTATATAGTACATTTTAGGGTTGTCACTAAAGGTCAAACAATTGTAATATTTGTAATCAATAAAAAATTTAAGACTCATACATATAATTTTCATTTACGAGTATCAACATGCTGTCGTCAACATTATCATGTTGGAACTTCGTCAGCCACTTCTTCCAACTGCAAGTTTTCTTCATTAACCGGCTTCAGAAGTTCACGAACAGCTGCTGGCAGACAAATCCTATTGGACAATCTTTGGCGCTGTCTACAGTGTGCCATAAACACACAAACGGATCCGACGATTCAAGTGCATGGTGGAAGAGGTCAATCATAGTTTTTTTCCTGTTCATTTTCCGGCAGTGGCGTTCCCTATCTGAGCGCCAAAATTTATTGCGCGATTCAGCCGCTTGTTCTGAGAGCATACATACAGGAAGAGAACATGATTCTACGATCTCTTTACCATAGACTAGAATTTTGTGTACCGTCACAGTCATTGACTGCCAATTAAATGACTGGATGTACTTTTCCGCGAGCGTGCGACAGAAAATGCCAAACTTTACAGTGTCAATAGGAAATTCACAAGATATGGCGACAAAGATAGTATGCAGCCCGTCCATCAAACATGCATCTAGACCTAATATCTCTGCAAATATAGCACGGTATTTGTCTGATAGTGCCGTGCGGGCTGAATTACCATCATTTGTGGTTCCTGCATTGGGTTTAACAACGTCCAGCAACAATCCAATCCGATTTCTTATATCAGCCTGGATATGTTTTTCCGTTCTTCCACAATTTGACTTTCTCTGCTATCTTTTTTGATTCTCCATTTCCGTACTAACGGATCGTTTTTGTAACTGAGATGTAATAAAAATTCGAAAATACGTATCCATACATGAAGTGGATTGATGCCGTGTTGCATATTTTCTTTTACACTTCGTCTTGTTTACGATGTTGCCAAATCATGAACTGACTGGCAGTAGCTTTGCAAAATGGGCACCTTAACTGTGAAGACGTACCAGTTTAGGACTTTGCCGTCGATCACACTCAAAATTAAATTAGAAACAAATGTAATAAGTATGATGCCCTTCGGAGGTTTGGGTCGTAATAGGAATTACGACTCAAACCCAAACTTTGATAGAGAAGCAAATTAAACGTTTGACTCCTGTCAAACGTTTAATTTGCTTCTCTATCAAAGCTTTTTCCTTAAGAATAAGATTAGTGTCTTCTTTTCTATACTGAATGTGGAGCGGCCGAAAAAATCTATACGACTGGGGTGCAGGATGGTGCCATGAAATATAATTTTTGTCCATTACTATACTTAAAGGAATAAAAGTCGAGGCAAAAAAACTATTTTCGTTCACAGAAATGTCTTCGTCTGATTCTGAGAAGTGTTGTTTATATAATGCTTGGCCTGTGCTTCCATCAAAACCCCAGGACCCTTCAAATACGCATGAGACTTCTTGCTTGCCTGTTCTGTTACAATACTCGATAAAATTCTCATCACAACTTCAAACGATTCGTTGCAAAGTATATGTAAGAAGTCCATGCAACGAAACTGACGCTTCTATTTCCGAAACATCTAGCTCTTTTGCTGGGTAACATGCTTTTCTTGCTCTCATTAGTAAGAAGGGTGGATAAGCTAAATAAACTCGACTTTTCAAATCCTGTCTTAAAAGTTTATATGTTTCCATATTTAGTCTCCTGTCGATAACGAAACCTAGAGCTTCCTCAGGTGTATTGTAGTTAAGGACAAAATTGAATTAATTTAAACAAAAATAAAAGGTCAAGTTGAGTGACACCCCTAACACCATATTTTGAAATTCGATTACTCGTAAACGCTTCCATAGTGCGACTTGAGCTTTTTATCAATGATAGACGCATTTATGAGGAATCTTTGAGTGCCAGTCACAGGTCGCACTTTTGCGGTTTTTGGGAGAAAAAAAATAAAAACAAAAATTTGAATAAAAATTAATAACTCGGTAACCAAAAGTGATCTTCAAAAAATAAAAACTGGAAAATATGCACCTGAAGGTCTTTCATCAAACCATATTAATCAAAAAGATATATTTTGATCAGACACGCATACAGAATTTATTTAATCTTTTTTTTACGTCGAGGTCACGAAACACAAATTATTTTTTAAAAAAAAAAGTATGTCCAATTGACACGTGGGTGTTTTACTCTTACATTTAAAATGGATTTCTTAATCGATTTATGCGATAAACAGCATAGGGAAATTTTTTTAGTGAAATGAAACAGTGTGCGTAGACATAAGTAATTGATAATTATTTAAATTTCAGACCTCCACACGTTCTTAAGAAAATAGGTCGTGACAGATAGACGGACTACAAAGTGATTTGGCCAAGTGGTTAGAGACTTAATAGCAGAACCAAAAACTGCGGGTTCGATTCCCGCCCGGGACAAATATTTGTGTGCATGAACATGTCTATTTGTTCCATGTCTGGGTGTAAAATATCTATATATGTACAGTATATTATAAAAAAATCTATGTTTAATTATTTATATCAGTTGTCTAGTAACCCATAACACAAGCATAATATTTGCTATAGTAAGTATGCTATGCTATATATAATAGTTGTTATATATAACAAAATAAAATATGGCGGATATTTTATGTTTTTGTATATAACAACTATATCCGATGCTTACGATCTCAGTGCGATGGGTGGTTGCCAGTGCGACGACAATCGTCACAACAATCTAGGTCAAACGAGGCTAATGATATGTTATTATGCATATTACAATATTAGTCTTTCCAAAATAGTTTATACTTACATGTGATATGATATAATACCTCTCCCTATCTTCGTGATCGTTCTTGATGCTGTCTGAACCTCGTTTTCCCTTATTTATACCTTATGTAATTAATGAAAGACCCCTTACAAACACTTGTTACGTGTCGCGGCCTTGACAAAAATATTAAAATAAATTTTTTTACAGAGAACGTACATACACCATCTACAAGACTTACGGAAGGTTTTCTCACATAGATCTCTACAAAGCTTTGAAGAAGATGCAAGTAACGCATCTCATCGTCGAAAAAAGTTATTGCTATGGGCTCGGCAAGTAAGTGTTAAACGATATGTTAGCAATTCAGGTTAATAATTACTAGCTGGTGACGTACCAAATTTTGTACGGTCGAATTACGAAACAATAACAAGGGAATATAACAGTAATAACATAACATCTGCCGATGTTTCTTTATTTTGACCTGTGACAAAAGAAATGGTGTCAGCTAATCGCAGTACATATGGAAGCGCACGTTACTAATAACCAATCGTACGCGAACGTGCATATGCTGAGAGTGAACAGATTTTCGTTTACGCATTCCGCTGGTTAAATCGTCTGCACACTAGCTGTTAAAGGCAAACTAATATTTTTTTAAAGTGTTTATTGTAATTTAAATTTTTTCCTTTGCGTTACCTGTTTATCGTTTAAAAAAAATAATATTGTTTTTGTTTACACTTTTGTTTGGCGCTTCTTGGATATTACTTCGACCTTCCTAATTTCACTTATATAGTGCCAATACTCTCCGAGTAATATGGCTGTGACAGACATACCGACAGACAGATGGACAGACATTTGGCTATGGATCCCTATAAAGTTGGCTGGGATTTAACGTATCTGTATCGCATACTGAATGAGCTCTCTATTATCACTTGCTAAAAATTAAGATTTTAAGAGCTTGTGACCTTGTGACTTAGTACCTCAAACTATTATCAGGTTACTTCAAGTTATTTGTGAGTTTTTTAATTTGATTTTTATGTCAAAATTTAAAAAAAATCAACGGATCTCCTGACTTCGCATGAACTTCTTACGACATTGGCAATGAACCTAACGGAATAAAGTAAACACACATATTTTGGATATTTTTTGAAATAAATTATTTTCGCAAAAAAAATAACACAACAGGTATCGGAATAAGCTTAAAACTTCGAAATATAACATTCTATACGACATTTCGAACGAACAAACCGAATTAATATGAAATGTAACACCGACGCATATTCGACTTCTAACTAAGGGCACCCTTAACCACTACTTCCGGTTGTCCGATTCTAACAATTTTAGTCTCAATCGATTCCTCGTTTAATTACCCCGAGCCGTTTTTTTATTTTTTTCCTATTCGGACCTAGTTCTCGAGATATCGGGCTCCCAAAATGAAAATCGGGGGAAAAAATTGCGATTTGTTTTGTTTTTTGCCGATAACTTTTTTGTTTTTGAACTTTTTCCAAATTGTTTTATACCATCTTGTAGAGCTTGTCGAGCTGCGTCTTTTGACACCATGTTCATCCCGATATCTCGAAAACTCTTCATGCAATCTGCCTGTCTCACAAAACTCCCAAATGACCTCCTATACTCCAACGAAATAAAAGTCATTTCCAATGACAAAAATTTACTATGAAAAAAAAATGCATCAAAATCGGTTCATTGCTTCATCCGATCCAATTTTCCTTGGATCTCTTTTTGTGTTAATAAAATTGTGTCATCAAGTTATATTGTGGCGTGAAAGCAGAATAATTGATGTAGTCAAGGAATATATAAAAACAATGACCTGTAATGGGTGGACAGATAATATGAGTTTCCACTTGGTAGAAGTATCAAGCATAACTCTTTAGTCAGAATTTCTCAATTCTGGGGGACTGGCTTGGGCCCGCGGTTATATTTCCCTTTCATTGTCTAAGTTTCCCTTCTCTAATTAGAAAAGAAAACTAGGTAGGAAAATAAAAGGAAATTGGTAGAAATATACTGCTGTTCCGAAAATGAGGAAATTTTACTGGAGAATTTATTAATTTTTTCAGAAGAGGATGTACTTTTGAAGAGGTCTGGGACATGGAGGCACCAGAGTTAAGGGGGAGACCGCTGCTATGCAATAGGCTACTAACCGAAGAGTTGGACCACTTTTATATGGAATACGACAGTATCAAATACGCAGTTTACAGAGTGCACGACTATAGCGTCAGGTGATGATTGAACCTTAATAGTCACATTTTATACTGGAACATAAATAGGGGAATCCATTTCTACACAAAAGTGTAGTGATTTGGAGGTAGAGCTGCTGAAAATCTCCCCCAAGTGTTGAAGCAATATTGGTGTGCCAGTAATGTTTAGTGGACCCCATATTGTGGATACTGTGAAGACATTTGGGGACAAGTTGTTATGGATACGCCCTCCCTTCAGAACCATAATTATAGATTGACCACTATAATATCGGCCACGGGTCGAAGACGGCATCACTCGACGAATGAGGGTTACCAAGTCAGCATCAGATGGTAGCGTCACTAGCTCAGACACCCTAGTTGCAGAAGCATAGGTCGCGGGTTCGATTCCCACCCGGGACAAATATTTGTGTGCCATGTGGGCCTAACATGCACGCCGACAAAATTTTGTCGACGGCAATTCTCGTCCCGAAACGAGATATCTCTAAATGTCTACTAGTTAAGTGCTAACATGCAACGTTTTTATCTCGTCGCGCTCCGTCACAATTGGTAAAATTACTCGTCTACGGTAGTTTTGTCTACAAACCCTAACATGCGAACCATATTTTATCGAATTTTGTCGTTTTTAAGCGGTATATTTCTCGTCGGCAATTTTTGTTGACGACAACGGTGAGAAAAATATTGTTATGTAGAAAGTCATTGTAAAATTTTTATTTTTGTTTGTATACGCTTAAATCGGTTGTATTTTATGCATAAAAAAAATTTTGTGACCGATTCAGCTCGGAAAAGCTTTTTTTTTACTTAATTAATTAAATTTTATTTAAATATTATTTACGTTACAGTAATGCCGAAAACAGACAATTAAAAAACAATTGATGATCGATGACATGATGACTGCTTGGCCGAGTGATTAGAGACCCTAATTGCGGAGCCAGTGGTCGCGGGTTCGATTCTCGCCCGGGACAAATATTTGTGCTCGTGTCTATTTGTTTTAGTTCTGGGTGTAAAATATAAATATATGTATATAAATATAATCTAAATCCACCACGCTGCTCCAATGCGGATTGGCGGTTTGTAATGACCGCCATCTATTGACAGCAACCGGGACCGACTGCTTAACGTGCTGTCCGAGGCATGGTTTCAGTGATAGTTAACATACTTAAGTCAAAAACTCATTGGTACACGCCCGGACGCGAACCACGGCTACATGGCCTTATCGATTTGAAATAGGTTCGCTGCGCTCGGGCTATCACAACACATTATTATTATTATTATTAATATTAATACTTATTATTATTATTAATATCTATTATTATTATTATTATTATTAATATCTATTATTATTCTTAATATTAATACTTGTTATTATTATTCGCTCCGGACCAACTGACCACCAAAAGTCACCACTAGTGGTCAGTTGGCACTTCAATGTCTCAACTGACTACCAGTGATCAAATGACACGATAGTATTCCCATTTCACCACCAGTGGTGTGAATTGTCCCATTTGACCACTGGTGATGAATTGGGCATAGAACTACTGGGGGTCGATTAGAAACAATTTTTAATCTTTTTTATGAGTTCCTGTAAGTTGACTGTCGTCAAGTAGGCCTTCGAGTCCGATTGAACGTTGCGAGCGTATACATAAGTTAATAATTTTCGATATTTTATTACAAATATAAAATATAAAAATAGTATTTGGGAAATAACACCTCAAATTTTTATTTTTATAGATTTTCATGTTTTTTTCATTAAATTGTAATGCGTGGACGATGATTTTACGCACGACTTTTTTGCGTTTACAATATAAAAAATATGTGTTTATTTTTTACAGTAGTATTTAAATAATAAGACAATTTTTGTACATTTACAAATATACTATATGCCTAGTACGTTTGATTTTTCTGATTGGTATTTGCTACCAATTCGCTAAAAAAAAACCCCTGAAAAATCTGTTGTTTCGTGCTTACTCAAAAACGTATCTTTGAATTTATTTTTTACTTATGTATATTATGTTGTTTTATATATTGTTATAGATGTCTTTTGAAAATAGATGAGTGAAATGGGAGTTCCATTGTATTATTTGGTCACTGGTAGCCAGTTGAGAAATGTGACTGCCAAATTGCCACCAGTGGAGAGATTTGATAAACCGTTTCACCCCTAAATCTCACCACCAGTGGTCAGTTGAGACAAAAAAATTCCCAGCTGACTACTGGTGGTCAATTGGGAGCAATTTTTTCCCAATTCACCACCAGTGGTGAAATGGGAATTTTTTGTCTCAACTGACCACCGGTGGTGAGATTTGGTGGTCAGTTGGTCCGGAGCGTTATTATTCTTAATATTAATAATAATTATTATTATTAATAATAATATTTTTACTTATTATTATTATTTTCATTATTATTATTATTATTTTAATAATAATAATAAAAAATAATTATACCTAATAATAATAATATGATAATAAAAAATAATAATAATGTGTTGTGATAGCCCGAACGCAGCGAACCAGTTTCTATATTATTATTATTATCATTATCATTATTAATATTATTACTTATTATTTTTATTATTAATATTCATATTATTATGCTATTATTATTAATGTTAATAATAATAAAAAAAATAACAGTAATGTGTTGTGATAGCCCAAGTGCAGCGAACCTGTTTTAATATAATTATTATTATTATTAATATTTTTAATATTATGATTATTGCTTAAAAAAACTAATTTAAAAACATTTTTAACCATGGGTGACACAAAAGCTGAAAATTCTAGTTGCAGAAACGGTCGATGGCCAGTTAAAATAAATTATTAAATATATTCTATGGTCAATCACACAATTTAGACTAGAAATTGCTATAAATTGAACGAATAAAAAAGAACGAATAAAGTGTTGCTATATTAGAATATGGCTTCTTTTCATTATAGGGTAACATTTGTTTGTCACGTCGACAAAGCGTGACATATTTTCTCGACTGAGTCGCGCATGTTAGGGAAAACGACAGACAAGTCGAGGTCGACAATTTTTCTCGTCTCGTGTGGCAGTTTTGTCGTGCGTCGCATGTTAGCCCAGCTGAACATGTCTATTTGTTCCGAGCCGGGGTGTAAAATGTATTTGTATGTACTAGCTTTCCGTCCGCGGCTTCTCCCGCGTGGACTACGCAATTGCACCGGGATTACTTATATTTATCAATTCAAAAATATAAAAAATACTAACTTTAAAAACATTTAGAGGTGGTATGGGGCTGTAATATAGCTATGAATCATCCCAACCCCAGTGACCCTGTAAGTACAAAAAAGTCATCAAAATCGGTCAAGCTGTTTAAGAGGTGAAGAATACATCGGAATTTTAATGTATATACGGTTTTTTTTTTGTTACATCATGTTCGACCCGAAAGGGGTGGGCAGGAAGTGGTTGGTGGATAATAATAATAATAATATAATAATACATGGGACTTCCCACACAGCGCCATCTAGTCCCAAAGTAAGCAAGTATTATGCTTGTGTTATGGGTTACTAGACAACTGATATACATACTTAAATATTCTTTATAATATATACTTATATAAATATTTTTTTTTAATATATAACAACCAAGACCTGGTACCAGTATCAATATTCATCATATTAATACTGACCCGACCTGGGATTCGAACCCGGGACCTCTAGCCCCGTAGGCAGGGTCGCTACCCACTAGGCTAAGCGGTCGTCGCGGTGGATGCTCATAAGCATTATAATTTATTTTTTTTTGAATAAAATTATCAATAAATGATTATCATTCATGAGAGATCAAAACTGTTCAATCGTAGTTTACTAATCGAGCGCAGTGTTTTGCGCGGGGACTTTACCGCCGCGCGCCCCACCACCACCGCGTATACGCCGCTAAGCTGGTCAGCTGGGCAGTCGGCAGTCGGCATCGAACCTGCAATCTGCGTGGCTGTTGGTGATTATCGTGTGTTGTAATAACGGGTGATGTTCATGTGTTACGCTAAATGTGAGGGGAAAATCGCCGCTGCTATACGTAGGCACCTACACAGAACTCTACGGCGAGGACCCGGTCAACCTGGCGTTTTGACTCCCAACAGAAGTTGTTCAAGCTGGAAGACCGCATCTTTATTCAGCACGAGTACCTACATGAGCGCGTTCTTAATTACATAACCGGGTATCCATTTGTCAGTACGAAATTTATAATCCGCCGTTTGCGCTACAATAAAGAGTTTTGATCTCTCATGAACGATAATTGTTTTTTAATGATAATTATTTTATTTTGTCGTGTTTGTCGTGTCGTGATAGCTCGGAGCGGAACGAACCTGTCTCAAATTTATAAGGCCATGGTTCGAATCCGGGCGTGTACCAATGAGTTTTTCTGACTTAAGTACATTAACTATCACTGACTCCGTGCTTTGGAGAGCACGTTAAGCAGTCGGTCCCGGACGGTGTCAATAGATGGCGGTCGTTACAATCCCCAACCCGCAGTGGAGTAGCGTGGTGGATTTAAGCTCCAAACCCCCAAACCCTGGGGGAAGCCTAAGCCCCTGCAGTGGGGTAAAATGGGCTAATGATGATTTTATTTTGTAAACGACTTAAAAAAAGAAGGAGGTTTCTCAATTCGATAGTTTTGGTTTTCGAACGAAACGGCCAGCATTACTTTTCTATTAACTGATTCAAAGCGCGGTTGTTAATCGATACTCTACTGTCCGTATGATGTAATCCATCCATAGAGATAGTGCAGCTTCTCGCCCGCCTCCCCACTGGAGACACGGTAAGACATTTACTGTATGAAACGCAACATTCCATTTAGCGGGGGTGTGAGACGCGTTCGCGGGGGAAAGCGTCCACATAATTTCGTACGTACACATGAAAAGTTACACCAATCTACGTTGTTTTTTTTTTTTGGACGTGTTTTTACATTTGACTGTATAATTCGACGTTTTCGCGATGAAATATTTGTTAACGGGAATTTGGCATACACTACTAGCGGGGTGCATGAGCGGTCGTCCTGTCGATAGCGTGCTGTCGTTCTATTTGGAAGCGGGGGCGCTTTATGGTACTTCTAAGCATCCATCATTTATAAGGCCCCATAGGCCCATGGTGCGAATCCGAGTGTGTACCAATGAGTTTTTCTGACTTAAGTACACAATATCACTGACACCGTGCTTCGGAGGGCACGTTAAGCAGTCGGTCCCGGACGCTGTCAATAAATGGCGGTCGTTACAGTCCACAACCCGCAGTGGAGCAGCGTGGTGGATTTAAGCTCCAAACCCCCTCCTCACCCTGGGGAAGGCCTAAGCCCCTGCAGTGGGGTGAAAATGGGCTGATGATAATGATGATGATGAAGCATCCATCAATAATATTACAGGGTATGATGACATGTGATTTCCCCGCAGGTATACGCCGCGCCTGTACGACACGTGACATAAGGCGAACGCAAGGCCCTCGAAGAATGCAAATGGCGGTAAGCCGCAGCAGCTGGTCGCCCGCACGAAGGCATCCGAACACGTACGAAATGTCAGACAGTAGATACGTTTTGTCTGACTGTATTAAAGTCGCCTCGTACTACGTAACTTGAACGTAACTAAATGTTGAAAATATTAATCTACGTTGTACATTTTTTATAAAAACTATGGTATATTGTTTTTGTGCAGCGGGTCGTCGAAACGCGATGACAACTGACACTATGGTATAGGTCAACGCGATCGTCGACTTTGTTGCACCAGATTATTGTTGCAGTCACCACCGCGACGGGGAAGACAAGCCGTACATAGACAATATCGACCATAGTCTTTATTTTAAAGAAATGCCAATTATTTTTATTTTAATATTTTATTTTTATTTGTAGCAATATAGTCTCAAAAGTATTCTAAGTGTTGTGAGAATTCGCGTGTAACTTTTATTTTCGTTTAGTTTCTACTTGCTATCTCGCTCGCACTCTTTACGATACAATTTGTTGTCTCGCTCATTTTCACTTGACGGCGCGTTTTTCGTTCAACTTCTTTGTGTATGTAAACGGACCATAGAAACCTTTGAGGTTACCACGTCTGTCTCAAATATACTAGTGTGTCGATAGAATACACAGATATTAGGATTGACGCATAAAGCGATTCCAAAGTTTTTATATTAGTTTTCATGTCCATTGCTGCTCATGTTCCCGAATGTCTGAAGTGCGACTGAAGTTAAGAAGCAATGTAACTTTTTCTTACTATATCGTCTCGATGTGTTAGAGTGTTTCGTAGTACAGCCGCACGTATCGGATTAAGCGCGATCGGTTCTCAAAGGGCTTAGATATAGAACGGATTTTATTATTTGTTTTGAATTTCTGTAGTAGGTACGATTGTTTGACCAAAGGCACAGACAAGTCAACCTTTAGACCACGCTTTAATAAACGTCAGTACGAAAACGAAATCGCCAAAAAGTGGCGGGTTGCGGGGAGAGGTCGTCTAGTTTTCATTGGCTCGTTCAAAATTGACAATTTAATGGCTTCCAACGTGCTTCCAACTGACGGCTCACTATTGATGTAGTTATGTAGTGTCACTACATAGCCTTGGCGTATGCTATTCCCTGTTATAGCGTGGTCTAAAGGTTGACTTGTCTGTGACCAAAGGTTACAGAATCGTTGATATGTAGGTACAACGTAATGGTTGCGTCGCTGAAGATCTCTTAGGAGGTGATTCAGGCTACACATTTTACAATTTTTTATTGTTATTTAAACACATTTTTTATCTAAAAAAATATGATTTACTACTACTTAAATTAATTACAGAATCAAATGCACCCTGTTTTTAGTATGCGTGTGTTTCTAAACGGGTTACTAAATAGTAGAGACGTTTATTATGCAGGCGCGGCAATCGATTCCTTTGACTGGGGCTACACTCCCATGATGACGACCTCTTAGCCTAGTGGATAGCGACCCTGCCTACGAAGCTGGAGGTCCCGGGTTCGAATCCCAGGTCGGGCCAGTATTTATATAATGAATATTGATACTTGTACCGGGTCTTGGTTGTTATATGTATGTGGTGTCTTCGCTTGGTGTCCAAAACACAAGCTATTGCTTAGTTTGGGGCCTAGACGTTGTTGTGATGCATACGTTATTAAAAAAATAATAATACAATTTCAGATGCAGCACGGCTTTAGTTATTAATTTATATGAACGATTTAATTTGTGTATTATAACGAAAATTAGAATCAAATTATTTGAGTCGTTTTGTAGGTTTAAAAGATCTTCAGTCGAACAATTATCACGTTGTATTTGTTATACCTACTTGCCATGTATATGAGTGGCGCTGAAGTGCGATGCGCATGTCCAATAGCGCAAGCTCGCCATACTACCCGCAACGATTCTATGAAATTATTGCGACGATTTTGTGACTAAATTCAGAGCGGCACATAGTATATATGGCAAGTATTGTAGATTTATAAACAAACAAACAAATCATTCCCAATCTTTTTAACTGAAGTCCGTTATATATTTTTTCGACTTTCAAAATTCTCGATTTTATAATTTCTTCGAAAGAATAGGTAATTTTAATAAACTATTTTGATTTTTTTTTAGATCAGTATTTACATGAAAATTCTTATAGCGTGACGTCACCGGGTGGAATTATAAAGTTAGACATTGCCGTTGCATATTTACACCTCGGTTCCACCAAGTATAATACACTGTATGATACAGTGATACAGTATGGATATGACAGTATAATACAGTGTATTATACTTGGTGGAAACGAGGTGTTATAAAAACATTGTCAATCTCAGAACTGTCAATAGTGAGAGTGTCATTGTTTTTGTAAATATGTAACGGCAATGGCTAAAATTATAATTCCACCTGGTGACGTCATGCTATAAGAATTTTCAATGTAATATATCTACATAAAATCGATCAATTTTTTTTTTTTTTAATTTGTTTCATAAAGGATTCGTTCGAAATAAAAGTTAACGGACTTAAGTTAAAATTTTTTAGAATGGTCAAATGAAAGCGTTAGGTTATTTCTACTATCGCTAACATGTGATATTTTAGTTATTTATTTTATATAATATAATATTATATCTCGAAATTTAAGTCTTAGTAAGTATTTTCTCGAATAAGCTGTTGTTTATTGTTTGTAAATTATATTATCCATTTTAGTTTGTATCGATGTATCATCATCATCAGGCTATCCAACCTTCACTATTGGAGCCTTTCTTCAACGTTGTGGTAAGGAGTTTGGATCTGAACCCACCACGCTAGTCCACCATCCATAATTCATAATTTTGGCGGTGCTACTATTATATTTGTTTAGAGTTTTCATAGATTATAATAATAATAACGTATACATGACAGCAACGTCTAGGCCTCAAACTAAGCATTAGCTTGTGTTTTGGGTACCAAACGAAGACACCACATACATATAACAACCAAGACCCGATACCAGTATCGATATTCATCATATAAATACTGACTTGACCTGGGATTCGAACCTAGGACCTCCAGCTTCGTAGGCAGGGTCGCTACCCACTAGGCTAAGTGCTAGGGTTACATTTGTTTAGACTTTTTATAGATTAAAAATTCATTTATCAATATCAGGAATCGAACTCACGACCTTTGAATATAAGACGAAGTACCTAGCTACACGACCATCGGAAGTTAAATGTATACTATGACACATAAGCAACAAGATTTGTAATAATAAGATTAAATAATAATACCTGGGACATTCCATACAGCGCCATCTAGTCCTTAACTAAGTGAAGCTTTTATTATGGGTACCAGACGAGTGATATTCATACCTAAATATTGTTTATACTAAATGTGTTACGTTCAAAGATCGAAACCACACATTGGTGACTAAAACATCCAAATCGCGAAATTCGTGTCGTGGCTATCACCTTATACGACCACAACGTGTTGTGGCAATGAAGAAAAGCCATGACGCGTTCTGAGCACTAGTTGATGTGACCATATCCCGACGGACAGGTTGTGAATTGTCCCATGCATTAGTACATCACTCGAATTAGTATCATTTCAATATGGATGACCCTAAGCCGGCTTACAGAAAGTTCCATTCCACTCCACCAGCCCTTTTATGCCCCACTTCAGGGGCGTAGATCTCCCCTCAGGGTGAAGGGCTTGGAGCTTAATTCACCACGCTGCTCCAGTGCGGGTTGGTGGGTAACGTAAACGTAAATCGAAACGTAAATCGCAAATATATACCAATTAATCGACAGAATGCATTTAACGGCTAATTGAATTAAAAACTGAAAGTTTGAAGCAGATGTCGCTACTGTTTAGTGTCTGTTTTATTTGTCGTATACTAGTGACAAGATAAATCTTTAGTGATGAGACCTGTAGGGAGCAAATATAAGTGTTTTGCCCTATTAAAGACACTTAAAAACCCAATATTTTTCACTTTAGTATAAACGATTGTGCCAAATGGTATTGGTAATATTGAAATTTATATTTTAAATTATAATATTAAATATAATATTTAAAGATTATTCAGACAAGTATGTGATTAATTCTAGGCTGTGTTCACAATTACAGCCCCTTAAATGGATGTAAACTTCTTGTAAACTATATCTTTTGATCCCATTTCCGCAGCCATACAGTTTCGGCCACTTCCCTTGCTTTGATTATATAATGTCTGGATAGAGAGTTGGCGTCAAGAAACGTAGATAAAAGTGTCACCTAACTGTTCGGTTATCATTCACGCAAACAGAAGTGTCGTGATAGCCCAGAGCGCAACGAACCTGTCTCAAATTTATATGGCTCCATAGGGCCATGGTTCGAATCCGGGCGTGTACCAATGAGTTTTCTGACTTAAGTACACAATATCACTGACACCGTGCTTCGGAGGGCACGTTAAGCAGTCGGTCCCGGACGCTGTCAATAGATGGCGGTCGTTACAGTTCCCAACCCGCAGTAGAGCAGCGTGGTGGACTTAAGCTCCAAGCCCCCTCTCCTCACCCTGGGGAAGGCCTAAGCCCCTGCAGTGGGATAAAAATGGGCTGATGATGAATGATGATGATGAAACAGAAACAGTTCAAACATGGTCAGTATGGCGTAACTATAGGGTGTTGTCTGTTGAGTCACACACACAAGTATGTAAAAGTTGGCCTGTCATTTTTGTTAACATTGGATCGCGAGGGTCCATCCAGATATTGTATAAGCAAAGTTCCCTTGTTGGCTTTTATCCATATACCACTACGCGAAGCTTTAATTTTCATTTACTTTGTTTTAGATCCCATCAATACGTTCGATCAGATTAAACAATAACCGTATTACTCTTCGTCCTTTCATCTACGTGCTAAAAATCGCGTCGTTTCATTGCTCACGTCACAATGTACAGAAAGCTTTAATCCTGTCCTTATGATCAACAGTAACCTTACCTATTAACCTTCCACATTTCAAATAGGTATAGTTCGCCTCAAACTTCTTGGCGGATCGGAATACAGCGCTATAAGCGTGCTTGCGCAGGTACAGTCGTATACCCCTCGCTCCGTTGCGTCCCACTACACCTAAAACTGGTTACTGCGACGCGACTTGAATTGAATGGGGTCCTAATATAAGAAATGCGGTTTTTTTTTGTCGTTTTTTGTGATTGGTACAGTTCCAATCAAACTGTATGGCGGATGTGAACATAGGCACAAGTCGCGTCGCAGTAACCAGTTTTAGGTGTAGCGGGACGCAGTGGAGCGAGGCGCAAATGACTGAACCTGTGCAAGCACGCATATAGCGTTATATTCAGATCCGCCATAAAGTTTGATTGGAACTATAATTGTGAAGTCATTGCTTACTTTTGAAATTTTCATAAAGTGTGTACTATATGGCCACCATAACAAAAAATAATAAAAATAAAATAAAGTAAAAAATTCAAGAAGGTACAGAACCCTTCGTGTGTGACTCCGATTCGTACTTAGCCGATTTTTAATGTTCGTGTAGTACATTCGCAACACATCATGCAGTATGGAACGACTCGGGTGTTTTTTTTTCTTTTATTTATTCAGGAAACAAAAACAGACGTTGACACGGATTACACATACAGAAAATAAAAATAAAGTTGAGAATATTGTAACGTCCAACAAAATGCTTCCAAATATTTAAGATCTATAGTCGCTACAGTCACACAGAAAAATAAAGAAAAAAAAAAAAAAAAAGTTAATTAATACAACTAAAACTAATAGAAATAAACGAAAACAGTGCTAGCAACAACAATATAAATAAAATTTAAATAGAATCCTTGATAACTTTTTTTTTAAGGTATAGAAAGAGTGATAGTGTAGGTCGACCTTTAACCAGAGCGTGTGCTATTCGAGGCGAGCGAGGGGGTGAAGGACGCGGGTGGGTGTCTTTACAACAAAAAAGTTCTTCCAAACTATTTATTATTATTATTAATTAACTATTGATAGTTATTTCTCTATTTCCTAAAATGAAACACAATGCCTGAACTTGTGTAAATATGTATCTTTACACCATAAGCAAGTCGTGTCATTTTTGTATTTTATAGAAATATGTTTAGTAAAAAAAAACTAATAAGTGAAAGAATATTATTGATATCTAAAAAAATGCCGAAGATACAAATTTTTAAAATAAATCGTGCTATGACGTCACTCGGTTACATTACTATGGGGGATAATTTGTACGTAGCGGCACCGAGTGACGTCACGAGCGGGTAGTAAAAACACAAGCTTTGGTTTGTTATATCTCTGGTATTTTCGGTATTTTTCCGAAATTCAGAAAGTATAGTTATCAGTTTGTTATACTCTAGCGTATGAAATAGCGTATGATATATAATTTTGTAGAAAAGGACGCGCTAATTAATAACTATTTAATATTTTCTAACCACGAACCTGGGAATACTCGGACGTAGCATCGCGAACTAACTACTTACTGATGCACCCCTAGTAACCTGGCTATGTACTAACGCGTCAAATTGAACACACTCATACCATAACAAGAAAAAAGGGGAAGAAAAAATATAAACTTTCAAATACGTATAGTTCCAATCAAACTTTATGGCGGATCGGAATACAGCGCTTTATGCGTGCTTGCGCAGGTACAGTCTTGTACCCCTCGCTCCACTGCGTCCCGCTACACCTTAAACTTGTTACTGCGATGCGACTTGTGCTATGTTCACATCCATAAAGGTTGATTGGAACTGTAAACACGTATCGTTTCGGAAAAAACGTATTGCTTGAAATAAAAAACATTCGAATGTGTGAAAATACCTGTTATACTAATATATGAATTTTATGGCGGATTTGAATACAACGCTAAATGCGGATTTGCGCAAGTATCGGTTGGGATAGGCCGCCGCGGGGTTTGCGAGAGGAACGCACCGCCGCGCCCACTCTCCACTACGTCCCGTTGTCACCTAGAACTGATCATTGCGACGCGACTAGCGCCTACTTTCGGTACCACAATATGAGACGATCTCATCAAAGGCAGTGAAAAATACACTGTGCAAATGATTCAATATAGTTTGACCGAAACCGCTGTACCGCGCCTTAGGTATGTGCGCGGCGAGGAGGGAAGGCAGCTAAACGTTGATAACGGACTGACAGAGCCACAGACAGAGCAGATCTGCCTCCCTTTGCTCCGCGCACATACCTAAGGCGCGGTACAGCGGTTTCAGTTAATTTTTTTTTTCTCATGAAATATATTAATAGAGAATCGTTTATTAATTTTTCATTTCGTTTTCTAGATCTCTAATTAGTTAAATTTGCATTTATTGAATATGTATTATATTTTTTCTTATTTAATATCAATATTAGTAAAATTAATAAAAAAAATTATGTTATTAAAAATAAATGTTTGTTACACAAGGATTATCGATTTTTTTTTAGATAGGTATTATTACCTACTTGATGGATATTCATTGTGAAATTAAAAAAATATTTTTGTTATTTTTTTTATGAAAAGCTCTATATTTTATTATATAAGACGTCCGTCGTGATGGAATAAGTGATTGGCATTCGAAACACGAAAAACTTTACAACGATTGCGATATAGTTTTCAATACATCGCTTGCTCATTGCGGTAATTAACTTTTAGATCAAACGATTCTGCTTGTCCACGAAGCAATGTATATAAAAACGATATCAATGTATAACTAGTTGATTTTTTAACTATAAATACATGCTATTGTATTGAACTAAACTCATATTCCTACGTAGTTATGTCTATTCCTTTATTCTATCTTTATTATGACTTGATTGCAATTGAAGCTGCCGGAAAATGTGCTACTTCCGATGCGAAAATCTTGTTCGCCGGAAATACCCGAATATTCCCGATAGGGTTTACCGTCTAAACACTCATACTTTAGCTAGCTCGTGTAAGATAGCGAGTTTTAGTGCGCGAGTCCCCCGCGCGCCGGTCTTCAATCCCGCAAAATGCGTAACGTCACTTCGATACTATGAAGTGATATTTATGACTATTAAAACCGAACGCGGTTGTCAAATTAATATACTCTGTGCCGTTTAAGGACGACTAGACGCGTAAGTGCCAAAAAAATTTCTGGTTTTTGTATTATATCCAGACATTTTATATGGTATGGCGACTGAGTCGTCGCGTCCGAAGATCGCTTCTACGTCTGTATTTGGTGCCCAATGTCGCTTGAACTGACGGCGTCTATTAATCTGGTCGCTAGACCCTCATTCTTCTTTTCAGACTCGATCTTAACATTACGTGCATGATGGAGAAATAAGAATTAGAATTTTTAGTTGTATCTATAATAGTGAGAATAATTAGACGAAGATGTCGGTACTAGGCAGCGTTGCCAGACGTCCCGATTTTCGCTGGACGTCCTGATTTTGGAGTCCCAATTGAATGTCCCGCACGGGACGGCAGCTGTCCCGATTATTATTTGAGTTGGCCTATTCACTGAACCCAACGTAAACTGAATCCAAACATAATCTGAAATTACTGAATTATGTGTACGATTAAATTTTTATTTCGAGCACACTTAGGTATGGACTTTTATAAATATAAAAAAAAAGAAATATAAATAGGTACATTACAAGTAATTACCGTCATGAAAAATATAAAACAACGTAAAAATATTGTTTTGTTATTTTTTTATTGACTTGTTAATTTTTTTTATTAAAATTTAGAGTGATCGTAAAAAATGAATGGTTTATAAATTCGGTTCGTTTTTGTACCGAATTCTTCAACAAAAAACCCGCTTTTTTTTATTTTCGCATTCTAATCTAGATTTACGCAAAAGGAGATCTGGCAACACTGGTACGGTGTATGTGAACTGTGTAGGGAGTCGTAGCCGAGTCGCTCAGGCGTCCGCCGCATGTCGTCCACGATCGGTTGTACTGTTGCTGTAGCATATGCGAAGCGGTTAGGTATACAAGGGAAGAGAAACTTGTCGGAATTCCAGATGATTAGGTCATTGTTGAAATAAGATGGTAACAAAAGTAAAATTTTACAGAAGAGAAAAAATGGTATAACTTTAGTTATAAAGATGTTTCAAAGAGCCTAATAATATGTAAAAGACATTTTTTAGTATTCAAATTTTTGTATTTTTAGTATTTAACTTAATATATACATTGTTTTTGTTTTTTCAAATATTTTTTTTTACACACAAAGCGTTACTTATGGTGTTTTTATACCAAATTTAATATTATTGTTTTTTTTCCGTGAAAATGTGGCTAAATAAAACAGATACAAATGAATACTTTTACAGGTGAACGTGTTGTTTTAACAATTATTTAAATTTTCTGCTGTACACTTGAAGTGTCTTCAATAAACGGCAAGTTGGATGTTATTTTATTAGAAAACGTAATGTAATTGTGGGTTTGAAATGCTCGACCTAAAATGGCATATAAAATTACTCAAAAAGAAAAATACGAATTTTAGAAAAAAGTGACAATTCACCTATTCAAGTATGCAGCAGTTCGAAAGTAAGCCAAATAAACAAGATAATGTAATGTACATAAACAATAACTAATCATTTACATGTACTACGATAAAGAAGTCAAATAAGGATCCAAAATTAGAATACTTTTCGCTTGTATACAGACGCGTGCTCTCATATTTGAACACTCGCCCAAAACGGTCGACTGGCGAACAGAGAGCGTCCCAAGTTAACCGTTTTCGCCCTGCACGCTGTTTGCAGCCGACAGAGTCCCTCCACCTTACCGTAGGGATTCGCACGCGCGGTCTATGTCTTTTTTTCACAATTTTCGCTACTATTTGAAAGCGATCTAAATAAAGTGTTCTGGTTTAAACGCAAACGTCTGTATCTACTATGATAACCAGCGATATATTTTCTGTCGTTACGTCCACGAATCATGTCTTTAATGACATGATGGCATGACAATTTTGTGAAAATCAGTTGAAATTATTTCGATTGGCTAGTTTCCTTTAACTCGATAGGTTTTTACCATGTTTTTACTCAGTAGGTATAAGCTCTTCGCAACGACCTCTGTTGACGAAAATTAGAAAGGAATTATTGAAAAAAAAGCCGTGTATTTGTGTTGTATTTGTGTATTTTATGTAAATATTTGTGTACCTAAATGTAATTTAAAACACTAGTATTAATAGACGCAAGGCGTCTCAAATATATGTTTGTTGTAATGATGACACAATCTGTGTAAAAGAAAGACTAATAAAATATATTTTGAAAAGTGAAATTTGTTTCGTGTATTTGTAAACATCTCAACTATAAAAATACGAATTGACTGGAAACCCTCTTCTGCGTTTACCGTCTAACCAGTCACAGTCTAGCTAGCTGGTGCAAGATTGCGAGTTTCGGTTTGCTAGGTCTCCGCGCGCTGGTCTTCACCCTCGCGAAAATGCGTTTGACATTTTCGATACTGTGAAGTGACATAACTATTAAAACCCATGATTAAAACTAAACGCTGCTGTCAATTTTATTTACTCTATAATCTCAACTGTGCAGGGAGAATAATTTGTATTTTGTTCTTTAAATTGTTGTAGTATTTCAAACCGAATCCGATTTTAATAGATCGCTTTGTTATCCAACTGTTTGTCTGTCATTGCCTTTGGGAGGCATCGAGTTAAAACCAAGATCAATTAAAGATCTGTAGCCCTATTACAGTCATGTAAGAAATCATGTTTGTGGAAGTCAATATAGTATGACATATTTTGACACGAAAGACTGATCCGCACGTGATGATGGGGATGGAAATGCACCATCCACACGCTACATCACGGCAACGAGCGATTGTCATCAGATTTTAATACAATATTAGCGCTACCGGGGCGAGCGCGCCGTCGATGTGCCGAACGTGCCGTTTGTCTCGATCCGCACGCAACGGAACGTAACGCCACCGGCATCGGAAAAGGTACGGCGAAAATTGATTGCCAACGATACTTATGCCGGTGCCTTTGTCGTTGCCGTTCCGTCGCTTATGGACGCTCACATACAAAATGTACGTAAGAAATTGGAAACGAATGCCGTTGCGGTCTCCAGTCTGCCGTGCCGGTCCTCGCGTGCGGATCGGCCTTTAATGGCGCGTCAACAGAACCTAAATATGAATCACCTACTGGAAAGTTTTCGTTGTTCTAGAATCTTGAAATTTGCCATAAGGTCTCGTAGCCCAACTAGCACAAGTAAAGGAAAAAATATAATTGTTTTATATTGAAAATCATATTTTTTCAGTATTTTTAAATTGACGTGAGTTTCCTCTAACTATAATAATAATACATTATTTAATAGTTCTAAAAACAACACTTTTGTAGGTCACTTTGCTGTTCAGCCGTATGTCTGTCAAGATCCTTGTCCTTAGGAACAGGTAGGGGTATGAAGGTGAAATTACCTGCTTCTGAGCCACAGACCAGTCAACCTATAGACCACGCTTTAATAAACGTCAGTACGAAAACGAAATCGCCAAAAAGTGGCGGGGAGAGGTCGGCTAGTTTTCATTGGCAGTTCAAAATTGACAATTTAATGGCTTCCGACCTACTTCCAACTGACGGCTCACTAGTGACGTAGTTATGTAGTGTCACTACATAGCCTTGGCGAATGCTACTCCCTGTCAAAGCGTGGTCTATAAGATTGACTTGTCTGTGTTCTGAGCCAACACAAAAGATACTTGTAACGTTTAGCCCTTTTGTATCGCTGCGCGTCGATCAATTTTTGTCGCCCTGAGATTATTAACACTCACTTGCAATGTTATTTGTTATTCCATCACCATACGTCCAATAATGCATTTTCAGTGAACATCACTAGTTAAACCATATAGTGCATTATATGACATGCACGGGCGTACCGAGATAGGCCTTCAGTGCTTTACATGTACCTAATGCATGGATAGTGAAAGTGTTAATACAAATCTTGTAAACGAAAAGGTGTCTCACTAATAATGCTATTTACATTGACCGCATTGAAAGGGTGCAAAAGAAATTCATGCGTTACCTGCGTTGTCGAACGAAAGTCACATTTCATGCCGATGAATATCTTTCGCATTGTAAAAAGCATCACCTACTTACTCTTGAACGCCGACGTCAAATAGCAGACATTTCGTTTTTGTTAAAAATTGCATCCAGTTCGATTGATTGTCCTGAACTTTTATCGGAAATATCGCTTAGGGTCCCTACTTATTCGTTAAGAAATAATGTATACATTGATCTTCCTTACGCTTCAACCAATTACAGACAAAACAGTTTCATGTGGCGTGCCAGTAACAACTTTAATAAATTATGTGCAGAAATAGACTTAGACCTATTCAACACTAGTTGCGTGGTGGCGAGGCAGCGGATCAGTCAAATGTTTTTTGACAAATAACTTGATTAGTCATGAATACTTACTTAACCAATTATAAAGGGTGTGGCCTGAATTTTGTTGATATCACAGGTTATAGCTGTGTGTTTTTGTTCATTGTTCTTTTTTATTAATTGTACTTCTATCTGTGAAGAGCTGTAATTGGCTTCGTCGAAACTACCTTGTAAACCATGTACACTAAATTAAGCTGTTGTTCCTCCAAAAATGTGAAAATAAAATAAAATAAAAAATAACCCAAACGCTAACCCGCTAGCCATCTTACATACTCTATTTATGTCACAAACTCATTCATCGAATGGCAAGACGCAACATCTCACAGCACAAATGGGTAAATCCGAAAATAGTTCCTTTGTATATTTATAAATAAAAATATATCATTTTTTTTAAATTACATAACAAATATATTGTGTGGTGGTACAAAACCCTTAGTACGCGAGTCCGACTCGCACTTAGCCTATAACTAATTCCCGACACACAGGGATATTTTGTCTATAACTTCTCCATTTTTTTTAGACATTAGGTACCTACTCCAAAGAGTAAATTTTTTTTAAAGAAAATAGGTAAAATTACCGCATTAATATGTTTTTCCTGAAAGAATTATCGATACAGCGTGGTTACTAAATTATATATAAATACCCTGTAAAATACAATAGTAAGATGGTGTTTTAAAGTTTTGGATTAGATTCCTACATTGTGTTTTTTTGTACTTTGGCATTTCCAATTCCAATCGTTTGGAACAAAATTAAATAAGTGCAAACATTTATGTGCCTTGCTCCAGAAGTCAGATGATATTGTCATTTCTCCGCTGTCCTCAGCGGATTGGCCGAGAGATCCGGCCAATCCGCTGATCAGTTGGCCGAGAGATCCGTTGCGGTTGAGCCTCCAACTATTTAAATCTATACTTAACTTGGTACAGTGTAATATTCTCTCAAATGAAGTTGCTTAGATACGAACTGTTTGGCCCCAGAATCTGTATTTGGGAAATTATTAGAGAAAAAATCCGCTTCAACAAACGATACAGAACCATCACCACGCGAGTTCTACTCCCACTAGACCAATATTTTTATTAATTGCTATTTGCACTTCTATTCCATTCCATCAGCCCAGTAACCCTCCCTTAGGGGGTCCGGAGCTCAAATCCACCACGCTGCTCCGAGGCATGTTGGCGGATTGTAACGACCGCAGTCTATTGACAGCAACCGGGACCGATAGCTTAACGTGCTCTCCGAGGCACGGGGTCAGTGATAGTTATGTACTTCTCATTGGTACACGCCCGGATTTGAACCACGGCCACTCAGCTTTATAAATTTGAAACAGGTTCGCTGCACTATTTGCACTTAGTAAATAATAATACCTGGGACATTCCACACAGCGCCATCTACTCCCGAACTAAGCAAGTGTTTATTTATTTTATTTTATTTGGAATACCAACAGTATACATCTAATAATCCAAAAAAATAACATAAACATAGCTATCATATGGTCGACACCAATGGCCAGAGTGATTCAACAGGAAGGTTTACGTGTATAATTTATTAGTGTTTGGTGCAAATTTGTTGAAATATGACGATTGTTGTTGAATAAGTGGGAGAAAAATCAAGTCAGCTGGGATCTTTCATCGAAAAAGCTGCCTAATTCCTTTTAGATATAATAAAATAATGTATGGAGGAATTGTGTATCTTTTATAGGAACTAAAGAAAAGTCCGCGATGGCATATGTCTATCTTTCATGGATAGCTTACTATACCTATTTTTATGTTTAAAATAATGGTGTCATATGATGAGGTAATTGGAAAGAAATTTATACGGATACAGTATTAACCCTTATCAAACTAAATACGTTATTTACCTTCGGCATTTCGTGCACATTATGATTGCCCTTTACACCATACAATTTAAATTAATATTTTAGGAGTTTAATATTTTTTCAAATATTTACAGAATTGGAAGCAAAATACATTAAAAATACTCCAAGTAGGTCTCCAAGTACTCCTAATTAAATCTCAACACATGTTCGACCCAACAAGCAGATACAACACACTACAGAAAAAACACTACGGCTTATTATGTTCTGCTGCCCATGCGAAGGCGGGGCAGGTATCTAATTCTTTATAAGATATTTTCCACGCAGACATGGACGTGTTCATGCACACAAATATTTGTCCCGAGCGGGAATCAAACCCCCGACCATTGGTTCTGCAGTTTAGGTCTCTGCTTGCCCTATCGGTCCGTCGAGCTTCATTTGTGCAACAGATTTTGTGGAAAATAATCTAACTGGCTGATTTTAGAAAAATCATAATTTCTTGAGCTTTCTGAGTGGATCATCCCTCCGCTGCGCTTCGATCCTCGCATTGACTCGAGCAAACTTAACCCAACCTATTAAGAGCCCCTACAAGTTGTCCGTCGTGCCCTCGCCCAAGCCCTCGAGCACGATTGAACTCAGCGAGAGTGTACATAAGCGGTTTATAAGGTAATTTTCGAAATTTCATTCCAAACAAATTTGCAAACAAATATAAAATATGAAAACTGTATTTGGGAGATAACACCTCAAATTTTAATTTTTATAAGTACCTAGGTTTTGTCGTTATTTTCATTAATTGTAACGCGTAGACGACGATTTTACACGACTTTTTTGCGTTTATTCAGCATGGAACACATTTGTTTTAGGTACGTTACTAATTACATAAATTTTAAGACAATTTACACTTACAAAATATACTATATGTATGTCTGGTACGTATGATTTTTCTGTGATTGGTATGCGTTACAAGTTCGCTAAATAAACATTGAAAAATCTGATGTTTCGTGCTTACCCAAAAATGTACGTTTGAATAATTTTTTTTTATTTATATTAAGTTGTTATCTAAATAAAATTTCCTAGACTTGACTACTTAATATAAAATAAAGTCCCCCGTCGCGTCTGTCTGTCTGCATATCTGTCTGAACGCGATAAACTCAAAAACTACCGAACGGATTGGCATATGGTCGACACCAATGGCCAGAGTGATTCAAGAGGAAGGTTTAGGTATGTGTATAATTTATAATGTTTTGTGCAAATTAGTTGCCGGAGCCGCTACGGAGTCTGCAGCCGCCAGAAAACGAGTCAAATACTCTACTCTGGAGAGTAAATACTTATTCGACCCTCTTGCGGTGGAAGATGCTGGCTGTTGGGGGATTGAAGCCAAACGTTTCGTCGCGAGCATCGGCCGTCGTCTAAAAGAAAGGGGACTCGACCCCCGTTCCGGTACCTTCCTGGTGCAAAGATTTGCCATTGCAATTCAGCGCGGCAATGCGATGAGCGTCATGGGCACATTTGCGTCGGGGGCGACGAAGGGTGGATTATTAGATTAATTTTATTTGATCACCATTTAAGAATTAGTTATAGTAAATTAGTTGAAATATGACGATTATTGTTGAAAACGTCGGAAAAATTCTAGCCGTCTGGGAGCTTTCATCGAAAACCTGCCTGTTCCTTTGAGATATAACAAAATAATGTATGGAGGAATTGTTCCTCTTTCATAGGACTAAAGAAAAGTCTGCGATGGCATATGTCTATCTTTTATAGCTAGCTTACAATACCTATTCTATCTTTAAAAAAAATGGTGTTATATGATGAGGTGATTGGAAAGCAATTTATACGGATACAGTATTAATCCTTGTCAAATTAAATACGTTATTTACCTTCAGCGTTTCATGCATATTATAATTGCCCTTTACACCATACAATTTAAAGTAATATCTTCGGAGTTATGGCGAAATAAAAACTATAGCGCGACAAGCGGTCGGAGGCCCTCAGCGAAGCGACTCGCGTGATGTACAAAATTACGCAGAAGTTATCAATATTGTATTCAAAGAAATATTGTAGTTTGTATTTATGCATTTATTCTTTACTTTTTCAAATATTTACGTTACATTTAAATCTAATTAAATCCAATCCACATGTTCGACGCAACAAGCAGATACGACACTACGACAGAACAAACACTACGGCTTATATGCTCTGCTACCCGTGCGAATCCGGGGCGGGTCGCTATACTAGAAGATACGCTGCACCATATAGTATATTATAGATATAAGATAAGAATAAATAGGTGATGCCTATGCATTAAAAAAATATTGAATATCTTACTGGTTGTTGTGAAATTTGACCTGAAAAAATAGTATTCAGTTTTCAGATCACGAAATCAGTAGGGAGCCTTAAATTGATATAAAACAAATTTCATTAAAAAACTGTTTACAATATCGCGAGAAACATTACGTATCTAATGGATTTTACAATTTTATGGTGACATATATGAGGTCTACCTTTGATAAAGATTCAAATTTGTGTACCTACCTTTGAATTATGGATGGAGCAGATACATAACAAAAATGTTTTTTTTTTAAATACAATTTATTAATACTATGAAAAATAACAAAAAATTATAAAACGTTTTTACACTGAAACAAAATTAATTATTATTTTAAAATTGCAATAACAAATACATCAATGTATGAATAATCTGTAATTATTTTTTTTTAATAGGTACTTAATTCATTTTACATGATTACTTCCCATCCGCCTAGATATTTGTAAACACTTAGAGGTATCCGAAAAAAATCAAAAAGTTGTAATTGGTACCACCAGTGTTCAAAATTATTGCCATCGACAGTTGTGTCTAAGTTAAATGGTGAAACTGGTGAATTGTTCCAATCAAAGTGTACAATTAAAAAAGGTAAATCACAAAACAGAAAATATATGTTGTTAATTTCACCATAAATCAAAGTTATTGTATTTATGGTAAAATAAGACATTTATAATAAGACCCCAACAGGATGGACTTGTATGCCGATATGAGGGGGGTGATTCTATGCTATCCATTGGTAGGTACCTATTATCAATTGGAATTGGATCAACAACGCGGAAACACCACACACCTACTACAGACATGCTCAACATTAAGTGGTGTGATATATTACTTAGATAGTATAATAATTAAGATGGAGCTTATACTTGGAAATGATCTCTCCACTCATTCTCATAAATTAGATAGACCATATGTCATTATCATTGCCATAAACAAACATTTTGTTAAATTACAAATGAAATGTAATTTCAGTACCTTTATTTTTTTTTCCAATATGAAATTTACATGTGATGTGGGTCATACAAAATTCTACTTTATAACGTAGATTACAAAACCTCAATAGGTGTATATTTCGTGTACATGGTATATTTTGTACTCACATTTTTCTATGAACATCCATATTTTGATACCTCAATAGAAAAAATACGACATCATTTTAAGAATTATTTTTGAATAATAATAATAATACATGGGACTTCCCACACAGCGTCATCTAGTCCCAAAGTAAGCAAGTATTATGCTTGTGTTATGGGTTACTAGACAACTCATATACATACTTCAATATTCTTTATAATATATACATATATAAACATTTTTGTGAAGACACCACACACATATAACACCCAAGACCCGGTACCAGTATCAATATTCATCATATTAATACTGACCCGACCTGGGATTCGAGCTTCCAGCTTCATAGGCAGGGTCGCTACCCACTAAGCTAAGCGGTCGTCGTGATTTGGTGAATGGTGTTTTGAATTAGCCCCTAGATTGCATTTTAACTATCTGGTTCGCATAGTTCATATTTCTCCAAACACTCAATCAGCCAACCTACGGGTAGTGCTTTTAAATGTTTCATGTTATACATGGGCTGATAAAAATCCTTGAAAATGATATAATGCGAGCATATAGCTAATTTACCATCTTTCATCGCATGATATGGAACCAATTTTTCACTCTCTGGGATCGCTTCAGGATTCGGAACCCGCCTCAATGCTACACCACCTGCTTCAGTTACCAATTTCGATAATATAGCTTTCGTTAGTATTAAGCTTTTGGAAATTTCATATTTCGCATTGAAATTATGAAAGTAAAAATGGCAGCCATCAAACAGACCAGGCAGTTGTTGATATCTGTTGAGCCTAGAATTTCTTGGACCTTTATAATCTGAATGCGATATACACACTTCATACTTCTCGAAGTCTTCCAAATGCTTTTCGGTGGAATTCATCAGCCATTTGGTGTCCAAAATCCAGATGCCATTAATCACAGCTTGCAGAATTTCCAAAGTCGGTGTACAAACATTATCATCTGTATCTACTATCAAATGTGTAACATTTCTGGTAAATTTCGATTCAATATGTATATTATCGTGATGTTTACTAAGCGATTTAATTTTCGCAACTACCGTTTTAAACTGTGATGTGCAAAAAACTCGAATATCTTCAGAATCTAGTTCAGATTGTAAATTGGATATCAAACTTATGTTGCAAGTTTGGGTTTGTATTATGTTTTCGGACGCTTTATCAAGAATTTGTTTCATGTTTCCTTTGGCTAGATGTACGGGCGTTTCACCTTTTGAGTTCCTAGCATTGATATCTGCGCCATGTGTTATTAACTCTTCAACAATATTTTCATGTTTGTAACGGATAGCTTCATGTAATGGAGTCTCGTTGCTTGGACCTGGGACATTAATTAAAGCGTTGTGTTGTAATAAAAGTCGGACGATTTCTAATTTTCCATTTTGCACGACTTCATGGAGAGGTGTCCAGCCAGCATTGTCTTTGGTATTGACATTTGCTCCTCGAGATAGCAATTCCTGAACTTTGTCTATCTTACCTAGTCTACAAGCAACATGTAAAGCTGTTTCTCCTTTCAAGTTTCTCTTCTCTAAAGTTTTATCTAATTTAATCGTGTAACTTGATTGTTCTGTAATATTTGATACATCTAAAACTCTAGTTTTCTTATTTCTGGAAAGATTTAATTTCTTTCTTGAAGAATTAGTTTCTTCTTTATTTTTATTGGTCGTGTCAATGTTTTCGTCTGTTTCAACTGTTTTTTTCTTCTTTCTTTCATCAAGATTTCCTGCTTTGCTAGTATTTGGTTGTTCCATATTTTCTGCAATCGGCTGGAATATTTTTTGTAGTTCTTTAGCAGCAGCAACTGATTTTTCGAACGTAGGATCATTCCATTTTTTTCCATTGAATTTAATATTGCATTTAGGACAAGATTGTAACGAATCGTAATGCGTAGAACATATAGTGTGAAAACATTGGCTCAAAGTTACAGGTTTTGCACATAATTCTGAACAATACACGCACCTAAGACCGTCCCACACTTGGTTCAATGCTTTTATAAACTCTGTTAGGTTTCTATTGCTCATTTTCTTAGTTTTAGAACAATTTTCAGAACTTTCGACACAAAAACAAAATTGCGCGGCGTGCGTGTCATAGGCATAGGTCAAAACTGTCAAAGTGTCAAACGTGTCAAACTTCAGAATTTCGTTCATAGACAATACGCTATGCTCGGATCTGATCATGAGATGATGTAAAAAGCATGCGTGACAAAAAATCGTCTTGACGCTTGGTGCTTGTGGCTTGCTGTTACAAACAACCGTTAGCACATGGTTAGCGCAAAACAATAGCAAGTTAGATAGAAAACCTATGTACTCCGGCCAAATTTCATCGAGATAAGCTCCCTACGTTAGGGTTCCACCTCTTTTGCACGCATGTGAAATCGTAAATGTGTGAAAGAGGTAGACGCTTAACGTAGTCAGCTTATCACGATAAAAAATTTGTTCGGAGTCGGTCGTTCCTTCTTGAGGATACGCATCAACCGACCGTCAATTTGTAACATTCGTCTCCTGACCAACAAAACAAATTGAACGGACTGGAAAGTCGTACAAAATTAACGCGTCGGTCAGCGTCGGTCAACACATGCACCCGCGCTCGACCGTCGGTCTTCCTATGCAGTGCGTAGTAATCAGTGTTATCTATGGTAGTAATTATACGCGTGCTTATGGTTAGTCCAGCACTGTAACGATTCAATGAATTCTCATGAATATATGAGAAGCGCTACGGGCATAAAGCAACACGGTTCACCGCACCGCACCTGTGGTGCGGTGAACCGTATTGCTTTATGGCTACGGGCATACGCACCGACGGTCGTTCTTGTACTGCAACTAGCCTAATGTGACTAAACTAAAGACGCACTCAATCAAACAAGGAAGAAAGATAATCATTAGATGCTAAATCGAAGTTAGTGCGTTTTCGGTTGCCTTTATTGTTCTGTGGTTGCGTTCTTGCACAGGCGTTGTTCAGTAAAGTATATCCATTATTTTAACCCACATTCTTTGAGACGCCGGCAAAGCACTCAGACAAAAAATTCACAAAGAAAACCGCCGCACGAGCCGGCCGTAACATAGAAACCGACGGCTTGTGCGTGCCGCGTATAGATTCAGCGAAAATTTATCAATTTACATCGACACTTTACCGAGTAAGTAAATGACAAAATATAATGTTTTATTATAAATACAGGTGGTGATTCGACGGACACGTGAAGTAATGAAGAATGTCATAAGTTTTTGTTTCGTGTGTAGCGAATGTGATAAGTTTTTGTTTCCTCTATATAAATATATTTTAACTTGTCTATTTTGTTTCTACTTTGCCTTTCAGTGTACCGAGGTCTAATATAATGGATAGACTATATTATGAAACTGTGGTTTAAGACAAACGTGAATTTATTATTTTAATTACCTACTTAACGCGGCATAATTAAAAAAATATTTTTATTATCGTTTAATTAAAACTTAAACATTCATTCCATTAAATACTTTTTTTAATTGGAATTGTTTATCTTGCACATTATGATTGCCCTTTACAGCATACAATTTAAATTAATATCTTCGGAATTATCGAGAAATAAAAACTTTAGCGCGACGAGTGGCCGGGCCGGACGGCGCGGCGCCGGAGAGAAAATAAATTTGACAGCAGCGTTTAGTTTTAATAGAGTCATATATTATGTCACTTCACAGTATCGAAAATGTCAAACGCAATTTCGCGGGGGTGAAGACCAGCGCGCAAAGATTTCGCGGGGGTAAAGATCCGTGCGCGGGGACCTCGCGCACTGAAACTCGTCATCATGCACCAGCTAGTTAGAGTATTAGTGGTTAGACGGTAAACGCAAAAGAGGGATTCTAGTCGAGTCGTACTTTCAAGTAACAAAAAAAATACTACATAAAACTAAAACTTTTCAATAATTCCATTTATATTCATTGCCGAAACTGAGGCATAATATTACTTATAATAAAATAAACATAATAAAAGGAGTGTATTCAGATTTATAACGAGTTTATCGAAGTTGTTCTAAAAAATGGCTACCTGATATTTCCTTCTTAATTTTTTTTTTAATGATTATGACAATGACCTATATTTCAAGTGTCACTGCACTTGTACGGCTAGTATGTTTATTAAAACAGAAGTGGTACCAACAAGATTTACAATTCCTAATAGTTCCACCCATGTTGTGCAGTGGAACCACGAGAGATTTTCAAATCCTGCTGGTCCCACTGGTGAACGAAGCGGTGGGACGAACAGTCCGTAACGGAATTATTTGACATTATGGTAAATTATGCTACATCCAAACTAGCTACTTGGAGTTGTTCATCAATGTTCATTGTGATGTTCATAAAGACAGGTACAGTTCCAATCAAAGTTTATGGCGGATGTGAACATAGGCACAAGCAGGGCCGGCGATAGGGGGTGTAAGGGTAGTAGTACCACCAGGGCCCGGACTAAGAAACAGGGGCCAGGTTAATTGATTTTTTTCCCAAAGCAAGGTGGGGAGGGCACCGCAATGTTTTACAACCGGGGCCCGATCTGGCTCTCGCCGGGCCTGGGCACAAGTCGCGTCGCAGCAGGTAACCAGTTTTAGGTGTAGCGCAATGAAGTTATGTAGCGGGACGCAGTGGAGCGAGGGGTATATGGTTGTACCTGCGCAACACGCTTATAGCGTTGCATCACGTTGTATTCCGATCCACCATAAAGTTTGAGGCGAACTATACCGAGTTGTGACTTGTGACAACAAAATGTGAGTAAAAAATGTACGCTGTATTAAAAAATACTATGCATACCAATTGATGTTTTGAAATATTCACTGCCAAGTAGAATTTTCTGTGACCTCACATGTACCTAGTAGGTACAATTCGTAGGTAATGAAAAAGAAAATAAAAAAAATGTATTTACAGTGATAATGCCGTAAGGTATATCCATGGACCATCTAATATTATAACTGAGTATTATTTGGCTTACCACATTTTCGATCGTTTCGAAGTATAGTTCGCCTCAAACTTTATGGCGGATCGGAATACAACGCTATAAGCGTGCTTGCGCAAGTACAGTCATATACCCCACGCTCCACTACGTCCCACTCATCACTGCGATGCGACTTGTGCCTATGTTCGGATCCGCCATAAAGCTTGATTGAAACCAAATTGAAACTATCTTGATGGCTATGCTATCTAAAGTAGGTAAGTACCTACCTAGGTACATAATATTCAAATGGTTTCGGAAATAAAAATGCAATATATTTTACTTAGTAATTACATGTATTGGTCATATTTTTACAATTACCTTATTGAACTATACTTATAATAACACACACAATCACAACGTCTAGGTCCCAAACTAAGCATTAGCTTGTATTTTGGGTACCAAGCGAAGACACCACATAGGTACATATAACAACCAAGACCCGGTACCAGTATCAATATTCATCATATAAATACTGACCCGACCTGGGATTCGAACCCGGGACCTCCAGCTTCGCAGGCAGGGTCGCTGCCCACTACGCTAAGCAGTCGTCATAGTTATAGTTTACTATTTTTCATTTCACTTTACTTAATTCTTATTTCGTATTTAATATGTGCGCAACTTGTCGTACCTAATACAAACACTTTTTTATTGACATTAAAAAAGTTGTCGAATACTTCGATAATCTTTTGATCAAAAATTCAGATATCATTTGGAAAATAATGTTTTGCAAAGTAGGTATAACCGGTATAACGTTACTTCTAAAAATCTGAATTTGTAATTCGGTATAAGTAACCGCTTTTTCTAACATACCGTTTTGATGTTTTCTATCGAAAATATAGTTGGAGTTAAATATTTGATTTCGTTCTTTTGATTTAAAATTATATTAAACAAATACGCTTGTTGGTATGATATTGTACCAAGATGCATTACAGTTAAACCATGTTCAAAACGAAAAGTGAAGAAACGCTAACATACTTACAAAATTATATTCATTTACACACACATATGCTTCTTGATAATGTAAACACATAATATGAAGTTTTCCTTAATATGACGCGAAAAGTGCGGTACACTTTGAAAAAAAAATACTAAAATACCATTTTTTTTTTTATTTTAAGAACGAAATTGATCCTGAACCATATTTTCGATAGAAAACAAAAAAGTATGTGAAAGAAAATGGTCATCCTGATTAAGATTTGTAGAATACTTATTTATTTAAAGCATTCTAAATATATGAAATTTTTTACAAACGTAGTACTTATCTAATTTAATTGTAGTTTTTTGGCAGGATAACTCTTCCAAACCTTAAAGTGGCCGTATACGGTAATGAAACTGCAATCCAGTATTGAGTACCGACATACTGTTCAGTGAAAATAAAATAAAAACCTAAGCCATTCAGAAATCAGAACGAATTAATTAATTAATAATTATTAATTAATTAATTAGTAATTACATAAATTATAATTTCATTTCGTAAGTGGTAACCTTATTATTTACATGGTGCACCTTTCACAGATGCACATTTATGTCTATGAGATGCACCATTATTTCATTGAGAAAATTGGCTAAGTCCTTTGAGGACTTTTCAGGATGGCGTTTAAAACAATAATATAAACTATCTGGTATTGTTAACTGATAGCCTGCGCGAAGTAAACCATCAAACGAAAAAAATATATACCTATCTACAGTTAAAGTAAAAGTTAAAATAAAATGAACATTAGCGCCATCTATCAAGGCTATCTTTATTTTTTATTTTAATCTCATCATTATTGATATATGACCTGCTTTTTGCGTCATCTACTGGCGTTATCGGAATCTCTTTTTTAAAAATACTGTCAGGACAACCATTCAGAACATATTCTGAAACGTTTATTTAGAACCACTTTAGTTAATTTTTTTTTTCTTTCAGCATATCAAGTGTCACAATCGAAACATGAAAAAGCACAATGTATACTACCTACACAGATAAAATCATAAAAAATTCAAAAAGACTAGAACGATTAAAATCATAAACATTTTTGGCGCCGTTACAGTACTTCCGTTTATGTGACAGCTGTCAAAAATGTAGCTCTGTAATTTATTCTCGTAATTAAATGGTATATGACTGTAAGGGTGGATTATTAATTGATCGTCTGTCGCTAATAATTTAGTATTATTGTGAAACAAAACATCGAATTCGTGGTTATAAGTACCATACAGAGAGAACATTGCTGTGGGGAACGGATGATACTTTCCGAAAAGTTGATCTAATTTTTTGAATACATTTATTATTTCTTGGCGTCGCATTTGGGTTATATTTCTAAAAGTATATAATTGTCCTAAAGTCGACCAACTTAGAATGCAATATTTTTCGCTGCCTTCCGGACATATCGGTATTAATTCTTTCAAATCTTGCGCCCATGGTTCCTTTATTTGTTTGTCTGAAAAAAAAAAATGATTATTAGAACATTGAACCGCGCACAAGTTTTTTTTTATATGACCCATGGTATGCTATTGCGGATATCTAAGTAATTGCTATTTAGTTATAAGCATGGTCCTGGAAAAGTAAAATGCTACTGCTGTAGTAATATGTCAATTGACCAAGAAGGAGATTGCCTACATTAATAATAATAATAATGTACACATGACAACAACGTCTAGGCCCCAAACTTGTTTTGGGTACCAAGCGAAGACACCACATACATATAGAAACCAAGACCCGGCATCAGTATCGATATTCATCATATAAATACTGACCCGACCTGGAATTCGAACCCGGGACCTCCAGCTTCGTAGGCAGGGTCGCTACCCACTAAGCTAAGCGATCGTCGTATTCTATTGTGACTATAAATGTTCAGATGTAGATTATCTAAAATGTATGATGAGTAATGTTATTGAAAGATATCAATTTAATATCTTTATAAATAATAGGGGTTTAATTATGAAATAGCTGTTTTGTTTTAACCTATTTTTTTAAATTTAACCTGCATAGTGTCAGATTTCAAAACGAAACTTTTGCAGACGAAAACTATAACATGATAAATTAAAAAAAAAAAGAATTTGACCGAATTGTGATGTGTAACGAAAAGTGGATTCTTCAAGATAATCGTAAGCGTTGCCTTTTCTTTTTCAAGTGTTATCTAGTAATAATTTATATGTATTTTTTAAATATATGAAAGTGTTCGTTGATCTTGATTTTATAGTATAATCGAGTTACAACGAAAGAGTTTTCAAACGAATTGGCATATTAGGCATTGCAGAGATTTATTGTTGTTTTTAGGTATTTCGATCTATAAACAAAATAATATATAGGCAATTACAATGTTTAGACATTGATGGTTAGGCAATCTGCTGCCGTGGCATGTTACATTTTAGGAATTGTGTTTATAACTCGGTAATTTTTATACTTAGGTCAACATATAGGATACTTTTTACTGCGGATATTTGTCTGTATGTTTGTTATCCTTTCACGGTTAAATTTTGATGAAGGTTGCATACCAAAGATGGACAGACATGTGTATTTTATTTTTTCACAGCTAAACCGCAGAACCGGCTTTAATATTTGATTTGATATGCTATCTAGCTTGCACCCTGAAGAATGACTACTTTTAACCGCAAAAATTGTGTACATGTGTTTGATACCTACTCTTTCAACACTAAACCAGAATGTCCTGTTAACGGTCGGTCACAGACCAGTCAACCTATAGACCACGCTTTAATAAACGTCAGTACGAAAACGACATCGCCAAAAAGTGGCGGGGTGCGGGGAGAGGTCGGCTAGTTTTCATTGGCTCGTTCAAAATTGACAATTTAATGGCTTCCGACGTGCTTCCAACTGACGGCTCACTAGCGACGTAGTTATGTAGTGTCACTACATAGCCTTGGCGAATGCTACTCCCTGTCAAAGCGTGGTCTATAAGGTTGACTTGTCTGTGCGGTCGGTTAAAAACCCGTGGTCCACGCAAGCGAAGCCGCAGGCGGAAAGCTAGTAAATTATATTATGTACAACTCACTCTTATATTCGTTGTAAGTTCGTAAGTTCACGAACGCTACATCATTATTTCCTTCTACCAAAGACTGCAAAGCTGCGCGCTCTCCTTCGACTATATCCATATCTTTATAACATGTTTTAGTGAATTTATCTCGTATTTCACTTTTTACGCTTTCGTCTTTTTCGACGCCCGGCGCACAAGAATCGCCAAAATATTCCGCTAGGTTGGCAATGTTACACGTTTTGATAAGTTTATTTTCTTCTAAGTAGCGTATAACGGAATGCCACGCTACGCCATTGTATTTTGGGAATGTTGCTCTTTTCCCGCGCAAATCTGCCATCTTGTTTAGCGCGGCGTCTTTTCGTACGTAAGGCACCACAGTGTTCAGTTGTTCCAATATCGGTGTTAATTCGAAGAGCACGGGGCTCAAAGAATAATCTCTGAAAAGAAAAATAAATGAAAATAAGTGTGAATTGAATTAGCTCAACAAGTGGCGCTAGTGTGGCGCATTCAATAACATCCCTCTTCGTCATGTGGGCACGACACAAAATGGTCAATACACACTGAATGGACATTCCTAGCAGTCAATCACGGTAGAAGTCATCTGACCGCTATAATTGAAGGTTGAAATCTTTGTGTATTTGTCGTCGATCTAACCTTTTGAAATGTCTATATTCCATAGAGGTTAAGTAGCGCTGTATTTGATCCACCAATGTGTTGACCAAAATGTTAATTAATGAACCTTTTTTAAAGCAAGTCTTTTCTTAAAATACACTGAACTAAAATAAAAAAATGGGCATCTTCAAAACTCAAAAATAAAGTTATTAAAATATATGATAATATTTTAGAAGCTTGAGAAGTTAAATGTTTTAAATAGTACTATCTTGAGACCTAAATACTTTTGAATTTAAATCTTCCATTCCAAAACAGATGTACCTACTATTAAATTTATGGCAAATATTAAATTTCTACTTTAAAAGCCCGCGACATGCAGACGACTTTAGGAAAGATTACAAAATATTACAGAAGTATTCATCATCATCATCAGCCCATTTTTACCCCACTGCAAGGGCTTAGGCCTCCCCCAGGGTGAGGAGGAGGGCTTGGAGCTTAAGTCCACCACGCTGCTCCACTGCGGGTTGGGAACTGTAACGACCGCCATCTATTGACAGCGTCCGGGACCGACTGCTTAACGTGCCCTCCGAAGCACGGTGTCAGTGATATTGTGTACTTAATTCAGAAAAACTCATTGGTACACGCCCGGATTCGAACCATGGCCCCGTAGGGCCTTATAAATTTGAGACAGGTTCGTTGCGCTCTGGGCTATCACGACAGAAGTATTAATCTTATCTTTATATTTTGCATCGATTCATCTCTATATAATAGACGATCTGCATTACAAGTCTATCGGCCCTCCACTTTTAACTTCTGCTCGCAATAATGGCTCGAAGCTTTCCGTTTGGCCCGCATGTCACTTTCTGTTAGAAAAGCCACCAGGCTAACAGTGAGATGTCCGTAAGAGGTTTAGGTAAAAACCCACACTACATACGAACTTTACGCGTCATAAGAGTCTTTATAACAGGTTCTCGTCTCCCAAGTAAAAAAAGCTATATGTCAATATATACCTACTGATTGCAATAACTGTTGATGAAAAAAAAACTCTGACTTTCTGACTTAAGTATACAACTATCACTGACTGTACCTCGGAGAGCATGTTAAGGTGTCGATCCCAGGTATCATCAACAGATGACAGCCGTTAAAATCCGCCAACCCGTACTGGGGCAGCGTGGTGGACTAAGCTCCAATCCCCCTCATCCTGGGGGAAGCCTTAGCCCCTGCAGTGGGGCATTAATGGGCTGATGGAAGTAGGTTGATGAAAAACGAATCCTCTACAAGAAAAAACCCAACCAATTTTTGTTCAATCCATAGTAAAAACTGTATACAACTATACCTACATAAATATACCTAGTGCCTGAGTGCCATTGGTCGTGCCACGCGTGCTAAATTAAATCGAAAATTCTATGTTTGTTTGAACCTCCCATGTTCTGACGATACACCCACAAACATGTGTGACTCCAGGATTGTTTTGATTCACGGCTACAGACTGACCAAAACCTCGACCATCATAAGTCACTGGCGAGACCTGCCGCTGCATGTAGTGAGAACAACCAATACGATAAAACAGCATACCCACCTTTGAGCCGTAATCAACCAATCAGCGTCGGCAATAGTGACGTCAGCTTCTCTCCCCTCCACTGCTTTGAAACAGTCGACAAGAGTAGCCTTCTTCGCGCACTGTAGCGGCGGAACCACGCCGTACACTGCCGCCGCCTCGCTTAACCAATCGCATTTGCTCTTTTCTATAGTTGTACTCGTGCATACGGTTATGTGTCTGTAACATATTTTTTTATCTCCTTCAGACGCTATGGAGTGAAATTTTAGAAAGAGGTTTCAACCTGGACAACCTATTCGAATGTAAAAACTCCACCGTGAACACGTGGTCCTGTCGCGATACACAGATATAGACATGCATGCAAGTCAGCAATGTAACGAGGACCGCTCCGGACCATCTGACCACCAAAAGTCACCACTGGTCGTCAGTTGGTACTTCAATTTCTCAACTGACTACCAGTGGCCAAATAACATAATGGTAGTCCCATATCACGCACCAGTGGTGTAAATTGTCCCATTTCAGCACTGGTGATAAATTGGGTTTATGATTACTGGATGTCCTGGAGCTTTTCCTAATTCATCCTATGAATTTATCACGAATGATCCTTAATAATAGACATATTGTCAATATTTTCTGGGTTTATCTGCAACTTCTCTGAAGCATACTATTTGTAATGTCAAATCATGTATAGCATTGCTAAGTTTTTGTTGTAAATTTATAATGTGTAATCGTGATTTACACAGTGACCCACTTACATATGAATATGAATATCAACACAAAAAGGAGTACAGCTATGCTTTTATAGGATATAGTGTGACAGATATGGGAATACTATTGTATTATTTGATCACAGATAGTTCATCAAATCTCACCACCGGTGGTCCGTTGAAATGAAAAATTCCCATTTCAACGCTGATGATGAGTTAGGAAAAAATTGCTCCCGATTGACCTCCAATAGTCAGATGGGATATGTTTCGTCTCAACTGACCGCCGGTGATGAGATTTGGTGGTGAGATGGTCCGGAGCGATGAGGACGGCGGCGACATAGCCCCCGTTCGCCCACGTACCGAACCGACGCGACAGTCAGTCGGCAATGGGACCTCACACGAAATATACACAACAAAATATACAATTAAAGTTTTTTGTAACAGTTATAATAAAAGTCCAAATAGTTAATTTATCTAGTCTATCATTTCTGCACCGCACCTGACTGAAGTTCCAAATAAGTACAGTTCCAATCAACCTTTATGGCGGATGTGAACATAGGCACAAGTCGCGTCGCAGTAACCAGTTTTAGGTGTAGCGGGACGCAGTGGAGCGAGGGGCATATGACTGAACCTGCGCAAGCATGCTTAAAGCGTTATATTCTGTTCCGCCATAAAGTTTGAATGGAACTATAGTTGTCTCTACAGTCCTTGGGCTTAGGAGAACGTGCAAATAACCATGGAATGTTGAAATAAGTAAAAACAACTATATTTTTCGATAATAAAACATCCAAAATAACATTTTGGCTGTCTGCGCTAAAATGGTTGTAGTACTGATCGCTTTCTGTGTTTCGATGAGAGCAATTCACCGAAATGACATGATTTTTAGTTAGCAAATCGAGGACAGATATTGTTATTTATTTTTCGATTTTAATAATTGACATAATAATAAAATCATAATGATAATAATGTTTTAGATACCAAGCGAAGACACCACATACATATAACAACCAAGACCCGGTACCAGTGTCAATATTTATCATATAAATACTGACCCGACCTGGGATTCGACCCCGGGATCTCCAGCTTCGTATGCAGGGTCGCTACCCACTAGGCTAAGCGGTCGACATTTCGTCATAACTCAACCTGACCGTGAAAGTATGGCCGATGAAACACTCGCGGAAAACACCAAATACAAAAATGCCACGCTTTTGTGTATTAATTGATTACACTATTTCAAAGTTAACGGAGTAATAATGGAAATAATAAAGGAAAAATATAATATTTTATTCTTTCTTTTAAAAATATAATATATATAAATAGATTTTCTTTTAAAAAACTTCACGAATTTTATTTATCCATCGGGCACACTTTTACGGTCAGGTTGTTCCGCTTCACAAAGTTCTAACTTTTTTGGAAGGCGTGAAGATACCCGAAACTTAGAATATAAAAAGCGATGCATTTGACAATATGAAAATCGGTGACCGAGTCTTGCGAACAAAGGTAATTAAGTTTAGGGAAAAAATAAATAAGTTGCCACTGAGGGTCAAAGTGACGTGAAAAGAAAATGTTACTATACACCAATGTGTATTCAGCCTTGCAAATGATATTTTTTCGACGACATATTTTGCAAAGGTGAAACCTATAAAAAAATGGAAGCCGGCCACAATAATCTATGCGAAAAACAACATGTTATTGATATTTCGATGTTTTTTTTTCTAATATGAATACTAAATACTAGAATAGACAACAAAAGGGGCAAAAATAAATGGATTTGAACTTCTATGAAAATTGATATCTGTACGTTTTGTTTGTAGAAAGAAGGGAAGGTTATCGTGTTCTCAGTTGCGCCTCACAGACCAGCAGAATATCATCATCATCATCATCATCATCAGCCCATTTTTACCCCACTGCAGGGGCTTAGGCCTCCCCCATGGTGAGGAGGGGCGCTTGGAGCTAAGTCCACCAGGCTGCTCCACTGCGGGTTGGGAACTGTAACGACCGCCATCTATTGACAGCGTCCGGGACCGACTGCTTAACGTGCCCTCCGAAGCACGGTGTCAGTGATATTGTGTACTTAAGTCAGAAAAACTCATTGGTACACGCCCGGATTCGAACCATGGCCCTGTGGGGCCTTACAAATTAGCCTTAAATTGTCAATATAGCCAGCAGAATATAGTAAAACAAAAGTTAAGTCGTATTTAAAGTAAATTTATGAAAACTTTACACAAAAACAAAAACTATTTGCATTATAAAACACGAATCTAGAGAATTACTTGCATATCTGAGTCTGTACCTGTGTGCTGTGATTCTACTGATTATATTTCCTGTCATTATTAGGCTTTAACTTCCAAAGTGGCGTTTCGCTACCTGATTGGCTTGAAATGTTTAACGCGTTATTGTTTGAGCCAATCAAAGAATAATTTGTGTGATCCAAAGTCCATTCGTATTTAGGCCGACCGATGACCGGCCTGCTGAGGTAGCAAGAATATAACCTTTTCGATAATTCGTCGACATTGTGAAATGACCAGAAAGCATTGTTAAATTGAGGTCGCCGATTTGGACTTTTACTCTTATGGGTATATAAGGTGAGATTTTAGTAACCGGCCGCCAAAATTTTTCTAAATGTTAAGTATCACCAATAGACCTCATTGCGTAAATAAAAAATATGGGTTACATTTTCATAATAAATTATTTTATCTACAGTGTTATTTTATAACGTTTGGTTGCCTTTTTAACGCTATAGTAAACGTACGCGCCCGAGGCCTTGAAACGGAATGGGGCAGCGGGCGTGACTGGTGACTAGAGTTATTGGTTTTTTCGGGAAAGGTTTGTGTAGTCATATCTCAATATTTTTCTATAGAACGATACTAAAAGGAAAAAAGACGGCTATCGATTTTCTACCAAAGATCATTATATTAAAATTGGCTGGTCATCAAAACCTCACTCTGTATTACGTAGACTATCGTGACCGGCTTCCTTTTTAATGGGTCACTCTTCGCTATTGGCAGAGGGTTTGCAACTATGTTAAAAACTCACCTAGGCGGAGAGCATCCAGTCTGGCTGTATACCTCTCTGTAACCTTTGGCTCTAGCTAAGTGATCTAAGGGCGCTCTAGGGGGCTGCAGCGGCGGCGGCGGAGCCCTAATTTCTAATAAAGCTGACAAAGCGCCCCTCCAATTATTTTCCGTCACGGAACTGTTTGTAAGGCTCCGGAAAATTCGGCCCACTGCTTCTGCAGATTTTCTGGAAATTATATAAATATAAGTTTATGTGGATGCTTATAGAAATGACATAGTCTGTTACATACGTGAAGTAGGTACTTTTATTATATTTAATAATTAGTTATACAAGGGGGTCCTTGGATTCGTTTCCAATATTAAAACTACAGATAGACCTCACGTTTTTGTTTAGGGACTGCAGAGATTTTTTTACGTAGCTAAGTTCAAATTTTTTTTTCCGTAAACCAACTATAGTTATTTGACATGTCGTTTCCAAACAAAGTGTTGCATTTGCAGGGTCTATCTAATAATTTTTTCAATTGGAAACGGATGCACGTACCTTCGGTATATTATACATTTATAAATAATACAACAGGTCAAAAACGATCGACGGCGGCGTTTACCTAGATTATGGTTACAGTTACCGAAGCGCCAATGACTGCCCAGCCATTGGCACTTCGGTAACTGTAAGCATAATGTAGGTAAGCAATATTAAATTATATTAATTGTTTTAGAACAATAAATTGATTAGGGAGATCACAATTTAACCTACAAAGAAGGTAGCTGCTAACGTTTGTGTACAAGTGGACACACTTATTATTTTTAAATTATTCGAATTTTTAACTAATCAAATTAATGTTATATAATTACAACCGTCCACAAATTAACTCACATTAATAAATTAAAACATGTCTATCACCGACATGGTCGTATTGAATCAAGTCTATGGACCTGCCTAATTAACAAGCACCAAACCAATCTACCAACCCGTACTGGAGAAGCGTGGTGGATTAAGCTCCAAATACCCCTAACTCTGGAGGGCGACCTAAGCCCCTGCAGTAGACCATAATGGGTCAGTGGAATAGAAAACCAATCCTGTGAATTGTATAACCATACTTACAAACAGACAGACAGAATCACGCTGCGTTTTACAACCGGCTGAGACAGATTTAAGTACACGCAGACAAAGTCGCGGGCACAGCTAGTACATTAATATTATTGAAACGAACTGATAGACGAACGGTCGATGGATTTCTATCATCTATGTATAAGCAGTGAGTAGATACTTTATAATGAGCTTCTGCATACAGCTTTTGTTTTATTGTTATTTTAAACTTCTCAAGGTTAAACGATATTGCTTATTTCCATGCAATATTCGTTTAGACTAGAAATAAGAAACTAGGTAGATAATAATAGCGATTTTGTTATTTTAATAAGTAAAATGCATCAACAAATTGTCGTTAAGTTTATAAAAATATGTTCTGTGTTCTGCAAAACGGTTCTAATTTCGATTTTAAAAGTTTACAATTTTCGATTTAATTTTGTATTTGCGTCCACGTTTTTTTGAAAGCCAAAACTAAAACTGTTTCGTGTTAGAAGGAATATATTTCTATAAATTTTACGTAAATTTTATGTGACGCTCTTTTCAAGATTGTCAAATAAATGTTATAACATGGGATTTCTTCATATCGTAAATTAATTTGACAGCAGCGTTTGAAGGTTTCAATAGTCATAAATGTCAGTTTATAGTATCGAAGTGACATTTCGCTTTTTCAGGGGGTTGAAACCGGTGTGCGGGGATTTCTCGGGGGTGAAGAGCGCCGCGCGGGGATCTTGCGCACTGAAACTCGGACTAAAACTCCCCATCATACACCGGCTAGCTATAGTCTGAGTGGTTAGACGGTAAACGCAGGATAGGGCTTCCAGTAAATTCGTATTTTTTGGATTTCTTACTTCCAGTGAAATAAATAGTGTATAGATATCAAATTTATAAGGCCCCATAGGGCCATGGTTCGAATCCGGGCGTGTACCAATGAGTTTTTCTGACTTAAGTACACAATATCACTGACACCGTGCTTCGGAGGGCACGTTAAGCAGTCGGTCCCGGACGCTGTCAATAGATGGCGGTCGTTACAGTTCCCAACCCGCAGTGGAGCAGCGTGGTGGACTTAAGCTCCAAGCCCCCCTCCTCACCCTGGGGAGGCCTAAGCCCCTGCAGTGGGGTAAAAATGGGCTGATGATAATGATGATGAGATATCAGCAGTTATTTTATTAAGTCTTATTAAGGGAAAGGACATGGGTCCATGAAAAGAATAGTATCACCTACTAAATTTCGTGAAAATTGTGGCTTGTTGTGACTTGTATTCTTTCTCGGATAGCCATTTCATATAGGCTAGATATAGTCTATACATCCTGTATATGACTTAATTAATTTTTACAATTTGATGTTGATTTGTGATTTGTAGTTCGTTTTACTTTTGACTGTTATAACTTAAGTGTTTTACTAACAAATGAGTCCTTGTTACTTGATATGAAATAATAAATAAATAAAATTAATACGCTGGTAGTTATTTTCAAATATATGAGACGAAAATATCATTATGTTAATTTCCTTAAAACTTGTCTCAACCGATACTCGAAGCCCCAGTACACAAACACGTCACCATATACCTTTTGCTGACGACGATCGGCCAGGGTCTGCTGAGCCATACGCAAGGTTCTGTTGTTCCAACGAGGGATTGTGTGCCACCGTCACGACAAAGGTAGAAAAATTCTTTAGTGTCCGCGTAAGGATCTGCGCCGGTCAACTGTTAATAATTAAAAATTATTAAAATAAAATTTTATTATTACTTATTATAATAATAATTACTATTTAAAACCGATGTGGAAGCAGAAAGGACAAGCAAGCATTTCGTACAAAGGTCGATCGCCGCCATAGGCGTAATGACAAATGAGATTTTAGTCTAAATTAAAGTCGTGGTGTCTTATCTGTGTTTGTCTATTCGTGCTAATCTCCAAAACAGCTGAACCGATTTTAAGGAAACTTTGCAGACATGAAGAGGAGGTTGTTCAGAGTGATGTAAGCAATTTTTGTCTGTCTATCTATTCGAGCTAATCTCCGAAGTGGCTATCCCGATTTTAATGAACTTTGTAGTCATGAATAGGAGGTTATCAGGAGCGAAACATTAACGATTTATTTTTTCATTGCGGAAATATCTATCGTTTCTGCGTTAACCACACGAACAAAGTCGAGGGCGGTCGCTAGTCTAATATAACTCCTGCGAAGTTAGAGGATAACAGCCTTCAACTCATAGGCACTGCTGTGGTGGGCATAAAATCGTAAATTCCTTAACGCAACGTAAAGAAGACTGTATTCCAATAACAGAAGATTGAAAACATGATAATTATCATGGATCCAAAAAGAAACTAGCTAAGTAAATAGCCTTGAAAAAGTTAATAACATATACACACATTTTACGCGGTGAAAAATATTAAATGTCCATCCTAAGAATTACATAAGTTATCTTTCTGCAAAATCTCATCAATATCGGTTTCAGCAGTTTTGCCATGAAAAGATGACGACATAGAGACACATTTTTTGTAATAAAAATATCCTATGTCCGTCCTTAGAATGTAGGCTATTTCCCTGCTGAATTTCATCACGATCGGTTCAGCGCTTTAGCCATAAAAATGTGACAAACACACACACAAAAAAATAGCCAATGTCCGTCCTCAGGGTGTAAGCTGTCACCCTGCTAAAGGTGGAAATCGGCTGCACATTTATAATATTAGTTGGATTTGTTCATACCCCAAAGTACATGCGTACGTCGTCAAGATGTGCCCATGCTACGTCTCCTGCTCCATCGGCGAGGCAAGTCAACGCCCCTCCACTTCCCCAGTATCTATCGCTGGTGCTGCATCTCCAACTTTCACACGCGGAACATAGAGAACGGTATTTGATCTCTGGAATTACATTCGAAAAGTGATTATGGATGCGTACAAATACTATAGGATGTCTATTCACCGCGTGGGTAAAGAAACGTATCATAAAATGGCAGCCCCACTATATCAAACTTTAAAAAAAAATCTACTATATCACTACATATTATAAAATAAAGTCCTCTGCCGCGTCTGTCTGTCTGTTTGTCTGTCTGAGCGTCATAAACTCAAAAACTACCAAACGGATTGGCATATGGTTGACACTAATGGACGGAGTGATTCAACAGGAAGGTTTAAGTGTATAATTTATTAGTGTTTGGTGCAAATTGCCGCGTTTGTCTGTCGCCGCCAAAATTATAGTCCGCTTCGAAATCCTTTTTTTATCCTTTCCAAAATTATTACCTTATTTTCTCCCACCTTAAAGTTCCTGAATCCAAGACAACTCACACAATCAAAAAAAGACAATATACCCCCGCTACAAAAAAAAACACTCGCAAAACCGCTAGCGCCTGAAACGCATCAATAAACCTCCGCTCTCATATAATTTTATGTATAACGTGTGTGATACCGCCGAATTACTATTTTGAACAATATAAACTGTTCGTGTGTGGACGAACTTTCATTTTGGTGTTGTGAAGACGGCTCCAGTACTGGACAGTGGAGAGGCACAGCTGCTTATCAAGTAAGTGGGTTGTCGACTTCCCTTCTTTTCCAATTGTCCTGCTATAACTCCCGCCAGGTCCTTCGAATTTAATTTAGGTCGACGTTGAACAAAAAACATAATTATTTTATATTCAAACCTATGGATATCCACAAATTATGTAGGTGTGTGTTCCAAGTTTCTAAGCGCGCCTACAGACACTAATGGACGGAGTGATTCAAGAGGAAGGTTTACTACGTGTATAATTTATCAATGTTTTGTGCAAATTTGTTAAAATATGACGATTGTAGTTGAAGAAGTCAGAAAAAAAATCAAGATGGCTGGGAACTTTCATCGAAAACGCTGCTTAATACCTTTGAGATATAACAAAATAATACATGGAGGAATTGTTTATCTTTTATAGGACTTAAGAAAAGTCTGCGATGGCATATGTCTATCTTTTATGGATAGCTTACTATACCTATTTTTATGTTTGAAAATAAATACGAAATAAAAGCTATCGCGCGACAAGAGGCCGGGTGCAGCGCATAGAAATAGCGCGGCACCACGCCGGGCGTCGTCGTTGTCCCCGTATCGATGCAACACGTGTTGTTAGGCAGAAGTTTTCAATGTTGTATGGAAAGAAATATTTTAATTTGTTTTTATGTATATATTCTTTACTTTTTCAAATATTTACAGAATCGGAAATAAAATACATTAAAAATAATGCAAGTAAGATGAAGTTACGTAACATTTAAAGGTAATTAAATCCAATCCACATGTTCGACGCTACAAGCTGATATGACACTACGGCTTATATGCTCTACTACCCGTGCGAAGCCGGGCGGATCGCTAGTAAAATATCATTCGACAAGCCATCATTAGTAAAATTTAATTTTTGACTTGAGTGAAAAAGGGATAAAAAACATAATTATTACCATGATTGTCTTATTTGGTTATTAATTCATTATCAAAGGCATTACATACTAACACAGGTCTGATATACACTTTATTATGAGAATAGGGGTTCTAAAACTAGTTCTTAATTTTCTATACGTCAAATAGGTACCTATAAAAAATTAAGAATAAGTACATACTCTTAAGGTGGGACGCTGCCTGTCTAGTGCGGCTATTTAATAATAGATGGAGCCACTATATAAAGAATGTTTTTAATTTTTTGCAGATATTTTCCGTTTCGGTTGATAGAACATAGCACGCGACTATAAAAATTATTTCTGTTTAAAGTTTTTAACTGTTTTTATTGATTGTTTTAACAGTTTCGAAGCGTTTGTACAAAAACCTTTGTGGAAAATAAGGTTTTTCGACAAACACTTCGAAACCATTGAAATAACCATCAAATAAATCAGTAGAAAAAACTTTATTTTCCACAAATTTTAGGTTTTCGCACAAACGCTTCGAAAATGTTGAAACAATGAATGATGTCAGGTAAAAACAGTAAAGAGAAATATTTTTTATATTCGCATGTTATGTTTTATTAACAGAAACGCAGAAATGTGACCATGAAAAAATTAAAATCATTTTTTTGGATGGTGGTTCTATCTTATCTATCTTAAATGGCCGTAGTAGACCAGCAGCGTCCCACCTAAAGACTGTAACAAAAATTCATTAGGAATTTAAACATAACATTTTTGAATTATACAAATTATATTTGTTTATATTAAATTCTACTATCAAACCAAACGGTTCTTAATTTGCCTAATATTTATAGGCTTATGTTTAACTTATCACCAGATATAGTAAAATATTACGTCAAAAATAGTAAATGACCACCAAAATTAAAAATCGCATTTAAATGTGAAATTATAACCAAATTTTTTACCTCTTGCTATCCTATTAAAGCAAATGACTCCAAACAAATCATTGTTACCCCAAAAATAGTAAATGATCACCAAAATTATAACCGCATTTTAATGTGAAATCATAACCAAAGTTTTTACATCTTGCTATCCTATTAAAGCAAATGACTCCAAACAAATCATTGTTAACCCAAAAATTGTTTATGACCACCATAATATTAACCACATTTTAATTTAAAATAACATGCAAATATTTTCATGTCATTCAGAAGCTTATTCATCAATTCCGAATTAGTTTTGTTTTCGAAATTGATCAACAAACTTATAAATTTATAGACCATTAACCTAAACAAAACTAATTCGAAATTGATTAATAGGCTTCTGAATGGCTCGTCGCTCCGCTCCGCTTCGCTCCTCGCATTGACATAAACCAACCTAACCTAACCTAATGATTTCAAAAAATAGACCATTAACCTAAATTGACATGATTGGAAATTGAGTAATAGACTCCTAAATAGACTTTGGATAAATGACACGTGTAACACAATAAGGAGTGAAAAATTACAAAAAGTAAGAAAGTCTTGAATACTACACCGGAAACCATACCCGAATCTAAATCGCGGGAGGGGCTTTTAAGCTGGAGACATAACTTAATTTGGCATCATTATACTTTATTTGGTAATGTACCAACATTTTATGGCAATCATGGTGGTTTATATTGGCAGAAATAGCGGATTAATTTGCTCGCTAAGATTTGGTGATCATTTACTAAATTTGGTCTTTGAATATAATTTTGAAGTGCAGTCGTGACTAAAATAGCTAAAACTATTGTAATTTTAGACTTTATTTTTTGGTGTTTATTATATTTTTTTGGTAAAAGAGTTTAGGGTATTAAAGTATTTTTTGGTGGTCATTATATTTGTTCCGATATTTATATATATATTTAAAAAATATAATGCAGAAATACCTATATTTCGGTAGCGACCACGATGTGTAAAATACATCGTAAAATATTAAATTTTTTTTTGTTGTTGTACTCACTCAGTTGCTCGTTTCTTTGCTGATCCAACACCCACGGACCGGCTTTGCATGCTTTACCGAAGAAATCAGCCAAAGATTTTATAGAATTCTCTTCTAACGAAAGGTTTGGGTCGCACGATTTTTCTGTGACAAGTGACTCCAGGTACTGAAACATTCTTTGTTATCGAAATACCTGCTAACTGCTTGAAGATGTGAAAGTTCTTTAGGTACGCATACCGACCGCACACAAAGTTTTTTGCAAAATTAATACGTTTTATGTATTTGTGTACTGGGTCACAGAACGGTGTAATAAAATTCATTGTTCACAGAACAAACAAATTAGAACTGTAAATGTAATGAATGTATAATAGTTCGCAGTTGGCACACTTGTATGAAAAATGACCTCAAAGTTAAACTAACTTAAATCATTGATGAACAGTCCGCTTCTATGTATCCTGGTATACAGCTGAACGTAGTCCAAACTTATAAAGCGTGTAGATGCTTACCGAACAAAACAAAAATTTTAAAAAAAGTTCAATAAATGTCAACAATTAACCTTTGAACATGTTTTTCTCTGTAACCGTTAGTTTGCTCCATCTACTCACATAAATTTTTTTTATTTTATTCGGAAAACTCTACACGTTCTATATGTTTGGATAGTGTTCAGCAGAACACGTGCTATATCACACGGAGTCTTCGGCTGAACGTAGTTCAACTTTAAAGGTTTTTCTCGGTAACCCTTGATTTGCGCCATCTGCTCACCACAAACTTTTTGTTCAGTTCGGTGAGCCCTACATGATCTACAAATTTGGATTACGTACAGCCGAACACCCTATCCTCACCTTAACCAAAGTGTCGGTCAGTCCTCTATTATAAGCGTTGCCTGTCCCCGGATGGCATAGAGTTCTATTTTTTATTATAGACTCAACAGTCTGAGTGTCGTCTCCCAAAATCCTTTTGTTTATGACTGTCACTATACTGCTCTCGAACTCTCCTGGAAATAAAAATCAGAGTAAAATCAGTCGGTTTTTACCATATATAGACAAAGTATATGCAAACTGTCGCGACCCTTTGATACATAATATCGAATAGAGAGTCGGCTTCAAAAAACGTAGATAAAAATATCACATATCTGTTCGGTTATAATTGACGACCGCTTAGACTAGTGGGTAGCGAAGCGACCCTGCCTACAAAGCTGAAGGTCCCGGGTTCGAATCCCAGGTCGGGTCAGTATTATCATGAATGTAGATACTGGTACTAAGTTATGGTTGTAATATGTATGTGTTGTGTACTAAGTATAAACATCAATGGGAGTATCCTGATCATCTAAATGCTTGTGTGCGTGTCGCTAGGTTATGTATACGTCAATAAGAGATACGTTTTGACGTCATGATTATGTTCGAGGACAGCCAAAAACAGTGTTAGAGACAAGATAGCGCGCGTACCTACCTTAGAGCGGTGCGTACCGGTCAAAGATCCCGAGCGTACCCGAATATTTTTTATCGTTGTAACCCGAGCGACTACGAACGAGTTCTAGCTGTTACCGGCGATAAAAATAGACGTTTAAAGATTACTCTGGGACTAACCGTCGACTCGGTTCCACTCTGTCCGCGTTTGTTAAAGTTGTTTCGATTACGTATTACTGTGTTGACTTGAAATGGTTTTTGTTTAGTAAAATATTCTACACAATGGCCCATCCTCATTAGTTTTTATTTCGAAATGTTGTATTTGAAATGTAAATAATTTTATCCTATTTTTTCTACATTCACTCTGAAATCCTATACACGAAAAATACTCACTCTCCCTGGAGCGTAGTTCGTTTGTAACCAAAACATCTAGATCGGCCCACTGTGCGGCCAAAAGATCTTCTGGATCAAATACTCCGAAATCGACGGTCCCTTTGCCCATACGTCTTAGACAATCTAACCTGGAAAAAATTTAAAATGTTTATTCAACAGTTCAAAAAACCGTTCTTATGAATCTATGTTATATACCAAACACAATTGACATTTCTTCCACCTAACACCCGCGCATTTTTTGCCAACGTAAATAAGTATACTTTCTAAGAAAAATGCTTTTATTTCGTAATAATCATTCAAAGACAGGCTCACAATGTCTGATAATTACAATGTTCTTCCTAATAACCGCAATGTAGAACAAATAATTTAAAAAAAATACAAAATATGATTTCACCTCGTTCAGCAAAGCAACGTGGCTCCAATCCGAAATATCGGCCCCGACTGACCACGACGGCCGCACGAAACACGCCCCGTGTGCCGACGCAAAATACGTTTACATCTCTCGCGCAAGCAGTACAGAAGCCACATTGTGCACTTAAACAACCTACAAATAGGTCCAGCCCTACGTAAAATAAGCGCCTTGACGTCGAATTGCGGAAAAAGAGCACGTCCTCAAGTATCAAGTAGGTCCAACCCTATTTGTCGGTTGTCAGGCCCAACCCGATCAAAGAATTTGCGAAACGCGCTCGCTCCGCTCCCTATAGCACTCTATCGACAGGGTGGCCGCTTACACACCCCGCTAGAGTGTATGCCTACCACCGGTCGGTCGACGGCGAATCCACGTTAGCAAGTAAAATTGGATTTTTCACCGCAAAAACGCCGAATCACACAAGGAACTTTTATAAATATACGTTCAAAAACAAAAGGTTACGTTGAGTGGTGTAACGTTTCATGTGTAAGTAAAGTATATCCATTATTTTAAACCACGTCCTTTGAGACGCCGCCAAAGCACTCAGACAAAAAATTCACAAAGAAAACCGCCGCACGTGCCGGTCGTAACAAAGAAACCGACGGCTTGCGCGTACGACGTACAGTTTCAGCGAAAATTTATCAGTTTACATCGACATTTCACGGAGTAAGTAAATGACAAAATAGAATGTTTTATTATAAACACAGGTGGCGATTCGAAGGATACGTCGAGTGATGAAGAATGTCATAAGTTTTTGTTTCGTGTGTAGCGAATGTGATAAGTTTTTGTTTCCTCTAAATAAATATATTTTAATTTGTCTATTTCGTTCCTGCTTTGCCTTTCGGTGTACCGAGGTCTAATATAACGGATAGACTATTTGAAATTGTGTGGATGCTTCCCCCCGCAAACGCGTTTCACACCCCCGCTGAATAGGTCGCTTCGTCTCGTACAGTAAATGTCTTACCGTATTTTTATTGGGGTAGCGGACGAGGAACTTCGCTATGTCTATGCGTACACCTATCCATGTACTGACATTTCCAAGGAAAAATTAAAGAAATGGGACTCCAAGGCCCGTAAGTTGATATAGTATACTGGTTACTGTGTCAATACAAAAGGCTATAGACTAGTAGATAATAAAACAAAGAAAAAGTTTTTTTTATGAATGAAAATAAAAATTATAGGAAAATCACACAAAACTGCGAAAGCAATATTGAGATATTTCTTTGTTATTTATGTATGTTTGTTGTTATCTAAGTATGTATGTCAATTGTTTGGTACCTATAATACAAGCTTTGCATAGTTTGGGATTAGATACCGCTGTGAGGGATATTCCAGGTGTTATTATTTATTGACGACTATGAAATTTTATTTCACTGACATATAGTTGTGGTGTGTATATATTTCGTTCAATCTAACAACATAATATATAATTGACACTTGAAGCTTCTCTATTAAGGGCATTGCCAACTCAAAAAAAAAACACCGAAGACAATGCACACCGGATAGCAGACAACCAATCAAATCAATTGAATCAATCAATTTAATTTTAGAAAGGTGCAGAAACCGCCTAGGTGCAGCCTAGGTGCCTCGAGCAACTGAATTTTCTACACGCTTGTAAAAAAAATACTATTTTTATTATACGTTTTTATTTATTTAAAAAAAAACTGAGTTTCTTTCGGTTTAGTACGATTTAAAAAAATTGGTGTTAGGTGTGTGTAATTCACTGTTTTTTTTAAATGATTTTTCATTTCATTTACGTTTATATATCTGTTCTGACACACTAATTGACAGGTAACTTGCAAATTCATTGGACAAAAAATTTAAAGAACGCATTCACATTTCTTTTTTTTCCCGCCACAAATATTAATACATGATTAATACATATAAATCTACGAAAAAAGCCCTTTAACACAAACCTGTCAGTCCCAATAACGCATTCTATCCCTGATTGTTCTTGATCCAATATGGGGCAGAATTTGCTTGCGCGGCGATATGTGCCTCTGCCCTCCACTATGCAAACGCGTACTGTGAAAAAAAAAATTGTTGTTATGTTGTAACTGTGTTGTTACTTCACATGGCTATTATAGTCATCGGTTTATTATAAGCACTCGGCTTTGCCTCTTGCCTATAAACACATCGACTGTAATATGCAGCCCCACCGTACTTGTATCATAAATTACTATAATGATGAAAAACACTTCGATTTCAATTATTAATATTTTTTTTTACTTTTAACTGTTGCCAAGCAAATATCAACTATTAACTATTAATTGCAACGAAGTTTTCTTGCGCAAATATGATATTGGGTTGTGTGACTTGTGACGTGAGCAACGCGTTGCTCAGTCTTGATCTAACTAACATCTACGGTACTTCTTAATAAAAGTACAGTTCCAATCAACCTTTATGGCGGATGTGAACATAGGCACAAGTCGCGTCGCAGTAACCAGTTTTAGGTGTAGCGGGACGCAGTGGAGCGAGGGGCATTATGACTGAATCTGCGCAAGCACGCTTAAAGCGTTGTACCTATTCCGATCCGCCATAAAGTTTGATTGGAACTATAATAAACTCTATGTATTTTATTTATTTATTATCTGCTTTTCACACTTCACTACTGGATTTCAAGTTTTTCTCAGAATTAATTTTCGTCACAGAAATAATACTCATTAACTAATACAACTATGACGGGAATAGAACCCATGACATTTATAAAGGCGGGGTGTTTATCCAATCTGCCGCAACGCTATTTGTTTTTTAATTACGTAATGAAGTAAATGACAGTTTGTCTCAATGATGTCGTCATCCACTCGTCAGAGGTAAAAACCGGGTTATTGGCATTCCCAGCGTTGTTTCAACAGAAATTGAAACAGGGATTTCTGAGGTGATTTTCCTTATTTGTTAAAGATTTTATAACTGAAATGTTAAGAGTCAGTACAACGCCTGGAAAAATTGCTGCTGCCCGGCCGGCGCAAATGCGTGCGATAGAGAAGGCAGATGCGCCATATACTCTAGTGCGAACGGGATACAAGACAGCTTGAAAATAAAGATGCAAACGAAAATCTTTATATTTTAGCCTCAGAATAAACAGAAGGCGCCTGTAAGCGTGAAACTGAAGAAACAAAAACCACTCTTAAATAGAGTGGTTTCACTTTGTTGCGATTAGTCACTCCGTTGCACTTACCGCGTTATAATGTACAGCACAAGTGTCAATTTTAATTTTAAAATGTTGTCTTGTGTCGTTCCTACATGCAAAAATGCTGCTGGGCTTACGAAGAAATCGGATGGGATCACATTTCACTTGTAAGTAACGTATTCAAAAGTGGATTTATTTAATTATTGAATTTGTTTTACATACTGTGATTGACTTAAAAAATGGCGCGTTCATTTTGTGAGTGTTGCCAGTTCCATCGAAAATTTTATCTACTTTTTATTTAATACCTGTTTAGAATACTCTATTGTTTGAGTAATAAAGCACCTGTGTGAACAACAAAGAACAAAGAAAATTGAATTGGATGAAAGTCATACAAAGAACACGGCTAGATAAGTTTTTGAGACCATCAGAGCGGAACGTAATTTGTTCGATTCACCTTGACGAGCAATATTTTTGTGACACGAAATGTGGTTTAAAAAAACTAAAGAAATCAGCTATTCTGACTAAGGTAGAATTAGTCAAGATACATTAGTTAAATATTATTCATATTGCACCTTTCCTGTTCATTATGTAGGTCATAATTATATTATAAAATAATCCAATTTCATTCCATTCCATCATCCCTTTAATACCCCACTACAGGGACTTAGGCCTCCCCTCGGGATGAGGAGGCTTGGAGCTTAATCCACCACGCTGAACCAATGCGGGTTGATGGCGGGTAGGTGGTTGGTGGGTAATCCAATACCGTACTGATAAATGCGGAACTCATTCACAACTAGTGACTGGAAATTCGGTATCTATTATACCAAAAATTTCATTTTTTCCTAGAAAATACAAAGGATATACCTTTATGAATACATTGTATACGTGTTAATGAATCTTCTATGCATTCCGATTAAAATTAAATTTTGGTGAATGGAGTAATATATGAATTATCTAATAATGGCGTGCTATTTCGGCATTTGGTATTGACATCACAATTGTCTGAGTCACATATAGAAACATCTGAACCTTCGATTTTGGAAAATGTGCGTAGGTACTTACCTACCTAAAATTTTTATGTTTAATTGATTACATTTGATTTTCTGTTTTTGATGAAGCATTTTGCTTTTTCATTTTATGATAGACTTAAAGTTTTTCATTTCAGGATACACAGCCACAATCGCCTACACGATCAAACTCAGAAATTGGTGATATCCATATTTCTGATTTGGACTTTCTATTTGATACAACGAGAAAGCTACTCAATAATGATTTATAATAGTGAAAATAGTGGTAGCATTGCAAAATTATTGTCTTAGAATTGCCTCAGCTTCATTATCTGTCAAAATATATCGTAGGTTATTATCGGGAATTGTTGCTTATTACCTGTCGAAATCAATAAAATGTTCGTTTTGTGTAGAAGCAATTGGCCTCAGGTGTGGTATGGATTGTCATATGGATTAAAAAATAAAGGCAGACTTTATTTCCCTTCCCAAAATCTTAATTAGGGGCCGTCCATTAATCACGTGATCTTTTTTAAGCATTTTTTAACCCAGGGGGGGTTAAAAAATGCTTAAACCCCCTTGGTAATACATGGTGAGGTTTAAGACTACCCCCCACCCAACATCACGTGTATTATTAGTATCTACAAAAATTCTTAAATTTTTAGAATCTTTTAGAATATCACCTTAAATACGGGTATAAAGTATAATCTTATTTTATTCTGAAATTAAGCACCATGATAAAAATATGTAGACAGAAAAATTGCAGGTTGTTTTTGATTGGTATAAAAATAATAAACGAATGATGTACACTACACACCACTTTTCGATTTAAAAATCGCGCGTTTAAAAAAATAAATACCAGTGATATCTTACTACACCCCCCTCCCCCCTTGTGACATTTTGTGATTTTTGTCAAACCCTCCCCTCCCCCCTTTCAAGCCTCACGTGATTAATGGACGGCCCCTTACATGAATGTCGTATTTGAGAAGCACATGCCCGAAAAATTTCAAATGAAGATTTTGTTATAAGTTCAAATATCGAACGTTTAGCAATCGTTCTTTCAATTTTCAAGAAATTCATTGAAAAAAATAATATATTCCTTGTAAATGATGACCACATAAATGGTGAAAATCATAGAAACGGCGGTTATTGAAAAAGATTAAGATATGAAATTAGGTGCCTACATTATTTATTTAAACGTAAAATTCTGCAAATCAGTTCAAATTCTAAAAGAAAATATTATAAAAAGCTTACACAACAAAGGGGTACCTAATAAAAACTTTACTTACTTAACCTTACTTTTAAAAACTTACCTTATTGAAGCCGGGTTTTATTTATTGTAATAAGTATAAAAAATTAATGTTTGTTTCCTTTATTCAACTAAAATGGTATGTATGAATTTCATGTCGTTGTGAGTAACTTTCTATTAAATGAAGAACACTTGTGTCAGAAGGTCATGCTACTTCCTTTCTATAATTATACTCGTATTGTACCAAAAAACTCATTAAACTCAAGTAAACACCTGGCGCCTGAAGGAAATTTGAATGTTGTGAGTTTTGGCCTAGTACCTAAAATAGTTAAAACTTACTATAAATGAACACAAGTACGCGGCGACCGTAGGGCTGCCCCGCAAGAAATAATTTGTGTTATATAAACGCACCCTAAATATACCTATCTGTAAATATTTTTATTAAACACCTTTTTTCTGATTTTATATGATTATCCCAAAAACAGTAGAAAATTTATCCCGATCTAGCAACATTACGCGGGCGGGAAGTGAGGCAGGCGCGGGACGTACGTAATGTTTTTGGACACAGTGCAGTATGTGTGATCATAATTGAGCGCTCTACCTGTGATTTTAGCTTATTACAATAAATATTATACATACAAAAATAAAAATCCAAATCATAGGTGTAAGCATAATTTTCATTTGAATTTTTTTTAACGTTAAAGAGTTATGATATTTATTATGGGAAAAGAAACTATGTTTTACTAAGGTTCTTTTGGTGATTTTTTCTATTGAACGAAATTAATACCATCTCGTTTTTAAAATAGCCAATGGACAAACAAAGGTCCATATTTACTTACAATATTTTTTTGTCGCTGTTGAGTAAAGATTTGAGCCAATAACTTAGATTGGAATTTGATAAAAACAGTCCCGTTATATATATATAATCATCATCATCATCAGCCCATTTTACCCCACTGCAGGGGCTTAGGCCTCCCCCAGGGTGAGGAGGGGGTTTGGAGCTTAAATCCACCACACTACTCCACTGCGGGTTGGGGATTGTAACGACCGCCATCTATTGACAGCGTCCGGGACCGACTGCTTAACGTGCTCTCCGAGGCACGGAGTCAGTGATAGTTAATGTACTTAAGTCAGAAAAACTGATTGGTACACGCCCGGATTCGAACCATGGCCCTATGGCCTTATAAATTTGAAACAGGTTCGTTGTGCTCTGGGCTATCACGACACATATATATAATATATATATTATAAATTATACAATTATATTAAATTATATATAAGTATATATAATATATATATTATAAATTATGCAATTTACATTGTACAGAGTCTTAAACATGGTTGAAGTGTACACTTAGGTAGCGTAATTATATAAATGGAATATCACATACCTACCTCGAAACAATCGAAAACCTGAGCAAAATGACAGACGAGATTAAACAGTCGTCATTATCTATGTAATGCTCATAGAACACAGACAATTCAGATACCGCGTTGCGACAACAAAAATGTCAGAAAAAAAATATACCACTTAGACCAAATATACACCTGTTGACGCTTGCAAATATTCCTTGTGAAGTAAAATTATGTGTGAGCAAATAAAAATACATTCTATGTGTAATTTGACAATTTTTTTTTTTTAACAATGACAATGACGTATGTCTAATCAATGAATCTGACACGTTTTCGATCGTTTCGATGTATCGGACGCTCTATCCTGTTAATTATGCTATCTAAGTATACTCGAAATATATATTGCTTATTAACGAATTATATTTTATTGAGGTAAATGTTTTAATTTAACATCATTACTATTCAAGGTATTCATTAAATGACATTTGAGAATCTTCATGTGGTGGGTTACACAAAATTAGTTACACTTCGCAGAAAATATTTCAAAACATCGAATGGTGTGTATCTGGTCAGTGGCGTATAATTTTTTGTTCACATTTTTCTGATCACAACGCGGCATCTGTATATATACATTCATGGGTGTACAAAATGGTACAAAAAAACCTACCACTAGATTAGATTTCCGGGTTATGAGCAGTATTTATATTATTATAGCAATTAAGTCTCTCATAAAACTTTTTTTATTCTATAACTATTACAAAATTCTGTTTATATGAAAATTAACGCATTATAGTTTCCAAAAACTAGTTTTAGAAAAGCGGGTTATCGAGTTAGATACTGAAGGTACCTTTGTAAGGTGGTGTTAATGCATGGTTTATAGAGGCATTTAAATAAATTATACGTTTTTTATTAGTTACACGTAAAACATCGAAAAAAAAACTCGAATTGTGTATTATTTCAATAAAATACCATTGAACTTTTATTTAATTTTATGGTGTCAGAAGAAAAGCTGAATTTGAATCAACATTCAATAAAAGACTAACAGGTGACTGTTTTGTAACAGTTCAGGCCAAGGACGTTATTGCTACGTCCTTGGTTCAGGTAGTTCCAAGGGTCAATGACATTTAAAGTGACATCTTCTGCTCATTTTCTTTATAGAGGTAAAATGTGTACAGCCCACCATGTTACGTCATCAAACATAAATTAGGAATATTTATTTCTTCAGTTGAATATTTAATATCAGCTTCCGCCCGCGGCTTCGCCCGCATTTTTTTCTGGATGAAAGGTACCATATATCCTTTTCTGTACCTCTAACAATGTGCATGCAAAATTTCATGATAATCGGTTGAGTAGTTAAGGCGTGAAAGGGTTGCAAACAAACTTCCTTTCGCACATTGTTCAATATTCACGATTTTAACGTTTTGATACAGTAAAAATGAGTCAAAAATTCAATGTGGTAAGTAGGAACATTTTTAAAATTATTTGCCATTATTAATGCGATCTATGACCTGACCAGATTGAAAAAAAGTGAAAAATGTCAAGTATTGTTAAGGTACCGTAGTGAAATGACAAAAATACAACCCTTATAATTCTGTCATATATGTTCGTCTGTCCGTATGTCACAGGCTTAAAACACCTTCACCGTCTTCCCAACAATACTGAGGGTGGATTTACACATTTGCCGCCAGTAGGCTATTCAATTTTTGCCACCCTTATCAACCTCTACTTTTCTATACAACCATATTTTTTGTCAATGAAATTGTAACTTTATGATTTGTGCACTATAGTTTGTCCTAATTAAGCCACCTTTTTCAGACAGTATTATTGTTAAGTAGTCGGAGATCGATGTGTCAGTTTCTAGATTATTTTCACAACCCAAAAATTTTGTTAAGATTGTACCATGATTGAAAAAAATTGGCTCCGAATCTGCCGCCCCCTGAAATCTACCTCTCTGGACTCAAGTCTACTCAGCCTGCTGGTAAATCTGGGTGAATCCATTACTGATGCTGATGAAACCTTATAGGCAGATTTGAACCGCCATAAGATCATTTATTTCCATAAAATTATTTAGATCAGAAGTTGAAAACTATACTTTGTTGTATTTATTTTATAATCCTTATAAATTAAGTGTATCGTAAAATTTATGAAATGTGTTCTTTCTATCACCAGTTTTAATTTTGGTTTAAAAAAAAACCAGCTCGCCCATTCATACCTAAATCGAAAACCATAAACTTTAAAAATCAAAATTAGAACTGTCACATGTTAGAAAAAAAATTTACTATACTCCTCTGAGCGATAATCTTTACTTCTTTAGCGTTTAGACCCCTTTTTAAGCATGCTACGCGCAAGGAGTGTGAGATTTGGCATATTTAAACTTTATACACAAGATGAGTTTTTTAAATGGGTCTATATGACCCACAGACCAGTCAACCTATAGACCACGCTTTAATAAACGTCAGTACGAAAACGAAATCGCCAAAAAGTGGCGGGGTGCGGGGAGAGGTCGGCTAGTTTTCATTGGCTCGTTCAAAATTAACAATTTAATGGCTTCCGACGTGCTTACAACTGACGGTTCACTAGTGACGTAGTTATGTAGTGTCACTACATAGACTTGGCGAATGCTACTCCCTGTCAAAGCGTAATCTATAAAGTTGACTTGTCTGTGATATGACCACATCCTAATCTATGAGAAATAGCGAAAAGTGTTCAAACAGGTCATAAGGTCGAATTATGAGGAAAAAAACTGTATATTTACATTATTGAAAAATCTGTTACTTTAACAGGAGATGAAACCACTTGATTTGATAATTTATATATTCATACTTGGAGAGAAAACTTTTTACCCTTAAATGGAAGAAGAGCGCCAAAACCTAAAATATATATACCTACACTATATATATCCTACCTAATATGCTTTACAAAATACTGTCAGCCATACGAGTTTAATAGTCTGTCGTTTGATGCAGTTTCAACTGACTTACTCTCAACTATTTATTATTGGTGGTTTCAAAAAAGTGTCGAATTTTGATCACTGGGCGACCACCAATAAAGATAATAACGTGTAGTTTCTGGCTTGTGGTCAAATAAATTTTGTATGAAAATCAGTGGTACGTATAGTTTAAGCTTAAGAGAATGGGTCTGCATGCATACAACTAAGGAATTTAAAAAAAAAAATCGCGCGCTCCATAGAATATTAATTCGCGTCGAATATATCAGCCGTGTGTCAACTAACTTGACAATGTTTTTGAGATATGTAATTTTCATTTACCTAATTTTTTTTGTGGTTGGTGATTTAAAGGTTGGCTTGGACCAAAATTTTTAACACATATTTCTTTTTATTTTTTTCCGAAATCATACAACAATCTATACGTTTCTTTCGGAATAAAAAAAATAAGTCTGCATTTTCTTCACTAATATTTTTCTGAAATTTTATTTAAAAAAGTTCCTGTCGTCGTCTGAACAGATGCTTATTGTTTTTTTTTTTACGTAAAACTAAATAAATAAAACCATATTTTGATTGATTCATAATAAATGTAGTTTCATTTGATATAGTGACTAACAAATTTTTTTATTCAATTTTTGCTTTTTATTTTTAATTGTGGAAAGCAGCGGATTATGTTTTACTGTGCAGATGACGTCGCAGGGACAATTTCAACGTCAGATGAACTTTCTTAAGTAACAGGCAAATTAGGAAAAAAAAGGAAAAAGACACTTTAACAAGTTGTTGTACAAAGCGAAACATTCAAATTTTGGATCAAGCCCATAGACTAGAGAGTTTAATAGATCTTGAATAGTGTTTTTTTTTTAATCTAGCGAATACGCTTCACACTTGCCTTGCGACTGAATCGCACTTGATTTGTTTTCTTGCTTCAAATGGTTGAACCAAGGTCACGAACCGGACTCGTCGGGTTTTTATACATATATCAAAATACGCAAACATATACATTGGGATGGTCAGTTACCGTGTGTTTGTGAATTATCTATACTAAGGTACTAATGAAAATGTTTTGTCGTCTGTTTGTTCAGTCAAAACTATTTGATAATAATATTTGGGAAATCCCACACAGCGCCATCTAGTCCAAAAGTAAACAAGTATTATGCTTGTATTATGGGTTACTAGACAACTGATATACACACTTAAATGTTCTTTTTTTTCTAAATATATATTTACTTAAATATAGATACTTTTACACCCAGCTGACCCAACATGGAACAAATAGACATGTTCATGCACACAAATATTTATTTCGGGCGGGAATCGAACCCTCGACCCTTGACTCCTCAGTTTGTATATATATATATAGGTAACTTTCTATGGATGGATCAGTAACAAAAAAAAAATTTCCTTTTTTTTTTAATATTAGTACTCGTATTTATAAAAAGGCTTTGATTATATAAAGTCTGGATGGACCCCCGCAATATAAAGTCAACAAAAATGACAGGCCAACTTTTACGTACTTGTGTGGGTGACTCAGCTGACCACATACTCTCGCTACACCATACTAACCATGTACAAACTATCCTGTGAAACCGTGGCTATGTGCGTAAATTATAACCGAACAGTTAGGTCGTGGTTAGGTGACATTTTTATCTCCGTTTTTTGGCGCCAACGCTCTTTACAGACATTATAGATAATAATAATAATAATATCTGCGATATCCCACACAGCGTCATCTTGTCCCAAAGTAAGCAAGTATTCTGCTTGTATTATGGGGTACTACACAAATGATATATGTATAAATATTCTTTTTTTTTCACCCAGATACGAACGAATTAGACATGTTCATGCCACAAATATTTGTCCCGGGCGGGAATCGAATCCGCGACCCTCGGCTCCGCAGTTATGGTTTCTAACCGCTCGGCCAACCGGTCAGTCCAATTATACAATCGAAGCTAAAAGGTTGATAAATTTTGACAAATATGCGCTATGTTGGATTTTATAAACATAATAAAATCGAAATAATATCGAGAAATAAAACATATACTTTGTTAACTTTTATACCTATGCATGGATCGCGGTCGTGGTCGTGGTCGTGGTCGTGGGATACATTTTAATTATTCAAATAATTCATGTATTTAAGGTTTTCCATATAATTTGCATGAATATATAGTTTATAATGACACAATCATTATTTGACCATTATTGTTCGAAACGAGTAATGAATCATACATAAAAAAATAATTTCCTGTAATTACGCATCTACCGCTAATAATGTCTAAGGTAAACAAGTAGGTATAATATTCGTAGTAAATAACTGGCGAATATAGAGACGTTGAAAGCTAAGCTGTGGGTCCGATTGGATGAACTCCTCGCTTTTATTCAAAGGGTTCGATTTCCGCTATAGGCGTTTTGACCGATGAGTTATCCTACTGATATTGTAACTGTGAAAGCGTATTTTGGATGTTTGGCGGTCAATCACGCAGCAAACGAGCGACGGATCGGTGTGATTTTTTCCATAGATACCTATGTTATTTTTATTCTAGAAAAAGGTATGAATCTTGTGGAATAATTATTTTTAAAACCACAGAATATATCTGCCCGAACATACATAAAAATATATATATACAAGGTGTTGTTTTTCCCTTCTGCTAAATTAATGCATATATACAAGAACAGACGTTTGACAACAAATTTCTCTTACTATGAATTTTTTTTAATAGCAGAAATTTAATAAAAATTAAATTAAACAAAATTAGCTAATTACAAAATTTACTACTGTAAACTTCCTCCTTTTTTCGTGAGTATATAATGTTTTTTAATGGACTACCTTACCATATTGGACGTAAATTCGCGAATCAAAGTACGTGATAACGTATGTACATATGTGTATAAAGCCAGTAATTATTGATATAAAGTTAATATAAAGTATACACAAATCCTAAAACATACCGGGCGAAGTTTCAAATAATATTTAATCTTCGAGTCCATACTTGTTAATAAAAGAAGTTTAAATTAAATTTTAAATTCCGACAATTAATTAAGTTGTGGGATGACACAAGAAAGCGGTCTCGTTTTGAGTCAAGGCAAACTTGTTGCAATATGCAAAGAATAACGACCTTTTCTTTTCCTTTTATACTCACGACGCGTAGGATATATAATAAACGTCTACTCAGGAAACTATAGTACTTGACTTGCTATCATAGAGGAAAATGTACAGTTCAAACAAAAGATTTGTAATGGATTTGCGCTAAAACTAACGACTATTTATGGTTAATATAGTCTCTGTACAACTTGCGCTGACACAATAAACTATGCGTCGATACGGTCAATACGGTCGTTGACCTCTTTTAAGGCAGATTATTGTGTCAGTCGTGATAACCCGAGCGCAGCGAATCTGTCGAATATGTATCGATATCTCCGAAGATATTAATTTAAATTGTATAGTGTAAAGGCCAATTATAATGTGCATGAAATGCATAAGGTAAATAACGTATTTAATTTGATGAGGATTAATACTGTATCCATATAAATTACTTTCCAATTACCTCATCATATGACACCATTTTTTTACAAAATAGGTATAGTAAGCTATCCATAAAAGATAGACATATGCCATCGCGGACTTTTCTTTAGTCCTATAAAAGAGAAACAATTTCTCAGTACATTATTTTGTTATATCTCAAAATGCTTAGGCAGCGTTTTGGACAAAAGCTCCCAGCCGGCTTGAACATTTTCTGACTTCATCAGCAATAATCGTCATATTTCTACAAATTTCCACACAACATTAATAAATTATACTCGTAAACCTTCCTCTTGAATCACTCTGTCCTTTGGTGTCAATAATATGCCAATCCGTTCCGTAGTTTTTGAGTTTATCGCGTTCAGACAGACAGACAGACGCGGTGAGGGACTTTATTTTATATGTAGTGATGTACATATATAAATATTTTACACCCAGACTCGGAACGAAATATGTACATTCATGCACACAAATATTTATCCCGAGCGGGAATCGAACCCGCGACCCTTGGCTCCGCAGTTAGGGTCTCTTAGGGTCTCTAACGACTCGGCTAATCATTTATAAATGAATTTGAAATCGAGCATCAGAAAAATGTTAATTTACCTATATTTTTTACAACTTCAGCCAACTATATTACTTACCAAAAAAAAAACAAATACACGAGTGACAACAGTTCACAAAAAAGTACGGGAATAAATTGGGTCACTTCCAAAAACCAGCGTCACAGTTTTGAGGTGAGAAGAGGGGAGTGACTCCAGGTGAGATGGAATTTGTTAGTCAATTATTAAACATGAATATGGAAAACATATAATAATAATAATAATAATAATAATAATAACACACACAATCACAACAACGTCTAGGTCCCAAACTAAGCATTAGCTTGTATTTTGGGTACCAAGCGAAGACACCACATACATATAACAACCAAGACCCGGTGCCAGTCTGGTATTAATATTCATCATATAAATAGTAACCCGACCTGGGATTCGAACTCGGGACCTCCAGCTTCGCAGGCAGGGTCGCTGCCCACTAAGCTAAGCGGTCGTCTTTGTCGTATCGTATTTGTCGACAATTAAATAATTTATGAAATTAAATTATGTATAATAACAATTAACAGTTTGCCATAGGGGTAGGTAGTGCGTAGATTTTGGTATACTTACTTTCAAACTTTTGTATAGCCAAATAAATGCTAAAAACTAAAAAGTTTTTTTTTTAAATTTCAGTTATAATAACCTATCGTTTATTAACGGTTTTTTTTTAAATCTTTCGAATGGCGCGATAATCCACATCCGTTCTGTTACCTGCTAAGTCTAACGAAACGAATGGCGAACTCGCAAAGTCGTTTTTTTTTATAAATTATTTAAAATAAAAACAAATAAATAAAAACTTACGATTTCCATCTTTACCCGAACCACTTGAGCCTTGTAAACGCACTTTTTGTATTAAAATAACCACAAAAAACACAAAAACACAATTAAACTTTGGCATTGTTCGTTTTAATTCCACTAATTTATTTATTAAGTCTAAAATTTTAATTTAAATTGTAATAAACATTCGTTTTTATTTTAGTTATTTATTATATTACAAGAAACGTGTTATTCGCACAACATTTACACGCGAACTGGTTTTGTTTGAGTCAATAACGTGTAATGCGATGCGACTAAATAAAATGATCTAATATTATCTAAACAAATAAATCGTATGAATGTGTGACTCGATTTGTATTAACTTCGGGTTGATTTCCGATACACTTGCGCCTAACTTTCTAGCTAACAGTTTTGATAAATTAGGATTTTCATAACTTAAGTTTATGTTACAAACGAACTGGTATATATTGTTAACAGTCAAACCATGAAGCTATGACAGTTTTCGCAAGGCAAGCTTTAGAGGCAATGTAAAATAAAAGTATAAAAACACAATTGCTGGTCTCAAAGGGGTAAATAAAGTTTTTGGGCTAAAAAGTCTTTTGGGTGTTTGTGTTTAAACATTCATTTTACAAAGCTAAAAAATCTAAATTTTCTAATTTCAGATTAGGCCTACGACCTACGAAGCGTTGCAGTCGATATTTCTTCAAATTGACATTTTCGTCATCTTTAAGCATATAAATTGTAATTTACTATAAAATTCAGAATCTATAATCAGAATTCAGAATCAATAAAATTCAGATCTATAAAAATTCAGAAACGAAGAAAAAATTTAATTGAAAAAAAAACCAACGTATAATAACGTTAAGATGTTAATATATTAAAATTGTGGTATTGAAATTTTCATATTTTTTTAATAAGGCCTACAATTAGGATTTCCACATTCCTTTGGGGAAACATTTTTTGAAATAAGTTATAAAAAATTTAGTTCACTTAATAAAATGTAGAATTTTATGGAATGAGTATAAAGTAGACAAAGTTATATTTGGTACTTATTTGTTTTTATAAAAAACATTTTTTGAAAAAGCTATAAAAAATTTAGTTCACCTAATAAAATGTAGAATTTTATGGAATGAGCATAAAGTAGACAAAGTTATATTTGGTACTTATTTGTTTTTATAAAAATCATGACAGCCTTTAAAATCCACTAACCCGCACTGGAGCAGCGTAGCGAATTAAGCTCCAAGCCTCCTCATCCCGAGGGGAGGCATAAGTTCCTGCAGTGGAGCTTTATTGGTTGGTGTTATGGCTATGCTATATTTTTTTGCATTTCTTGCATTTAAAAAAAAAATTGTCTAAAATAAAAGTGTCACAATGCGTTATCACATGCAATTTTAAAATAATAATAATGTGTACATCACAACCAATTGGTTGGTGTGGTGGGCTGGTAGTCCAAAGCGCAACGAACCTGTCTCAAATTTATATGGCCAGAGGGCCATGGTTCGATTCCGGGCGTGTACCAATGAGTCTTTTCTGACTTAAGTACATTTACTATCACTAACTCCGTGCCTCGGAGAGCACGTGAAGCAGTCGGTCCCGGGCGCTGTCAATAGATGGCGGTCGTTACTATCCCCAACGCGCAGTGGAGTAGCGTGGTGAATTTAAGCTCCACCCCCCCTCACCCGGGGGAGGCCTAAGCCCCTGTAGTGCGGTTAAAATGGGATGAAGAAGAAGAACATTACTACAACGTCTAGACCTCAAACTAAGCATTGGCTTGTGTTTTAGGTAGAATTCGAAGAAACCACGTACACATATAACAACCAAGACCCGGTACTAGTATCAATATGTCTATGGTATCAATATTCATCATATAAATACTGACCCGACCTGGGATTCGAACCCGGGACCTCCAGCTTCGTAGGCAGGGTCATTACCCACTAGGCTAAGCGGTCGTCGTATTAAATCGTATTATTATTATTAATCGTCGTACAAAATATAATTAAATCAAAAGCTCATTTTTTATTAACGAGACATTACTTCTGTTTCTTTCTTCTTGCTATTTCGAATTCATAACCGAAAATTTTCTATAGTTCTACGAATGTTGAAGTGGCGGGAATGCATGCTATCACATCAGTCAAAAGTTAATGTAAAGCGCCTTCATACATTTTCAAAAGAAAAGATTTGTTTGTTAGATTTCGGTGTTGAAAACGTTGTATTTTTGCGTGCTATAGTATAACGTTCTTCTGCTGCCAAATGTTTAACCCACGCGGACGAAACCGCGGGCGGGAAGCTAGTAAGTTATTTTAATCTTGTGTACAATTCCAAACTTTATGGCGGATGTGAACATAGGCACAAGTCGCGTCGCAGTAACAAGTTTTAGGTGTAGCGGGACGCAGTGGAGCGAGGGATAATGACTGTACCTGCGCAGGCACGCTTATAGCGTTGTATTCCGATCCGCCATAAAATTTGAGGCGAACTATATCTATCAAAAATATTGCGCAGAAAAAGTACCTACAACATATATATTTGTATACGTTGCACGACCAATTGAACCTTTTACTTTTTAAATCGATGCTTTTTAATCGATAATTAATTACAGTGACGCAAATGCTTTATAATTACATACTTCATTTAAATATCGGATGATTAAGACATGAGGAAAAACTTTAGTTGTACTGGTATTACATTCATAACTTCCCCGACTAAAGGAATTTACCTTCGTCATACATATTTCCTTGTAATATCTTATACAGTGATAAAGAGGATCAAAAAATGTTTAACTCAGAATGGTATGTGACAGTTTGTGCCCCAAAAGTACGATAAAAATATTTGGGACATCCCACACAGCGCCATCTAGTCCCAAAGTAAGTATTATGCTTGTATTATGGGGTACTAGACAACTGATATATATACATAAATATTCTTTTTTTAATAATATATACATATATAAATACTTTTACATGCAGACACGGAACAAATAGACATATTCATGCGCACAAATATTAGTCCTGGGCGGGAATCGAACCTGCGATTTTTGGCTCCTCAGTTAGGGTCTCTAATCACTCGGGCAACCGGTCCGTCCAACTTGATGTGACAAGCGGCTGAAGTCTGGAATCCGACACCTATTCCGGCACCAAGACAATGCCTCGCCACACACGTCTGTGCAAACACTCAACTTTTTCCATTCAAAAAATTTGCCTATCCTAGCTCACCCGCCATATTCTCGTGACCAGCACTGTGTGATTTTTACCTATTCGCAAAAACTAATAAGAAAAGGCATTGAAAGGCAAGAGATTTAAAGGACCTGTGACCACTGAAGAAGAGTGGTCACAGGTATTTTTCAAGTGGTTTAGCCGTATGGAAAAGTGTATACGTGCTGAACGTGAATATTTTGAAAAGATCGATGCCAGTAACAAAGAAAATATATTATAATTTTTCAGTATCTAACTACTTTTGGCATGACCTGCGTATATTTCGTCTATCTCGAAAATGGCTAGATTTGAATGAAAATTCGTATTTAGTGAGGCGTCATCTCAAAACAAGTTCCGAAATAAGATTCATGGTTATTAACCATCAGGGAGTGTTGCATTAAATGTTTATTCGAAACGACTGGACTGATTTTGATTCGGTTTTTTGCGTTACATAACTATTACCTAGGACCAGATAAATATGTTGTACAGTTATGGGCCACCCGAGAGCGCTAAGATTCTCAAAAACGACTAGGCCGTTCTAGGCGCAGTATTTTACGTTACATATATAATATAGATATATAATACTAAAACTTTTAAATGATATTGAATTAATCTCGAATTTTTAAAAATCCCCACCCCGGAGAATCTCGAAATCATCTTCGAATTCCGAATTTCTAATTTTAATTTATCGCGGTTTAAACTCACACTTTAAACGGAATAAAATTTCTTTCACTTTAAATTTTTTTATAATACAACCATACATATAAGAATTTTTTTCCAACTGTACTGTTTACGGTTATATAAATGAACCGGATTATTTGAAAAGGCTCATATTATTTCGTCCAACTAAGTTTATCAACTGAACCAGTGGGGATGGGTTGACTTTCCTTCACAACTGCGCCTTCTCTATACTTCTCTTTTCTCAGAACATAAGTACAGCTCTTGCATCATAGATGAGCATGTCAGATTGCACAAGTCCACCATACTTTCCACCACAACGCTTACATGAAGTTATGTCACTGCGACGGTTTTCTTACTGACTCCAAAGCCGCACAGTTATGATGCAAGATCTGTCATCAATAATGCTAGAAAAATAAAACAAAACTATTTGATTATTTATGTATTAATACAACTCTCAACTGAACAATATCACGTAACCATCGGCTCGTGGTTGATTGAAGGGTAACTGTTGTAGCTACTTGCCGATAAATCCTGATTTCCGAGATCTGGTCCACTTCGCGCGCCATCTTTACTCAAATTGTCGTTTGATTTTGACAGATCTTCCCGTTCGGGTGCGTACGTCTTTTCCGAATTTCGATCGCTATCCGACTGTCCCTCTCTTCCGTCATTTTTAGTCAAACTGGCGTTGGATATAGACATACTCTCCTGTCGGGGTACGTTCGCCTTTTCCGAATTCCGATCGAAATCCGTCGGAGGTTTCAAGACAAAGACACCGCTGCTGATTGTCAGGGGCCTAATCGGTTCTTTATTTTGGGATTTCATGGGTTTTTGTTTACCTTTCTTCGGGGGGTCTCGGGAGATTTTACTGTTAACAGACACACTGCGATCGCGACGTCTGTTTTTCGATTTAAATTTATAGTCGTTTCTGGCAGGTATGTCGCGGGAGTTTTTGTGATTCAGTCTAAGATTACTCAATCTCGGTGGCCCACCATGCCTTCTCAACAATTCGTATTTGCACTTGTGGCATAACGGGATATCTTCTAGTGATAAACGATAACGATTTTCTTGAAAGGGTCTTACCTGGAATTAAAATGAAAAAATGTTAAACAAAAAAAAATGTTTTTTTTTGTTATTCTACATGAACGGAAAATTATTGTCAGCCAGTATTATACTTATTATATCGTAAAAATATTTTTTTTTTTAAATTCAACCAACTTCCCTTGTTCGGATAGCACTTAACTTTCTTGTATTTCTTACGGTTTAATATATCATGTCCATAATGTCCAATTTTAGAAAAACACACGTATACTTAGATGAAATTTGGAAGGTAGGTGTAATAATCTATTAACCACTATTATAATGGTGTAGTGTGAGCAATCACGAAAACTATTTTTTTTTTTGGTAGATCGCCCTATACGTAACTGACTGATAAAAAAATCCACCCTACATTAACGTGTGGGTTTTTAAAAATCCTATGTTTAGCAAATATTTTTTTTTTTATTTACGTCAATAGCTTTTGAGATATGCGCTGCTAAAATTCAAAAGAAAATTACCCCCCTTAACTTTTCAACTATGCGGTTGGAAAGTTCTGGAAAAATGTAAGTTAAATTGTTTTGAATAATATGTGTTGACTAATGGTTAACTAGTTTTTCTTTTTAATTTTGAAGATTACCTTCTATTTAATTTGGATCAATTTAAATCACTTTTATGCGATTTAATCAATTTTATTCAAATCAAATCATAATAAACTGTTTGTTGCCTGGTCTATTTTGTGGACTCAACTCAAAATTCATTTCCTTCTCATTTCTCTGCATCTATACATGTGGTATAACATGGTTACTATACAGAATGAGATTTTAGTAACAGGCCAAAATTTTTCTAGATGTTAGGTATCACCAATAAACCTCACTGCGTAAATAAAAAATATGGGTTACATTTTCATAATAAATTATTTTATGTATAATGCATAGATTTACATAAAATAATATGTATATGGTATAGTGTTATTTTATAACGTTTGGTTGCCTTCTTAACGCTATAATAAACGTACGTGTCCGAGGGCTTGAAACGAAATGGGGCGGCGGGCATGAATGGTGACTAGAGTTGTTGGTTTTTTCGGGAAAGGTTTGCGTAGTCATATCTCAATATTTTCCTATAGAACGATACTAAACGGAAACAAGATGGTTATCGGTTTTTTACCAAAGATCATTATATTAAAATTTGGCCGGTCATTAAAACCTCATCCTGTTTAATACCGTATACGATTATCTGTTGAATAATTATTTTATATGTTGACTATGACCGATGGCCTAGTGGTTAGAGACCCTAACCGCAGAACCAAAGCTCGCGGGTTCGATTCCCGCTCGGAACAAATATTTGTATGCATGTACATTCTGTTTTACCGTGTCTGGGTGTAAATAGCTATACACAATTTAAATGCTCTGTTTAGTTTGGCACTAGATGGCGCTGTGTGGAATGTCCAAGTATTGTTTGTTTCTTTATTATTGAAAATGTGTAATTTTCGAATAGTTTTCTCTAGCGTTTCTTCTATTTCGTCGTAATCCTCTTGAGTGTCGTGGTCATGATTTCAACTAAGCTGAGGAATCTTCTCGACGATTTTTCACGTTCGTTTACAGTTCTTTTATCATTGTCCCTTGCTAATGGGTTTTTAGACTTGCTTGATGACCTGAGCGACCGGCGTTGCCTTGAAGAAGTCAATACTCAGTATTCCATTTTGGTTAATGCTGACTTAACCAGAGAAGGAAACAGCATGCGTATCGATGAGGGAAGCCATACAAGTATGAATTGGCTAGAAGCCCTCTTCTGCGTTTACCATCTAACCACTCATACTCTAGCTAACTGGTGCAAGATGGCGAGTTTCAGTCCGCGAGCCAGTCGTCACCCCCGCGAATTTGGGTTTGATATTTTCGATACTGTGAAGTGACAGTTATGACTGTATTCAAACCAAACGCTGCTGTCAAATTCATTTACTCTATGGAGAAAGCTCATACTTCTCCAGTGGGTGGTCGAGTGGTCGGAGGTACCTAATGCAGACCCAAAAGATGAGCCTACTAAAAGGTGGGTATGGAATAGTAGTGAGAAGAGATACGGCTGCGTAAAAAGGTATAGTTATAAGTATAAGTGGTTATTCCTAGTCAAGCCAGGGGCGCCCTATCATCTCCTGAAGAGTGTGAAGTCACCTGGTGTCCCTAGGTTATAGTAGAAAGAAAATATTCTTTACGTAGTGAAGGTCTATTTCATTACCCTACTATCGTCGTGTTCGATTGCAGCGATCTTTGCTTCAATTTGTATAGTTTGGGGATTTCGCAAACAGCGTTAACGGTTGTACCCCATAAACCTTAACCGATTCTGACAAAAAAGAAAGTAAAATCAAATCGGTAAAAATAAGGTTCAACCAATTTTAATTATTTTGATACATCGCAAAAGCAATCTAAATGTCCACGTTTACTTTTCAAACTTTTCCTTTTTCCATGTTCGTCAAGAAACTGAATGGAATTTCGTAAAAATGTATAAACCTAGATTGTGGCATCCATATCAGCCCACTATGCCCCACTGTAGGGGCTTAGGCCTCCCCTTTGAGATAAGGGTGCTGCTTCGGTGCGGGTTGCTGGTTTTTAACGACCGCCAACTGGTGACGGCAACCGATTGATTGCGGCATACCAAATTCAAAATCCAATACCAGAGACGATTTCATAAAAGTTTAATGGGCCGCTAAAAGCCAATTAAAATTAAAATTTCGTTGAAAACCTGCGACTTTTGCATCCGAAATGCATAGCGGACGATGCGTACAGATAGCAAATAAGTATTTAAGTCCAGCTGTCGTGATAGCCCAGAGCGCAACGAACCTGTTTCAAATTCATTAGGCCCCATAGGGCCATGGTTCGAATCCGGGCGTGTACCAATGAGATTTTCTGACTTAAGTACACAATATCACTGACACCGTGCTTCGGAGGGCACGTTAAGCAGTCGGTCCCGGACGCTGTCAATAGATGGCGGTCATTACAGTTCCCAACCCGCAGTGGAGCAGCGTGGTGGACTTAAGCTCCAAGCCTCCCTCCTCACCCTGGGGGAGGCCTAAGCCCCTGCAGTAGGGTAAAAATGGGCTGATGATGATGATGATTTAAGTCCAGCGACTACACAATCCTCACCACTCATACTGCCTTGGAACCTCCACTGATCACTTTGTACTCACTTTGCCAGTAGATCTCCTTTTATCCAACTCCTTCTGTAGCTTCGGATAGTTTTCGTTGAGGTGTATAGACTTTACTCTGATTGCACTCATCTCTCTTTTGACGTAGGCTCCTTGATGGTCATCATCGAACATCTCGTTCGCCGGCCTTCTCAACGGTGATTGTCTCACACTCCAATCCACATGTTCGTCACCGTGGTCCTCCCATATTAAATCTATTATAGTGTCCACGATATCCGCCATTAAGTCTGAAAGCGAGGACAGTAGAATCTTATTCTATATATTCTATATCTATATTCTGTATATTCTATATCTTATATACTAAAATAAAGCTGAAGAGTTTGTTTGTTTGTTTATTTGAACGCGCAAATCTCAAAAACTACTGGTTCGCATTGAAAAATTCTTTTTGTATTGGACAGTCCATTTATCGAAGAAGGCTATGGGCTATTAGGTCACGCGGTGAGTCTAAACTCACCGCGCGACCTGTAATAGCCCATAGCGATCTAAATCACTGAAACAAAATAGAAGGGGTATGCGCAGAAGTCCTTTTTAGGTATCGAACGTGAGGAACTGAGAGGGGATTGGCTGGGCGCCAGCGCAGACAAACGCGCAGACGCGCTATTGGTCAATCAGTCGCTCATTACGCTCCATTCATTGGTCACATGCGCAAAACTACCACCTCCAGTTTAACCGAGCGATCTAAACTCGCCGCGCGATCTGTACTACATCATGCTACGATCAATAGGAGCGGAGCATCAATGAAAAATGTTGCAAAAATGGGAAAAATTATTCGTTTTGAGAGCTTCCGTTACTCGCGCTGCGTAAAAGGTTGATGTTAAGCAAAAATCATGTATTACGGAATTGTTCCTCTTTAAAAGTCCGAACCAATAGTCCGCGACAGCATAATATGTATATCTTTTAAGGTTGCAGCAGAGCGACGTGACACCCAGAAGATGAACATTGTAAAAGTAACTTACACTTAATATTAAATGTTTTAATGACAGTGCCTAATGCCTTTGTAATAGGTAAGTACATGTTTTTAATTTTTGGCTTTTTCGCATTTCTACAAGTTCTGAAAGTTGGTTTTGTGCCCTCGTTCTGCCCTTCTGCTAAGTCCTAAGTTCGATGCCTAAATAAGAGAATTTTAGAAAAGATTCTTAAATTAATACTTACTAAACACCAGATTTCATTTTCACGCCAAATATAATTAAAAAAAAAATGATCACTTTCCAATTTATCACATTATTATTTTCAATATTCAATAAAACAATCAAAAAGCATTGTCAAAAATACTAATTTTTTCATTTCTTTTTATTTCTAGTACATGATAATACAACCTCCTTTCGTTCTTCATAGGCTCAACTCAAAAAAAATCCATTCAAGTGTGTTAAGAGAAAGCTGTTCTTCAGATCATTTCTGAAGTAATATTTTTGTAAATCGACATAAATACGTATTAACATATAAACATGTTTCTAAATGTTTATATTTTGCGTGGGTACTATATTTATTTTTATCGCGTTCTCCCTCTTACAGTGCTGGAGTAGAAACCTTTCACGAAATTGAGTTTGGAACATTAAACCCTGCACGCACGAGAATAGAACCCAAGATGTTTGTATCAAAAACGGGGTGTTTATCCGTTCGCCAACACAGCTCTAGATATACCGGGTAATTTTTTAGTCAGTTTCATTAACAAATCATTATTTCATTAATAAAAAATGAATTATTTTTTTTATTATCCGGGTTTATTGATTTTTTACAACTGGCAGTATTTTATTTTTGGTTTCAACCATGTTTTAACTTTTAACATAAAAAAATCACAAGGAGTACTCATTCAAAACATGTTCAAAACCAAACTTCAGGGGTGTTTCGATTTTTTTTTTATGATAGGTGCATACCGTAGACGGAGTAGGGCGCTTATGTAATAGTATTCAAGTGCCATATATTCATAAAATAAAATAATTTAAAATATTGCTATTTAGGATAGCGCCATCTATTTTCAAAATTAGAAACTTTTTTTGAACTGACAACATCACTCACGATTTGTTTGCAACTAAACCGGAAACCGGTAGAAGCCGCGTTCCGACCTTCCGACGCCTCCGACTCCGACCCCGACCTCGTAGTTATTTCGGTTTTGGTATATCCCATACAAAGACATTCCATGTTTATTCACTTTACCATTTTCAAAACATTCAAATTTGCTCTTACCTAGACAGTACGCTTCATCTGATCAGAGAAATTCTGGTATTCGTTAAATAATACAGACAAATTAAAAATATGCCCAATAATTATAAATACCAAAGTACCTACCTAATAAATACACAAACAGTTATCGTTGTATTTTTTTTCGGTATAGGTAAAGAACTGTTAAAAAGTAGGGACCACATAGAAAAACTTTACATTGAATTATTAACAGTATATAGTATTGACCAGACAAAGCACACATTTTAAGATGACTCAGCCCGGTAGGTACTAGGTACCTTAACTGCCATAATTTACTCCAAAGTTAGAAGAAAAAATCAACACTTATCTGGACCGAAATGTTCGTAATCATATTGGTCGGTGCATGTTGGTATTTTATGGTTTCTTTACTTCTTATATATTAAAAAAAAACCTCAAAACAAGGCGTTAATCATGAAAGACTAAATTTTTGAGAAAAAAAATTTGATTTTGGAAAAAGTATTCAGATGTTTTATGGTTCTTTAACACCCAGCAATTATTCACAATCTATAGGAACAAGTTGTAAGAAAAAAAAATTTAAATTATCAATATTGCTGTAAATATACCTTATACTTATTAAATGGTTTCCAAATTTAATATTCTCTAAAGTTATAAATTCCAGTTTACCAATGAATTTTTCTGACTTATGTACATGACCATCACTGAGTCCATGCCTCAGAGAGCATGTTAAACAGTTGGTCCTCGTTGCTGTCAATAGATGGCAGTCGTTACAATCTGCTAACCCCAACTGGAGCAGCATGGTAAATTTAAGCTCCCCAAGCCCTCTCACCCTGGGGAGAGGTCTAAGCCCCTGCAGTGGGGTATAATGGGCTGATGGAATGGAAAAAAATTAATTCCGATGATGAATTTACATACTTGCCACCAGTAGGCTATTCAAATTTTCCCATCCCTACGATACACCTACGACCACTGTAATTTGATAATTACCCTAGTTCACAATCATATTTAAAAATATTTTTTATCAGTGAAATGGTAATTTGTGCACTATTGTTCGTCCTAATTACACCACCTTTTCCAGTAAAAGCTACCATTCATGGGCAATTAGACGCTTGAGCGACTGAAAATTTTAAAGACTGTTCACGGGCGACATGCAGCGAACCAGACGCTTGCAATTCAGTCCCTCGACGACAAGCATAGATAACGACAGACAAGCAGACACTTGACCGACTCTCCACACAGTACCCAATAGCAACATTTTAATCAAATCTCTCTCACTTTTAGCAAATACAGCTTAGAAGTCATTTAGAATTGCTAATTCTTGCAATTTCTCCGTTATGTCATATCTTCAGCACTAATTTGAAAAGAAGAATGACTGTCAGGCGACTCTTACAGTCGCTCAAGCGACTAAATTAGTACACATCAGTCCTTGAAGCGACATCGGGCACCAAATGCAGACGCAGAGGCGATCTTGATCGTGATGACTCAGTCGCGCTCGTGAGCAGATCCCATACAAAAATCTGAAAATTTTTAGTCACTTAAGTGTCTAGTCGCCCATGAACGGTAGCCGTAATTAGTAGGATTGTGAACTAAGCGATTGACATATGTTTCTAGATTATTTTTGCAATCCAATGATTTAGTTAAGATTGCGCAATACTTTTAGTACATATTTCTGAAAATAATCTTATAAAGTGGTGAAACATGTTGAATTGTTTGTTTGGATTTAATAACGTTTAGGTAGGTACGTATATAAATATGATTCTTTTAATTTCTGTTAGATGTAAGGATAAAATTTCGGTAGGTATCAAATTTGCCTTCCTAGGCTCCAAATTCTAATACCTATGTAATTATTTCAAAATCTATCAGTTTACACTGGATACCTTTGATTTAAACTTAGGAACATTATTCTTGAATTTGACACACATTTATTAAAAGTAAGTACCTACTAACTAGAAGAATTATTGCATTTGAACACATTTTTTGACTAGAACAGTATGTAGGTATAATTAATGTATTTTGAAATTCATGAAACTACACAAAATTATTCAACTGTTGTAATTCACCTAAGCATTTGGTAATAATAATACAATAATACCTGGGGCACCCCATACAGCGCCATGTAGTCCCAAACTAAGCAAAGCTTGTATTATGGGAACCAAACAACTGATATACATACTTAAATATTCTTTTATATATATATATATATATATATATATATATATATATATATATATATATATATATATATATATATAGATACAGATCTATCAGAAAAGTAATGTGACTGGACATACCTGCAATTTGCATGACAATTTGAACTAAATGTATTTAGTAATATAGTTTTTTTTACATATATTCTCATTATAATTTATGACTTCTTATTAACATTATTTCATTGGATAACTTTGGGCAAACCTGCACATGCAATGTTAACCGATTCCTATTACCTTTCTGATACATCTGTATAGTACTTTTACACCGACACCGACATAACATATAGACAAGTTGCACACAAATGTTTATCCCGGGGGGTAGTCGAACCCGCAACTAGCTCCACAGTTAAGGTCTCTAACTACTTGGCCAATCAATCAGTCAATTAGACTGTTAGCTTCGCACTTCATTTTATCTACATCCAGTATTAAAATTAAACTATTACTCATACAAAGCTTATGGATATAATAGGTATACGACTTGTAAATGCACAGAAATGAAATAACAACTTTATAGCAGATACTTATAATTAAAAATCACAAACTTATGTACTAAAATACATTTAGCGACGTCCTCGGCCCCTGCCGCCACGGCCCCCTCGAGGTCCACCACGGCCACCACGGCCTCTTCCGCGACCTCCTCTAGGTCCGCCACCCCCTCTTGGAAATCCATCACGTCTCCCTCTGCCCTTAGGAGCATCATCTATGAGCAAAGTCTCTAAAGGTAAACTGTCAGGTAATATGTAATAACGTATGTTATTGCCACGGATACTCAGGGTCTCCAGTTGTAAAGGTTCCTTGTTCTTCAATACAATTTTCACAGCTTTAAGATGTGTGTTCATAGCAACATCGACGCCGGTTATAGTGCCATGGACGACGCTACCGTTTTAAGTTCGATAGTCACCGTCTCATGGCTCAGTTTCATCAAGAATCTCACTAATTTCATTTTTGTGGCTTATTTTTGAAGTACTTGGTTAAATACGTAATAAACTATCGTTCTAAGAGCTCAAAAACAAGTAACCTCAACGTCTGACAGCAAACAATAATGGCGCGTGCAAGCCGGTGCAATGCAATCGCAATCCAAAATCTACCATATGAAATGATTGACTGCGATTGACTGTACAATCTATTTTACCATAGACAGGTCATAAATGAGACCTATAACTTTAAACCACATACCTCTGGTATACACCGGCCAACACCGGACCCATCGGCCGTCGAGAGTTTGCGTCCCTGACACATGAGTTTTATAGCCTTAACATGTTTGTTGTGAGTTGACATAATAATATAATTTAATTTAATTTTGTGTCATTTGGGCACTTAACGATAATAATATTGCACTGTTAACCATCCGATGAATAAATGAATAAAAGTATGAATAATTTTATCCTTAACATGCGATTGTGGTAAAATAAAGGCTATTTTTATTTTATTTTATTAACCATCCGATTAGTATGCCGATTACGACCTGTCAGGAAGTAAACTCTAGATGACCGATGTATAGATTTTCAAGAAGAATTTACATTATGTTTACATGTGCATCACACTAAGTTCTGCTACACTATGAATATTTCAAAACACCAAGTGGCGTATATTTAGCCGGTGGTATACATATAATTTTATGGTCACGTTTTTTCGGTCACGATGTGGTATCTCTATATACATCCATGTTAAACACCTTTGATTGTATACATCTCTAGATGGAGATTCATTGTGAAAAAAATAAATATGGCACACTGCATTTTTTTGGTTATAATTGAAACACACATAATGATTAGTACACGGTGAAACAGTATCGTGTTAACCTTTATGTTGGGTCTGAACACAACGCTAAATGCGACCCTACGCAGGTACAACACTTTAAGCACTTCGAATCAGTTGGGACCATGGCCATGGTGGGATACACCGCCGTATGGTTTGCGGGAGAAACGTCTCGCTGAGGTAGTTTGTCCTAAATTTTATGGCGGATCGGAGTAAAACGCTTTAAACGTTCTTGCGCAGATACAGTCATATACCCCTCGCTCCCCTGCATCCTGCTACACCTAAAACTGGTTACTGCGACGTGACTTGTGCCTATGTTCGGATCCGCCATAAAGCTTGATTGGAACTATACCGAAACTAGTTATTGCGACGCGAGTAAAACGTATTAAGGGTGGAATTCTGTGTTATTCACACACACAAGCACATAGATAAATACATATAAAACAGTACCTATCTAAATAAAATATAAACTTGCACCTACGCTACGTAGTACCTACCTACCTACACCTCAGACCTACACACGTACCGTAAACCCGTAAACGTACTCGGAACCATGGTCGGAACATCTCTTTTTCTTTTTAATAATAAATGTAGGTATCCTTAGCAACCTGAGTTAAATCGATACTTGTAATTTTAGAAACAATTCTTGATTGGATTTCTTGAAAGTTTTCTAATTGTAGAATGGATACAAATGTAGATTTATCGGCGACAGCTGAACTTTCTGAATATGAAGCTGCTCCCGATAATAATGAGCCAAAACTAAAGGATGTTGAAGCAAAACTGTTGCTTACACAAGAACAGGTCAGAAAGAAACCGATAAGTGTTATGATTTTAACCAGTCTCAAAAAAAACTTCAGGGTTGTAACGCCATCAACGATAATAATATAATAGCGAAATAACTGCTCTTTTGTTCTAAATTATGTAAAACTGATATTTATAAACACAATGCGAAGGCACCGTGCGAAGGATATTTAACGTCTTGGCAAACTTTATGTTAAATTGTTACATAGGTTCCTACCTCTAATGTGTAATATATCCTTTACAGAAAACGGATTTACGGTTGGCGTTCAATCATTTAGATTACACTGGCGAAGGAAAAATAAAAGCCGATGATTTTCGGGTAGCTATCAAAGCATTAGGTACCTAATACATATTTCTTTATTACTAGGTATATTGTTACCATGTTAAATTATATTTTAAGGTTAGTTTTGCTGTAACTACTTTATGTTTAATAATATAATCACTACATATTATAAAATAAAGTCCCCCGCCGCGTCTGTCCGACGGCCTGTCTGTCTGAACGCGATAAATTAAATAACTACATAACGGATTTTCATATGGTTAACACCAATGGACGGAGTAATTCAAGAGAAAGGTTTATGTGTATAATTAATTAATATTTTGTGCAAATTAGTTGAAATATGACGATTATTGTTTAAGGCCTCGGAAAAAATCAAGCCGACGACTGGGAGATTTCATCGAAAACGCTGCCTTATTCCTTTGAGATATAATAACATAATGTATGGAGGGTTTGCATTAGTCGAAAGTAGCTAAGAGTCTTGATTTAACTTTCGAGATATATTTTGCATTTTTTATTTTGGATGTTAAGCAAAAAAATTCAAACAACTGCCGTTTCATTTTTCAAACAAAAATAGTAATGTCCTATGCACCAAGAGACAAACTGTTATTTTATCTTTTCAGTAATGTTTTATTTATTTCTGTAGCGTTAACAGTTTTAGATAAAATAACAATTATTCATGTAACAGTCAAGAAATTGTGATTAGGTATACGTTATTATTATTATCATTTCCCTAGAAGATTATTTATTTATTTATTTATTTATTAGGAGAAAAAACAGTTACAGGTGTGGTTTAAAATATGCTACAGTACAGTATGAGAAATAAAAATGTTACAACTATAACTCTTGTAAAATAACTCAACTTTGATGTCACAGAGTACCGATGAGGTATCACTACGAGTAAAATTATTCCTTTGGTGTTGTAATTAGGCAACCTTGCTTGCTTGACCGACAATTATATCACAGTACTACGTATTAAAACGCGATAGGTATACAGTAAAGAAATGTGAGCGTTTTCGTCGAACACGTTTTGGTAACGCTCAAATTTAATTGCATACCTCGCCATTATTTTTCGTGCGTATAAAACATGATAATTAATTCCATATCAAAAGACAAAATTTTACCTAGTACAAATACCGTTTCATGCTTTGAAACGATCAAAAACGTGATTCGAGTATAATTTAAGACTCAGCGATTGGACGGACTAACCATCATTATCACTGTTACAATCAAAAATTTATTAAATTACACATGAAACTTAATTTTAGAACCTTTGTTTTCTTTTCCTTTTACATGTGGGTGCACAAAAATTTCTACCTATTTCACAGTGGTAAAAATCTGCGGCGCATAATTTTTTGCTCACATTCTTGTAGTTACGATGTGGTGCTTTGTGTATACAACCATGGTCTATGCAACAATTGCATTCACTCTTCAGCTATTACTGACCTAAATGGACTCTCCTTTTTTTATTATCTTAAACTGCTACGGAACCTTACTTAAATATTTTACGTGTCTGTTAGGTACGCAATTTGATCTTTCCTTTTTTACACTTTTACGATATTGCATACAATATGTACAATTAGGATCAAAAAATACTATTTTTAATAAAAAAATAAACATTTTTTTCGTAGGGTACGAACCGACTAAAGAAGAATTGCAGAATATGGTTAACGCAGTAGACAAAGGCCATACCGGTAAACTGAGTTTTGAAAACTTCGAAACAGCGATGATGAGAAAAATGATGTCTCAAGACAAAGACACTGATATCATGAAGAGTTTTCGTCTTTTCGATATAGATGATTGCGGTGACTGAATTAGTTTTATTTGTCAGCGATAATAGAAATCAAATCGATTCTAAAAAAACTCCATGCAAAAATGGTGTGCCAGGAAAAAGCCGTTTCCCAGAGCTCAATCCATTTGTGAACATATATTTATATGTGTTACAGATTACCTTTTGTGTGATTTTTTTCGTACTAGTGAAAAATATCGTCATTCGATTTCAATTGCAATTATTTAAAAGTAAAAGATAGTCGTAGAGACGCAGTTATATTTCCTATTTGGATATTTGAAAAAAATTTCAAGTCCGACGTGCCTCTTGTAGGAATAAAATCTCCGCATGCTGTTTCGATGAACATTTTATGCCAATTCGTTTCTGTCATCTCTGTCACTCAAACTGGTCAAATACGAAAACTTCAAAAGACGCACACTGAAAGGCGCTTATCATTAATTAAATCTGCGATTTAAATTCTAAGTCGCAGGTCAAATTCAACGCTGCGGCATCACCATAGGTGCACATGATCCATAAATGTTACATAACTCCATAGAAGTAGCGAAACGCGCCCGCCCCGCTCCCCACTAGAACTAGAGCACGCTATCAATCGACAGGATGACCGCTCATTTATCCCGCTCAGTAGTGTATACATATGCCACCCCACCACCGGGACCACCGGTCGTTATTCAACAAACACAGTCCGTAAATGACCGTTAGCAATATTTTATCGAAAAAAATGTAGGATTAAAAAATGTAGGATTATGCAGTGATATGTTGTAAAAAAATACGTCCAAAAACAAAAAAAAATATGTTAAGCAGTGTAACTTTTCATGTGTAAGTATGACATTGTGTAGAGTTTCCCCCCGCAAACGCTCCTCACACCCCCACTTAATGGAACGCCTTTTCTTGTACAGTAAATGTCTTACCTTATCTCTAGGGCGAGACGGCGGGGAGCTCGGCTTTCTCTATACATACCTAACTCCATAGTCATAACAGTGTATATCATAGCCTTTCCTTGTTTTTCTTTATATCTTTGGGCGATGATCCATACCTAGCTAAATATGGTGGCAACCGATCTTTACATAGTGATGTACATCTATTGCCTAAAAATGGTCATCATTCAAATAAAACTTTTAATAGTTTTAAAAATAAAATTAAAGAATGCCTTTGTTTTTCAAATGTTTCAGGTTATATAACGTTTGAAAATGTGAAAGAAGTGAACGAAATTCTTGGAACTGGACTCACTGATGAGGAGATCGAAGAAATGATTGACGATGCTGATAAAGATTTCGATGGACAGGTTAAATAATAAATATAGGGATGTATGTTAAATATTAGAAGATGTTCAACATCTTAAATAAAATTGAATAATCCTTAAGGAATAATTAATTTATAATTAATATAATAATTAAATAAAAATTAATAAGGAAAAGATAATAAGAAATAATAAGTTAAAGAAGCTTGCTAAGTTCATACTGTTTTTGTTTTTCAGATATCAGTTGAAGAATTCATGAAGATGATTAAAAGCTCAGTACATATTGTTACTCCTTGATGATAAAGAAGTTCTATGAAGCGATTCATTAATTATTATTTAATTTTATTGTTATATTTGATTAAACAATAAACCAATGTAAAACAGTAGTATCTTTTATTTGATAAATATAGAAATATCTATACACTTTTTAATTTTTAGGACTGACTAGGCTTTGCTTAATCACTGTCTATGTTAGACTACTTTAGTGTGACAGAGATGCATGCTTAACCGTTAGGCAATGCAATTTCGACAAAAATTTGTTCGAAGTGTCACTCAGTTATGCTACCTATAACCTGCGTATGACCTATGCGCCTATATTGCGATGAATACCTATAGAAAAACTATTGTCGGCATGCGTGGCAATAGACGCAATCCTTGGCTTGGCTTCATTCGCAAGTGTGGGATTGCGAAAACCTTGGATGTATCGTAATCATAGGGATAATAGAATAGAGCAGGCAAGCCAGTCCGAGGTCTCGATAGAAAGAGACGGAGAATAAGAGTACCTACCTTGACTTATAATATTGTACAGGGCACAGAATGTACAGGTGAGTTATTTTCCATCTTTCTTTCTCCCAAAGCCAAACGATGCCCAACCGATACATATAAGGTTTTATGGAGCTTGCCTACTCTGTAGAACAAGCAAGCCAGTCCAAAATGCGTGGTCTCAATAGAAAGAGACAGAGAATAAAAGTACCTTGACTTATAATATTGTACAAGACACGGAATGTACAGGGTACAGTTATTTTCCATCATTTTTTCTGTTACATATAGGGTTTTATGGAGCTTGCCTATTCTAGTAATATTATCTCTTTGATCATAATAACTTGGTAATTTTAGCACAATTATAGCCATAGCTTCATCCAGCAGGTCTGGGTGTAGCATTAAACTTGCATGCTTACATGGACGATCATCGTCACAAAATCGCAAATGATTTGATTTCCTGCCTCAAATAATTTGCGATTATTACATTTACGTTTGAATTATTATTACGTACACAATTTCAACATCATACAACGGATCTTACGATTTTCGTCCCAGCCAGACAAGTGTATCTCTCAGTGTATCTATGAGCCACAACTCCTAACTCATATAAATACACTCGTCAAGCGATTGATAGAGGGTGAGTGAGAGAGCACATGATTTGATGTAGCTAGCGCCCTCAGTAATGACAACAAACAAAGTTTGACGTTTTTCCTACATTTTTCAAAATTCGAAGCAACGGAACGGAAGTAAGCTACTTTTCACAACTACTTTTGAAATTGTCCGTTCTTGACAAATTGTGAATATTTCTTACATACAAATTACTTACTGATATATTCCTTCAAGAACTATTTATTTAATTATTTGTATAATGGGTATGTATATTTTTTTATGTGATAAAATATGTAAATAGATGCAAACCAAATTATAATTACCTACTGAACTATCAAATTCGTAGTTGGTGGTGTACATGTTGTCTGACGAAAAGTTGGAATTTTAATTATATTTTAACCCTTCCAAATATGTGAACTACTTTTGCGTAGCGTAACCCAACAATTTTAAAATCTGGCGAAACTTAAATGCTACTGACTTCCAATACCATTAATAATTTGGGGGGGCAAAAAACTAAAATTTATAATATGTACCTGTTACAAAAGCATTACTACCATTCAAACACTAATCTTTAAAACTAATAGGGCTTGTTGCTCCACTACTCACGTTGATATGTACTAGCCTATATACATATATATATAGTATATATACATATATATATAGTATATATACATATATATATATACTATAGCCTAACCTGACCTAATTTATCAAATTAGAAATGTTAAACCACGAACATATCTTGGGCGAATTTCGAATGGATCAGAAAGCTACTGAGTGACTTGTCACATTCTTCTAATTGCCAACACTAAATAATATTTAAATAGATATTAAAAGGGTGGTAGTTTCGGAAACACAATCAAATAATTGCCATGACGGTCCTCAAATTACTGATTGTGTTTTATGTATACAGATATGTTCCCATATTCCATCATTCACTGTTAATGTCCACTGCTGGAGATATGTCTCTTGCAATGAACACAACCTTAGAGTCTGCCACTTTAAGCATCCAGCAGTTGTCTACTGTTGCCTGCTAACATCAGACCCCTGGGTGGGGCTATCCAAATGGTTGTTCCTCTATAGTTATTGGTTCAGCAACTTGTGACCAGCTGTTTTTACGTAAAGTTAACCTATTCAGAATATATTTTGTTGTAGGTAATTGTTATCAAAAAGAGTGGCATAGTGTTCATAAAGAATTAAAAATTTGTAGGCTAGACAATCATATAAAAAACAAGCAAATGTATGTAGGAATCAAAACCTACAGGGTATGTACTTCCCGTAAACTCAGAATATTGAAATTTGGTACGAAGCAACGTCTTATAGCACAGATAAAGGAAAAATTGCGAAAAGCATTAATTTTTAGTTACATCATATAGGTAACAAAAATATTTTTAATAATTTAAACTTTATACCCCTTTCCTGTATCGTGATAGCCCAGAGCGCAACGAACCTGCCTCAAATCTATAAGGACCCATAGGGCCATGGTTCGAATCCGGGCGTGTACCAATGAGTTTTTCTGACTTAAGTACACAATATCACTGACACCGTGCTTCGGAGGGCACGTTAAGCAGTCGGTCCCGGGCGCTGTCAATAGATGGCGGTCGTTACAGTTCCCAACCCGCAGTGGAGCAGCGTGGTGGACTTAAGCTCCAAGCCCCCCTCCTCACCCTGGGGGAGACCTAAGCCCCTGCAGTGGGGTAAAAATGGGCTGATGACGATGACGATGACCCCTTTCCTCATGACCATGTAGAGGTATTAAATTGAAATTCATATCAACAGGTCAGGAACCCTCGGTGCGCGAGTGACTCGCACTTGGCCGGCTTGGCTTGGATTTTTTTAGCACAATCGCCATTTTCATTACATAAAATTACAACTGACATGCATCATTTTTAACAATTGTCCAACACTGGTGGGACCTAGTACCCATATTTCTAATATATAACCTAATATGTATGGCCTCTTTACTGTAAATAAGTATTTGTTTCAGACACAGACGAATTAACTACACGAGGAAAATGTGAAACCCTGATGGATGCAGTAGTGCTAACTCGTAAATTATTTGGGTCGCTGTGCGTGGACTACGACAGAAAAGCTTCTATAGTTGATAACAAACTATTGGAACTAAAATTAGAAACCGTTGCCAACCATCCGTTTAAACCTAAACAGAAAATTCCAGATAGTGACTACGACGAGCTTCTAAAAGAAATAGATGAATTTCTAGCAGAAATGACAAAACAAAGAAGAAGGACGGCAGAATTATTGGAACAAACGAAACACACCCAAGATATAGTGTTTCAATTTAAAAATAATAGTTTCGTAAAAAAAGCTACTCAGCCTTTGACGGCTGAAGCTTTATTACGTAGGGCCAAGAATCAAAACAAATGATTTTTTTAATTTTTTTATATTCTTTTTTGTTTTACTTAATTTAAATTACAAAGAAATGAACATACCTTTTTGTTACCAATGTGGATTCAAAAATTTTCCTTTAAACTTTGTAAAATGATCAACAGAGTAAATAAGCTTTAACTTATATCTCAGTTGTTTAATTTTTAATCTACTGTGCAAATTTTTTACATCTTCGCGTACCCTATGCAATACTTTTTGAAGAAAGTTCAGATTGCATTGTTATAAACTAAAATATGATTGATATCTACAGCATTTATACTAGAATGACATGAAAAACAAAGTGCAATTTTAAACATTTACGAAAAAAATTACAGATTTCACGCTTCTCGCAAATATTGGAGGACACCGAAAATAAACATCAAAATTAAAAACTCACATTTTTATTAAATTTTTCGAATAAAGTTGTGGACCATTTTTTCAATTTGGTAGCATACAATGCCCTGTAAGCTCCTGCATCTATTGACACTACTGTCTTTCGTCTACCTTTAAGCTTCCTAAAATATAGCTGAATTTCACTCTCCAGGGTAACTGATCTGATAATCATTCAATGAAAAAACCACCTGCCCCTATTCAACGTTAAAATTATGAAAACTAGTCTATTTTTGTGTATTTCTCAAAAAGAAATTCATATTTAATTTAGAAAATACACATTTTTCTTATTTCTAAATTATATGTTAAAAGAAATTAAGAGTTCACAAGAATATGCATCCTGCCACAAACTTAGACGGACGCGGGACTAAATACATGTTTGTCAGGCATTTGAGATTCATTAAAATGTCTAAGGGCAAATTTTTGAGCTAGCTATAGTAAAAATCCTTATGTGAAACTATTATTTACAAAAGAGACCTATTTTATGAAATCTCACTCTATATTCTAGCTTCGCTCATAAAAATAACATGTCCATCCGCTTGGCTCCCATGGGATCCTAGGATATATTTTTCACCTCTTTGATCCCATGGGATCGTAGAATAACATACTATATGTCACCCATTGTACCAAACTTAGTTCTTTTAATGACATGCTATACAATAAAAAATATTAATATGTATTTTTCAAGCAAATAATATAGTGTTGAAAAATAATTTTAGGTACACAATTTTTTTCAAAATTATTGACTATATATTGTTAATATTGTTCTTGAACGGCGGGTGGGCGTCCGCCGGCGCGGCAATAACTAGCACAATAAAGTAGATTGTGCTGTGCTTAGAAAAAAATCATTGGTTACCCAATATTAATAATTTTTTCTATCAGACATTTTACTTGGAGACTTGGCAATATGTTGATGAAATTTAAAAGGTAGGTGTAATAACGTACGAATAGCTACACAATGGTGTAGTAGTGAGTTCACGAAAAAAAATTTTCATAAATCGAAATAGATTAAAAAAATTATTTCAGCACGCATTGACGTGTTGGGTAACAATAGACAGGTTACAAAACTCTTTTTTTAGGTAGGTCAATAGTATTTTCATAAAGGTACATAAGTATTTTTTTGAGATGTGCACTCTTAAGGGCCTGAAAAACGGGTCAAGTGCGAGTCGGAAGGTTCTGTACCACTACATTATTTTAAAAAACACGGTTATTGCCTGGAAATCTTTAATTTTGAACACTTTATAGTTATAGCGACCACAGTAATACTTCATGAAAATTTCAAGTGTCTACTACGGTTCAGATGATACGAACAGTGACATACAATTCAGTATCAATTCAGTTTCACACGAAAAATACTGTGTATATTGAATCTTAATCCATCCCATCAGCCCATTATACCCCACTGCAGGCGCTTAAGCCTCCCCCAGGTTGAGGGGGCCTGGAGCTTAAATCCACCATGCCGCTCTAATGCGGTTTGGCGGATTTTAACGACTACCATCTATTGACAGCAACCGGGACCAACTGTTAAAGTGTTCTCCGAGGCACGGAGTCAGTGATAGTTAATGCACTTAAGTCAAAACTCACTGGCACACGCCCGGATTCGAACCACAGCTACTCAGCCTTATAAATTTGAAACAGGTTCGCTGCGCTCGGGCTATCACGACACACCTTGATCTTATAGCATTCAAAAAATGTTTTTCTTTTCGTTCAGAGAACACTTATTTAATACACTCCATTAAGGTTTCATGATATAACTTTTGATTCCTTAATACCACAGACAAGTCAACCTTATAGACCACGCTTTGACAGGGAGTAGCATTCGCCAAGGCTATGTAGTGACACTACATAACTACGTCACTAGTGAGCCGTCAGTTGGAAGCTGGTAGGAAGCCGTTAAATTGTCAATTTTGAACGAGCCAATGAAAACTAGCCGACTTCTCCCCGCACCCCGCCACTTTTTGGCGATTTCGTTTTCATACTGACGTTTATTAAAGCGTGGTCTGTAGGTTGACTGGTCTGTGCTTAATACAGTTAAAAGGTGAACAGTAGCAGGAAGTTATACGGAGAAATAAAATTCACATTAAATACTAAAAATATTATAATTATTTTACAGAAAAAGACAATCTTAGTAATTATTCAAATTATATTCACATTCTGTACAAATAACACACTTCACACAATATCGAGGGACTGTTTTGCTGCCGGCGATAGAATACCTATTAATTAAAAAATATTTAAATATATAAAAACAAAAAAATTCATCAATAGTATTTTTTTAATCAACTGATTCTCCATCTTGAGAATGAAAAAAAAAAAAAACTAGAGCGTTTCATATGCACTGATTCTCGTACATTTCAAACCGATTGAAAACATTAGCACAATGTCAGACTCAATGATTAGACAGACCATATATATCATTGTATTTGTATCAATCAAATATTTTGTTAAATACACATGTAATGTAGTTTTAGAATCTTTATTTTCTTTTAAAGTACGAATTTTACATGTGGATCACACGAAGTTCTACTTCATAGCAAGTATTTCAATACATCAACTGGCGTATATTTGGTTTACAGTGTATATTTTTATGCTCACATTTTTTTGTCACCATGCGGTGTCTCTATGAACATTTATTGTATTATTATTATCAAAATACTCATGTAACAAACGTATAAACACACAAAAATCACTTTTGGTCCCATATTCTTCTATACTTTGTTCTAGGTACGAAAGCACAGTTCTATCATGTCTATGATTTGAAATAATACAAAACGTTTGTGGATGTTGTTTTTTTTCGCGACGACACAACCGTCTAAAAGCGAGTACAGCTACGTGCCTCCTGTGTCTCCTCTATGTAGTTAGGGACCATTCATATAATACGTGACGGATTTTAAAGGGTGGGTGATATCTTCGAGTGACAAAATGAGCCATATCAGAGGAGGGAACGAGACAGATTACTCAATATACTGGATTCCGAATATTTGTTAATATACTAGCTGTGACTGCGACTTCACCTGCGTGGACTTATATTCTGGCGTTGCAATACCTTTTGCTGGAACGAGATAGGCGTTATATGTAACATTTATAGACATCTTGTTCCGGCACGAGATGACAATTTTGTCGCGGTTTGCATGTTAGCCCTGCAATTGCTTGTTGTACTACGCACAGTGAAGTGTTCCGTGATGGGATGAATATTCTATTTAAAATAACCCCATCTAAACTAATTTTCATTGAAAGTGTTTGATAAGTTGTAATAACAAATTTTTGTTTAATTTTCATCCCCCAGTTAAAAAGTTAATAAAAGGAGGTAACGCTTTTAAGAATTAGGATTTTTTTTTACGTTTTTCAGTTAGGTGTATGGCGATCTAACCTGAATCAATTATTTTTTTCGTAATTCCACTATTACATTGTATAACGATTCATAGATTACACCTAGTGCCAATAGTCTCCGAGTAAAATGCCGTGACAGACAGACAAACAGACAAAAATAAAAAAAAATCACGTGTTATATGAACGGCTTCTCCAGTCTTGCGCTTTTGCCTAAGAGCTTAATTACTATGCCTTGGACTCGTAGGTCTCGTTTGGCTGAAGCTCGTGGCTAAAGGCTGTACAGTGTATTTGGCGTCCAAAGCCGCCCTGGGGTCCCTCAGAGCGGCGGCCGCGTGTGCCAGTTGTAACGCGCATTCCGGCGGCGCGTTGCCCGGCAATGCAGCACATTCGCGTTCCAATGCCGCTCCGACGCTCGTCAGGAGTTCCGTGAAGCCCAGAGATATGGCAGCTCGGCGGAGGCGGTTCAATTCCTGTTGCCAAAATATATACATAAAATTACAGCCACGTTTTGGTCGCAATCAGCGGCATACCATAGGCATTAATATTACTTTTCAATACATTTGCTATTAATACGCTCTTTGTTACATCGAAACTTTTACAGTACTAGGCCTTTTTACTTTACACCAATCACAAACGAGCATTCTGTTTCTGACGCATGCGTAAACCGCGAAAAGCAGTCCCGTTCTCGCCATTATTACATTTAAAGTATCTACCTAATTTTAATCGTAAATGTATTGAAAAAAGTCGTATGATGCTCGTACTCAGTAAGCTGGCTATTATAATCATCGGTTTATTATAGACCCTCGGCTTCGACTATAAAATACCTCGACTATAATATGCAGCTTACCGTACTTGCACTATTATGTACTATTATGCCACGTAATGAATTGATAATTCCAAATTTTTTAACTAAACTCCTTTTTTCGACTATCTTAAGAAACTAATTTGTAAATTTTTATTTTTGGATTGTTATTTACGTATACAGTATGAATACGTTCGTACGTCTTTTATTACGTACGCAAATTTTTAACATGTCCTGCTCGTTCAGACAAATTCAGACTTAATTAAGGGACTAAATTAATGTGATAGTCCGAGCGTGGCGAACCTATTTCTGGTTTAGAAGGCCGTGCGGCCGTGGTTCGAATCCAGACGTATACCTATGAGTATTTTCTGACTTAAGTACATAACTATCACTGACTCCGTGCCTCGGAGAGCACGTTAATCTATCGGTTTCGGGTGCCATCAACAGATGGCAGCCATTAAAATCCACCAACCCGCACTGAAGCAGCGTGGTGGATTAACTTCCAATCCCCCTTACCCTGAGCGAAGGCTTACGCCCCTGCAGTGATGCATTAATGGGCTGGTAAAAGACTTAATTACGGTGTTATTAATTAAAAAATCTGAAACAAATTAATTTTAATCTCGCTGTGACAGTAGCGTGATTGGATTTCGTCGCCGCGCACCGCACACCGTTCGGTCGACCGAGCGACAGCGGTGATATGCTCACCCCGCTCCCCGCGGTCAAGGTCATAGGGTTGTAAATTAATGATTCTCAAGTGTGTTTCATGGTGGTTTTCATGGAAACTATTAACTCAATTACTATGGTTTCTTTGGAAAATTGGTCTAAAAACAGATTATGAATATTTACAAAGAAGACGAATGATCGTATTCATACTGTATACTATATATTTCTTAAAATTTTTATAGCGTGACGTCACAGACCGAAATTATAATTTTAGTCGTTGCCATTGAATAATTAAAAAACAGTGACAGTCTAAGAACTATAGAGATAATAGAGTAGGCAAGCCAGTCCGAAATCCGGGCCTCAAAAAAAGACCGGAAATAATTAATAATAATAATAATAATACATGGGACTTCCCACACAGCGCTATCTAGTCCCAAAGTAAGCAAGTATTATGCTTGTGTTATGGGTTACTGATATACATACTTAAATACAACTGATATACATACTTAAATATTCTTTACAATATATACATATATAAAAATTTTTTTTTTATATATATAACAACCAAGACCCGGTACCAGTATCAATATTCATCATATTAATACTGACCCGACCTGGGATTCGAACCCGGGACCTCTAGCTTCGTAGGCAGGGTCGCTACCCACTAGGCTCGATTATACCTCGAATTATACGAAGTCTATATATTTTTATTTTGGGCATGCGCAGTATATCTTTGGTTGATAGCTGTGACCGCTTTGACTATCTAATGATCCTAATGTACATGCAGCCTAAAAGTACAATAAAGATAGAACTAATACAGTTTTTTTACATCCATAACAAATGACGACCGCTTAGCCTAGTGGGTAGCGACCTTGCCTACGAAGCTGGAGGTCCCGGGTTCGAATCCCAGGACGGCTCAGTATTTTATATGATGAATATTGGTACTGGTACCGGGTCTTGGTTGTCGTATGATGTGGTGTCTTCGCTTGGTACCCAAAACACAAGCTAATGCTTAGTTTGGGGCCTAGACGTTGTTGTGATGTATACATTATTATTATTATTATCCTTTTTCTCCGTGTCCAAGCGTTATAAGGCTTTATGGAGCATGCCTACTTTAGATAAACTATCTCTATGCAAAAAACTGTCAATAGTAATAATGTCATCTGTAATTTTTTTAATGTTCAACAGCGATGTCTAAAATTATAATTCCGGGCTGTGACGTCACGCTATAAGAAATTTCAAAAATATATATCTGCGTTAATAAAGATCTAGAAAAAATATTTTTAAATTGGCTTTTTAAAATTGCCTATTATTTAGAAAAAAACGGGCTTTAGTAATAAAATAAAAAAAATATATAAAAAATTATATAAAAATTTTAGGAAAGGTTTAGAATTTTCAAAAATATATATTTAAGTAAATGACGTTCAAAAAAAAAAATTCCTAATTTGTTTCTTAAAAACGGCTATTATTTAGAAAAAAACGGACTTTAGTTAAAAATTTGGGGAAAGGTATATTTATCATGAAACGTAGTATATATACAAAGCGATTTCGTCATTACTAGCCAAATCTTTTTTAAGCATTAGGTATGATCTAAAACATAATAAAAATATAAAGCGGTAAAGTAACTATGAAGAAACGTTCGAAACGACCTGAACAAGACCCCTACACGCACGTTGCAATGCTGTCAGTCGCTGTTAAAATCACTTTCACCTGTGAACCATCTAGGTTCGTCCAGCAGAAAAACTGACATATTCCAGAAGTACCGATACCTTATACAAATGCTGAGTCTTATCCGGTAGTTTTCTAGCGTGTCTCAACACTTTCTGCACGTCGGCCAGCAAAGCGTGCGGCCGCGCCCACGCAACTCCGCCACTTGCGCCGCTAGTGTAAGATCGGGCGGCGCGGATCGGGAACGATTCGGCTGGAAACAGAATAAATAATTGGTCACGTGTGAGTCAGGTACACGGTAAAAAAAGATTTCTCGAAACAAGAAAATATTATTTCATGTAATACTGAAAAGGACATTCTTCTAAGATAAGTAAATATACTATTGTTGCAAGACATTTTTGTTGGTCTGAGGTATGGATAAATTGAGAAGAAAAAATATTTACTTATTTTGAGAGAATATTCTCTTCCGTATATATTACACAATTATTTCTTGATTCGAAAATATTTTTTTCCGTGTATAAAAACAAAGGTACAAAGAAATTTAAACTATTTTTTTTAAATAGTTTAAATAATAGACGACCGCTTAGCCTAGTGGGTAGCGACCCTGCCTATGAAGCTGGAGGTCCCGGGTTCGAATCCCAGGTCGGGTCAGTATTTATATGATGAATATTGATACTGGTACCGGGTCTTGGCTGTTATATGTATGTGTTGTCTTCGCTTGGTACCCAAAACACAAGCTAATGCTTAGTTTGGGGCCTAGACGTTGTTGTCATGTATACGTTATTTATTTATTTATAAATTTACACTTGCGTAAAGGGTTATTAAATTTTTCATACAAGTATGCGAAACGCGCCCGCCCCGCTCCTCTCTAAAACAACAACACACTATTGACAGGGAAACAGTTCATATACCCCCCTAGTAGTGGACGCCACCACCGGTCGTTAGTAGGCAAATGCCCGTTAGCTGTGCAGTTAAATGTTGTAAAAACACGTCCAAAAACAAAAAAAACAACGTTCAATGGTGTAACTTTTGATTTGTAAGAATGAAATTGTGTGGACGCTTCCCCCGCAAACGCGTCTCACACACCCGCCGAATGGAACGCTTCGCCTCGTACAGTAAATGTCTTACCGTGTCTCTAGTGGGGCTGGCGGGCGGGGAGCTTCGCTATCTCTATGCAATTTTTTGTAATAAATAATTAACAGGAAAAAGGACATTTTTTATGATACTGTGACGTCTATGCGTAGAAGCATGTCGATGTTTTATAGAAAGTACTCGAATAACCACGTGACTTCGCAAACATGTCGACCGAGCATTAAATTATAAATGGAATTCTCTTTTAGAGGCAGCACGACTCAAAGAAATTGATGCGATTGAAATTATATTGTTAGAACAGCGTCTCCACATTCAAAGTTAGGCGCCAGCGCTATGAAATTTTTCCACGATAATTTGTAATTTGTATTCCAAAAACTCGAATGTTCGATGACAGAAATTTCGAAATGCTGCGGGGTGGGAATTTCAGCCCCTATATAAGGAATCCGACGCGGCGTCTTGAGTATCAGCGCGGTATTACTTCATCTACAATTGACTGACCGGTTGGTCGAGTGATCGTAAACGTCGACTGCAGATCCTAAGGTCGCGGGTTCGATTCCCGCCCGGAACAAATACTCGTGTGCAGGAACATGTCTGTTTGTTCCGTGTCTGTGCGTTTAAAAATATCTGTATATTGTATGTATATATTATAAAAAATATTTAAGTGCCTATGTATATTAAATTGTCTAATTCCCATAGAACAGGCTCGGCCTAGTTGAGAACTGGACGACCGAGTACGAGATATCACATATATTCTTATTATAAGCTCTTCGGCCAAGGTTTTTGTCAGACAATAGGTACCCATATATTCGGTAGGTATCCGGTAGGTCTAACGAGCAAAGTAGGTAGACCACGTTGCTTACGCATCTGCTGTTACCTCACACAAAAGTCGAAAATATGGTCTAACCAATCTAATTGTAAACCAAGACGGTTCACTCTTGAAGAAACAATGCTAACATAATGCAACTTTATTATAATAACCAATAAAATATTAAATAAACGAATAAAATATAAACTCATACATATCACACTGTTCACTTCACTTCACTTCATCAGCCCATTTTTTTGCCCCACTGCAGGGGCTTAGGCCTCCCCCAGGATGAGGGGGAGTTTGGAGCTTAAATCCACCACGCTACTCCACTGCGGGTTGGGAATTGTAACGACCGCCATCTATTGACAGCGTCCGGGACCGACTGCTTAACGTGCTTAAATAGCAGCGTGGAGGTTTTACGGAGAAATTGGCCTGTTAGGCCTGATGGCAGTACCTCCCCTCGTCTCTTCACCGGCAGGCCCCAACTGGTCGAGCGGGCCAAGCCACGGCGCTGATGAAGGCCCAGGCGGCATCGCACACAGCACTAGGCACGAGCGCCGCGCGCGCGATGGTTCACATACTGCAGAAAGGGCGCCCCACCAACCTTCCGCTAATGTTACGACAGCCACCATCGACTCCACCTACGAAATAACCGTACTCATACACCAAAATTTTTGTTCAGGTGCTTTCTAGCTTATTTTTGGGGGTCCGTAGCGAAATGGCAAAGAACGGAACCCTTACAATAATAATAATACGTGGAACATCCCACAAAGCGCCATCTAGCCCCAAAGTATAAGCAAGTATTATGCTTGTGTTATGGGTTACTAGACAACTGATATAAATACTTAAATATTCTTTTTATTAATAATATACACATATTATATAAATATTTAATGCTTTTTGGGGGTTCATAACAAAGATGTTTATAGGAATTTCGGTTCAACACAAACTTAGATTTACCTCAAATAATACTAGATAATAGAAAATCTCAAGATTTAAATAACAATATTTGGAACATCCCACACAGCGCCATCTAGTCTCAAAGTAAGCAATTATTATACTTGTATTATGGGGTCCTAGACAACTGATATACATACTTATATATTTTTTTTTTAAATAATATATACATATATAGATGCTTTTACACCCAGACTCTAAACAAATAGACATGTTCAAGCACACAAATATTTGTCCCGGGCGGGAATCGAACCCGCGACCCTTAGTTCCGCAGTTAGGGTCTCTACCCACTCGGCCAACCGGTAAGTCGGTAAATGCATTATAACATCGTAATCACGCTAGAGCGTTTGTATGAAGAGTTGACTGGATCGGCCCCTCTTATAAGCTGCATACATCGGATGTTTTATCAACTCCATCGGAATACGCCAACTTTTTTTCAGAGTGTATTAAACCCCGCGGCATAGAAAATCGCATAATTGAAATTGAATGTATTTTCGCGTAAATTTATTTTTAAACAAACAATCATTCTGTATTTATGCGTTTAAAATATTTAAGATTGATTTAGTATTGTTAAAAAAAAATATTTTCCAAGCTCAGTTTGTTTAGTGCAATTCACAAGAAAATCACATCCTTTCTATACGTACATCAAACAAAATATATAAAAATGTAAAACCTGTCAACGTTATATCTTTGAAAATCTCACCGGCCATTCTTAACTAAGGTTAAACAATAAAGAGTTCCGTTACAGTTCCAATCAAACTTTATGGCGGATGTGAACATAGGCACAAGTCGCGTCGCAGTAACCAGTTTTAGGTGTAGCGGGACGCAGTGGAGCGAGGGGAACATGGCTGTACCTGCGCAAACACGCTTATAGCGTTGTATTCCAATCCGCCATAAAGTTTGAGGCGAACTATACCTAATCTAGAGATGGATGTATTAACAGTATAAAATAAATATGGTGAGGTCGAACTAGAGACAAATTTGACTCTCAACCGTGAGAATGTCAATCGATTTTCCATATAAACATTATTTTGTATTGCCTTCAGAGGGCGCAGCGCTTTAACTGTTAAAGCTCTATGATTCTAGAAGTATCTACGTAATAAACACGCGAAGGAAAAACTTTAGAAACCTTTTTAAGCATACTACACGCACGGAGGAGTGTGGGATTTGGCATGGTTAAAGTTTATGTGGAGTAGGAGTGCAGAAAGCCAAAATCTATATACAGGATGAGTTTTTGAAATGGGATTGTATGACGAAATCGTAAACTATGGGAAATAGCGATAAGTGTTCAAAGGATTCATGAGCTCGATTTTTGAGGAAACAAAACTACATATTCACAATTTTGATAAATCTGTTACTTTAACAGGAAATCAAACCACTTGATTTGATAATTTATATCTACCGATATATAGGATGTAATTTTAACAACCATCCAAAAATCTTGATGTTAGGTATCACCAATAGACCTCATTGCCTTAATAATAAATATAGGTTCAATTTTCATAATAAATTATTTTATCTACAGTGTTAATTTATAGCGTTTGGTTGTCTTCTTTGTGAGGACGCGCGTCCGAGATCTCTAGCCCGACACGGCGCAAAGCATGCAGCGGCCGAGAATGGTGACTAGAGTTATTCGTTTTTTCGGGAAAGGTTTGTGTAATCATATCACAATAATTTTCTATTGAACGGTACTAAAATGAAACAAGACGGCCATCGGTTTTTTACCATAGATCGTTACTTTAAAATTTGGATGGATGTTAAAATTTCACCTTGTATAAATACGTGAAGGAAAAGCTTTAGACCTCTTTTTAAACATACTACGCGAACGGAGGAGTATGAGATTTGGCATACTTAAAGTTTATGTGGAGTAGGAGTGCAGAAAGCTAAAATCTATATTTAAACGTGAAGAGAAAACTTCGTGCCCCTTTTAAAGCTTATTACGTGTACGGAGAAGTGTGAGATTTGACATGGCTAAAGTTTATATGGAAAACGAGTGCCAAAAGCTAATATGCGTTACAAATACTGTCAATCATGCGAGTTTAACAGTCTGTCGTTTGATGCAATTTGAATTCACTTACTGTCACCTATTTGTACGGTCGAACTTCGACCGCTAGGTGACCACTAGTAACTTTTAATGCACACAAAGTACACAAACACACTTTTTTCATTATACACATACCTTTAACGCTCCGTGCAGTAAAACACAAAAATTAGGTATTTTGCTCGGATCAGAAGAATCTTCATCGGTCGTACTGCTTTCAGAATTTTGGCTTTCCTGTCAATTAAAAAAGATATATTTAGAGATAACGAAAGTGGATTGTTAAAATATTGTCAAATAATCGCAGCTTTTAATAAAGTTAGTATGCAATTAATTCTTGATGGGTATAACAATATAAACTCGTTAAAAAAAAAACAGACCTAATCGGCTAGGTTAGCTAAATCACCTGCCTAGGTAAGTGTTGCCAGTATGTGTTAATGAGTATGGGAGGAGGACCTGGAAATACATGCTGCCAAGCATCTTAAATAGCTTACCGAAGTATGTATTTACAGAAATTTACGATTAAAAAAAAAATGTAAGCACTTGATAAAAAATATTACCATCGCGATGCGACGTGACTCCCTTTCACTATATAAACCTCATAGGTTTTTTGTGAACGACTTTTGTATGCATATTGTTTTTCATATACAACGAATAAATTTAAAAAAACTTCAATACATTGAAATTTTGATCTTCAATTGGTCAAATGATCGGAGGTACTCACTGCAGAGCCACAGGTCGCGGGTTCGATCCCCGTTATTGTTGATTGATTTGTGTGCATAACATGTCTATTTGTTCCATGGCTGGGTGTAAAATATGTATTATAAAAATTATACATATTATATCAACTGTCTAGTACCCACTATACAGGCTCTGACTCGTTTGGGACTAAATGACCAAGTGTAAGACGTCCCAGATATTATTCTTCATTTCTTTACTTCATCAGCCTATTTTTACCCCACTGCAGGGGCTTAGGCCTCCCCCAGGGTGCGGAGGGGGCTTGGAGCTGAAATCCACCACGCTACTCCACTGCGGGTTAGGGATTGTACCAACCGCCATCTATTGACAGCGCCCGGAACCAACTGCTTAACGTGCTCTCCGAGGCACGGAGTAAGTGATAGTTATGTACGTTAGTCAGAAAAACTCATTGGTTCGCCCGGATTTGAATCATGGCCCTATGGGACCTTATAAATTTGGGGCAGGTTCGTTGCGCTTTGGGCTATCACGACACCTTGATATTATTATTATGGGATAAAAATTTACGTCTTCATATTGAAATATTTTTCTCGAAAGAATTATCCTTACAGTGTGATTACTAACGAAATATAAATACTACGCAAAAGAAACGGGTTGTAGCGGGGAGGGGTATCCCGACAGCGACCACCGACGGACACAATTTTCAGTTACCCACGCTTCCCCGCGGTAACATAATAGAAGCTGGGTCCCGGGTTCGAATCTCAGGTCGGGTCAGTAGTATTTATATGACGTATATCGATACTGGTACCGGGTCTTAGTTGTTATATGTATGTGTTGTCTTCGCTTGGTACCCAAGACACAAGCTAATGCTTAGTTTGGGGCCTAAACGTTGTTGTGATGTATACGTTATTATTATTAATGTCAAATCTATCAAAAAAAAAAACAAGACATGTCGGACTCGTCTACCGGAAGTTGCGTACAAAGTAGGTACATTAGACCGCGCTTACTGTTGCTAAACCTCGATATTTATTACGTACTTTAAATAAATACTTTATTTTTTATGATTTAATTACAAATGTATAGTTTTAGATTTTTCCCTATACTTGTAGTATGACACGGTATTTCTTGCGAAATTTCATAGTTCTAGGTCAACTGCAAGTACCCTATAAATTTTGATTCCTTTGAGAATGTCGAAATGTACGTTTTTTGTGGCATAAACGGCTATAGGTATATATTTTTTTAAATTAATTTAGAAGTTTGATTTTATCACAGCTTCAAGGGACTGTAGACCTAAGTATATGGTTTTAATTCAACTCGATACCTCTACGCGTTCTCAAGATAAAAGGTTTTGACAGACAGACGGACAGACAACAAAGTAATCTTATAAGGGTCCCGTTTTTTCCTTCTGAGATATGGAGACCAAAAAAACCGGCGATATTAACTTCTATACCAACGACTCAACATAATATTTCAATCCCACTCAGTACTTCATCATGATCATCATCCGCCCATTTTCACCCCACTGCAGGGGCTTAGGCCTCCCCCAGGGTGATGAGGGGGCTTAGAGCTTAAGTCCACCACGCTGCTCCACTGCGGGTTGGGAACTGTAACGACCGCCATCTATTGACAGCGTCCGGGACCGACTGCTTAACGTGCCCTCCGAAGCACGGTGTCAGTGATATTGTGTACTTAAGTCAGAAAAACTCATTGGTACACGCCTGGATTCGAACCATGGCCCTATGGGGCCGTATAAATTTGAAACAGGTTCGTTGCGCTCTGGGCTATCACGACTCAATACTTATATTTAAATTATTGAAAATTGAATACCTTTCCATTGATTTTAGCAGAATAGCTGTCCCTTCTTTCTGAGCTGATGACATTTTGCGCTTGTGGCAACACCAAGTGTCTGCTTATTGTAGGCGGAGCGCCTGTCACAGTAAATTGTACCAATTAGTACATCTTTTAAATTAAATAGATGCAATTGGAAACAATATCTTGGATAAAACACATAGAGAAAAAAAATACAAAGGGTGCTGGTAAAAAAGATCATATTTGATAAGATTATAAAACTAGCTGCGCCTGCGACTTCGACTGCATGGGCTTGTATCTATCTCAGCCGGCTATATAAAACCCAACACGACTTTGTCCCCCGCGATACACCGTCCCCAACACCGAGCTTAACTACAACTATTTCCATTGTCCATTCCATCGGCCTTTTTTATATCCCACTGCAGGTGCTTAGGCCTCCCCTCAAGATGAAGGGGCGTGGAGCTTAAATCCACCACGCTGCGGGTTTGCGGATTGTAACGATTGCCATGTATTGACAGCGATCGGGACCGACTGCTTAACATGGTCTCCGAGGCACGAAGCCAGTGATAGTTAATATACTTAAGTATAAAAAAACTCATTGGTACACGCTCGGATCCAAACCTCGACCTCACGGCCTTATAAGTTTGAAACAGGTTCGCTGCGCTCGGGCTATCACGACATCTAAAATCTAATAACTGTAAAATACAAAGCTTAACTCTAAGTAACATTTAGTATTTATATTCTATTTTTAAGTTTGTTTACGAACATAGTCATAGTTGTATAGTTATAGTCGTGCAAGGGAGCAGAGTGGTGCATTCAAGCTCCAAGCCCCTTCACCTTGAGGGGAGGCCTAAGCCCCTGCATTGGGGTATGATGGGATGATGGAAAGGAATGGAATAGAGATTTTGGATACAATGAGTGAATTTTACGTGATGCACGTACAAACGAACAACAGACTGACAAACATACTAAAAGTTACAAAAATTGGTTTTTTACGTTCTATCACTATTTCTCGCATCTGTTTTTTTTTTTATCGTTAATAAGGCAAGAAAATTCTACAATTTTGTTATATGTATAGATAAATGAGTGATATTATGTGCATTTAAAAAATAAAACCTAATTTAATAATTTCAATTTATTTATATTTTCAGGTCTTCATCTACAGTAGCGCACTACCGGATGTACTACTGGTGTCGTTATTAGGAACTACTCAGAAATCATCTCATATTTCGTTGTTAAAACGCGACGTATCAAACAGTGAGGACTTCCACCCATTCTTTACATGACATCGGGAACAAAAGCAAAACTGCATTTGTATGGACCAGATATCTTAACTTGATAACCCTTACCCCAATCCTGCTGTGATATGAAACCGATCACGTGTATGTGGTGCGAGGGGTGCAGGAGTGCTCCACCGGAGGTAGCGGGCTGCGCTGGCGGGTACAGCTGCACTCTCGCCTCGAGTCTACCGCACCGTAGCCATCTACCAGCTTCAGCGTATTGCTGTTCACATAAGCGTGACACTGTCGCTGAGATCTGTTTGGATAAAAAAAAACAAATTTTAAGTTGTAGCCAAACCAATAACAAAAACTTGTCATAGACCAAGTTAGTTCAGTCACCGCAGGATCGACTAGAAATTAACGTCGGATATAACTCGTGAACTAGTTGAGCATACATAGGCTTACAATTTTGGTAGTATTATGTGCTAGTAATATGGGATTTTTCAGAATATTCAGAACATAGATAGATTCAAAAATCAACATTGGGGAACATGGCGACTCACGCAAAAAGGCTTTAGTATTGAATATTTCGCGAACAGTATCTAATTTTGATAAAAAAGGGTATCTAAGTATGGTCACCTTCACTTTGGGGCCGTCCATTAATCACGTGATCTTTTTTTAAGCATTTTTTAACCCTCCCTCCCCCTTGGTGATACATGGTGAGGTTTAAGACAACCCCCCACCCCCCACCCAACATCACGTGTATTATTAGTATCTACAAAAATTCTTAAATTTTTTAGAATATTTTAGAATATTATCTTAAATACAGGTACAAAGTATAATCTTATTTTATTCTGAAATTAAGGACCACGATAAAAATGTCTAGACAGAAAAGTTGCAGGTTGTTTTTGATTGGTATAAAAATAATAAACGAATGGTGTACACTACACGCCGCTTTTCGATTTAAAAATAGCGCGTTTGAAAAAATAAATACACGTGATATCTTACTACACCCCCCTCCCCCTTGTGACATTTCGTGATTTTTGTCAAACCCCTCCCCCCCCCCCCTTTCAAGCCTCACGTGATTAATGGACGGCCCCTTTCCATGGTGGCTACAGTTGTTTATTTTATTATTTATTTGTCAGGAAAACCAACAATTATAATATTTTAGAGTAAAAATAGATTTAAATATCAAATAGCCAATAAAAGATTCTCAAATGTAAAAAAAAACTCTATAGAAATAGATACACTACAAACTAAAAAACTTAATAAAAAATTACAAGTCGCCATTCATTTACAATAAAATTTGGTAAGTTAAATAATAGATTAAATTTAAAAAACTATTTTTTTTTAAATTATCTAAAAATGTGTCAAATTTCAGCCCTATAGACTTAAAATAGGGTCCGAATGAAATAGTTATGAAATGGACGGTCATAGAGAAACTAAAAACAGAGAAACAGAACTGACTGGTCAAATCTCACCCCAGGCAGTGACAGTTGATCAGGACAATATATGACACCTCTCGTCGTTGACTTCATGGAATTGTTGTTTGTGTTAGTTGCGAGGTCAACGATTTTCTGGTACAGTGGCATGGCTGGAATCGAAAAACATATTATGTACAGTCGGCTCCAACTGAAGTTACCTCGAGCCGAACCTCACCACTCCAGCTTTGTTCCCACCAGAACTGGGACATAGTTAAAAATGTAAAAATGTACAAAATGGTAGTAGCTTTTTAATAAAACCAGGTACAGATCCAGAAGGAGCAACTGGGGCCATATCTGGTGGATAACTCCAAATGCGCTTTCCGCTTCTACGAATTGCATGTGAGATGGGCGAGTTTGACTAGAGCAATCAAAGACGGTGTGTTGTGATAACCCAAAGCGAAACTAACCTGTCTCAAATATATAACCTGTCTCAAATATATATTAATTGCGTATGCTTAAACATAATTATAACCTAAAGCGCAACGAACCTGTCTCAAAATTCTAAGGCCATAGGGCCATGGTTCGAATCCGGGCGTGTACCAATGAGTTTTTCTGACTTAAGTACATAACCATCACTGACTCCGTGCCTCGGAGAGCACATTAAACAGTCGATCCCGGGTGCTGTCAATAGATGGCGGTCGTTACAATCCCCAACCAGCAGTGGAGCAGCGTGGTCGATTTAAGCTCCAAGCCCCCCTCGCCCTGGGTGAGGCCTAAGCCCCTGCAGTGGGGTAAAAATGGGCAGATGAAGATGAATCAAATACGGTGAAATGCAAATTGTAAGAGACGACTAAGAAACGCCGCCTGCGTAACTCAAAATGGCTATGATTGGCGAAAAGCGATGAAAACCTATATTGAAACTTATGTTTTAAGAGGGTTGTGTAGTGGAAAATTTCCATACAAACCGCGTTAACGGTTGCATCCCGTTCAACCTTAATGGATTGCCGTAAAAAAATTATATGGTATTCAAATCAGCAAAAACTAAGTTCAATTGTTTTAATTTTTTAAATTATTTTGATAGGTCGTAAGAAAAAAAAATGCGAGGAGGTCGTTTTTCGAAATATTTTCATTTTTTACGTGTAAAAATGAAATTAGATTTATGTTGAGCACGTCGTGAAAAATGGAACGATTTCGAAAAAAAAATAATCCGGTGCATTTAAGTTATTTGTTACGACTACGCGCAACGTATCAAAATCGGTTAATATAATTATGCTAAATTTTAGGTACAGTTCCAATCAACCTTAATGGCGGATGTGAACATAGGCACAAGTTGCGTCGCAGTAACTAATTTCAGGTGTAGCGGGACGCAGTGGAGCGAGGGGCATATGACTGAACCTGCGCAAACATACCTAGAGCGTTGTATTCCGATCCGCCATAAAGTTTGATGGGAACTATATATCCAGTAAAGGGAAGGAGGGACTTACAGTATTTCTGTCGATCACTTTTTACTAATTTATTTATTACTTCATTGACGACCGCTTAGCTGAGTGGGTAGCGACCCTGCCTACGAAGCTGGAAGTCCCGGGTTCGAATCCCAGGTCGGGTCAGTATTTATATGACGAATATTGATACTAGTACCGGGTCTTGGTTGATATATGTATGTGATGTCTTCGCTTGGTATCCAAAACACAAGCTAATGCTTAGTTTACGGCCTACATGTTGTTGTGATGAATACATATGTTATGTTATTTTATTTCGTGTGCGTTTTGTTTTACATATATTTGTTTTACAAAAGAGACCACAGAGGGCGTAGATTATTTGGTGGGAATTTCAAATGACTGAAATGGGAAACAGGTCTCTAACAAAAATAATTAAAAAATAAAAACGGTAGAACATAGTTTTTGCTGACCCAAATACAATTTTTTTTAAGCCAATCGGTTAAGGTTTAATGGGGTGCAACCGTTAACGCCGTTTTTATGGAAATTAGCCAGTACACACTCCTCTTAATATCGCCTTGATGTACGAACGCGATTTACATGTCTTTTGCCGCGGTTTTTTTTTTGTTTTTGTGAATGGACTAATCTGCTCACAGACACCTGTGCATCCGGCATAACTATCACCGACTGTGCCTCGGATAATAGATTAAGCCATCGATCCCGGTTGCCATCAATATATAGCAGTCGTTAAAATCCACCAACACACACTGAAGCAGCGTGGTGGACTAAGGTCCAAGGTCCTTTATCCCGACGGAGGCCTAAGCCCCTACAGTAGGGTAGTAATGGGCTGATGGTATGGTATATGGTGTGGAGTCAAAAGCATGGTATTTAACTCCAGAGACGAACTATTTCCCTAACGGGTGGATTGAATCCCATGCTGCATTCTGGATTTACTATTTTTCCCTTGCAGTAAATACACTATTTAGCTCCCTTGGTTAGTTATCTATTAAGAATATTACCGTGTTGCAAACTAGGATCATGAGGCGACGCTATCGAAAGTACGTGGACCCGGGCTGGATACGGTGGCGGCAATGGGAGCGCTTGGACGATGCGGTTACGACCTATCGCACCCACTCCCGAACTTCCATCTGTTACCTAATGATGTGAGAGAAATTAGTTCTCATAATAGGCTAAGAGCCGGCTGTATAAATCCATAAGAGTATTTAGATAATGGCTACAGCTACAGGCGATACTTAACACTAACCGCCATTTGTTCCGGCGGCGGGTCGTAACTTTTCAAGTACAGAGGGCCAAGTGCGAGTTTTTTTACTATTAACTGTGTCGTATGCGTTTTCCGTAATTTGTATGGAAACTCGTAGTTACCTAAAACGGCCGCTAGATGTGTTGTACGAGTTTCCATACAAATTATGAAAAACGCATACGACACAGTTAATAGTAAAAAACTCACACTTGGCCCTCAGCACGCCATGAGTCTGCCGGCACACCGTAACTTTCGCGCCATAATCCATCAAAATCTATCGCCACAGCTTGCGCGTATAGATAGAAGCGCGGCCGCTAGCGGACCGCATGACTTGCTGAACTGGAAAATTCTATATACGGGTGGCGGTAGAGTGTTAAGGTGCCTTCTCTATTGTTCGATAAAAATCGAGTGTGTGTTGGTAACGCTCGATCACAGACAAGTCAACCTTATAGACCACGCTTTGACAGGGAGTAGCATTCGCCAAGGCTATGTAGTGACACTACATAACTACGTCACTAGTGAGCCGTCAGTTGGAAGCACGTCGGAAGCCATTAAATTGTCAATTTTGAACGAGCCAATGAAAACTAGCCGACTTCTCCCCGCACCCCGCCATTTTTTGGCGATTTCGTTTTCGTACTGGCGTTTATTAAAGCGTGGTCTATAGGTTGACTGGTCTGTGCGCTCGATCAACGCCATGGAGTTATAAAATTGAGTAGAACTTATGAGTTCGTTAAAATGGATCGACAATATCAAGCTATAAAATCGAGTCACAAAATTGAACGATCGTGTCGATCGATTTTGTCATTCGACACAAGCGGGGCAAAGGCGAACGTCCTCATACGTCACACCACACCCCGCTCACACGGGCGCTGCTGCCATGTAATACAACTGCAGGTCTAACACGCCACTTTATCCGAACCTTATCCGCGCTGTTATTTCACGGAAACACTAAATGCGTAACACGAAACCACTTTATCTGCCGCGGATGGCTCTGGCGGTGAAGTCGCGAATCCGCTAACTGTCAACGCTTTCTTGGTCTAATTTAGTATGAAAATCGGTAACATGCCACTTTTATACGCCGAGGTCGAACGGATATTTGACGATATTTGAGGTCGTAAATAAATGTGTCAATCTGAAAAACCATACAAACATTTTTTTAACTTGTCACATTTCGTTATCCGCTTCAGCTGTTTCAATCTGCTACCTATCCTTTGGCTGTCATGAAAGGATAAAAGTGTGCATGTTACCGATTCGACAGAAGTTGCCGAATCCGCTATAGCTCAACGCCGATAGAAAGGTTACGGATAAAAAGTTGCGTGTTAGACCAGCAGGTCGTCTCCGTTCAGCATCTTAAAAAGGAGTAGTCAATTCGGCGACATAGACTGCCGAGCAGTAATATCGAATAATAAAATCGAGGAACTATGTACAAGAGATATTGTCAATCGACTTCGACGGAAATTTTTAACACACAGTTTTTATATTTTTTCCCAAAAATACAGACCAACTAATACCCTCGCCTTAAAATAAAAAAAAATATATTAAGTTTTTAAATAACTTCGTTAATTTTTTTCATAAATTTATGAAGAAAATATCTGTGTGACGTCATCTGGACAGATGTTTACTATTTAAATTGTCTTAGACTACTATAAGTAATAATATTTTTATTGATTCATAAGGATTACAAATTACATTTGACGTAGTGACCTTACTTTAATATTTTTTTTTTATTTATATTTGTTTTTTTTTACTGTGGGAAGTGGGGCAAAAAGCTCAACCGCCCAGATGACGTCAAAGGGACAATTTCAACGTCAGGTGAATTTTCATTAATATTTGGCACATTCGTAAATAGACAAAAAAATATTTTGAGAGGTCATTCTAGAACCTTATTTCTTTTAATTTTAATGACACTCGGGGCAACTTTGATCAAGCACATTGTCGAACGACAATATCGGGCGATAATATCGAGGAAATCCAAAAAAGATATTGATATTATCAATCGATTTAAACAGAATATCGAGTGACAATTTCAAGAGATAGAATCGATGAAGTTTGTAGAATATTGATAGATACTGTCAATCGAATTATCGAGCTATGAAATCGAGGAATAGGATGCGATACTGATGGGTTGTGTCGATTCACTACCTACGTCGAAACTGTGGAGCTACAGTTTCAAGCGATTAAAACTGGCAAGTCCTAAAGTACCTCGAGGTCACATAGCTCGAACACCCTATAGTATTTTGTTTTCCATGAAAATAAACAAAGCATTCATCTAAAATATAAAAGAGGCGAGCGAAAGCGTGCACCACGAACCCTTTGCTGACTTAGTCAAAAACAAAAAAAAAACCGGGAATCGAGCATGTCAGCCACAGACCACGCTTTAATAAACGTCAGTACGAAAACGAAATCGCCAAAAAGTGGCGGGGTGCGGGGAGAGGTCGGCTAGTTTTCATTGGCGCAATTTAATGGCTTCCGACGTGCTTCCAACTGACGGCTCACTAGTGACGTAGTTATGTAGTGTCACTACATAGCCTTGGCGAATGCTACTCCCTGTTAAAGCGTGGTCTATAAGGTTGACTTGTCTGTGTTGTCAGCGTAAGACAAAAGCCAGTTACCAATATGATCTGCATCGGGATTTGGTGTCCCCATTCGGTCATGACTAGTTGGTTCACGCCGTGCAACGCCGTTTCTATGGACGTTCTATCGCCTTCATCTAGTTGCAGCAGTTTGGCGCGTATCGTATCATAATCACGAGTAAATGGTACGGCAACTGAAATGAAATAGAAATAGTATGAATGTATTGTGACATATATGTATAGAATCACGTCGATGTGTTATATTCAAACACATCGACCAAATACAGAAATATCGAGACATTTAAAATCAAATTCATTTTAAAGGCGGTTTTTCCTCAAAGAAAATAATAGGTACGAAAAAAGCGTGCGCTAGCACTAGAACATTCCCACGGTAAATTGAGATTAGAATTTTAAAGTAAAATGTTCGACGATGGGAAACTTTGAGATGCTGTGTGGTTTGGATTTCTGAAGCCTATTATATAAGGAGTTAAACGCGAGTCAGTTTTCTTCGTATTTTAAGTGCGATCAACTGCGAGTTATAGGTAAGTGAGATAAAGGTGTATTTGTAATTTGACTGATATAAATTGTTTTGCCAAACGAATGAAATTACGATCATCTCGACGAGATGTCTTTCTTTTCATGGTACGCGCGGAATATTTTAAATCGTTTGATATACGTTGAAATACTTCAATAGCATGAAAAACCATCATTTTCGAGGATTTATTTATTTATTCGGAAAAACAACAGTTACAGATTGCAGATGAATAGCAAATATTTTTAACATACTTTTGTTAGTTCCATTTGTATGTATGTGACGGAATTAACCATTCCCTTTTAAGAAAGTAACTTGTTTTTTTTTTCTTTTTGTATCAGTATTTACGTAGATATATTGAAAATTCTTATAGCGTGACATCACCGGGTGGAATTATAAGTTTAGCCATTGCCGTTGCATATTTATAAAATATAGCGACCGCCCGCAGCTTCGCTTGCGTAGACTACACATTCCTGTTTTAGGTAGTATTAACATTCGAAATGGTTTATATGTAGGTACTTTTTGCTGAAACCAATATTGGGTACACCCATTCAAACTTTAAATCTTCATTCTCCCCACTCCTTTAAGAAAATCGATAATCCCATACTTTTCACCTTCCGTTTCCCACCCTTAAATTGTGGAAATCTAAAAACCCTGAAACACGTCATTATTTATTTATGTCAAAATTTTTATGTTTCTAACTTTAAAGAACAAAGACTCTTATACAAAGCCCCTCCATCCCTCCTTAAATTTGAAATTTATAAAATTATAAAAATAAACCACTGTTCCAAAGACAGACAGACAGACAAAAAGTAGCGTATGTCACTTTTGACCACCTCCTTATCACACCCGTGAAATTTCATTAAAATCGGTTTAGCCGTTTTAGAGATTAGCTCGAATAGACAGATGGACGTACATACAGACATACAAAAAGTAGTGTATGTCGTTTTTGACCACTTCCTTTCCACATCTGTAAAGTTTCATCAAAATAAGTTTAGCCGTTTTGGAGATTTGCTCGAATAGACAGACAGACAGATAGTATTATTTTATACATATAGCCTATAGCCTTCCTCAATAAATAGACTATCTAACACAAAAAGAATATTTCAATTCGAACCAGTAGTTTCTGAGATTTGCGCGTTCAAACAAACAAACAAACAAACAAACAAACTCTTCAGCTTTATAATATTAGTATAGATATAATATTTGTACATATAATATAGCTACGTAAATACCGTATCAAAAAGAAAAAAAATCAAATTAGGTTCTTTTAATTTGCCTATTCTTCAATGGACAGACCACCTGAAGCACCATACCGGGGGTAGTTGGATGCGAAAGGCGGAGGACCGTGTGCGGTGGCGAGCCTTGGGAGAGGCCTATATCCTGCAGTGAACAGACACGGGCTGATGAGGATGATAATGAAATAACTACCATTTTGTTAAAAAAAAAAAAATACTTTCTGTTGTGGATTGTTAATATTCTTAATGTTACCTTTTTATTTATAATAGTTTTAAAGATAAGTACGCCTGTAGCCAATAGTGGGGTATCTTTAGCGGCTTATAAACGTAAATTAATCTAAAGTGATACTAATGTAATGGGAAAAACCGCAACTAAATCAGGACAGCAGATTTAGAGGAAGACATTTACGACAGCGACCTCTGGTGGCCTATAACTCCTCAGTGGTTAGTAGCACGGACATGAAACTTTGTATATAAGATCCTCATTTTATATGTAATTGTGAATTCAACCTGTATGTTTGTTTGTATGTGACGGAATTTTTGAACGCGATTTTCACCCACTGCAAAGGGTTAGATTGAGCTGAAACTTTGCACACTTATCAAGGGCAGATGACAATACGACAATTCAATAAGTTTGTCCCATTATCCTGACCAGTATCTCGAGGATTAATGCACGTTTGCAAAAAAATTTATAACTAAAAATTTAAAAATTTAAAAAAAATATGCTTTAATAGAAAATTGAACTAAAAAAATTAGAAAATAATTTTTGGTGGAAGGATAACGTTATTAACAAGAAAATTAATGTTTTTGTGAAAAAGTGTGGGGTGCTTTGTACTATATTTGCATACTAACTCTAGTTTTAAAATCATTCCAAACAAATATTTATTATTATATTAATATTTCTTTCATTACTCTGTTCAAGTTTTTACTATAACTCCAAACCATTGTAACATTTTTTTTTTCTAATATAGTCAATAGTTTTTAAACAATTGGGTCTAAACATAGTTTTTACCAGTATTGTCCAATAAATTATATAGCTATTGACTTTATAATTCAAACAAAGTCAACCATGGGGGCAAAATAGGGGCTCGCGTTATTGAACACATTCTCAATTGCGGCACCTGTTGTGTGTACTATAGTGACAAAAGAAAAAACAATCAATATTTTTTATAAATTAATAATTGATTTACTCGAGTGAGACGCGATGGCCTTGTTTAGCAGTGCCCTTTTAATCTATGGCTAAAAAAGGTATGCCTCCTCTCCCGCGCTCCCAGCCTTCGTCGAACCTCTGTATTTCCTCTGTCCCTATGGCCACCCCCAACACGTCTAATGGTGTGGAATACAATGAAATTCGACCTGACGAGTCCTAGTAACAATTGGCTCAGTTTGTAGATATTACTCTACTCTCCCTGTTTAAAGTAAGTGCAATGACTGTTGCTATTATTGCTGCTAGTTCAGTTCAGTGCATTGGTGCCTATTCTATTAATTAATTATTTTAAAACAAATACCTATATTATGTCTTACCTTCGTATACTGAAGAAAAAGCTATTATAGCTACATGTTCCAATTTTGCATGTATATTCAAGTAATCTAAAAAAGTATTAATTGCCGAACAAGCTAATGTATATCTAGTATGAACTTCTGTAGAATCAATAGTTGGTACAGGTCGAAACATAGAGAGAGATACGTCTAATAATATAACTGTAGGCATTTTGACTATGTAGACAAGAACACAAATAACAATTTAATAAAATAACTGTTTGTTTACAAGTTTACAAATCTTAACCTCAAACCAACCACCTCAAAAGTCAAACCCACAAACCAAACCAGGCCCAGGCAACTTGTTCGCCGCGGTCATGGACATACCTACGGGGGCCAGGAGAAGTGATACCAGTTACTGTGTGCCAACTTTTCTTTTTTATTGTAGCAACATTATTTGCTAATAATACCAGAAACACAATTATCCTATGTATTCAAGATTTTTTTCCCAAGATTATCGCAGCAGAATGTATATGGAATAACTGTAACAAAAGTGTTTTATTCGACTATGAACGATGTATATGGAACAATTCATAAACTATGCGCGTGCAGTGAGCAAATTAAATAAGAATTTAACAAAATCATTGTGTGAAATATTCGTACGAACTCTTTAATTAAACTGTTGATTATTGTCCCATTCCTCAAATGAATCACCTATTTTGTAATTAAAATCGCGTATTCTTAAAAAAAATGTATTAGAATTTATTTAAAAAATTTGGGAATGGTCAATTCGATAGGATCACTTTTTATAGTATAGGTACCTTTTTTGTTTTATATCCAAAATATGGTTAAAAATTAAAAAAAAAATTAGCTTTTTTGATTTTTTAAAAAGGTGACTGACTGAACGAAACCTGACGACCAAATGACGACATATTAACAAATCCATAAAGAGTATAGAGTTGAAATAGATTTCTACTCACTGATTTACGACTGCTTGATTAAGATTTTTTTCGGAATGGCGCATGTGAAGTTTAGGTCATTTTGATAAAAAGTTTGTATTAACTGTAAAGGGTTGCCTTCTTTTAATAAACCATTCGAAGCATAATGTGCAGAAACATTAACATGTTATACCAATATGTTTCCAATTGATCATAAAAACTGTACGTTAGAAAATATGGTCTTACCCTTACCCAGTCACTTTTATGAAACATGAATTAAAAAATTATAAGTGTATTATAACGAAATTGAATTATACAAGTAATAAGACAGTTTCCATAATACTTTGCTCTATTTAACAAACTCAAGTTGAATGGAAATTAATCTTAACAGCGCCATCTAGTTCCAAAGTAAGCAAGTTTTTGTTTGTATTATGGGCACTAGACAACTGATACACACGCTTAATATTCTTTGCAGTATATACATTTATAGATATTTTGCACTCAGACACCAAACAGATAGACATGTTGATGCACACAAATATTAGGCTCGGGCGGGAGTTGAATCTGTGACCTTTGGTTCTGCGATTAAGGTCTGTAACCACTCGGCCAATAAGTCAGTCAATGTTTTTTATCGTCTAACAAAATGACTTAATTTTTTTCGGATGCTTATGGTGTAATCCACATTTCCTACCTCCAGAAATGAAAAACTCTCAACAGCGAATGTTATTTCGATTTGTGAAACGTTTTCATAAAATATTTATGGAAACACTACGGCATTTCACGAAGAAACAAATTATCTTCTACGTTCCACCAGGACAATGCACAAGTACAACATTTTTCGAGATTACCTTATCATCAAATTGTGTATTATATTAGACCTTTTATTACAACTGCTAAATCACAAAAATATTTACCGAAATAGGTTCAGTAGTTTTTGTGTTTATTATCGTGTTTATACAAATAGATAAAAATTCCAAAAACGATTGTTTTAAGTATCGTAATAATAATAATAACGTCTACATCACAACAACGTCTTGGCCCCAAACTAAGTAATCTAAGCATTAGTTTGTGTTTTAGGTACAACACATACATATAACAACCAAGACCAGTATTACCGGTACCAGTATCAATATTCATCATATAAATACTGACCCGACCTGGGACCTCCAGCTTCGTAGGCAGGGTCGCTACCCACTAGGATAAGCAGTCGTCATAACCCATAACAATTATTGTTTTGCAAAAAATATCTTATGTACAGGGTTGACCATACGAATATGTTACAATTTTATTTATAAATTTTTCATTACATAACTATATAGTAAGATAATAATGATTTTTTATTAATAAATTATTACAAAATATTTTATTCGGTGTTTTACATAACTAAAAATTCTCACAGTTATTCAGTACTGATATTATTATTCGTAATCATATAATCCATCTAAATAACATATAATATCAATTTGCGATCTGTATCTCTTAAACTAGGTAAGAATTGTAACTATAGGAATTCTACCTCAAATACATGAAAATATTATTGCACATTACTACATGGTAACACTGCAAGTTTAGCTGATTATTCAGTTATGGGGCCAGTGGGGGCTAATAATTTTACATGAAACATAGATGTTTGTGTCTGTGTGCGTGTGTGTGTTTAGATGTGGAGTGTAAGAGGCATGAGGTTTGTGATTGCTGACAATTAAATGGTTCTAGGGGCAACCAGTAGTTGGCGCTATTTTTGTCGTTTTTCCCCCCCATAGAGTTACATTTCTTCTTCCCGTAGGGAAGTATATATTGTTCTGTGAACCAAACTAGTCAATCAAAGCCGTCAAACCAACCATAGAATTTTTTTTTTATATATTTATCAACAAAGAAAGGCCAAGGCCTAACATTATACCATACTGCCTAGTATTTACATTTAGTAATACAATGTTTGTTTATAATATTTACGAAAGGCAAATGCCAAGTCTTGAACAGAATCTTTGTGTTTTACAGAAGACGAAATATGATAAATAAAATTATAACAGGAAATATTAGACAATAGTTTTTGTGTGGAACGCGGGATATTTTCAGATTTGTGGTATATCTTCAGTAACAAGTTCATGAAAATGAATCGTTGAGAATCAAATGCAGACCCTAACTGCAGAGCCAGATAGTCGTGGGTTCGATTCCCACCTGGGACAAATATTTGTGTGCATGAACAAGTTTATTTCGTTCCGCGGGTCTGGGTGTAAAATATTTATATATGTATGTATCATTAAAACAATGAATATTTAAGTATGTATATCAATTGTCTAATAACCCATAACACAAGCATAATACTTGCTTACTTTGGGACTGAATGGCACTATGTGGGATGCCCCATGTATAATTATTATTAAATAACTTTTATAATGGGGTGTACCTACCCAAAACCGCTTTGTAACTTTGTTACTTGATACTTTGTTTTTAGCATCTTAAGTACAATAAATACAATTCACTAAACGCATCGCTTCGAATGCCACTTTAGAATCACAGATCTAGAATGATGTCATCGTGTCGTGTCGGCGCAAAATCGGTGTCGGTGTCGCCAAATGAAGAATGTATCTGTCAGTGTCGGCGCTGAAACTGTTCCTGCCGATAATGTCGGTGTCGTGTCGGGCCGTCTAATGAAGAACCGCTCATTGACGTACCATTCACTTTTTGAACCATCAGTATATGGAACCATCAGTATAGAGATAATCACAGAAGATAACAGAATATAGTGATAGACAGACAATAGAGGTGAGCGTTGAATGAACGTACAGTTTTTTTAGACTTTATCTGGCTTTAACTGTTAGACTAGTTTACAGTCTACAGATAAACAAGTTTACTCGCGTACAACATTTTGCATTGTGTGCACCCACCAGTCCACTCACTGTTCGCGTCGATCAACCCGTCGCGTGAAGCCGTGAACAAACCATCCTTGGAACAAAGTACAAACCATAAAGGTATATATACTAGCGTAAGAGAGGAACACAGTGTGCGAATGACATCCAGCTCTTTGCGGAAATCCTACATGCGAGAAAGAAATGCAAGAAAATCTGACATAAAACCTCTTTGAACACATTTAGTCTTCATTACTCACTTGTCAAAATAAGGTCCAGCTTTGTTTTCTATTTTGTGTTATAACCGTTTTGAATTCTACAAAAATTAATTCTTGTGATAAAAATGGTGTCGTGTTCAGTTTTAGATTGCACTGTAACATATGATAATAATCCAAATAAAGAGAGATTTCACATGTAAGTACTGCCAATAACATACTGTTATCTTAATGCTTATTTTTATAAAAAGCGATCCTAAATTTACTTGGTTATACATCAGTAGTATACGGTAAATACTTTATTTTGTAAATAATTTGTTATTTTAAACAATTATGTGTACGATACAAAAATATTGTGTAAAATTACAATCAAACAATTAAGCATAGGGATTACACAAAATCTATCGATATGTCGATATTTTCAAATATAAATATTTTGTAAATTTGATATTACCTAATTGCACCTGTTCCACTGGAATAATGTCGTTAACTGTTTTTAAACATATTGTGAGGTTTATTTAGCCTGGCAGCACATTGTAAGAGAAAGTATGACATCTATACATATATACTACACATAGGGTATATATGTAAATACAAGACTTTTTCAAATGAAAATATAAGATATATACACAATTAATTTTAATCGTTATTTATTTATGATTTAAAATCTGATGCTCTATTTAATTTTAATCGTTATTTATTTATGATTTAAAGTCTGACGTTCTATCTGTTCTCTGATTATGAACGTCGTAAATAATTTAACTTTGAATAACAAAACTACTGTATACAATAGTTTAACCTCATTTTCCTCCAAGAAACTGCGGTGTTAAAAAATGCTTCCTGATAATGATGACTGTTTCATAATATCCAGGTTTCTTGTAAACACGGTTAGCATAGAACAATGGAAAAAATGTTAAATAGAACAGGTGGGACTCCTCGAAAACATTCTTTGGTTTGCAGTAGACGTTTTACGGATAACTGTTTTGTCTAACTAAATCACCGACGACTTTTGAAGAAAGGATCTATACCTACTGAATTTGTGCCGTTAGGGGTTTCTTTTTTTTTCATATGTGCTTACTAAGTAGGTATATTAAGTAATATACTAATAATACTTAATATCTAAAGTCAGAGCATTTATGCCAACTGTAATTTCTGTACAGGTCAATCTGAAGACCAAGCGATCGGTGTCAGCGTACGTTTACCGAGATATATCACCAGGACCTTCAACTTTAGAGCCTAAACCTTTATTTCAGCACTAATATAAAATAAATTTGAAAAAAAGTCCATCACAGTGAAAATATCAATTTTAGGCAAATTATCACTTTGTCTTTTACAAAAACTTGTTCCTTTATATTAAAATAAAACTTAATTACCTATTACATAAAGAAACAAAAGATATTATAGACTAGTCCAAGGCATCCAAGGCATAATTTGTGGTGTAGTGAGACGACGCGACACTCAATCGAGTAGACAATGTGACGTCATGGGCAGTAAGAAGCCACCAGTCAAACCGCACGAAAATACATAATAATAATAATAATAATGTATACATCACAACAACGACTACGTCCCAAACTAAACGTTAGCTTGTGTTTTGGGTACCAAGCGAAGACACTACATACATATAACAACCAAGACCCGGTACCAGTATCGATATTCATCATATAAATACTGACCCGACCTAGGATTCGAACCCGGGACCTCCAGCTTCGTAGGCAGGGTCGCTACCTACTAGGCTAAGCGGTCGTCAAATTAATAAATATCAATAATTTATTTCTCAGTCATTTATTGACGAATTTAAAAAAAAAAAACCTTTACTGTTTTATTAGTTTTGGTTTATCTTTCAATTCTATCGAGATAAATTGTATATTTTGAACGTCATGAACTTCTCCATTGTAAATGTTTTTGTTTTGTACTTTCTCATTTTTTTGTTTACAAAGAGTTAAAATTTTGTTGTTATGCGTTGCAACGTGACGTATTGTCATTAAAAATAAAAATCGTTTTTTTATATTGTTTTATTTATTACTTGGCTTGTATTCAACTAAATATTAAAATTTCCATAATGATGTTAACGCTTTCTATACTTCTGCAAATTTTTTATTATCAACTGTTAACAAAAAAAAAATATTTATTGGAGTAAAGGAAATGGCATTTGAATTGACTGATTGATGATTTGTCATTTTAAAAAACTAAAAGTTAGGAAAAGTAACTCAAAACAAAAATTATGTAGTATAGCAGATTCAAAATAATAAATAGGATTGCCGATTTCGACTTATGATAACGCGGTAATTTCAACGACACATTATCATGAAAGTACTACGTGCTATCGATAACATAAAAAACACCTATGCACATCACTAAAACTGGCTCAACCACATGTGAATTTTGCACACATACTCATTTCCGTTTCGGTCATGCGATGTTTAGATGTCAGTTGGTCTCCTACGCTAGTATATATATGTCTATGGTACAAACACAAATGAACAAACCGATAATACGCTGCAGCTGTAGCCGAAGGACCCGACTCGCGACGAATAAACAAGGCGTGGAAGCAGTTCCATTGCGTCACACTCACTTTTGTTAATATGGCTGTCTCTTTCTTTTCCTAGCACGTGCGTGTGATCTCTTCTTTTCGTTGAGTAGACGGTTTTGTTTCTTTAATTTCAACTTTGTTATAATGACAATAGATATGAATCTCTAATCACTGTTCATTTTTAAGTTTGTTAACGGTAATTTTTTAGTCTTCCATAAATGCGCTATGCGAAGGGTTAAAAAATTCTATTATTCTATGAAATGGCAACACTTTATCAATCAAAATCGATATCCGGATCCGCTAGCGCGTGACAACATCATTTTCGGTCCCGTTTTTCCCGTCCGCCATTATTGTCGCGAAGTTTGCCTAAATTGGTTGCCGTGTACGAAACAGCCACACCTTTTGAACTAAGTGCGTCACGTCGCAATTTCTAATCCCAGAAGCACCAACGTTCAATCGTATGTCCATCCAGAATCTCAACACATTCGATCCGTTCGCCGATGCTATCAAAAGCTCGGAAGACGACGTACAAGATGGACTAGTACACGTCCGTATCCAGCAAAGGAACGGGCGTAAGACATTGACCACCGTGCAAGGCTTATCATCGGAATATGACTTAAAAAAGATAGTGCGGGCATGCAAGAAGGAGTTCGCCTGCAACGGGACTGTGGTCGAGCACCCTGAATACGGCGAGGTCCTGCAGCTGCAAGGCGACCAGCGTGAGAATATCTGCCAGTGGCTCACAAAGTCTGGTCTTGTTAAACCGGAGCAACTGAAGGTCCACGGCTTTTAAGCCATGAGATAAAATATAAATATGTATTTAGAAAGCACCGATGTATACAGAGAAAATGCAGTGCTGAGGTATCCCTCAGTGCCTTTGATTCTATGTAAAATATTAAATCTATCGTCTCCATATTCAGTTTAAACAAATATCATTTTTCTTTTGTACGACATATTTTTTTAAATTGCTGTAATTATCGTCTCAAATAAACACATGTTTTTCTATTGTTTTGTTTGATTTTTATTATTACTGAGACTAATGACATTCTAGAAATGAGACATTTTCTTTGTGATGATAGCTGATGTTTGGATAACAGTAAACGGTGACTCATATGTCAAGCATTTATTAATTGGAGTATTTTAGTTATGATTGGAATAAAGCAGATATTTTATAAAATATTTGTCTAGATTATGGAAACATTTTATTTTTCATCAATAAACATTACAACCAATGTTACATATAGTGTGAGGTAGACTGGTTACTTCAATACAGATGAAACCTAGAAACTGGTTTCTACAAAATAATGTATGATTGTACTTATAGGCATAATAGGTTTGATGTATATAGATTTAAGTGATTAGCAAGCTGAAGTGGCAATGGGCTGGTCACATTTGCCGTAGAACCGACAACCGATGGGGTAGACGGGTTCTCAAGTGGAGCCCACATATCGGGAAGCGAAGCGCTGAACCCCCGTCCAGGTAGACTGATGACCTAAAGCACCATAGAGGGGGTAATTGGATGCGGAAGGTGAAAGACCGTGTGTGGTGGCGAGCCTTGGGAGAGGCCTATATCCTGCAGTGGAGACACAGGCTGATGATAGAGATTGAAATAAATTTGCTTAAAAAAATATATTTTCATTTTAAAATTCTATATATTTATCGATAGGTACTTATGAATGTAACATAATTTTTGAGTTTTTCCTTTTTCTTTGGTCGCACTTATGCACTACACAACAAGGTATTTCTGAAACTGAGACAGGAGAAACACGAAGCTGCTTGACAGAAAACACAAAAGCTGCTTGACAGATTGATTGCGTGTTACTCTGGAAGGACTGAACATAGACTGAGAGCAGGTATGACTTAAGCCTCGCTTTGAGCTTCCCACGCTGAGATTGTTTAGAACAGCTTTTACATGATAACAGCACATAGTTCTTTTCTTAAACGCATTCTTGTATGCATTGATGTATCTCAAAGTATTCCTAATTTTGTTGATAAATAATATTTCTGTCGAGTGATCGTTTATGTTTTCATTAATCAGATGCTAAAACAAAATGTACTTTTAAATATTGGTTACAATAACTCATATTACTAAATATCACTTTCACTTCGGTCTGATGGCCCCACTGATCATCTCCACCAGTTGGGTCACGAGGACTTTCAAGTACTAATGTCTCCACTGTAGTAAGCCAGTGGAGCCATTCGGATTTGCTAATGCTTATGACTCCACTCATATTGTATAAGCACTGATCGCTATTTAATATACTATAAGCACAATGTCAATTTGCTGTCAATATTTGTTGTATCGAGCATAGCCCGTTCCATAGCACGCTGAGCGACTTTAAATTTGTGGGCCAGTCCTGCCGTGAAAGTCTATGTTTCGGCACCATATGTCATTATAGGCAGGACGCATTGGTTGAAGACCTTCGTCTTCAGACATTGTGGTAGTGTGTTGAATATTTAAATCTGAAAATTTTGATAATATAGATCTAGGCTCCATACAGGAGCCGCAACAATGCTTGTAATACAGGTAACTTTTGTAAAATAGTACCTCTCCACCTTTTCTATTTACTAATTCTAATTGTTCTTCAGAAATTGGCTTCATTTTTCGAAAGCAAAGAGACACGATCCGAGCAAATGCAAATTGATTTTCCCATTGACAATTATTTTTACAACAAATGTTGACAGCAAATTGATGTTGTGCTTATAGTATATTAAATAGCGATCAGTGCTTATACAATATGAGTGGAGTCATAAGTATTAGCAAATCCGAAAGGCTCCACTGGCTTACTACAGTGGAGACATTAGTACTTGAAAGTCCTCGTGACCCCACTGGTGGAGATGATCAGTGGGGCCATCAGACCGAAGCAATCACTTTCAAGAGAAACGGAATCATGAACATGAAACCTGGTGTATTAAGAATGACCATAGAGATTAGAGATACCGCATTGTGACAACAAAATATACACCAATTGACGTTTTGTTATATTCCCGGTGAAGTAAGTAGAATTTTATGTGATCCACGTGTAAAATTTGTTGTTTAAAAGCATAAAAGTATGAATTGACTAGAAGTCCTCTTCAGCGTTTAGGTACCATCTAACCACTAATATTCCAGGTAGTTGATGTAAGATGGCGAGTTTTAGTCTGAGTTTCAGTGCGTAAAGGCCCCGCCCGCGGCTCTTCACCCCGAGAAATCCCCGCGCGCTGGTCTTCAACCCCGCAAAGTTGCGTAATGTCACTTTTATACTGTGAACTGACATTTATGACTTCTCCATTGATCTTCATGAGCCCATTTTTTCCCCACTGCAAGGGCTCAGGCCTCCCCCAGGGTGAGGGGGCTTGGAGTTAAAATCCACCATGCTGCTCCACTGCGGGTTAGGGATTGTAACAACCACCATCTATTGACAGCACCCGGAACCGACTGCTTAACGTGCTCTCCGAGGCACGGCGTCAGTGATATTTATGTACTTAAGTCAGAAAAACTCATTGGTACACGCCCGGATTCAAACCATGGCCTTATAAATTTGAGACAGGTTCGTTGCGCTTTGGGCTATCATGATAATCGTGATTTATGTCTATTAAAACCAAACGCTGCTGTCAAATTAATTTACCCACTCTATTTTTAAAAGAATATATAAAGATCCTACAGGACAGGCCTAGCCTAGTGTGGAGGTCATTGCTAAAATTATATTGTATAAGCATGATGATTAAATAAATAAATTTCATTACAGATTCTAAACATTTCATGTGTATTTTAACAAATTGTTTGAAACAATGACACCTACCTAATTATGTTCAGTCTGTCTAATCACTGAATCTGACATTCTACATTCTGCTCACATTTTCGATGTTTCTATGTATAAGGCCCTCCATCCTGATGTTTCTAATAAATACCATCAGTACCTAAACGTTTTTATATACATAGGTAATTTTGCCATAAACATTCTATCAAAGTACTTACCGATGAATGCTTGTACTCTAAGTTATTCAACACAATACAAGTACCTAGATTTGTTTTTTGTTGAAAAATCATTAAAATTGAAACCTTGATACGAATTTCCAAAACAACCAGCCTTGACGCATTAAGGAAGGGTCGAGACGAGGCCACGAAACAAACTTTCAGAAATGTTAGAAAAGCAGAAATTCAAAAATACCAAAATTAAAAGTACTTGTTACAAAGACATTTATGTACTGTCATTGAAACACTTGAAACTAAAAGTTATTACTTTTATAATGTTCATCTTCTGAGTGGCTTGTTGTTCTGCTCCGCTTCGCTTCTAACATTAGTATAAATAAATATAACTCAAATCATTTTCTTTATCAACCTATTTTAGGTCAAATTTCAAATATATCAAGAAGCTCCTGAGCGGCTTGTCACATTCTTCAAATTACCAACTCTAGATTTTTAAACAGGTATTAAAAGGGTGGCAGTTTTGGAAACCCAACCCAAAACTTTTTAAAGAGAGTTACTTTTGACAATACAGGATAATATAAATTTTTGTATGCACTATGAAGGTAGGTAGGTACCTGAAAGATGGATGTTGTTCAGCTCAAAATTTTGGGTAAGGTGAATTCGGCTCAAGCACAGTCACAACCAAAGTTATGCACCAAAGTGTAAAACCTCTGTGGTGTAAAATCAAGGATAGGATGCTGTAACCATGGCAACAAAGCTTACCATAAACCAAAATTATGCATAATAATTAAACAGGGTCACTGTTTCGAAACTGTAAATGATTTCGAACGTAATCATGGTATTTATCATAAAGGTATATATACTAGCGTAAGAGAGGAACACAGTGTGCGAATGACATCCAGCTCTTTGCGGAAATCCTACATGCGAGAAAGAAATGCAAGAAAATCTGACATAAAACCTCTTTGAACACATTTAGTCTTCATTACTCACTTGTCAAAATAAGGTCCAGCTTTGTTTTCTATTTTGTGTTATAATCGTTTTGAATTCTACAAAAATTAATTCTTGTGATAAAAATGGTGTAGTGTTCAGTTTTAAATTGCACTGTAACATATGTTAATAATCCAAATAAAGAGACATTTCACCGGTAAGTACTGCCAATAACATATTGTTATCTTAATGCTTATTTTTATAAAAAGCGATCCTAAATTTACTTGGTTATACCTCAGTAGTATACGGTAAATACTTTATTTTGTAAATAATTTGTTATTTTAAACAATTATGTGTACGATACAAAAATATTGTGTAAAATTACAATGTAACAATTAAGCATAGGGATTGCACAAAATCTATCGATATGTCGATATTTTCAAATATAAATATTTTGTAAATTTGATATTACCTAATTGCACCTGTTCCACTGGAATGATGTCGTTAACTGTTTTTAAACATATTGTGAGGTTTATTTAGCCTGGCAGCACATTGTAAGAGAAAGTATGACATCTATACATATATACTACACATAGGGTATATATGTAAATACAAGACTTTTTCAAATGAAAATATAAGATATATACACAATTAATTATAATCGTCATTTATTTATGATTTAAAATCTGATGCTCTATTTAATTTTAATCGTTATTTATTTATGATTTAAAGTCTGACGTTCTATCTGTTTTCTGATTATGAACGTCGTAAATAATTTAACTTTGAATGACAAAACTACTGTATACAATAGTTTAACCTCATTTTCCTCCAAGAAACTGCGGTGTTAAAAAATGCTTCCTGATAATGATGACTATTTCATAATATCCAGGTTTCCTGTAAACACGGAAAAATGTTAAATAGAACAGGTGGGACTCCTCGAAAACATTCTTTAGTTTACAGTAGACATTTTACGGATAACTGTTTTGTCTAACTAAATCACCGACGACTTTTGAAGAAAGGATCTATATCTACTGAATTTGTGCCGTTAGGGGTTTCTTTTTTTTTCATATGTGCTTACTAAGTAGGTATATTAAGTAATATACTAATAATACTTAATATCTAAAGTCAGAGCATTTATGCCAACTGTAATTTCTGTACAGGTCAATCTGAAGACCAAGCGATCGGTGTCAGCGTACGTTTACCGGGATATATCACCAGGACCTTCAACTTTAGAGCCTAAACCTTTATTTCAGCACTAATATAAAATGGATTTGAAGAAAAGTCCATTCAAATTCAAATTCAATCCATCACAGTGAAAATATCAATTTTAGGCAAATTATCACTTTGTCTTTTACAAAAACTTGTTTTTTATATTCAAATAAAACTTAATTACCTATTACATAAAGAAACAAAAAATATTATAGACTAGTCCAAGGCATCCAAGGCATAATTTGTAGTGTAGTGAGACGACGCGACACTCAATGGAGTAGACAATGTGACGTCATGGGCAGTAAGAAGCCACCAGTCAAACCACACGAAAATACATAATAATAATAATAACGTGCACATTACAACGTCGTGGCCCCAAACTAAGCATTAGCTTGTGTTTTGGGTACCAAGCGAAGACACCACATACATATAACAACCAAGACCCGGTACCAGTATCGATATTCATCATATAAATACTGACCCGACCTAGGATTCGAACCCAGACCTCCAGCTTCGTAGGCAGGGTCGCTACCCACTAGGCTAAGCGGTCGTCAAATTAATAAATATCAATAATTTATTTCTCAGTCATTTATTGACGAATTTAAAAAAAAAACTTTCACTGTTTTATTAGTTTTGGTTTATCTTTCAATTCTATCGAGTTAAATTGTATATTTTAAACATCATGAACTTCTCCATTGTAAATGTTTTTGTTTTGTACATTCTCATTTTTTTGTTTACAAAGAGTTAAAATTTTGTTGTTATGCGTTGCAACGTGACGTATTGTCATTAAAAATAAAAATCGTTTATTTATATTGTTTTATTTATTACTTGGCTTGTATTCAACTAAATATTAAAATTTCCATAATGATGTTAACGCTTTCTTTACTTCTGCAATTTTTTTATTATCAACTGTTAACAAAAAAAAATATTTATTGGTGTAAAGGAAATGGCATTTGAATTGACTGATTGATGATTTGTCATTTTAAAAAACTAAAAGTTAGGAAAAGTTAATCAAAACAAAAATTATGTAGTATAGCAGATTCAAAATAATAAATAGGATTGCCGATTTCGACTTATGATAACGCGGTAATTTCAACGACACATTATCATGAAAGTACTACGTGCTATCAATAATATAAAAAACACCCATGCACATCACTAAAACTGGCTCAACCACATGTGAATTTTGCACACATACTCATTTCCGTTTCGGTCATGCGATGTTTAGATGTCAGTTGGTCTCCTACGTTAGTATATATATGTCTATGGTATTTATGCTTCATGGCCCCACATGGGCCCTACAACCCACCGCTCCCTCTTTGGACAACGCTTGTACTTGGCTTGCACATATAAGTCGGTACTCGTGACATAAGCTTCAGTTATGTTCATCAATTTCTGCTTGTATGTTTACGGCATGATACAATCGGTGAATACCTAATACCTATGTGGTATTGCGGCGGATTGTTTGACTAAAAATATGTAGGTACCTACCTATGGTACGTCACTGAGGTAAGTTGATTTCTTAATTTGAATTTGTGTTTCATAGGATGCATGTAAGTTTTATTTCTGCCTTGAATATTCGTTATATGCGTTATATGCGCTATTATATGTAAGTAAAAAGTAGGTAGGTATCCGCGTACAAACAAATACGTTGAACAAAACAATACAACAAAAAACCCAAAAAAAAAATACGTTGTAAACACGATAAGTGATAGACATGACGAAAGATTTTGAAATCCTCTTACGTAATGTCCACATTTACTATTTACGAAAAAACCTTTATTTCGGTAATACATTAAAGTTGAACGAAGTTTAAGGCCATCTTTCAAATATTTTTTCAATGGCACGCGAAAACACTCGCCTCGTAGTGTCATGGGGTCGTGTGTAGTCTATACTTACAATAGTAGTCTTTGGCTCCGACTGTCGGCGGCCGGCAGGTGAGTGGACTGGACAGACGTTTAAATTATCAGAGAATCAGAGATAGCTGACGCAGGAGGTATTTCTAAAAATGGGTATATTACTTTTTAAGTGAAAAATTGGGTGTGAAAAAATTATTTGCGAGATGGGTGCCGCGTTTGTTAAGTATTGACTAGAAACGTTTACGAATGAAAATATCACAGAAAAATTCGGCTCGTTTCTTTAAAAATACAAACTTATTTTTTACGAAGATGAATGATTACAGATGAGATATGCGTGGGTTCACTACTATACACCGGAACCAAAAATACAATCAAAGCAGTGGACAGAACCAGGACCTTCAGCCGCAAAAAAAAAAGTGAAGGTGGAGAAATCTGCGGGCAATGTCACGGCATCAGTGTTTTGGGATGCGAAATGTATTTTATGATAGACTAGCGACCGCCCGCAGCTTCGCTTGCGTAGACTACAAATTCCTGATATAGGTACTATTAACGTTCGAGATGGTTTATACGTACTTTTTGCTGGAACCAATTTTGGTCACACCCATTCAAACTTTCAATCTCCATTCCTCTTCCACCCTTTAAAAAACCGATACAATTTTTCATCTCCCGTTTCCCACTCTTAAAATGTGAAAATCTAAAAACCCTGAAACACGTCATTATTTAAGTCCCTCCATTCCCATCCTTAAGTTTGAAATTTCTAAAAAAGCCTTTCTTAACTTTATAATGCTCACGTTATAAAAAAAACTTATGTTCCAAATTTAAGCTTCCTAGACTTAGTACTTTCGGCTGTACGTTGCTAGATCAGTGAGGACAAACGACAGACAGATAGACAGACAGACAAACACAAAAAGTAGCTTATGACACTCTTGACAACCTTCTTTCACGTCTGCAAAGTTTCATTAAAATCTGTTCAGCCGTATTGGAAATTAGCTCGAATAGGTAAAATTGAATAGACGTACAGATAAACAGACGGACAAAAAGTAGCTAATGTCAAATATCTTGACAACCTTCTTTCCCGTCTGCAAAGTTTCCTTAAAATCTGTTTAGCAGTTTTGGAGATTAGCTCAAATAGACAGATACACGTAAAGACAGACAGATGGACAAAAAGCAACATTTGTTAGTTTTAACGACCTTCTCTTCATATTCATTGATGTTTCATTTAAATAGGTTTAGACATATGGACGTACAGACAGACATACAAAAAGTTCTGTATGTCACATATGGAAAGGGTGTAGTCAAAAGATTACATCCTGTTATATGTGTAAAGTTTCATCAAAATCGGTTATGCCGTTTTGACCGAAGCCGATTTGCTCGAATAGACAGACAGTTCGTTTTCATGTATATAGCCTATAACTCTCCGCTAGAATCAGGCTATCAAAGGCAAAAAGAATTTTTCAAATACGACTGGTAGTTTCAGAGATTAACAAATTCAAACAAACAAACAAACGAACGAACGAACGAACCAACCAACCAACCAACCAACCAACAAACCAACAAACAATCAATCAATCAATCAATCTATCAATCATTCAATCAATCAATCAATCATCAAATCAATCAGCGTGCGCGACGGAAGCTCTGAAAAGGAATATTTTTTCCCGTTTCGCAACATTTTTTATTGATGCTCCACTTCTATTGGTCGTAGCGTGATGTAGTATAGGCTATAGCCTTTCTCGATAAATGGACTATCTAACACAAAAATAATTTTTCAATTTGAACCAGTAGTTCCTGAGATTTGCGCATTAAAACAAACGAACGAACGAAGAAACCAACCAACCAACCAACCAACAAACAAACAAACAAACAAACAATCAATCAATCAATCAATCAATCAATCAATCAATCAAACAATCAATCTATCTATCAACAAACAAACAAACTCTTCAGCTTTATAATAAGTATTTCTATTATATAGATTAATAGATTATAAAATAATAAGAAAATAAGATATTACTAAAAACCGTATCAAAGTCTATTGGTTTGGAAGTAAAAAGTTAACGAACAGAGGCAGACAGCGAATTTATTTTCTCCCGCTATAGTTTTTAAATTTCAATAAAAACTGTTAAGATATTAATTTAAATTGTATGATGAAAAAGGCAATTATAATATGCATGAAATGCTTAAGACAACTAACGTATTTAATTTGATAAGGATTAATATCACGTTTAAAAAACATCTTCGCAAATAGTACATTATGTTGAACAAATTTGATTGTCATAAAAAAGGTTATAGTAAGTTAACCTTAAAAGATACACATATGCTGTCGCGGACTTTTGGTTAGAACTTTTAAAGGGGTACAATTCCGTAATACATGATTTTTGCTTAACATCAACCGTTTACGCAGCGCGCGCGACGGAAGCTCTCAAAAGGAATAATTTTTCCCGTTTTTGCAACATTTTTCATTGATGCTCCACTCTTATTGGTCGTAGCGTGATGTAGTATAGCCTATAGCCTTCCTCGATAAATGGACTATCCAACAAAAAAATAATTTTTCAATTCGATCCAGTAGTTCCTGAGATTTGCGCGTTCAAACAAACAAACAAACAAACAAACTCTTCAGCTTTATAATATTAGTATAGACTAGCGACCGCCCGCAGCGTCGCTTGCGTAGACTACACATTCCTGTTTTAGGCAGTAGCATAGACATAAAGTCAGGACAGGCCGTATAGAACATTTCACAATACGAACGACGGCCTCAGATCGTAATTGTTACATAACGCCATCTGTTATTATTCATTAGAACTACGTAGTCGGTTAGCAATCAACCTATTATTGAGACATCGATGTATCCTTGTCGGGACGTACTTAATTGAATGTAAACGTCTACATACATAATTATGTATTAACATTTAAGGAAACGTTTCACAGTGTATGGGCATCTGGGCTAGGACATTGTACAGTACTTCAAAAATACATAATCAAGGAAATTAACAACTTTTACTACGAATTCCAGCAATCTGGCATGTTTTGTAGCCGCACAAAATGTTTTTTAAGTTAAACAATTAAAACACTCTGACATGAAAATGGTGGTATATAGAATGACAAACAAAACTGTCACATATCTGCAATCACCTTATAGAGCGACTTTATATTTTGTAATTTTTTTTTCCATAAAATTTGTTAATCCATAAAATTTTATCAAAATTAATATGAACGATTATTATTAATATTATTATATTATATTCAATATTATTAATGATAGGTTATGTAGGTATGATTTTTTATTCATGTAATTACGATAAGAAACCAGAAAGAACTTAATTTTAGAATGAAAAATACGTATATTATGATTTTTTATTACAAAAGAAAGTATTATAGTGTGTTATCATTAGCCGTCAAATAAAACTAGTTCTTTAGATTTTTGTAATGTTCACTATAATATGTACCTATTAGTTCAAATCTTTATTCCTAACTACATACATGAACGAGACGCCCTTACAAGGTTAAACCGTATGCAGTGTAGACGCGCGGTGCGTGGCTGTACAGTGGTTCTCTGACCGAACATATTTTTTGTCGAGATAAGTTTCCTACATCTCTTTCACACATGAAACGTGTACTGCATGTGTGAAAGAGATGGACGCCTAACGGACGAACAAAAAATTTGTTCGGAGTAAGTTTACTGTGCTATGGCGAACGATAAAACTCGAAAATGGTATTTAATCAATAACAAGTTAAGAGGGTACTATTTGTACATAATTTTTTCTCACCGATGATAAGAAATGTAATTTTTTTTGTTTATTGACCTTCCTATCATAGTTTGTGCAACCTAACACAACTTAATTTGGCATTTTTACGAATTAACAACGACGTGCACGCGACGATGTTCCGAGCGTGACTGAGTTGACGAGTGTCCTAAAACTGGAAATTAGGATACTTAACGTGGAGACATTGAGACGCGTTGTTCGGCCGGTCCTTTATTTATGTCTATGGGCAGTAGGTATTAACATTCGAAATGGTTTATACGTAGGTACTTTTTGCTGAAACTAATATTGAGTACACCCATTCAAACTTTCAATCTTTATTCTCCCCACTCCTTTAAGAAAACCGGTACTCCCATACTTTTCACCTCCCATTTACCACCCTTAAAATGTGAAAACCCAAAAATCCTGAAACACGTCATTATTTATTTATTTTAAAATTTTTATGTTTCTAACTTTAAAGAACAAAGATTCTCATACAAAGCACCTCCATCCCTCCCTCTTTAAATTTGAAATTTCCAAATATTCCTTTCTTAAAAAATTAATACTCACGCTATAAAATGAACCACTGTTCCAAATTTCGGCTTCCTAGACTTAGTAGTATCGGCTTTATCTACGCTGATAGATCAGTAAGGACAAACGACAGCCAGCCACAAAAAGTAACTGATGTCACTCTTGACAACCTTCTCTCACGTCTGCAAAGTTTCATTAAAATCTGTTCAGCCGTTTTGGAGATTAGCTCGAATAGATACATAGACGTACAGACTGACAGATGGACAAAAAGTAGTGTATGTCATTTTTGACCACCTCCTTTTCATACCCGTAAAATTTCATTAAAATCGGTTTAGACGTTTTAGAGATTAGCTCGAATAGACAGACAGACAGATAGTATTATTTTAAAAATATAGCCTATAGCCTTCCTCAATAAATAAACTATTCAACACAAAAAGAATTTTTCAATTCGAACCAATAGTTCCTGAGATTTGCGCGTTCAAACAAACAAACTCTTCAGCTTTATAATATTAGTATAGATTATCTTCCAAAAAGCCAAACCATAAACAATACATATTACGCTAGCCTATTCGATAAATTACCAGATTGCATTCGTCTGAAAAGATCGTGATTGTACAAAAAAATATTTTTTTAAAAAGGCAATGCACGCGTACACAAAGGTGCTGTCGCATGACTAATATCAACAAACTGCACTATGATTTGCTTTCTCACCCACCTTATTCAATTGATTTGGCACCATCCGACTTTCATTTGTTCCCCTACCTAAAAATTTTTTTGGGAGGACAGAGGTTTAGACGACTATTTTCGGGACTCGATGAAAGTCATTTAGGAGAGGTATTGAAACTTAAAGGATCGTTAGACTAAGTGCATACCTACAGCTCAACGGGAACTATGTCGAAAAATAAAGATAATTTTAAAACGATAACAAAGGTATTTCATTGTTAGGCTACTTAAACTCGAGATTTATTTACACATATTAGCGTTCAAAGAGACCCTCTAACTGAACAATAACAGCACTTGCAGTCTTTTGCCAAGGTCAAAATACAGGCCACGACTCCTGAATTATTTACACAAAATATCGTTCAAAGTGACCCCATATCTGAACAACATTATAACGAGTACGCACAGTCTTCTCATGCGAACGATGGAGATTTTGGTTCGTCTAGCAATGACATTTACATTCCTGACTCAGATGAATAAGCTCGTACGAACGAATGCCACGAAAGAGAAACACTTTTAGAGAGTTTGTACCTGAAAGTTCTGGAAGTAATGAAGATTCTTCAACCAACTTTCACGTGGTACCTATCCTACAAAATTACAGTTTGCCAAGTTATTGTTTTTGGGACGATAAAATTGTTACTAGAGATGGTCGTAAAAGGTAAAATAGGATTTCCAAAAAAGAGAGAAGAAGTGAATGTCATAAAAGAATAATTTTAAGAAATGAAGGAAAAGAATATGTTACTAAGAGCGGTAAGACTAAGAGAGCTAGTTTTGAGAGAGTTGAGGAAGTGCGTTTTCGTTGGTTTTTTTTTTGTCAACAATAGAAGTTAATAATTTTATTTTATGTTGACTGATTACTTGTGATCTCATTGATTTTAAGAAAATAAAAGTTTTTATTCAAATTACAATATTTTATTTATAGAATAAAATTTTTATTTTAACGAATAGTAAAAAATGTAATGTATTATTCGTTCACATAGCAGCAAACCGTTTATTTCAAATCATGAAAATCACTATATACACAAAGTTAATAGCACAAAGTCTAAAAATTAAATGAAATTCCTATGTTTCGTGGAAAAAATATAATTTCGAAAAACTTGAAATTTGTTAATTCTGAGCAGGTCAGGTTTTTCAGAGTACAAATTACAAAACATTTTCTTTAAACCATTATCAATTCTTGCGTCTGAGTCTTTCTTATAGTCAAAGTAAGTTAAATAGCATCACTTTGCACTGAGGATAGATCTTTAGTGTAAAAGTATATTAGTTGATAAATATTATTATACACTAAGGTAAAGTTTGTGCATTATGGTATAATAGACATGTTTTCCTGCATATTTTCTTCAGTTATCACTAAAACTGAATAAAAAAATAAATGTGGCACTCGAGGACTGCCGCGGTAAAGCTATTGCATAGCATTTTGTATCAACTTATGCAATTATAATTATTTATTTATTTTATTTATGCAGTTTTTTTAAAATTATTTTTGCTTCATTTTTCTTCAAATCTTTCCGACGCTGATAATATGCCCTTTGACGTGCATTAGTTTTTTTTTTCTTTTTAGCTCTTTACGCTTTTCTTCTCTATAAAACGAAAATATCTAGTTATAAATAATAGGTATAAATAATTAGGTATAAATAGTGTAATGACACACCAAAACAAAATTATTCATTTAAAAAAAAAATAACGACATTAAGAAGTGATTATCGAATTTCGCGCGATGTACATTTATATAGATATAATATATATACTTTCTCTGCGCGGCATTCATGTGCATTATCTATACACCAAAAACAAAGGTAGGTACTGAATAGTACACGTGCTTGGTTTGATGGTTTCTGTTATATACATAATGAAGAATGAATTTATTTATTTATATATATCACTACATAGTATAAAACAAAGTCGCTTTCTCTGTACCTATGTCCCTTTGTATGCTTAAATCTTTGAAACTACGCAACGGATTTGGATGCGGTTTTTTTAATAGATAGAGTGATTCAAGAGGAAGGTTTATATGTATAATAACATCCATTAAATAGTGGAGAAGTACTGTTATTTTTGAGGTTTCTAATGTGATGTCGTAAATAATTACATTTTTTCCGCTTACATTGCAAACGCAGGCTGAACCCTACGAGTTTTATCAAAATAATGTACTAAGTATTGTACACATTGAAAAGGTCTACAGAAAAGTCCGTGATGGTATATGTCTATCTCTTATGGATAACCCACAATAACTTTTTTTTGTCATTTACTTTTTACGACAAATAATAACTAATTTTCGAAGCGATTTTAACCAATACAGCATTAATCCTTAACCAATTTAAGCATTAGCATTAGCTTGTGTTTTGGGTACCAAGCGAAGACAACACGTACATTTAACATGTTGTTTTTTATACTCGATTTTCACTCATACAAAACCATCATAAACGTTATTGCCTCTCCACAGAATTCAATCCAATCTTTATTAAAAAACGACTTAATTCGACTATACTAACCAACTAAACTTTGCATTACATTTGTCACTTAAATTGTCTCTCGCCTGTACGTACTGCGCTTATGAGTTAATCGATCGGCTATACTTTACATTATACATGTTATACTTAAACAGTTTCTAATTACTTATGATCTCTTAAACTGCTAGACTGACTAAACTTTGCAGGACATATGTCACACTTAAGTGGTTTCTCGCCAGTGTGTTTGCGATTATATTTTAAACTGTGAGAATGATTAAACTTTGCATCACATGTGTCACACTTAAATGGTTTCTCGCCAGTGTGTATGCGCTTATGAACTATTAAATAATTGGAGTTCCTAAATTTTTTATTACATATGTCACACTTAAATAGTTTCTCACCAGTGTGCACACGCTTATGAATAATTAAATAACTATGCCGACTAAACATTCCATCACATATATCACACTTAAATTTTTCGCCAGTGTGTATGCGCTTATGAAGAATTAAAGAAGCACCTTGTGCAAACTTTGCATCACATTTGTCACATTTAAATGGTTTCTCGCCGGTGTGTATGCGCTTGTGCTCAGTTAAAGTTTCAGATCTTGTAAACGTTGCATCACAGATATCACACTTAAATGGTTTCTCGCCGGTGTGTATGCGCTTGTGCCTAATTAAAGTAAAAGATCTTCTAAACTCGGCATTACATGTGTCACATTTAAATAGTTTCTCCAATGTGTGTGTAAGCTTATGATCTTTTAAACTGCTAGACTGACGAAACTTTGCATAACATATGTCACATTTAAATGGTTTCTCGCCAGTGTGTGTGCGCTTATGATCTCTTAAACTACTCGACTGACTAAACTTTGCAGCACATATGTCACATTTAAATGGTTTTTCGCCAGTGTGTTTGCGCATATGAACTTTTATATAACTGGACTGACAAAATTCTTTATTACATATGTTACACTTAAATGGTTTCTCGCCAGTGTGTATGCGCTTGTGCCTAGTTAAAGATGCAAATTTTGTAAACGTTGCATTGCAAATATCACACTTGGATGGTTTCTCGCCAGTGTGTATGCGCTTGTGCCTAGTTAAAGATGCAGATTTTGTAAACGTTGCATCGCAAATATCACACTTGAATGGTTTCTCGCCACTATGTATGCGCTTATGAACTTTTAACTCACCAGAACTAATAAACTTTGCATTACACACGTCACATTTAAATGGTTTCTTGCCAGTATGTACGCGCTTATGAATAATTAACTCAGCAGACCCATTAAAGTCTCCATCACATATGTCACACTTAAATGGTTTCTTAATGGTGTGGATGCTTCTGTGTCTATTTAAATGGCTAGAATTATCAAGTTTCACAAGTTTCTGCCCGACTAAATCACTAAAATTTGTATGAGAGGATGTTGCATCAGCTCTTCGACAGTTGCGTCGTTCACGTTTCGGATATTGTTTGATTCCAGTATTTAACACGTGCTTCTTCGATTTCTTGCTCTGCATCGATGTACGTCCGGCATCCTCGTCGCGTTCAGACTTCTGTTCTGCTGACGACCAACCAATCTCCTCCACCTGTTATCGGTTCATTAAGTTATTTCTCTTTTTACAAACTTTATTACGAGGGCTATTTATTAAGCCAGAATAATAAATAAAAACAAACAGCCAAACAGGTCCATTTTGAAATGTTGTTAATTACTATTTAATTATTTTTTATAAATGGCCAGATACGGATTCATAACTAGCAGCCCTCGTATTTCCCTCCTAGCGATAAGCTAAAATTTTGAATACATATGTTACTTCGTTACTTCGTCGTGTCGTGATAGCACAGAGCGCAACGAACCTGTCTCAAATTTATAAGGCCCCATAGGGCCATGGTTCGAATCCGGGCGTGTACCAATGAGTTTTTCTGACTTAAGTACACAATATCACTGACACCGTGCTTCGGAAGGCACGTTAAGCAGTCGGTCCCGGAAGCTGTCAATAGATGGCGGTCGTTACAGTTCCCAAACCACAGTGGAGCAGCGTGGTGGACTTGAGCTCCAAGCCCGCCCTCCTCACCCTGGGGGAGGCCTCTCAACGCTTAGTAGCACGAACACAAAACTTTGTATATAGATTGGATTTTAATACTTAACCACGATTTTTACGATGAACTGAAGATGCAGCTAGGATAGTTCGCTCACAAGGGTACTTCTCAGCGGTTAATAGCACAGGTATAACACCTTGTAAATAAGTTTAAAGGAAATAGTTAACTAGGCTTTAATTATAGCACTGGAAGTGTGACATAATAGTTTCAGTAATTTTGGGATCTTTTTTCGTACCTATCGTAAATTTGGGGTAGATTGTTTTTAGCAATCTATACAATTTATTTACCACTTATATAGGTAATTAAAGGGTAAGAACTTAATTTGGTACTGAATCGACAATTTCTATATAGTTGAAGTGAATAATTATAAGCAATATTAACTAGTATATAATATTAGTCCTTAAGATCCTAGTATATAAGGAACAAATCCATTGGCCGAATCAACTGCACTAACGCACCTAAACATGGCAGGAAATTACATTCACCGGCCGGTGTACAAACCCATTGCATTTTGAACGCGTGAAGTCTTTGCAAGGCACCCGGCGTCACACGTAGGCGTATCCACAAGTATTGCTATAGCCACTGCTTAGCGCCATTAAATAGTCGTGAAGGGAACAATCGTATCGTTCCTGAGCGACGTGCATTATCCCCGGTTCGCTAAGAATTGACCAGGTGTGTCATAGGATCTAGGCTGAGTCCGGATATCGGCAAACGCAGTAAATATCGGAGATCTGGACACGTCAAGACAACGCGATTCCCTGTGTCGTCGTCGCGCGTGATGAGCGCGTCGTTTCGTACAAGGAACACAAGAGGTACGACACCTACTTCTTTTCATGCAAGAGCATAATGAAGGGAAGCCAAATGATTAAAAATACATGCGTCGAATTGAGAACCTTCCTCCGTTTTTTTTCGTCGGTTATAAACTCATCGGTACACGCCCGGATTGGAACCACGGCCACATAGCCTTATCGATTTCAAACAGGTTCGCTGCGCTCGGGCTATCACGACACTACGGTAATACAAAAGTGAAATCTTTACCAACGATGACTTAGTAAAGTTGTTTACGGTTCAGAGGTTGACGTTGAAAAAGATGGACTATGATTCATCAGTAACTTGGAGCATAACATTCATAATTAAAGTTGTTGTTTAAAAAACAATTAATAATTAATGTAATAATTACAGTCAATGTGGGTAACTTTGCCCCACTTTTGTTGAATATCGTTAAGGAAAAGAGAGGGTCAAAACTTGTAATAAACGTTGCCTTATGTTTGTGGTGGCATCTAAACGTCTAGATTGTATTACATCTTTCGTATATAGCATCACCCTTATGAAAAATTTAAAAAAAACGATTAAAACTTGTGGGGCAAAGTTATATGGAGACTTGAGGTATAGTTGGCCCACCTTTACCCATGTTCAATTATTACGTATTATTTTGAATTCTGAGCTTCTCATTATAACTTTGGCCTCTTGTTTATGCTTATAAACGTCCTCAGTGCCCATAGACAACCTATAACCGTCAAAATATTTTTTTTTGTGGAAATTATAGGCAGAATAAAAATGTTGCTATGACACAGGTACTACATTTGTTCTCAATCAAGATTTTTTAAATTACACTTGTAATATTACAATCCTTGACATAAAATACAATTAAAAATGAGTCTTACAAAGTATTATAACATGCAAATATACTACACTGTTCCAAGATCCAGATCATATGATAGCAATATATAAGCACTTTAATCGCCCCACTCCATAGACAGAAAGTCGTCTTTTATTAGAGTAGCTTTGGTTCATATCTATAGCGTTCTTTTCACGCACTTTCATGATGTTCTTCTTTGTACATTTCCACACATCAACCTGTTTTGGCCATACCCATGCTTCTTCAGCCTTTTGCTTTTGGCCGTATTTCACCGGCGGCAAAACAGTTTTGAAAAAAACATACAATTTCGCTGTAACTTCGTAGATATTTTAAATTATACTTGCATATGTGTCAACACTAATAAACAACAAATACAATTTAAGCGCCATATACCTGTTAAAATTATCCAGACACTGCGTAAAAAATAACTTTGTTGCTTAATCTTTTCGACGACACAATCACGCTGCGGACAAAATAGTCTGTGATTTTAAATCTATTGCCAGTATCAATGTCACTGAGTTATGGATGCGTTAAGGATATACAAAGGTACAAAATAACTTAAGAAACATTTTGTTTATTTTTAAATGAATCGTAAAGTATAATAAAATAATGTAATAGTGAACAGTGGGTCAATGTTATATTGAAAGCTTAAGTTACCCGCATTGACGGTAATATTTTTTTAATAATAATACATGAGATTTCCCACACAGCGCCATCTAGTCCCAAAGTAAGCATGTATTATGCTTGTGTCATATGTTACTAGACAACTGATATACATACTTAAATATTCTTTATATTATACACATATATAAATATTTTTGCGAAGACATCACATACATATAACAACCAAGACCCGGTACCAGTATCAATATTCATCATATAAATACTGACCCGACCTGGGATTCGAACCCGAGACCTCCAGCTTCGTAGGCAGGGTCGCTACCCACGTCGATTATCAATTATTTCTGATGTTAAATATTTTGAAAATAACGCCTTACATTCTCCCTGGGGGAATGTATGGAGAACGTCGCGTGTATATGAGTATTATGATATTTTAATAGAGTTCTCAAGGAAATGCAATCAAGTTTTGATGAAGGTATCATTACCATCACATTAACCCTTGAAATATCATGATTTTACGGAAAATTTATTCGTGATTAATTGTACAATACTCTTTACCAAACCATTACAAGGGAGCGGTGCGGTGCCTTTTGCCAGGACACAACGGTTCGTGGTTTTTTCCCGCAGTTGCACTACACATAACTCAAGTCCGAAATATTAATTAAATCACTCACTCTGATGCAGTTTAACAGCTTGAGAGATCATTTTTTTGGATATCCAATAAATGAGCCTGAACAATTCGTCTAAAAGCATATATTGAACTGGTGTTTCTCGACGGTGGGGGTAAATTATTCCAGCAATTCGATGACGCATATTTAAAGCTACCCCTGAAAGTAGCTAACCTAAAAGACCGAACAATGGAAATATTGTTTTTTATTCTGGCCATCCCTGCTCATGTTTCCTGGGCCCAGGCAATTTTTTCAGCAAGACATAGAGAGCAACCAGTTTTACTGAGGTTTAACATAACGATAGCCAGTTTAAGAGTTCGTCTGTTTAGCATATTTAGGGTATTTTTTTTTCATTCAGAATTGGCGTGATCCGAGCTCTGCGCGCCGCGTGCTAACAAAAACGAATGCAAGAGTTTTGTCCACGCTGCACACTCTTTTGCGTTTTTTTTTTAAGTAGTCATGGGCCATACATTACATCACCATACTCCAAATGCAAAAATACATGTGGCATAATTTATTGCGAACGCTGGGACATAAAAACAGACAGAGCTTGCAAATAGTAAGTAACATTTTGATGCTTTATTTCTAACGTGAGCTTCAAACCTCAATTGACTATGTAATATAAATCCAAGATTTCGTACTTCGAGCAACTCTAATATTAGTCGATCTGCCACCACTATACTGTCGAGGAATTTAAGTATCGTCTGGGCTTCAGATTTGGTACCGAGATCGATGTACATACTTTTAGTAGGATTGATCATTAAGCTATGCTTGTTCGACCAATCTACATCGATATTACGCACGGCTTTATTAATCGACTCGATGTATGGCAATATGTGCATATAGCTACAGCTGGATATCATCCGCGTATATATTGTCAAAACTATGAGATACAGTAGTAAGTAGGTCAGCTGTGTATATTGAATACAGTAGCGGACCCAGTATTGACCCCTGAAGTACACCCCTTGTAAGTTTTAACGGTTTAGACTGCACCAAATTACCTTTGTCATTGTGACACTCAACTATCTGCTCTCTCTTATTAAAGTAGTTAACGAACCACTTACACGATTCTTCAGGAAAACCATAGTACGACAGTTTTGCTATGAGAACAGGTATATTCAAGCAGTCAAATGCACGCGAGTAGTCCAGCATAACCAGGACCGTCCCCATTCCATGATCAGGCGCGGAGAGAATGTCGTCAACAATGTGTAATAGTGCAGTAGTCGTGCTACGATTTTTCCGAAGACCAGATTGATTTATAGAAAATATATTATTAACCTGAAAATATTGTGTAATCTGCATATGCACCGCCTTCTCTAATATTTTAGATAGTGCCGGAAGTATACTGATAGGTCGCAAATCGGCGAAGATTTCTTTGGGATGAGTTTAACAAATACGAACCTCACTCCAATTAGTTCCACGCAGGCTTGGACCAGGAAGGAAACGGCGCTGCAGCACAGTCGGTCCGATTTCCAACTCCTCTTTGATTAGAGTCTCCTCGTCGTCCATCTCTGCCTTGATCCGTTTTTTGGGCGTGTTTTTAGTTGCCTGGAAAAGAAAATCGTAATTCACTTTATTGAGAATAGAGCTAAAATTGTTTATAAACAATAATATATTGTGTAATTAGAACAGAATTTAGCTGAGTGCTCAAGGTTGTCAATGTCTAAAATCAAAGCGAGATGCAGTTCTTGCCTGGTAAATCATGGAAATCCAGAAAATTTCTAATGTAGCTGTTTTCGACTTTAAACGTGCACTCACCAGAATCATATACTTCACAACAAAGGGTCTAGCCGTACCTCCATGGCGATAGGTACTGCCCTCGATAGGAACCTATATCGAATCCTATGTTATTTGTAGAGGACGCTAATAGTAGTTGTTTGAATAAGTATTAGCTATACACACATCAAAATAGTTTTAGCAACACATACTATTTCAAATTATTAATCAATTATTATATCATTTCATAATACATATAACATTTTGTTTTCATCGATATAATATTAGCAAGATGTGCAGTCCGACACGTAAAAACATCCAGAAAAAATGAGTGCCATTTCAAGCTCGATGGCACTCAATTTGCGTAGTGGTATTTCGCCACTCAACCTAATCAGATGTAGCACAATGCCGAAGTGTTCAATTCAAAAATGCAGAAATCACACATCAAACAAAAAAAGATATCATTTTGTATTTTCAGCAAGGAAAATTGGGCCTCATTTGTATTTCATTCTGTGTTTTTTATTATAAAGAGCCAATTTAGAATAATTAATCTGGATGCACGGCCGTGCCCCCACCAAGTCGAGCAAAAAGCGTCACGACCGTACCATCCTTTTCTCGAAGCAATTCAGACCATTTTCGACCCCCTGTAACTTCGTTGTGGATAAAACTAGAAGACTGAAATTTTCAGTAACCATGCAGGCATATTATATAAGCATATTATACGTATATTTCAGATTTTTAAACCAGTATTTTTAAGAAATTATAACTGGTCAAATTTCCTAATTTTGTCACTCACTGACTCACCGATCATCAAAATTCTAAGGCACTTCTAGCAGACTTACAAAGTTTTTTAAAAATCTCTAACAGCCAAACCCAATTACCTATCTATCGACCGTCTAACCATACTAGGGTAAGAAATTCTATCCATTGTATAGTTTTGTCGTCTCAATAACCCATCGACGGATAGACACATCTACCGTCGCACGGCATCTATCGACGGGAGGCCCTGGGAGGGTCGATAGCTTACCAGAGTTAGATTTTTGTATGAAAATGACATTTCGTGCGTCCCAATATACTTCTGACAGCTGTTGAAGGATATAATTTGCTACTGAGGATAAACATGCGGCCTATCTGTCAAATGTGGTGGTTTACCTATCGATCGTCTGCTATCATCAAATAAAAATTCGCTAAATTACTTTCATCCTAATATTCGGAAACCAATATCTATTTAATTTAGTGTGAAAATGTCTACGTCCATTGAAAGCGATTCTGACTTCGAACTTTTACAAGAATTGTCAGACTGGGATAGTAGCGAAGAATCCTCTCATATTTGTTATTATAAAACGTACAAAAAAAACTTCATAGTTTTACTTCAATCGCGCGTAAAGGTTACACGCACACACTTTTTTTTCCGATATGGTGAATTAATCCTTACTGAGTCCATTATTAATAAAATTATATTTCGAAATACGATTAGAAAGATAAAATAAAATTCCAGGCCTTGCAATCTGTTATTTAAAATGACATTATTTAGTAAATTAACCCTGTTTCAGGGAAACTTTAATTGTATTAAGATGTAAAATAAAATAAATAAAAAATAAATAAATAATATTTTAACACCAATTTTTTATTTAACTTTAATAATTTTATTTATTTTAGCGCCATCTAGGAGCTTATAACTTTAAAACACGTCTAAGAACTTACTTATGTAATCCTTATGGAATATCAGAAACCGAATAAAAATTTACCAAGTTATTTTAGAAATACAGCACCCCTTGGTACAACCGTAAAAAATACTTAAAAAATTGTTTTGTAATACTTAAATAATAAAAAAAACCCGCATTGAAATTGGTTGAGAAGTCTTTGAGGAAAATTATAACAATCGCACACACACACAAAATTTTTTCTTGAAACACATGTGCTGCTTCCATCACATTTTAGGTAAAAAGGAACGATCGAATATACTATGTAAAATAATTTATATTAAATTTGCCAATTTCGCAGTGGGAATAAGTGATAACTTTTTGTGATTTAATAACAATGTCTGCACATTTTATATTTAAAATTGAGTCTTATGATAAAGTCTATACGGTTCAAATTACTAGACTAATAACCTAAAACATATCCTTTCCACTTCTTAAATGTTGACTTTTCGTGTTTTGATGACAAAGGGATATATTTCGGTTATATTTTATAGTCGAAATTGAGTCTTGTGTTTAAGGCGATACGGTTGAATATACTGGACAGTAAATAGAACACATGTTTTCGTTCTTTTGTAGCGGTGTAACTAACTAGAGATAGGTTCGTATATGCTGGTATATGCCTTCTTGGACACTGTTAGCAGCGAATTTTACTAGAAACCCTCGGTATTGATTTCACTTATACAAAACCATCACAAACGTTTATGCTTCTCCACAAAATGTAATCCAATCTTTATTAAAAAACGACTTAATTCGACTATACTAACCAACTAAACTTTGCATTACATTTGTCACTTAAATTGTCTCTCGCCTGTACGTACTGCGCTTATGAGTTAATCGATCGGCTATACTTTACATTATACATGTTATACTTAAACAGTTTCTAATTACTTATGATCTCTTAAACTGCTAGACTGACTAAACTTTGCAGGGCATATGTCACACTTAAGTGGTTTCTCGCCAGTGTGTATGCGCTTTTGAACTTTTAAATAACTGGAGCGACTTAACTTTGTATTGTTACACTTAAATGGTTTCTCACCAGTGTGTATGCGCTTGTGCTTTATAAATAAATAGAGCTCTTAAACTTACCACCACATATGTCGCACTTTAATAGTTTCTTGCCGGTGTGGATGATTCTGTGTCTATTTAAATGACTAAAATTCTCGTTAGTATGTATACACTTGCAGTATGTATAAACTTAGGTCCGTCGTTGAAAACACTTATGAACAATTAAATTACCAGACTGTGTAAATTTTGCACCACATTTGTCACATACAAATATCGCCAGTGTGTATGCGCTTATGAACTATCAAACTGCTAGAGCGACTAAACTTGGCATCACATCTGTTACACTTAAATGGTTTCTCGCCAGTGTGTTTGCGATTATGATATTTTAAACTGTTAGAATGATTAAACTTTGCATCACATGTGTCACACTTAAATGGTTTCTCGCCAGTGTGTATGCGCTTATGAACTATTAAATAATTGGAGTCACTAAATTTTTTATTACATATGTCACACTTAAATAGTTTCTCACCAGTGTGTATACGCTTATGAATAATTAAATAACTATGCCGACTAAACATTCCATCACATATATCACACTTAAATTTTTCGCCAGTGTGTATGCGCTTATGAAGAATTAAAGAAGCACCTTGTGCAAACTTTGCATCACATTTGTCACATTTAAATGGTTTCTCGCCGGTGTGTATGCGCTTGTGCTCAGTTAAAGTTTCAGATCTTGTAAACGTTGCATCACAGATATCACACTTAAATGGTTTCTCGCCGGTGTGTATGCGCTTGTGCCTAATTAAAGTAAAAGATCTTCTAAACTCGGCATCACATGTGTCACATTTAAATGGTTTCTCCAATGTGTGTGTAAGCTTATGATCTTTTAAACTGCTAGACTGACGAAACTTTGCATAACATATGTCACATTTAAATGGTTTCTCGCCAGTGTGTGTGCGCTTATGAACTCTGAAACTACTCGACATACTAAACTTTGCAGCACATATGTCACACTTAAACGGTTTTTCGCCAGTGTGTTTGCGCATATGAATTTTTATATAACTGGAGTGACTAAATTTTTTATTACATATGTTACACTCAAATGGTTTCTCGCCAGTGTGTATGCGCTTGTGCTCAGTTAAATATTCAGATCTTGTAAACGTTGCATCGCAAATATCACACTTGAATGGTCTCTCACCAGTGTGTATGCGCTTGTGAATAATTAACTGAGCAGACCCACTAAAGTTTCCACCACATATGTCACACTTAAATGGTTTTTTAATTGTGTGGATGCTTCTGTGTCTATTTAAATGGCTAGAATTATCAAGTTTCACAAGGTTGTGCCCGACTAAATCACTAAAATTTGTATGAGAGGATGTTGCATCAGCTCTTCGACAGTTGCGTCGTTCACGTTTCGGATATTGTTTGATTCCAGTATTTAACACGTGCTTCTTCGATTTCTTGCTCTGCATCGATGTACGTCCGGCATCCTCGTCGCGTTCAGACTTCTGTTCTGCTGACGACCAACCAATCTCCTCCACCTGTTATCGGTTCATTGAGTTATTTCTCTTTTTACAAACTTTGTTACGAGGGCTATTTATTAAGCCAGAATAATAAATAAAAACAAACAGCCAAATAGGTCAATTTCGAAATGTTGTTAATTACTATTTATTATTACTATTTATTATGTTATTACAGCCCTCGTATTTCCTTCCTAGCGATGAGCTAAAATTTTGAATACATATGTTACTTCGTTACTTCATCGTGTCGTGATAGCACAGAGCGCAACGAACCTGTCTCAAATTTATAAGGCCCCATAGGGCAATGGTTCGAATCCGGGAGTGTACCAATGAGTTTTTCTGACTTAAGTACACAATATCACTGACACCGTGCTTCAGAAGGCACGTTAAGCTGTCGGTCCCGGAAGCTGTCAATAGATGGCGGTCGTTACAGTTCCCAAACCACAGTGGAGCAGCGTGGTGGACTTGAGCTCCAAGCCCGCCCTCCTCACCCTGGGGGAGGCCTCTCAACGCTTAGTAGCACGAACACAAAACTTTGTATATAGATTGGATTTTAATACTTAACCACGATTTTTACGATGAACTGAAGATGCAGCTAGGATAGTTCGCTCACAAGGGTACTTCTCAGCGGTTAATAGCACAGGTATAACACCTTGTAAATAAGTTTAAAGGAAATAGTTAACTAGGCTTTAATTATAGCACTGGAAGTGTGACATAATAGTTTCAGTAATTTTGGGATCTTTTTTCGTACCTATCGTAAATTTGGGGTAGATTGTTTTTAGCAATCTATACAATTTATTTACCACTTATATAGGTAATTAAAGGGTAAGAACTTAATTTGGTACTGAATCGACAATTTCTATATAGTTGAAGTGAATAATTATAAGCAATATTAACTAGTATATAATATTAGTCCTTAAGATCCTAGTATATAAGGAACAAATCCATTGGCCGAATCAACTGCACTAACGCACCTAAACATGGCAGGAAATTACATTCACCGGCCGGTGTACAAACCCATTGCATTTTGAACGCGTGAAGTCTTTGCAAGGCACCCGGCGTCACACGTAGGCGTATCCACAAGTATTGCTATAGCCACTGCTTAGCGCCATTAAATAGTCGTGAAGGGAACAATCGTATCGTTCCTGAGCGACGTGCATTATCCCCGGTTCGCTAAGAATTGACCAGGTGTGTCATAGGATCTAGGCTGAGTCCGGATATCGGCAAACGCAGTAAATATCGGAGATCTGGACACGTCAAGACAACGCGATTCCCTGTGTCGTCGTCGCGCGTGATGAGCGCGTCGTTTCGTACAAGGAACACAAGAGGTACGACACCTACTTCTTTTCATGCAAGAGCATAATGAAGGGAAGCCAAATGATTAAAAATACATGCGTCGAATTGAGAACCTTCCTCCGTTTTTTTTCGTCGGTTATAAACTCATCGGTACACGCCCGGATTGGAACCACGGCCACATAGCCTTATCGATTTCAAACAGGTTCGCTGCGCTCGGGCTATCACGACACTACGGTAATACAAAAGTGAAATCTTTACCAACGATGACTTAGTAAAGTTGTTTACGGTTCAGAGGTTGACGTTGAAAAAGATGGACTATGATTCATCAGTAACTTGGAGCATAACATTCATAATTAAAGTTGTTGTTTAAAAAACAATTAATAATTAATGTAATAATTACAGTCAATGTGGGTAACTTTGCCCCACTTTTGTTGAATATCGTTAAGGAAAAGAGAGGGTCAAAACTTGTAATAAACGTTGCCTTATGTTTGTGGTGGCATCTAAACGTCTAGATTGTATTACATCTTTCGTATATAGCATCACCCTTATGAAAAATTTAAAAAAAACGATTAAAACTTGTGGGGCAAAGTTATATGGAGACTTGAGGTATAGTTGGCCCACCTTTACCCATGTTCAATTATTACGTATTATTTTGAATTCTGAGCTTCTCATTATAACTTTGGCCTCTTGTTTATGCTTATAAACGTCCTCAGTGCCCATAGACAACCTATAACCGTCAAAATATTTTTTTTTGTGGAAATTATAGGCAGAATAAAAATGTTGCTATGACACAGGTACTACATTTGTTCTCAATCAAGATTTTTTAAATTACACTTGTAATATTACAATCCTTGACATAAAATACAATTAAAAATGAGTCTTACAAAGTATTATAACATGCAAATATACTACACTGTTCCAAGATCCAGATCATATGATAGCAATATATAAGCACTTTAATCGCCCCACTCCATAGACAGAAAGTCGTCTTTTATCAGAGTAGCTTTGGTTCATATCTATAGCGTTCTTTTCACGCACTTTCATGATGTTCTTCTTTGTACATTTCCACACATCAACCTGTTTTGGCCATACCCATGCTTCTTCAGCCTTTTGCTTTTGGCCGTATTTCACCGGCGGCAAAACAGTTTTGAAAAAAACATACAATTTCGCTGTAACTTCGTAGATATTTTAAATTATACTTGCATATGTGTCAACACTAATAAACAACAAATACAATTTAAGCGCCATATACCTGTTAAAATTATCCAGACACTGCGTAAAAAATAACTTTGTTGCTTAATCTTTTCGACGACACAATCACGCTGCGGACAAAATAGTCTGTGATTTTAAATCTATTGCCAGTATCAATGTCACTGAGTTATGGATGCGTTAAGGATATACAAAGGTACAAAATAACTTAAGAAACATTTTGTTTATTTTTAAATGAATCGTAAAGTATAATAAAATAATGTAATAGTGAACAGTGGGTCAATGTTATATTGAAAGCTTAAGTTACCCGCATTGACGGTAATATTTTTTTAATAATAATACATGAGATTTCCCACACAGCGCCATCTAGTCCCAAAGTAAGCATGTATTATGCTTGTGTCATATGTTACTAGACAACTGATATACATACTTAAATATTCTTTATATTATACACATATATAAATATTTTTGCGAAGACATCACATACATATAACAACCAAGACCCGGTACCAGTATCAATATTCATCATATAAATACTGACCCGACCTGGGATTCGAACCCGAGACCTCCAGCTTCGTAGGCAGGGTCGCTACCCACGTCGATTATCAATTATTTCTGATGTTAAATATTTTGAAAATAACGCCTTACATTCTCCCTGGGGGAATGTATGGAGAACGTCGCGTGTATATGAGTATTATGATATTTTAATAGAGTTCTCAAGGAAATGCAATCAAGTTTTGATGAAGGTATCATTACCATCACATTAACCCTTGAAATATCATGATTTTACGGAAAATTTATTCGTGATTAATTGTACAATACTCTTTACCAAACCATTACAAGGGAGCGGTGCGGTGCCTTTTGCCAGGACACAACGGTTCGTGGTTTTTTCCCGCAGTTGCACTACACATAACTCAAGTCCGAAATATTAATTAAATCACTCACTCTGATGCAGTTTAACAGCTTGAGAGATCATTTTTTTGGATATCCAATAAATGAGCCTGAACAATTCGTCTAAAAGCATATATTGAACTGGTGTTTCTCGACGGTGGGGGTAAATTATTCCAGCAATTCGATGACGCATATTTAAAGCTACCCCTGAAAGTAGCTAACCTAAAAGACCGAACAATGGAAATATTGTTTTTTATTCTGGCCATCCCTGCTCATGTTTCCTGGGCCCAGGCAATTTTTTCAGCAAGACATAGAGAGCAACCAGTTTTACTGAGGTTTAACATAACGATAGCCAGTTTAAGAGTTCGTCTGTTTAGCATATTTAGGGTATTTTTTTTTCATTCAGAATTGGCGTGATCCGAGCTCTGCGCGCCGCGTGCTAACAAAAACGAATGCAAGAGTTTTGTCCACGCTGCACACTCTTTTGCGTTTTTTTTTTAAGTAGTCATGGGCCATACATTACATCACCATACTCCAAATGCAAAAATACATGTGGCATAATTTATTGCGAACGCTGGGACATAAAAACAGACAGAGCTTGCAAATAGTAAGTAACATTTTGATGCTTTATTTCTAACGTGAGCTTCAAACCTCAATTGACTATGTAATATAAATCCAAGATTTCGTACTTCGAGCAACTCTAATATTAGTCGATCTGCCACCACTATACTGTCGAGGAATTTAAGTATCGTCTGGGCTTCAGATTTGGTACCGAGATCGATGTACATACTTTTAGTAGGATTGATCATTAAGCTATGCTTGTTCGACCAATCTACATCGATATTACGCACGGCTTTATTAATCGACTCGATGTATGGCAATATGTGCATATAGCTACAGCTGGATATCATCCGCGTATATATTGTCAAAACTATGAGATACAGTAGTAAGTAGGTCAGCTGTGTATATTGAATACAGTAGCGGACCCAGTATTGACCCCTGAAGTACACCCCTTGTAAGTTTTAACGGTTTAGACTGCACCAAATTACCTTTGTCATTGTGACACTCAACTATCTGCTCTCTCTTATTAAAGTAGTTAACGAACCACTTACACGATTCTTCAGGAAAACCATAGTACGACAGTTTTGCTATGAGAACAGGTATATTCAAGCAGTCAAATGCACGCGAGTAGTCCAGCATAACCAGGACCGTCCCCATTCCATGATCAGGCGCGGAGAGAATGTCGTCAACAATGTGTAATAGTGCAGTAGTAGTGCTACGATTTTTCCGAAAAACAGATTGATTTATAGAAAATATATTATTAACCTGAAAATATTGTGTAATCTGCATATGCACCGCCTTCTCTAATATTTTAGATAGTGCCGGAAGTATACTGATAGGTCACAAATCGGCGAAGATTTCTTTGGGATGGGTTTAACAAATACGAACCTCACTCCAATTAGTTCCACGCAGGCTTGGACCAGGAAGGAAACGGCGCTGCAGCACAGTCGGTCCGATTTCCAACTCCTCTTTGATTAGAGTCTCCTCGTCGTCCATCTCTGCCTTGATCCGTTTTTTGGGCGTGTTTTTAGTTGCCTGGAAAAGAAAATCGTAATTTACTTTATTGAGAATAGAGCTAAAATTGTTTATAAACAATAATATATTGTGTAATTAGAACAGAATTTAGCTGAGTGGTCAAAGTTGTCAATGTCTAAAATCAAAGCGAGATGCAGTTCTTGCCTGGTACAACATGGAAATCCAGAAAATTTCAAATGTAGCTGTTTTCGACTCTAAACGTTCACTTATTTTCACAAGAATCATAACTTCCTAATACTTCACAACAAAGGGTCTAGCCGTACCTCTATGGCGATAGGTACTGCCCTCGATAGGAACCTATATCGAATCCTATGTTATTTGTAGAGGACGCTAATAGTAGTTGTTTGAATAAGTATTAGCTATATATTTTAGTTAATGGAGGAGGTATTTGAAAAAAATGGTCTTGAAACAACTTTTTTTCAAAACGATTTTTTTATAACTAGGTAAATAAAACTAAATGGCGGTGTCGTATTATACTTTACAGTTTATTTTGTAGCCCTGCGGTCGAAGTTCGACCGAATAAATGATATACCTAAGTAAAGAATTTTCTTATTACCTATAAAAAAATGAGCAAATACTTTATAAATTCAGATTAGCTATAGTTCCCCTCAAACTCAATGGCGGATCGGAATACAACGCTTTAAGCATTCTTGCGCAGATACAGTCATATACCCCTCGCTCCACTGCGTCCCGCTACACCTAAAACTGGTTACTGCGACGCGACTTGTGCCTATGTTCACATCCGCCATAAAGCTTGATTGGAACTACATATTATACATAATGCCGAAAAATAGGACTGTGTAGGTACCTACCTATTAGCAATTATGGATACAATCATCTATTAATCATAGTTAATTAGTCATCAGCATCTATTAGAGGTGTTAGAGGAAAAATAAAAACTCTCGGAACTATAAACTTACTAACCATTTTCGACTATTGGAAATGAATTCAATAAATTTTACAATCAAAGTGAATTTTACGCAGTAGAAAAACTACCGATAAAATGTCAAAGACATTGAAAGGCATTGACTTTTTAAAAATATTCACGGAACACTTAAATTTTAACAACGACACTTTAGTTGTTAACGACAAAGGCTTAAAGTACAACAACGCACTCAGAAAGAATCCAAATAGGTATCTACATCACACCACTGTGAACCTTGCATTGTTGCAGCATGAACACAAAAAAAACATTGTTTATTAAAACCTCACGGAATACCGAGAACAATACTGAACTGTTTTTAAAAGGTACTCCAAAGAAATAAAACAAGGTATTTTCGTGGCTAACTCAATAGGTAAATGTAATAGCGGAAAATTTTCGACACGAACTATGAACACAACAATGACTTTATTTTCGAAAAACTCGACCTCAATTTCAAACGTTTGTGTAACTATAACATTTGTAATCATAAGTCTGCATCTGACCGATATAGATTTAGAAAAGTTTTAGATGAGTTCAATACAAACAAATTAAATGATGAGGAAGTCAAATCTGTAAACAAAATATGTGCTAAATATTCCGATATTTTCCATGTGGAAGGTAATAAATTATCTGTCAACAACAAGTACACTCATAGCATTCAAATTAAACCAGGAAGCACGCACATCCGCATATACCCACAAAACTATACAGAGTCCCTCATTTTATACTAAAATATGAGCAATTCTTGTATTTATATATATTTCAGCTATCTCGGGAACGACTCTAACGATTTGGATGAAATTTTGTATTTAGATAGGTATCATCTCAAAACTGGTTTCTAAATAAGTTTTACGGTTATTAACCACCTGGGTGCGCTGCAGTAGATGCTTATCTTCGAAACGACTGGACTGATTTTGATAAGGTTTTTTGCATTACATTAGTATCACATACGAGTAGATAATTAAATAAGTTGTGCAGTTATGGGCCGCCAGGGGGCGCTACAATAGATGTGTCTCTAAAACGGCTGGGAGCATCTTGACGCGTTTTTTCGCGTTACACAGATATTATCTAAGAGAAGCTCTTTAGATAAGGTTTGCAGTTATCAGCCACCAGGGCGCGCTACAATATATACGTTTCTTTAAAACAGTTGGGAGGATTTCTACGCGGTTTTTTGTGTTATATAATTTGATACTTAAGAGCAAGTTCTTAGATAAGGTTTGCAGCCATAGACCACCAGGGGGCGCTTCAATAGACATATTTATCTAAAACGGCTGAGAGGATCTCTACGCGGTTTTTTGCATTATATAGATATCACCTAAGATCAGGATTTTAGATAAGGTTTGCAGTCATAGGCCACCAGGGGGCAATAGATGTTATTCTAAAACGGCTGGGAAGATCTTGACGCGGTTTTTGCGTTATATATAAGTATCACCTAAAAGTAAGAACAACTTTAACCGTACAAACACGATTATTCAAAAAAAAAAAATCACAAAAAAGTGAAGTAAATAGATAAAGGACATGTTAAAAAACGGCACTATAGAATATTTTAATTCACCAGTCCTTTTAGTCCCAAAGAAAAAGTAAATAGAAATGGAGATTAGTTAAACTATTTAATAGAAAGGCGGAATTGACTAGCAATCTACCTAATACAATCATACATAAGTTTTTTTTTTGTTTTACCTTTGCGATGGGAAGGCGGATTAAACTCTACAGCTTCCGCACGCCCGAGCGCGCGGGGTATGTGAAAGTTGCACCCACTAAAGAACTGCCTGAAGCAGAATAAGGACGCGTGTCGTTAGCCCGAAAGCTATAACGACTTCATCGGAGCGGCCAGGCGGCACACTAGGGTGTTGCCGGCGCGAAGTTGTCGGCTAACCACTAAGGGTTACTCGAGGCGAAATGATTCCGTTGGCGCGGGCCTCCGGTTGAGATTTACGTTATTAATATAACGTGGAAAGTGTTTTACTGTTCACTCATTTGAGATGAGGTCAGTACGGGGCATACATAAGTGCGTCGGGCGCGGGCCGTGTAATGTCGAATGACATCACCATGCAGAATCGACAGGGCGTGAGCGTTTTAAATGTAGCTTTTATGAAACAAGTACCTAATAACTACCTAATTGACGACCGCTTAGCCTAGTAGGTAGCGACCCTGCCTACGGGGCTAGAGGTCCCGGGTTCGAATCCCAGGTCGGGTCAGTATTAATATGATGAATATTGATACTGGTACCGGGTCTTGGTTGTTATATATATATAAAAAAAAAATATTTATATATGTATATATTATAAATAATATTTAAGTATGTATATCAGTTGTCTAGTAACCCATAACACAAGCATAATACTTGCTTACTTTGGGACTAGATGGCGCTGTGTGGGAAGTCCCATGTATTATTATTATTATTATTATTATAACTTTGTCATTTATTGATGGATTTTAATAATTTAAAAAGTTAAATACTCCTGAAAACAAACCCCAAGCGCCGAACTGTATAACTATCAGGTATTCGATTAAGTGAACTATTCTCATTAAGTGAATTTTGTGTAAAATTAAACATAGGTAAACGAATTGTTTATTAAAAGTAGAATCTAGTAGAAAAGGGGGTCGTGATAGCTCGAACGCAACGAACCTGTTTCAAATCTATAAGGCCATGTGGCCATGCTTCGAATCCGAGCGTGTACCAATTGTAGTATATTGATTTATGTAAACACGTATTATATATATCTATATAAGTCATGTGTAATATCTGTCGTCTCGTCTAAGCACTGCGCGGGCGCAGCAGAAGGGTAGTTACTGTACTGGAGGCGCGGAGGTAAGATGTGGAGTTTAGCAACGAACCGATATACATAACTACACTCCACAAGGAGATACACTTACCTACCTATACAAAACAAATCAAACAACCTACCTATGGAGTGCGGAGCTCACTGAAATGATACGTGTTAGTTGTTCAAGGGTTGTATTGCAACTGTTTTTACTCACTAACATGCATACATATGGTACTTATAGCTATAATGACGTTACGTACTACACCACCGGGGTAATTTAAAAAAAAAAATTCATTACAGATGTAAGAAATTTTCAGCATTCAATGTAAAATACAATAATATAGAAATATAATAATAGCGAAATACAGCAATGTAGAAATACGACAATGCATTGTGTAATTTTAATATTAAACTAAGATATATTTAAGTAAATTTATAAAAATAAAATAAATGAGTTGAAGTATAGATGCTGTGTTTTATTTCTTAACAATTCTTGTTAAGGAATGTTAAGAAATAAAGATAAATATTAAAATAAATTAATTAAAAAATTTAAAAAATTAAAAAAAAAATTTAAAAAAAAGTAAAAAAAAAATAAGAAACAAAATAAAAAAGCACATGCAATATTTTCGTTCGATTTTTATGAATAGTTTCTTCTTTGTTATTTCTAAAAATAACTACGTTTGGTGATTCGTCTCTAATCACGAAATATGGGCCATGAAAAATTGCGTCATTTTTCATATTTGATTCCGAACGTATTAAGATGACGTCATTCTCTTCGTATGTTATTATGTTACTATGTAGGTCATATTTATTTTTACGGTTTTCCTTACTCGATATTAATTTTTTTCTGGCTTCCTTTTGTGTTGTTTTAAATGTATTTAAATTCTAAAGCGTAATTATCGGGATTGTAAAGTGGGTCTATTTGGTTATTGTAGAATGTAGTGAGGATGTTGCATAATTTTCCGAAAACTAATTTGTGTGGAGTGTATTTTGTTTCTGAATGAACTGTGTTATTAAATGAAAATCTGTAATATGGTAGCCAATCGGACCAATTTTCTGTTGATGATGTTGTGTATATGCGCAGAAAATTGCGTAATGTTTTATGAGTGTTTTCGAGTGCTCCTAAAATTTCGTGATGAAAGCTTGTACTCATAAGCTTTTCTATTTGTAACAGTTTATACAACTCGTTTATAAAGTTGATGAAATGAACTCAGTACCTCGGCCTGTTACAATTTTATTAGGAATACCATATTTTAAAATAAAATTATTAACTAAACTTTTAGCTAATACTGACGTGTGCTTACTAGTTAAAGGAAAAGCTAGTTATGTCTAACCGAACCCTCATCAACAGTGCATAGGATGCGTAGACATAAACATCCGATCACGCCACTTAGCAACCGCCAGTGCAGTCTTTGACGTTTCAGAGAAGTGTTTGTCGAAACGCTTTCCATTACTCATTCGCGGGCACAGTCCGCCATGTACCTATGTCTGAATATCGAACGATGTATCATTCTTGTGTTAACCTTTGTAGAGTTAAACTGTCTTCAGTAATAAAATAAATGTTTTAAAAAAAGTCTTTGTCTGATATTGAAACTTGACTAGCTTCTAAATATTTACTTAATTCACATTGTATGGTTAAAATATAACAATAACCTAAATTATCCTTATCTAAGAGCCCAACTAAATCTAAATATATTGTTTCAAAAGCTCTCGTTGCTGTCGACGTAATTTTTGTCGGTTCTTTTCCTGGCTTAGAGTGTTTAAACTTTTGACACTGTTCACATCGTTTCACGAAATCGTAAACGTCTTTTTATCTACCTACCTTTTGTCTTTTGAATATAATTTTATCTTTTATTATCAAGCATGCCTATTTTTTTTTCAATATGTATTGTATCAAAAGAAATGAATATCGTGTTTTTATTGATAAATTGCAAGATTGCTAAAATTGTATACTTGGGAGGACACTGGTTTCTAAAATACAGGCCCTGCCTAGTTTAGAAATCAGAGACCAAAAATTTTTGTATATTGCTTTTTTCTAATAAATAAATATTATTATTATTATTATTTGTTAAGTCCTTGCCAATAACATACGTATTTTATATTATTTATCATTTTTTTTATGCCACAATGACCGCTAGTGGGCAAAATATGGTAGACTTTATGGTTATGGTTACTTTCATGAGTAAAATCTGAATATGCTAAAACTGGGAGGTTTGTTAATTTTGCTGTTAACAATTTGACAGATTTGTCACAATCTTTTGACCAGATAAATGTTTGATTTTTTCTACAAAGTTTATTAAGTGGTATTGTTATTTCAGCAAAATTTTTAATAAATTTCCTTTATTGATTACAAAATGCTACGAACCGTCTGACTTCGTCAGCATTTGTCGGAGTTGGATAATTTTTTTAAGTTTGAGTTTTTTCAAGATCTGGGGAAATTCTTTTGTCTGATACTTTGTGGCCTAAATATAAAACTTGTTTTTTTCAAAAATTTACATTTTGATGTATTAAATTTTAAATTGATTTTGCTAAAACGCTCGAAAACATCAATTAAATTTTTATTATGAGTTTCTAAATTTCGTCCAAAAACTATAATGTCGTCACAATATACTAAACATTTTTCATAATTTAAACCTGATAATGCTACTGACATGGCTCTAGAAAATGCATTGGGGCTAATTTTTAGTCCCATTGGTAATCGCTTAAGTTGGTATTGACCCGTTGTTGTTGTAAAAAAAAGTATATTTCCTACTTTCTTTTTCTAAGGAAATTTGATAAAAGCCTTGATACAAATCTAAATGTGTAAAATAAACTGAACCTGACAGTGAATCTAAAATATCTGTTATATTTGGTAAAGGAAATTTGTCGTCTTCAATATTTTGATTTAATTTTCTAAAATCAATTACTAAACGCCATTTTTTAGTTTTGTTATTATCTGATTTTTTTAGGAACGAGAGGAACTGGACTGTTCCAAGACGAAGAAGAACTTTCTATTATATAGTCTTTTAATAACTTATCTACTTGTTTATTAACTTCGTTTTTCATTTCATGTGGGATTCTATATTGCTTTGAATAAATAGGTTTTACACCTTTTTTTATTGAGATTGACTGTTCTGAAATATTAGAAGTATTTAATTTATCACTTTCAAAAAAAAATAAAATTTGAATACTTTTTACAAATCGTTTCAATATAATTCTTTTCTTCATTATTCAAATGAGCTAAATTTAATTCTTTCAATAACTTTGTTGTTCTAGTGTGGTCGTGCCCATTCTACTAAGTCGTAAAGTATCGTAATAGGATAAGTTAAACAATGTTGGTCTGTAATTTTGTAACAGGAAATTCTTATCGCTAGTGTTTAAAAATAACACTGGCACTTTTCCATTATGAACTCGAGCAATCGTATTTGCGATAAAGAGGTTTTCAGAAATCTGTAAGTGCTCGATAATTACTTCTGCGTCTTCAGCGTATTTCCGTTTGTTTATATTAACGTAATGAATGGACTCTGTTCGCTTCGGCAAAATGAATTCGTTTGTGTGGTCTGACTCATATTTTCTATATAGTTTTATGTGATATGTTTTGCCTTCATAAGTTGTTAATGTTAAAAATCTATGATGTAAATCGATATTAGTTTTGAAATTACACATAAAGTCCATGCCTAAAATTCCACTAGAGCTTATCTTATTATTAGATTAGATTAGATTAGAAATCCTGGCAAGGTCGCCATGCGGAGATCAGTGAAATGATACAACGTGTCAGTTGTTCAAGGGTTGTATTGCAACTGTTCTTACTCACTAACACGCATACATATGGTACTTATAGCTATGATCATGATAGTCCAGAGCGCAACGAACCTGTCTCAAATTTATAAGGCCCCATAGGGCCATGGTTCGAATCCGGGCGTGTACCAATGAGTTTTTCTGACTTAAGTACACAATATCACTGACACCGTGCTTCGGAGGGCACGTTAAGCAGTCGGTCCCGAACGCTGTCAATAGGTGGCGATCGTTACAGTTCCCAACCCGCAGTGGAGCAGCGTGGTGGACTTAAGCTCCAAGCCCCCCTCCTCATCCTGGGAAAGGCCTAAGCCCCTGCAGTGGGGTAAAAATGGGCTGATGATGATGATGATAGCTATGATGACGTTACGTACTACAGGAGATTACATCTACTGAGCATTCTGCGTTCTATAAAATATTTTGGACATCGTATATTTAAGTATATTTTTAATCACCCAATGTGAGTTAACGAAATATATTGTCGCAACACCCGTAGATATATAATAAATCTGGTAACGAAGTCGCAAAAGCTTTCGTAATGCACTTTATTTTAAAATACGGCGTACCTACCAACCACAGAGTATTGAAACGGACAGAGGTACCGATTTTATATCTCCAGTATTCTCAGACATTTCTAAACTGCTAAAAATTAATAAATTGAATTCAAGCGCATATACCATCAAAATGACGCAAGAAAGAGACTCATTACTAGTAAAAAAAAAACGAAAAATATCATATGATAAATACACAACTCCGTTACGTATAAACCGGGTGATTATCTTTTGTTAAAAAATGAAACAGCTAATAAATTAGATACCCTTTATAAAAAACCTTATAAAATTATTAGACTTAAACCCTTTTGTAGGCAGGTACTAAAAGTGCTCTGTGTTTCTACGAACAATGTGAATGAACAACGAATCTCGGTGTAACAAAAATAAAACACGAGTATAAACAAAGTAAAGTGACTAAAAGTGACTAATTTCAAAGCCCATAGATAGCTTAAGTGGAAATGGGTGAAAATCGTGTTCAAAAATTATGCTTATCTTCTTTGGATATTTACTTTTACTGATAGCGCTATATGAACACGTCTGCATGTGCAGTTAGCGCACAGCGATACGTTATGTAAGATGTATTGTTTATAATATATACATAAATATATATTTCACACTCAGACACGGAACAAATAAATATGTTAATGCACACAAATATTTGTCCTAGGCAGGAATCGAACCCGCGATCCTTGGCAACGATTTCGATGCTACTTTTTGAACAAAAAATACCTATAGGTACCTATAAGTAACTCAAAATACGTATGAACTCAATTCTAACAACAATTATATTAATTTTAAACGTACACACCTCTTTTTCGTTCAGCGAAAACAAAATTTATAATATCTAAGTACATACTGTTAACTCGTTCATTCGTTCGAGTGACAACTCGTATTTTTATTAAATTCACTTGGTACGTGGGTAATAATATGATAGGTAACAGTATCTACCTTATAAACGAACAGGATAAACTATAGAAACACCTAATCTACTTATGACAAAATACCTACCTAAATACCTAGGCATATAACTTAGCTAGTACTTTGGATGGGTATTACACTTAAGAGACACCGAACTCATTCATCATCATCATCAGCCCATTTTCACCCCACTGCAGGGGCTTAGGCCTCCCCCAGGGTGAGGAGGGGGGCTTGGAGCTTAAGTCCACCACGCTGCTCCACTGCGGGTTGGGAACTGTAACGACCGCTATCTATTGACAGCGTCCGGGACCGACTGCTTAGCGTACCCTCCGAAGCACGGTGGCAGTGATAGTTATGTACTTAAGTCAGAAAAACTCATTGGTACACACCCAGATTCGAACCATGGCCCTATGGGGCCTTATAAATTTGAGACAGGTTCGTTGCGCTCTGGGCTATCACGACACTCATTATTTATACATAATGAGTTTATACGGTTTTTATAATAATATCCCACTTTTTCAGTTTCCAGCCACGTGTCTCGGAGCTGCTGGTACCCCGCATGGATCTACTTTTGGAACGTTATCGTGTTTACTTTGCTTAAAACAATCTTGTGATTTGCTATTAATTTCCTTAAGTTTCTAATGTGTTTAGGGGTTTAGAAAACGCTGCGCACTAAAAAGAGAACCTGTAACGCGATCTGAGCGCGATTGATCCTTGTGACGTCACAGCAACCGCGCTGGCCACGCGGCGCCCGCCGGTCGGTGGACTTCGCTAGTTATTTGGCCATAACTTCGTCAATTTTTGTCGTAGAACAAAAATTTTTCTACTACATGACGTGGATTCCTTAGCTCTATAAATCTGCATTGTTAACTAAATTCAGTACGGATTCTCATTATTATATTTTTTTTTTCAAAGTGGTTAATCAATTACATCTTATAGAAATCGATTGACAAAATTTTTATTTGTATTTTCTTATTACTTTTATTTAAGCCAGGCCCATAGAAAACTGCTACAAAATAAACTGTAAAGTATAATATAATAATGCCATTTAGTTTTATTTACCTAGTTATAAAAAAAATCGTTTTGAAAAAAAGTTGTTTCAAGACCATTTTCTTCAAATAGCTCCTCCATTAACTAAGATATATACCTAATACTTATTGAAACAACTACTATTAGCGTCTTTTACAATATAACATAGGTTTCTACATAAGTTCCTATCGAAGGCAGTTTCGCAATGGAAATACGTATATCGAAGTTGCGGAAGGGACTCTGCGAACACGGCATATCCGCCCGTATTTCGATGGTCTGTGGTTACAATTCTTTTGAACAGAAGCTAGCAATTTATTGTCAACTTAAACTGCCTAAAGCCTTGATTACACGGACCGAGTAAACGAGAGTGAAATTGTACTAGGCCGAGACAGCAGCGTTGTGCGAGTAGTGTTTACACGTATTTTAATTTTGGGAGGCGAGTCATTTCACTTTTGAGCATGCTCACAACATGAACCTTTAAAAAAAATTAAATAAATGTGCCGAGTGGCGAGTGCACACTGACCGAGAGCATGTTTATACATGCCGAGCGAGGGAGCGAGTCAGTGCGGGAAGCGCGGGGGTGGGCACTCGGTCTAGTAAAAAGATTAGGGTCAAGTGACTGTCTCGCCCTCTGTCTCGGCCGAGCGCTCGGCCGAGCACTCGGTGATGTGTTTACACGTACCGAGCACTCGGCCGAGAGTACTGTCTCGCCAATATACTCGGTACGTGTAATCAAGGCTCTAATCTTTTTACTAGACCGAGTGCCCACCCCCGCGCTTCCCCGCACTGACTAGCTCGCTCGTTCGGCATGTATAAACATGCACTCGGTCAGTGTGCACTCGCCACTCGGCACATTTAATTAATTTTTTTAAAGGTCCATGTTGTGAGCATGCTTCAAAAGTGAAATGACTCGCCTCCAAAACTAAAATACGTGTAAACACTACTCGCACGTCGCTGCTGTCTCGGCCTAGTACAATTTCACTGTCTCTCTCGTTTACTCGGTACGTGTAATCAAGGCTTTACTGAAGTCCTTTTACACGAAGTTTTTTTCAAAATGGCGCACGTGGAACGTCGTGGTTTCTGGCGATATTTTGAAAAAGCTCCATAGTAACCGTAATGTATTGCCTATTCTTGTTATTTTTTTTTATTAATAATACAAACAGAATACCTCCTTATTACTAGACACTGTATCAAAAATCAAAGTAATAACCAAAGCACAGTAATAAAAATAATAACTCTACACTGGCGAAATTGGTATAAACAGAAAACGCCATAACTAAGAAGAAGTCATTTTACTCAAATAATTTACATGATTTAAATACGAACCTCACTCAAATTAGTTCCATGCAGGCTTGGACCAGGAAGGAAACGGCGCTGCAACACAGTCGGTCCGATTTCCAAGTCCTCTTTGATTAGAGTCTCCTCGTCGTCCATCTCTGCCTTGATCCGTTTTTTGGGCGTGTTTTTAGTTGCCTGGAAAAGAAAATCGTAATTCACTTTATTGAGAATAGAGCTGAAATTGTTTATAAAGAATAATATATTGTGTAATTAGAACAGAATTTAGCTGAGTGCTCAAGATAGCAGTATTGTATCAAGAAACAAGCTGACCACTGCCTGCGCGGAATTGTCAATGTCTAAAATCAAAGCAGAGATGCTGTAAATAAGTTCTTGTCTGTAAAATATGGACATGTGAATCACCTGAATCATAATTTCCTAATACTACCCACCAAATTTCATCAAAATCCGTCCAATAGTTTTTGCGTGGTGCATGCACACACAAACAAACAAAAACTTACAAAATTACAGTTATCACCTTTACGTCATTTGTTAGGTTTAACTGAATCAATTATCAAAAACTATTCAAAATACAGACACAACCCTGTTAACTTTTATTATCTATAGCGACCGACTTCAACTTCGTTCGCTTGGTTTTCATGATTTCTACAATTGACCATACCCAAATTTTTAAACCAAAGTCCATTATATGTTACTTCGAAAGAATAGGCAATTTTAAGAAACTAATTTGTTGACGCTATTACTTTTGGCAGTTCTGAAACTGACATTGTTTTTATAAAATATGCAACGGCAATGCCTAAACTTATGATTCCACCCGGTGACATCACGCTATGAGAATTTCGAATATAATATATCTTCGTAAATACCGATCCAAAAAGAAAAAAAAAACAAATTTATTCAAAATTAGTTTCTTAAAATTGCTTATTTTTTCAAAATAAAATTTAACAGACTTTAAATAAATTTGGGAATGGTCAAGTCCTAAAGTTTATACAAGAATCCTAAATATTTCCCGAATGAAAATAATAAAGTAAATAAAGCCGTTTCGGAGATTAGCCTGGACAAACAGACCCACCCACTTCCACCCACTGTGACCACACTCCCTTATTAACAACGGGAGACCAAGGGCTATTTACTACCACAACCGCGACTGAATGACAGTAGGCGGTCATAGATCAGTTTGTTTTTACATACACACACTTTCCTTTGTATATGTCACAAGATGATTTGATAATTCGAATTTTTGCGAAAACTCTAGGGATTTTGCAAAAACACGGATAATTAGACAATCGTGAAAACATTTCTCAATCTTACTGGAAAAAGTTAGGGTTTTTACAAAAACACTCGTCGCTATAGTAATACTGCGAAACGAAACGTTAGCTATTACGAAATAAGAATGCTGATTGGCCGGTCGGAGCGCCCAAATCAAGACCTCCTCTGATTGGTTGGCGTTTTAAATGTCAATCATTCACATACATTGTTTTGCTTATGTTTTTGAGAGTAACTCAGCAGTCTTTTGTTTTAAATGTGGTTAAAAGTGTGAAAAAGTTTCTATAAATTGATATTGTAATTTCTAACTCTTCATAACTCTATGATGTAATACTTCAAACCTCACAGGATAAAAGTAGGAACCAATCAGAATAAGATTTGGTCAGTAAGCAAAAATCTAGCCAATCAGAGTTAAGGATATTCAAAGTTAGTAGAGTTACTCGCGTTTTTGCAAAAACCCTATCTTTTTCCAGTAAGATTTACAAATGTTTTCGCCACTATGTAATTATCCGTGTTCTTACAATATACGTAAGGTTTTCGCAAAAATTCGAATTATCAAATCATCCTATGACATATATACATAAAGCAGTGCTCGCGACTTAAATCCATCTCATGCAGTTGTAAATCTCAACGTGACTCCATGTCTTCATGTGTCTGTCCATTAGTATGATTAAATAATTTACATAATTGTTGTGGTGTTTGTTGATTGAGCAGAGTTGATTCAATATGACCTACAGAAGGTCACTCAATTTTATAAGGCAATAATAATATCTTTTGATTCTGTGGCTTGATTTTGATGAAATAAATATTAAATGTTACTCAGAATCTCAGAATAAAAGTTCAGATTGTACAGATATTACATTTTAAATACGAGTGACTTTAACGTGATGCACGTACAAACGAACAAACAAACTGACATACATAAATTTTAAATATTGGTTTTTTCATCGGTGATCGTTCATTCATCGGTGATCGTTCATCTGCGTAACACGTGTGCTATCTATGCGCTTCGCTGTGCTATTTCGTACGGGACAAGTATTAGTAAAGTACCCTCATTATCGATATCATGAGTAAGTGCGAAAAGTGTAACAAAAATATTACGAAAAAGAGCCCTGGACTGGAATGCAGCAGATGTGAAAAAATTGTACATGGAAATACGCTATGTTCAGGGCTAACTAACAAGCAACTAACTGCTCTCCGGGCAGCTGACAGCCTTGAATGGACTTGCGAAGAATGCCAGCAGCAATCTCCAAGACGCAGCTCTTTTTTCGTTCCGACTGACGAAGTTGATGAAGATTTGCAAGATCACTCGACCGTTAAACTAAACGTTAGGAAACTGATAGCAGACATAACGAAAGAAATGGAAAAAACTTTGCAGAGAGAGATGAAAGATATTAATCAGTCGTTGAAATTTCACACAGAGAAAATGGATGAAGTGATGGAAGGTATGGATGCATGTAAAAAAACCATTCAAGATTTAAAACGAAAACTTAATGATGCAACCAATAAAAACACTAATTTGGAAATTCGGGTAGGTGCGCTGGAGCAACGTATTCACGAAATGGAGCAACAAAAGCTCTCTAAGCATATTGAAATCTCAAACGTCCCTTACCAGGAGCAAGAAGACGTACTTTCACTTGTCGAGAAGATGGCTAATATATTAAACCTTCCAAACGATAAGATCCAAACAGTGAAAAGATTCGCTGGAAGAAATGAGCGCCCCGGATCTATACAAGTAGAAATGAAAGAAGAACTAATCAAAGAAAAATGGTTGGCAGCAGCTAAAGAATGCAGGATCTCGGCATCGGACGTGGTCACAAATATTCCGTCGTCACACCGCAATAACACTGTATACATTAGCGAAGCACTAACAACCTACAACAAAAAACTACTATGGCATGCAAAACAAGAACTGAAAAAGTCGGGGATATATCAGTATATATGGTGCAAAAAAGGAGTCATCATGGCACGTAAGGAGGATAAAGGAAAATTATTTATAATACGATCCATAGAAGACGTCACGAAATTGTCACAATAATTAACTTCGTAACGGTAAATTACATTGTATCTTATTTATTTATGTATGGATATGTGTATATGCATATGTGTATGTGTATATGTGTATGTGTATATGTGTATATGTGTATGTGTATGTGTATGTATGTATGTATGTATGCATATATTATGTATATATGTATGTGTATGCGTGTGTGTGTATGTATATATATTATTTTTTCTTATTTCTATTTTCTTATTGATGTCTTTGATCTCAAGAACTGTAATTAATTTTATTTATGGATATTATCACAGATGAAATTAAGGAAATTACCGGTTGCCCTGATATCAAAACTTTTTTGACTAGTATACCTAAAAGTCACATTAATCTATTGTGTATGCATATTAATATAAGATCAACAATCAAAAATTTTTCTGCCCTTGAGCAGTGCATCTTGTTATCTAAAAGAAATATAGATATCATAATCACAACAGAAGCTAACATTACTGAGTCAGTCAGTTGCTTGTATCATATAGATGGCTACGTCATGCACACAAATCTGCGGAAGTCTCGAAAAGGTGGCAACATAATTATCTACGTTAACAAAAAACATAAATTTTCTATTATAAAAACTAACACCTTACACTTTGAATGTATTTTATTCTAAGTAACCACACCTACAAACTACTCTGCGTATCTGTGTGCTGTGTACCGTCCACCAAAAAATAGTAAGTACCTATTTATCGAGGAACTACGTAACACTATCAGTAAAATAGACAGTACCGATTTATATTTGCTTGGGGATATAAACATCGACCTCAAAGTGAATAGCTCTATAAAACATAAATACAATAACATGCTGTATAACAGAGGACTTGTGTGCGGAATCTCGGATTACACTCGAATAGAAATAAAAAATGATATAATTAGTAAAACGTGTATCGATCACATTTACGCAAGATCCCGCACGCAAGACCTATATACGGCGGCGCTCGGTATTGTACTGGCTGACCACTGTGCCATTGTGTTCGTATGTACCGGGCTGTATATACAGGATGCTCAGAAAATTAAAAATAAATTGTGCTATAACAAAACTAAATTAAAAACTTTGTTGGATGATGTCAATTGGCAAATTACTGAAAATATGAGCAGTCCCATTGAAACTACATAAATGAAAACATGGAAAACTGTAGGAAATCCACGGAATTCAATATAAAAATAAAAAGCAACCACAACAGTACTCGTAATAACAATAACATTTGGATCAATAAAAAAGTCATCAGAGCTTGTAAATACAGAGATAAATTATTTAATATGTGGAAAAATGATAATAATAATAAAATACTTAAACTGCAATACAATAAAGCTAGGAATTATGCCAATAAAATAATAAATACAGCAAAAAAATAATCAATTGAAAAATGAAATTCACATGAATAAATTCGATTCTAAACGATTATGGCAAATATTAAATAGAGTAACAGGAAGAATTAGACATTCGTTAGACGAAGTACTACTCAATGCATTCGAGCGTCACTACACAAAACCAGCTGATATCGCAAACAATTTCGCCAGAACATTCGAGAGAAGTGTAAAAGACATCATTCCAAAATGTAACATCAAATTATTGGATAAGAGTTCGTACATGGATCATGCTAATGTTTCCTTGCGTTTCCAGGCGGCAGACGCACTTAAAATAGGAAATATTATAAAAAAGATAAACATCAACAAAGCGCCAGGGGTGGATGGCATTAGAGATTTGGACGTCAAAGCAATATGTCACAAATTAGCTCCAGTAATTGCAAAACTCATTAATACAAGTATAGCTGAAGGCAAATACCCCAATCATCTAAAGACTGGCATAGTTCGGCCTATTTATAAAAAAGGATCACGGGGACAATACGAAAACTATCGGCCTATTCCAATACTCCCCACTATCGACAAAATTGTTGAAAAATACATATGTCAGCAAATACATACATTTTATGCAGCTAACAAAATTTTGACTGGCAAGCAGTACGGCTTTCAACCTAGGAAAAGCACGACACAATTACTTACAGCTTTTACTGAGGCAGTGAATAAACACCTCGACCAGAAAAAACATGTTTTGGTGGTGTTTATTGATTACAGTAAAGCATTTGACACTTTGAGACATGTCACACTTTTGGAGTACTTGGAGGAGTCGGGTATAAGGGGTCCTCTTTTGAATTGGTGTAAAGATTACCTGGAAAACAGATCGTACTACGTAAAGGTAGGAAGTGCTTACAGTGAAAAAAATTATGTCACCGAAGGCACGGCACAGGGATCTGTACTGGGACCATTGCACTATTTGACTTATGTTAATAACCTCCCAAATACTATACATGATTGTGAAATATACCAATTTGCTGATGATACTTGCCTCTTAGTGGCTGACAACGATATAAATGTAGCAATGGTTAAACTCCAAAGCGACTTTACAAATGTAGTGAAATGGTCACATGACGCTGGTCTTGTGCTAAATGCTAGCAAAACGAAATTAATGTATATAAGCTCTATCCAAAATAGAACTAGCAAGCAACTTCGCCTTATAGCTCACGATCACAATTGTCTGCACACAAACCATAGTAATTCCTTTTGTAGTTGTGGTTCTATAGAACAAGTGACCAAACAAGCTTACCTGGGCTTAATTATTGACAGTCACCTAAAATGGACTGAACACATCAATTATGTATGTGAAAAACTGCGTACATTACTCGCAAAGTTTTTTATTATAAGAAATAAGATTCCATATGCCATACGACTATTATTATACAAGGCGCTAGGGGAGTCTGCAATATTATACGGACTGAGTAGTTACGGACGTACCTTCAAAACCCACCTAAATAATATCTATCAACTACAGTTAAGAATCGTCAAAGTCATTGTGCCCTACAAAATAAAAGAAAAGTATGAAAATGATTATCACTCTCTTTTCTCTTTCTGCAAAATTTTACCGATATATGAAAAGGTCGAACTTGCCCTACTTACAGAACAATTTTTCAATAAAGAAATTCAAACAAAAATAACACACCAAAAATTCACGCGCAGTGTTACAAAAGCAGAACTAGTGATACCTAAGTATAACAACTCATACGGAAAGCATAAACTCGAATATATAATACCATCTCTAATGAACCAATTACCGAATGCAATAAAAGAAGAACTTAACACAAACAACTTAAAATACAAACTTAAACAATATTATTTGGAAAAATTAGAAGATAAAAATAATCGAATTAATTCTTGCTGAAAACATATAATTAAGTACTAAAATAAATTAAAAAATATAATAATAATAATAAAAATATTTATTATTTAAAAGTATTTAATGACAATATTTAATTATTACACATAAATATTTTACTTTCGGAACACGCTGTAAACTACACAGGTAACACGATGCAAAATATATTAATTAGCATGACATCACGTACATATCTAGCACTTGTTACGAATTGATTCTGGTTTATGTTTGTCTACCTTCATTTCTGTCTGATATATTGTGCATTGTTATATTGTTGTGATATTGTAAAACCTAGATATACCTAATTATTACCTACCTAACTAGTAAATAGGAATTTGTGTTATATTACTTACGCTTGCCGATGATATGGCTATCGGAGAAACCTATAATGGTTTATGATTAGTCAAGTGCATGTAAATGAACTTTTTTTTAAATAAATTATTATTTCATTCATTCATTCATTCGTTTACTTTTTATTATTATTTCTTGCGTTTGCCAGTTATTTTTTTGCAAAAATTGTGCAAAGACAAAGTCTAGATAAGGATATATTAAGTATAAGGATTTATTTTGCTCATAGATATATTTATTATTAGAGTTTTATTAACGAAGTTATAATGGCATCTCAAATAAAAAGCCACCTAAACGTGAATCAAACTCTTGCCCCGAGGGTTGCCTACTGTTATATAACCTATTTATCACTACTCACCGCCAGATGGAAAATAAACACATATTGTATCAATCAAAAGAATGTCTGCCAAAGCTACCTAGAAATAACTAGTGTAAACGGCATAGTCACGGCGATGCTTAATTTTTGGTAAACGAGTTATATACATGGTAACAACAGACAATACAACTATACTTTTGATTTCTACAATGGGGATTCTTTATCAGTCAATTGTCTCTGTCAATCAAATGGCTCGTGACTTTCTATCTGACGCAATTGGGTTAATATGTAGTGCCTGGGTTAATAGTTGTCATGTCAATCATCAACTACGAATTTCAAATGAAATTAATGAATTTCATGTTTTCTTTTCAAATATCTATAAAACCCCATATTGTTATTATAATTAGATTATTTCTTTATATGAACCAGGTATTTCATACGCATCAGTTGGCCCATCGCCCTCACTGACTATTGAACCCATCATTGAACCATATTGACAAAGCAAAGGTAGTATAGAAGGTGGCTCTCATTCTTTCCTTTTTATGTTTTATATTTATTTTCTTTGTTTTAGTTTTTAATATTTCTAGAATTGTCTGATATTTTCCCTGAGTGTGTGTACTTATTTCTTTTATTGCTATTGCCACTTTTAGGTTAGCCATAACCTGTATGCTGTTTGTTGATTTAGCGTGACCCATTCTGTGGTCCGAATAATGTTCAGTCTAAGGATTACTGATATGTCTGCAAAAGTCATACCATTATTTGTCACAATATATAACAACCAGTGATAGTTTTGTTTGTGATAACAATCTGCTTTTATTGTTTATTAATTTGATTGATAGTGCTGACTAAATGATTGGCCGAGTATATAGAGACCCTAACTGTGGAGCCAATGGTCGCAGGATTGAATCCCGTCTAGTCTATCTAGTAACCCATAACACAAGCATAATATCTGCTTACTTTGAGACTAGATGGCACTGTGTGGGATTATCATTAATAATGCTAGTATGTGAATTTACTTAATTTGTTATACTAACATTAGAGATAGAGTCATCACCCTCAGGCTCAGGCTGGATGTACCTCTTCACTTCACTGACAGCAATAGCGCCCTGTCGTATACCCACCCTCAAGCCTGAAGCCACCTTCACCCCAAAACTAGAGAGATTTAACCTGAAAATGACACATTTACGGTTAGTCATACCTACTGCCTTTAAATTATTTTTAAAGAATTTTAGAATTAAACCTCGCTGGTTGTGCTGGCAGAGTGCATCGGTAGCGGAAGAAAAAAAGCAGGTTGTGAATGTTGTGATTTTACTATCTCTAGTAACATTCTTTGGATTACAATTAGAAATACAATACAAAACAATGCTCGTTAGTAACGGAAGCCGTAGGTACCTACCGATGTAGGCGCACTGAGCAAGCTTTCATAGCGGGAATTTTCTTGAGAGATATTTCCTGTGCAATTCCGGTAACTTCCATTTTTATGGTTTTATTTTTCAAATGTAATAGGTCCTAGTTGCACTATATCAAAGTCCAGAGTCACAATGCTGGAAAGCCTAAAAACAGTAATTAAGCAAGAAGCACAGAAAAAGTTCCCGGTAAAGATGTTATATTGCTAATGTTACGTGTGTTCACCAGTTTTCAGTTTTCACATGCGCTAAATACAACAGACAACAACGAACTGACATGGAACTGACAGACAGAACCATAACAGAACCACAGTCCACACAACAGAACTAATGAATGAATTGTAATGAACAGTAATGAATGAACCACTAATGAACTAATATTAATATGATAATAATGACAGAATGGGAGTGCTACCCTTGTAGAATTATAGAATTAAAAAGACTTTTATATTTAAAAAAAAAAAACTGAAAATGCGTATTTTTAATTTTAATTAGCAACCTGCCCCGACTTTACACGGGTACCAATATTTTTTTCTCTCGTAGTGTTGTATTAGCTTGTTGCGTCGAACATATGGATTGTCTGTCCCGTGAGCTGTCTGTTCTGTGCCCATCACTGTCACTAATGTCACTTGTGATCACTTGTCACTTGCGATTGAAATTTTAAGAAATTGCAACTGTATGTTTTGTTGTTTTGAGAAGTTTTTAGAAGATTTTGATTGCAGTTTGCACCGAAATATTTTTTAAGACACGAGTCTATCCAATGAAAATAAAAATAAGTTTTCTAACTAATATCGCCGTTGCAGAAAACTAACATTCATATGGCAATAGGAAGGCAATTAAATACGTCTCTGTAAGGTTCACCGTTTATAGTAAGTACCTACCTAAAGCTAAGTATGTTTATTAATTTTCAATTATATTTGCATAACAAATTAAATTGTAGCGGGAAACATTAATACAACACCTTGGGATCAACTCCCTGGATTTGGGTATTAAGCAATTTGATTGACAAAAAACATTATTTGGCACATATTCATTTATATGTAGCCTGCTGAAAAACTACAAAATATTTGATCAGGCTTATGAGGGAAAGGTGTAGGAACCTCGTCATTTTTTTAAGGAAATAAAAAAAGAAATATAAGGCTTATTCTAATGTCTAAGGAGATCCAGCGGGATCTCTTTAGACATCCGATGTGTGGGTGTTATTAACTGTCCAAGGTATATGTACTCATTGACATACTCAATTTCCTGTTTTCCCAGTAAGATCTTTAGGGATATATAAATGTTGGGTCATATAAATGTTTGTTAATGCATGCAAAGACAGAAGAGTGCAAATTATAATATATGGTATTTAATTAAACTGATTATTTTTGTCAAAGGTTACTTGTATTGATCTAGGTAAATTCAAAATGAATGCTAAGTAAGCTAAGTTTGATTGTGGAATAAAGTAGTAGTGAGTAGACTCAAAAAGTATGTATACAAATGCAACTGGGGAGACATAGCCTCATGGACGTTATATGTGTCGTAAAGTGTGTAGACGCGTGGATCTACAGACAAAAGCCATATTTATATATTGGTTTGATTTGATTTGACAAGCTTTTCAATAAATAACATACAGAAAAGGCTGTATGGTTGCTGACTCTTGCCTGCTGTTTTTAAAATTAAATTAAATAGAAAAAATTATACATTGGTTTGAATTATTATTTTCAGGAAACGCACTACAATGTCAGAAAAACCCCTAACTTTAGGGCAGCGAGTGAAAGTGGTCGCAAAAGATGTAAAAGGTTCGGTAGCCTACGTGGGTTACCCGACATTTGCAACTGGTAAATGGATCGGTGTTATTCTAGATGAACCTAAAGGCAAGAACAATGGGACTATACGTGGACATGCTTATTTTACTGTAAGTATTCAGACTCAATATATTAAAAATGAAAAAATATTATTTAATCATTATAAAATATTATATATGTTACAGTTGAAACCCGTTTTTAGTTAAAACGTGTTATCTCTAATTAAAACTAGTTTTTACTAAATTTCTTTGTTACAACTAGAATTCCCTGTTGCTCAAAAATGAATATTAGTTAAAAGTAGTTTTAACTTTGAGCCTTAGGTAAAACTAGTATTAGAGAAACTAGTTTTTTTTTTTTTAAATATGTATACATCACAAAAACATCTAGGCTTAAACTAAATATTAGTTTGTGTTCTGGGTGCCAAGCGTAGACACCACATACATTTAACAACTAAGACCCGGTACCAGTATAAATATTCACCATATAAATACTGACCCGACCTGGGATTAAAACTTGGGATTCCTAGCTTTGTAGGCAGGGTCGCTACCCACTAGGCCAAGAGATCGTCAGAGTTTAGGTGAATGACTCAATTAAAAGCACTTCTGAGTTGAGTGTTGATTGCTTTTGCTTTAATTGTTATTCAAAGGAAAAAAATGTAGGTAAGTATTTTTTTTTTTAATATTCATTCTTGGTCACATATTTATGTTTTTAATGTAATTAAAAAAAAAAAAAAATCTTTCACTAAAGGAACATTGTTAAGGACATTCAAAGTAGTGCCATGACGATAATATAATATTAATATAAAGTACCTAATTGAAATTTGACAAAATGCGTTTTTTCTAGTTAGAACTAGTTTTAACTGGTATTTATTTTTGAGCACAAGTGAATTATAGTTGTAACAAAGGTATTCAGAAAAACTATTTTTATCTAGAGAAAATGCATTTCAACTAAAAACGAGTTTCAACTGTAACATAATTATACACTTAATGAATGTTAAAATTATTGTTCCACTGATTGTGAAATACTAAAATGAAAAGAACTAAAAATGAACCCTGTCGGATTTATTTTATTTGTGTGTGTTTTTATATAGTGACTACTTAAAACTGTTATAACTAAGCCCGTGCTATATTAGGTAAATTAATGTATCAAATGAGCTGGGTTTTAATATGTTACTTAAATTTGTTACAGTTTAACTAATATATTTCCTTTTGAATAGCCTGTTCAAAAAACGAATGCAGTTGTCCGTGAAAGAATTACTATTTAAATGAATTATTGTTCCACCGGTTTTGAAATCCTGAACGGAGAAGAACTAAAAATGAATGAACAATGTGGTTAGAGATTAACTGTAGAGCCATGGGTCGCGGATTAGATTCCCGCCCGGGACAAATATTTGTGTGCATGAACATGTCTATTTGTTAATAACAATTAATACGATAAAACATTCCTTCTTATACTTTTTCCAATTATCATCCATTAAGTATATACTTTTTCTAATGTCAATTTTAACTGTTTTTATTTGTAATTAGTCAAATGAAAAGGGCAACATTACACATTTAATATGCAGTTTTTTTTTCAAAATGACACCTGAGGTTACAACATTTCACATGCACTATTTAAAACAAACTCGTTGACTATGTTTGACCATAGAGATGATATAACTAGAGTAGGCAAGATCCATATGGCTCTGTATGTAACGGTTAAGCATCAAAAATCAAAATCAAAAAGTTTTAATTCAATATAAGATGTTTACACACACTTATTGAACGTCCAAATAAATTGATTACGTGATTAGGTACCGGTTCCAAAACTAGAAGGAGAAGAACCGGCAAGAAACTCCTCTCTGTTTATTTTATTTAAATATATGTTTTTCTTAGTTAGTTTAATTTTTTTTTTTAAATATGCTTACAACTATTACAATGATGTCCATGCGTACTTATCATTTAAATACTCGCTAATACAATAGTAGGCTTTTTTCACGAGTTGCACTTTAACTTGCTTTGTAAATTTATTTGAATTTAAGTTCAACATTTCTTTAGGAATTTTATTATAAAAACGAATACAATTTCCCATGAAAGAATTATTAACCTTTGAGAGTCTGAACCTGGGAATCGATAACATATGCTTATGTCTTGTATTTAAGTTGTGCCTATCCCCCTAGAGAAAGCATTTAAGTTTTTATGTACATAAATTATATTTTCATGAATGTACTGACAAGGGACTGTCAAAATGTTTCTTTCTCTAAAGTGAGCCCTCACACTATCTCTAGATTTTAATTTATATACACCTCGAATAGCCCTTTTCTGCAGAACAAATATTGTTTGAATATCAGCGGCCTTTCCCCAGAGCAGAATGCCATATGACATTATGCTATGAAAGTAGCTAAAATAAACCAGCCTCACTGTAGGCACATCGGTTAGTCTTCTTATTTGCCTGATTGCAAAAACAGCAGAGCTCAGTTTACCAGCCACTCACATAACATGAGGACCCCATTGTAAATTTGCATCTATAGTAATGCCCAAGAACACAGTTTCATCGGTTGGGCATAGGAGAAAAAAGGATGGAAAGTAACTGTACAATAGGATAAATGAAGGTGCTCTTATTCTCTGTCTCTTTTTGTTGAGGTCCGCATTTTGGACAGGCTTGCCTACTCTATTATCTCTATGCGTTTGACAGACCCTACTTCACAAAAGCGCCACCTAGTTACCTATCATGCGAAACTGCTACCTCAAAAATGTGTTGATTTTCAGTGCGAAGAAAGCTATGGTGTCTTCGTACGTCAAACTCAAATCCAGTTACTGGACTCTGATGATAATCCGATGGAAACCTCCATGACTGCGATGTCATCGAGTGACAGCAAGATTTCTCGCACTAAGCTTAACAGGTACAATTATAATATCAATATAAATAGGAAGGAAGGAATAACGCAAATATTCAAAAGAATTTATAATTTTTTAATGAAATCCAAATTACTTAGGACCGCCAATCGGAGAACGCTAACTGCGCGGTAATAAATGGTCCCATAAATAGTAACTCACACATTAGTGAGTGACCTCTTGCTATCTTTTTTAGGGTTCTGTAGCCAAATGAAAAAAAACGGAACGCTTACAATTTTGTCACTATTAAAAAAAAAACCGTTCAAGTTCGAATAGGACTCGCACACGAAGGGTTCCGTGCCACCGTACAATATTAAAAAAAACCAGTTTCTATGGGGACCCTCTTTAATTTTCGATTAAAATGTATTTTATATTTTTTTTGTTATAGCTCCTATAGTAGTACATACTCGATGAAAATTTCAAGTGTAAGCAACAATCACAAAACAAACAATCACCAAAAACTTTGGAAAAAAACACGTTTCTTGTATGGGGACCCCCTTTAATTTTTAACATTAATTTATTTGAATTATTCTTTGTCATAGCAGCCATAGTAGTACCACTGAAAATTTCTAGTTTCTGCCTATCACGGTTCAGACTATACAGCCCTGTGATAGATGGACGGATGGAAGGACCAAGTAGCCTTAGTGATAGGGTTGCCGTTTGCCGTCGGTACCCTTTAGGTATGAAACCCTAAAAATATGGGATATTTTCATATGGGTTACATCCTAGTTTGAATTAATTTCTGAGTCCAATGTTTTGTCTCGACTACGAAACCCTTCACTTTAATATTTAATTAATTTCTCTTTTTAATTATTGACTTGACATTTTGTTACCTTCAAATTAAAATTACATTATTGGTAAAAAAATATATATTAGTACCAACTTGGTACCCAAAACACAAGCTAATGCTTAGTTTGGGGCCTAGACATTGTTGTCATGTATACATTAAAAAAAAAAAATTAGGGGTATACTTTTGAGTAGTTGCTCTCTCTAATGTTATATATTTTTTTTAAATAAACACAGGGGCGGCAATACACTAAAAAAATATGTAATAATTTAAAAAAAAAATTATAAAGAAATTCCAAACGTTAAAAACAATTTAAAACTGGTGTGGTTTTACTAAGACCATACTTTTATATTCTAGGAAGGTGTGATGCAAACTGTCACCCCTTTATGATTCGTTATTTATGGGACACCCTGTATATAAAAGCCATAATAGTTATGACAAGTGGGAAACATGTGATAGTTGTAGCAGTTTAGCAAACTCGATTTTTTTTCAACTTGACGAAATATAAAACTGGCCAGTTCTGATTTCCAATTGTTAGAATATTTTAATAACTATATTCTTCCCTTTCTTCTTAATTATGGCGTTAATGACTATATAGATGCACGCGAAGTCGATTCTAATAGTCAGGGTGCTGGCGAGCAAAATTCCAATATGATCTGTTCACGTAGCAGACATTATTAATATATGTATCATGAACAACATTAACAACCACTCTATCTATGCCTTATCATGAGCACAACAACATACCGAAATGCTTGTCAGCTCTTTTACTATAACTTCATGGTTATGAGTTAGCTTTATCAAATTTTCTAAATTTCGTCGATTGTACATTAATCGGGAACAGACAATATAGAGCATTAAGGGCGCGCCTACATCATTCCAAACTAATTTTGTTGCACAAATACAGTTTAATTACGCAATTTTTTCGGGTAATAAATGCTTTGTAAATTTTGAATACGAAACCAAATTTTAGCGGTTCGAATAAAATCGCCCTACGCACACATCATCATCATCATCATCAGCCCATTTTACCCCACTGCAGGGGCTTAGGCCTCCCTCAGGGTGAGAAGGGGGGTTTGGAGCTTAAATCCACCACGCTACTCCACTGCGGGTTGGGGATTGTAACGACCGCCATCTATTGACAGCGTCCTGGACCGACTGCTTAACGTGCTCTCCGAGGCACGGAGTCAGTGATGATAGTTAATGTACTTAAGTTAGAAAAACTCATTGGTACACGCCCGGATTCAAACCATGGCCCTATGGCCTTATAAATTTGAGACAGGTTCGTTGCGCTCTGGGCTATCACGACAATACTTACGCACACATTTGCTGCCATATAAAATTTCACATAAAGGATCCTTTGGAGTTAAATTTATAGATAATTAACAAATTAAAATAAAATAAAATAAAAATAAAAAAAATTGATGTTCCTTTACAATTTTTAATGTTTTGTACCCAAAGACTCCCAATGGAAACCTTATTACTAAGGCTCCGCTGTCCATCCATCCGTCTGTCACAGGGCTGTATCATCTGAACCGTAATAAGTAGACACTTGGAATTTTCATAGAGTGTATCACTATGGTTTTTATAACAACAGACAAATAAAATAAAGTTAAAAATTTAAGAGGTCCCCATGAAAGAAACATGTTTTTTTTATATTGTACGGTGGTACGGAAGTCTTCGTGTGCGAGTTTTTTGAAGCAACAGTTACCTAAATAAATAGTGTAATTTTAAGCTGTATTCGTGCAACATATTTAGTATGAAATGATGCAGAACAGCTTCACCTTAAACAACTACCATAATTAGAAGTGCGGGATGAACAATAAGCAACATCATATTGAAATAGCACTTTTAGTTTGTCTCTCACATTGATTCGTTGGTTTAAAAAAAATTATATTCCCTAGTTTTGCCCCCCCCCCCTCCCTCCGCCCCGCCCCCACCCCTCCCACTGTTTCGTTTCGGAGTAATCTATTTTTTCTTTTAATCCATGGAATAATATGAAATTTGGCAAACTGATAGTGAATTCTTAATGTAAAGTCATTTGCTTATTCCGTATTTATTTTGTTATTCCTATAATTATAGATTAAATTAAAATTTTACACTTAAGAATAATTAAATATTGATTAATGAGACATAAATATATATGTGGTTGAAGAATATTTAATTAAATAATAAATGTAATTTATTAGAAGTTTAATAAACTATTTATTTTTCATTGCATTTGTTTTTTGTAGAAAATTTGAGTAATAAAAAAAGAAGTAAAAAAAATAATATTGCTAATAAATATCTTTAAATATTTTACAAAGAAGATATATATATAATTATAATAAATTCGGAAATATCATTAACGTGCAGAAGAAATACAAGTCACATTATATTTATTAGAGTTATAATTATATTTAAAATAGAAATAGATTAATATTAAAATATTGAATTATTATTAATATTATTTTTAAACAATTTATTTCAATAGTCCTATAACTAAAGTAGAGACAGCAGAAATGGAAATGGAGATGAGCAAAAATATAAAAGGGTACACTATTATACATATCAAATATACGAAGCAAGTATGAGATTTTATATTCTCGAGCTATCATACTGTATATGTATGTACACCCTTTTTCAGTAAAAAGCTTGATGAGGCGTTACAAATTCCTTATAGTTAACATTTGGCAGTATGGATAGAAAAACTGCAACCGGGCTCTTGTCTAAAAAGTGGTCTATGAAAATTTTAATTATACCAAAAATACAAATTGATATTAAATTTTTCTTTAAATTTCATTTTGTTAGTAACGCATTTTTAGTGGGAAAATTTATTTATAACGGTTTAAAAAAAATTAAATATTTTAATGAATCGGTTCATATTCGAATAATAATAGCTATGTTTTTTTATCGATAGATTTATCTTTAGTTTTTTTGTTTTAACTTTAATAGAAAGAAGCTAGTTGTTACAGATTTATTATAGAAATATGGATTTTATTATTATATAGCATCACTTAATTCTTAAGCTAGATGACAGTCACTGTTTCTTCTTAATGTGTGTATTAACAAAAAAAAATTATGATGAGTGTTTAAAATTTTTTTTTTATTTAGGCTCGGCGCGCACTAAACCTTTTTAATTTGACTCACGCGATGAATATTATGACACTTTTTCTTTGATGTTCAGCGACTAATATTCCACCAAGTTCTCTGTCGGTGGCTTGATAAATAAATTTTATAATAGTTCATGTCAACGAATGCTTTAAATTCTAGATTCGGGGGGCTTTGGTTTCTATGTTTTTGAGAAAAATACGTTTTTTGAGAAAATGTATTCTCTTTTATCCAATAATAATATTTGTTGTTCTAATGAAATAAAGCGTTATTGTTAAATTTTGTAATAACTAATGAAAATATAAAGGATAAAAATATTACTATAACATAAACAATGTTTTGTGTTTAATTAGTTTTAAACTGCATTGCATTTAAAAAGTTTTATCAGATTTTAATTGCTCAATATTATTGGAGATAGTCTGTCCTTTCATGCAATTTCAATTGGGTTATTCTTATCTAATTATTATTGGTGGTTTCAAGAAGGTTGATCGAATTTCAACCACTGGGCGACTACTAGAATATTATATGCCGTTTATAGGATATTTTATTTCCAAAACGTTTAGAAGAAGAAAATGAATTATAAAAAAAAAAATAGAAATCGGTTCATCCGTTCGGGAGCTGCGATGCCAGAGACAGACTCACACACAGACACGTCAAACCTAAACACCCTGTCGTTTTTGCGTCGGGAGTTAAAAAAATACATGTTGGTACTAAAATCTATTTGAACAGTAAACATGTTGGGTACAGTTTTTAAAACATGCAATATTATATTACATACGAGTAAAGAATCGGAATAAATTGTTATTTTTTTTTTTCATGAATTTTACGTAGAAAAATACTGTAACTGGAAACGCGCTTTGCCTCTAGTTTTATTTTTTTTTTTTTTTTTTTTTTTTTTTTTTTAAATTGATTAGAGTTGATTAACAACATGAAATGTTTACAATAAAGCTGTCACTCATCTAAATTTTTTGAGTCCTCTCCTTTTTGAGTCCCCTCCCTCTTTCCCCTAACTCATAGTGTTTGTTTCTTCCATATTAGTATAACAATGGCGCCGAAGTCTAGGCCGACCACGTAAGTAACATAGTAGAAGCACGTAGTTCCACGCTTAGAGCCATTTGGTAATCGTAGACGATAACCACGTAGAGGCGACAATTGCGTCACACAGGCGAACTGCCGATCGTGTTTTGTTAACAAATGTAACTCAGTTGCATACGCGAACGTTTTTTTTTTGTGAGTTTGGGTATCGCTTCTACGTAATTGTCCTCTCTAATGGCTGTATGTTCATTACGAAATCAGTTTCGTGATTTTTTTAGTGATTTCACGATATCGATTTCGTAATACAAAGCAAGTCTAATATTGTATGCACATTCTTCCTTGCTTTCGTTTATTGTAATGATAGATATTATTTTATATTTTGTAATATATTGTAAAATAATGTAGAGGGTAAAAATTAAACGAATTTATTTTTCAAAAGCAGTGTCTTCTAAACACAATCAAAGTTTGTAATTATAATTTTATAAAACATAGCTTTCCGCCCGCATAAGTTTCAGTTGTACCAGTACCTCTTTTTCTGGGATAAGGATAAAAAATAGCCATGTCATGTCATGTCATTCAGCTTATAAAAGATGTCTATGCAAAAAATTATAGCAGTTCCGGTACAATTGTGTAGCCCACGCGAGCGAAGCCGCGGGCGGAAAACTAGTGTGAAAATGAAATATAGCCCATTTCACTCACTGATGATGTAGCTTTCTATAGACGAAAGAATTTTTTAAATCAGTTAAGTAGTTTTTGAGTTTATTCGTAACAAACAAACAAAAAATTAAATCTTTCCTTTTTATAATATTAGTATAGATAAAAAAAAAGTATTTAAAGGCCACAGCAATGGTAGTAGAACTAAAAGGGAATTCATTCCAATAGGAGCGTATAGTTTAATGAACACTTGATAATTACAATGGCTGTTAAGTATGGATCGAAGGTAAACCAAATTCCGAGCGTGAAGCGTGTGCGGCTGGCGCGCGGGATCCGCGCACTCTTGAGTCGTCAGCTTTTCCGCCCACGCATCCGCAAATTTCGATATGATATCCCTATCGAACTCTATGATTATAAAGCTTAATAAAATGAGAGCCTAATATACCGCGTTGGGCGTCTGTCTTATTCCTAGCGTCAGGCTCACGGGGAGTTGCAAAAAGGCAACTTAAAAGTTAAGCGAACCATTAACCAATGTCATGAAATCATGATTGCTGGAAATAAAATTATAAGAACGATGCGATGCATTCTATCACTTGGATAGGACATGGAGTTATGGACGCGTCCTATTAGTGTTTTTTTTTCGTTTCCATCAGCCCATTAATGCCCCACTGCTGGGGCTTAAGCCTCCCCCCAGGGTGAGGGTGCTTGGAGCTTAAAACCACCACGCTGCTTCAATACGGGTTGGTAGATAGTAACGACCGCCATCTATTGACAGCAACCGGGACCGACTGCTTAACGTGCTCTCCAAAGCACGGAGTTAAAGATAGTTATGTACTTAACTCAGAAAAACTCATGGTACACGCCCGAGTTCGAACCAAGGCCTCACGGCCTTGAAACAGTTTCGCTGCGCTTGGGCTATCACGACTTATACTCACGGCCTATTAGTGTTAGTATAAAATACTTTTGTGTTGGCAACACATGTTTCGATACAAAATTATTTAATACATTGAGAAAAATACTATGGTGAATTCAAATTATATTATGGTTTCACTATCAGTAGAGCAATTGATGATAGAGATCATCATAAATACGAGGAAACCCTAAAAAAAAAAACTTTGTAACATTATTACGTTACAGGAACCATGATTTCCGCTGATGCATTTTTTTTTCTTTTTCATATTTCTCGTTTTTTATTATGGGGGTCATCCATTGCTCGAATGATGATGAAAACTTTTCTCTGGGTGCTTTCGGTAAGCTGTACACGCTTTCTAAGTTTGGACTTTGGACGTTTAGCTGAACACGCGGTGTATTGTGCAGATTGTGTTCTACGTGGCCTTAGTATGGGACTGTTCTACTTGGTGTTGTTATTCTATGCTTGCCATGTTTCTTAATTGTCATCTGGTTTTCCTTATTTATTTGGCACTTCTATTGCTATCATGACATACCTATGTACTGTTTGAAACAAATATATATTTTTTTTCGTCGATGTTTTTGGTTATTTTAGTAACCAAAAAATATTTATTATTACCAAATTAAGATTTTTTTTACAGAAAACTTTCTCTTCATAAATCTGTATGATGAAAAATTGCGTTTTTGAAAATGCTAATTTTAAAAATGCAGCATTTCATATTTACAATAAGCCCGAATATCGGAAAAAAATTAATGTTTAATACAAGCAACTTTTCAACTGAGCCATGTCGGTGGTGTGTTTCGATTGAAATACTTATTTCTCAAATATTTTGTATGGGAGGTACGTTTAGAATTTATGTCGGTGAAATTGTCATAAATGAAGCTACCATATTAGCCCATTAAGCCCCACTACAAAGGCTTAGGCCTCTCGTCGAGATGAGAGTGCTTAGAGCTTAATCCATCACGCTGCTCCAGTGCGGTTAGTGGATTTTAGCGACTGTCATCTGATGATGGCGACCGGTACCGACGGCTTAACGTGCTCTTCGAGGCGCGGAGTTCGTGATAGTTATGTACTTAATAAAAAACTCACTGGAACATGCTAGTTTCTGGGATTCGAACCACAAGCTTATAAACAAGAAACGGGCTCGCCACCACTCGGATATCATGATACTGAATAAAGTTGATTTAGATTGAAATAATATGTAATTGTATGTTTATAAATATGGCTAATTAAAGTAAATGAAAGAATTTATGGAATTAGGATCAGATGCGTTTGAGTGTCGTGATAGCCCAAAGCGCAACGAATCTGTCTCAATTTATATGGCCCCATAGGGCTATGGTTCGAATCCGGGCGTGTACTAATGAGTTTTTCTGACTTAAGTACATAACTATCACTGACTCCGTGCCTCGGAGAGCACGTTAAGCAGTCGGTTCCGGACGCTGTCAATAGATGGCGTTCGTTACATTCCCCAACCCGCAGTGGAGCAGAGGGTGGATTTAAGCTCCAAGCCCCCTCCCTCACCCTGGGGGAGGCCTAAGCCCCTGCAGTAGGGTAAAAATGGGCTGATGAAGTGAAGTGAAGCTTTTGAATGTATGAAACTGACATACCGGTCACCATTGCAAAATCTTTTTCAATCTTAGTGCCCAAATCAAATTATAATTATATTAATATCATATACATTATAATATACGTGAAGGGTTTTAGCTCGACATATTTAAAATTTAAAATAAGTCAAATGAAGAGTTTTCCTTATTGTTGTGGTATAGATTGAATACTTATTGAAATTATTAAAAAAAAAAAACTGTAATACGAGTTACGATTAATTCAAAACCATTTAACTGATTGAGAGGCATTGTGTTATAGTAGATTGTTACACAAGAGGTGAAAGGGACATATTTAGACACGAGATGGTTTGGCGCACGAGCGTAGCCAGGGCGCTAATAGTTTGAGTGCCTAAATAGGTCTTTCACCCGAGGTAAACATTCTGCTTTTCATTACGATTATGAGGAAAGTAAAAAAAAAACGCGTTAAATCCGTATATGAATCTGATGAACTCATTATATACTAATATCTGTATATGTAAATAACCAGCACTCGCCAAAACAACTGAAGAACGAATTGCCGCTTTTTCGCGTTTTTTATTTTTATTTTACTGCGGCATTCTACCTGCCAGTATTTTTTATCATTGATTATGGTTAATTTTTAGCTCAAATCTATGTAAATTAAATAATAATTTAGTTAAAAGTAAATTAAAAGTATAAAGTCATATTACAAAATTGTTGATAATGTTTTTAGATTAGACTTTTACGTCGCAATTCAAGAGTTGTATAAAAGTTGAAAAATGGCTTGCATAGTTTAAAAAAAAAAAATTGACAGCAGGAAAAATCGTTTCCCAGGGACGAAAAGTACTACTTTGATCCCTTTAATCAGGTAACTTCAAGTGTACTTTCCGAGTATGAGTAATGAAATAGTATTTTTTGTATTCACCTAGATTCTCTATATTTTCTAGGATTTTTGTCAATTTTATGTTTAACATAACATTTTTCGAAAAGGGTGCGGCGCAAAGCGTCGCCGGCGCAAACGAAGACAGGCTCGCTCTCTATGTCGAGGTAAATTCGATTTGATCGAAACGAAAGGGTGTAAGTCCGGAAAAGAGTTTTTCGTATGTGCTTGCTGTCTGTATTTTTACCGTTTAGAACCAGACAAATGTAACATGAAATTCACCATACAAAGATTGAGGTTATGTGAAGAAATGGATTTACAAGTTACGTTTTTCCGGCTTTTAAAAAACAACTTAGGATCGATATTTTTCTATTTTTATTTTGCTTACATTAAACTTGTAGAACAAACTCCTCGAATCGTTCAAGCCACTCGAAAATTGCTTATATACAATTCACACATTGCATTTTTTATTCGCATTGTATAGTATTTAAAACTTAAATCGTGAAATGGGGAGGAAAACTGAAAATTGACCGAGTGGCGTTTTTCTTTGGTACCTAATTATATGTCAATGACTTAGCTATTTACGGAGTTTATTGTATAATATACTGACCAAATCAAATTTGTAAAAGAATTATCAGACTCGGTCAAGTTTGGGACTAGATGGCCATATGTGTTTTACTTACCTACTTTGCTATTATTTTTTTCTTTTTAAATAGTTTTTAATTATCAAAGGAGAGTAAAAAATATTTTTTTTAAATAGTATTTATATAATTTGTCCAATCACAGTAAATACGTGATACGTTGGTATTGAAAATAACAATTTCCTAAGTAATGACAAGGTACCATCGATTATAGCGCCATCTGAAAAAAGTTATACTTTTGCTTCCCCATTGAATTTCAAATTTTTTGCTTAATGCTACAAAGTTCTATGTATTAAGGTTCTATGTTATAACATAGACACTTTAATTTTATTTATTTGTGTAGAAGATTGAGAATATTATTAATATTGGACTTACACCCTTTTTAGAGGTAGTTTCAAATAATGTTGGTGGGCACACTTGTATATAGTTATTAGCACCGGCTTCAGTGTATTAATTTTTAGCTTATTATTGGTCTTTTTAATTTATTCTTGTAAGTTATGTTTATAAGAAATCCATTCGTTGTGTAGTGAATGTCGATACAACCTATCGGAATATTATCTAAATTTTTCGCTAAAAATAAAGTATGAGTTACATTTATTTAATTTAACTTAATCTCATTAACCTGTTATTGGTCTGTATCTGTTTGCTCTCCAATAAAGTAAATAAATAAATAAATATTAAAATATTTAAAAAAATGCCTTTCACAAGTTTGCACAGAATTTTCGTGTAAATAAAAACCAAACAATTTGCCGCAAATTATCCACGAAATCAGATATTTTGCCCAGGATAATCCGGTCAAGGAAACATCCTATATTAATCGTACTGTAGTTTATAATTTGCCGCTTTTACGTCGTAACCTAAAACTTGAGTTGCTATTGTTTTAAATAGCTTATTTTATGAGGCAATGAATAAAAAACTTACAGCTTAAAAATGTTTCATAGTAGTTCTCTAATTTTAGTATGTAAGTTTAATTTTTGGCGAAGATAGAAAAAATTAGACCCAAATAACAATGGAAATTGATCAAAGATTATTTTTATATTATATTTGATTTTTTTTTTTAAATAAGTGTGATCTTTTCAAGGAATAATCGATTGTTGAAAATCGATAGCCGATGATGTTATTACTGCTAATTATAGTTGAGATGTTCTGCGTACTGCACGTATTTGTACGACCGTCGTTCACGGCATGTAGTAATGACGTCACATTAATGTTTTACATTTTATGTTGATATCTCTGTTACTACCCTACAAAATTTTTTTTTTTTTGTTTATGACACCTATTCCTATAAACACAAAATATTTTTGACTATCTTGAAAAAAAATTATGCAATATCAATTGGTTAAGATACCTTTTCTTTAGTAGTCACTGTAATTACTTATTTGTAACATCACGCCACAGACAAGTCAACCTTTAGACCACGCTTTCACAGGGAGTAGCATTCGCCAAGGCTATGTAGTGACACTACATAACTACGTCACTAGTGAGCCGTCAGTTGGAAGCACGTCGGAAGCCATTAAATTGTCAATTTTGAACGAGCCAATGAAAACTAGCCGACCTCTCCCCGCACCCCGCCACTTTTTGGCGATTTCGTTTTCGTACTGACGTTTATTAAAGCGTGGTCTAAACGTTGACTTGTCTGTGCATCACGCAAACGGTTTTTTTTATAATGAGCGCGTCTTGTGATTTTTGTTGTTCATAGAAATAATGATACATTTATTTAAAAAAAAAAAACTAATAAGTGAAGGAATTTCATTGTTATATACAAAAATGCCGAAGGTACAAATCTTTAAAGTCAATACAATGACGTCATTCGGTCACATTCATATGGGCTACTGTGAATCATCTCTACGTAGCGCGCATCGAGTGACGTCACGAGCGGGTCGTAAATACGTAAACTTTATTTTGTTATTATTGTTATATCTCCGGTAATAATAGTTTTTTTTTTCAAAATTCAAAAAGTTTCGTAATCAGTTTGTCATATTTTAAAGTGTGAAATAGCGTTTGATACGTAATTTTGTCAAAACAGACACACTCATTATATGCGATGCTTTTTGAAAAATATTCATTATTTTATTTTTTTCATTTTTTTTTGTATGATTTGAATGTAAATAGAATACTCATATTTTTGTAGAAATTATTGCAACGGGACTGGTAACTTAAGTGTGTTATACGAAATATTTCTTAGTAGCCCTTGTTCTATTAGTTTCGATTTTTTTCCTAAAGCTATGAATATAAGTATCCAAGTGATTTTTTTTTATCACCTGCCAAATTTTTTCTAAGTTTTAAGTAGAATCTAAAGACTCAATTTTTGAAAAAAAAAAGAAATAGGTAAATTTTGTCACTTTAAAAATATATTTTTTGAAAGAATTACCGGTACAGCGTGGTTACTAAGTTGAATATGAATTATAAAGATACATTCGCGGGTGTAGAGGAAAAAATTATTCCGCCGGCGGCCGCCGATCGACGTAGTGATCAGTTAGCCGCGCATCTTGACGGTAATTCGGCAACTTTGTCTTAATTTTAGTGACTTTAGTGATAAAAATATTGACATATTCATTATTTTCACTAAAGATCATAAAGTTTGGATGGTGATAAAATTTTCAGCCTGTATATAAAATGTTGAATATCCTGTTTGTACCTGGACTGTGTACTGAAAACGAACGATCAAGCAATCCGTTCTCCTGCGATTCCGTTGGAGCACCATAACTTGGAGAAACAAGGGAATCTAAATATTATTACAAAATAATTTATAACTTTATAAATCTTCTAACTAACGTAGGAAGTTCTACAACATTGTCTTCAGGAACGAATTTCTTCTATAATACGTAAGTAGCCTAAAATAAATTATTTAGGAGTATTGGTCGTGTAAGGGTGAAAAGTAGAGTAAAAGTTATAATCCTTGACACCATACAAACACAAGGTCCTGGGTGAAACCAACTTCGCTTTGACTTTATGGCTTATTGTATAAATAAATTGTAACAGTATACTGAGACGTTGTTAAATTACACTCTATATTTTTTGTGGCCCTTCTTAACAGAATTGTTGAAGTAGATATATTACAAATAAATTATAAACTTTTATAATTTTCCATCGAAATAATGACTATTTATGGTTGCTATTGTCATGTGTGACCAGCCAAAGTCGCTCGCGTGGCCTTGACTGAGACGTGAAACTAAATCAACGCGATCGTTGAAATTGTGTCACTGACCGATAAGACGCGTGGTTGACATTCTTTTTACCTATCTATGATTGAATTTAATGACATGCAATGACTACACTATTAGAAAAGGAATCTCATTAGAAGAATGATAAAATATGTGCATGAAAATAGACTTTAATACTATGCCTAAAAAAATTACACAAAATATTAAATTTAACTATGACAGTTGTCAAAATGGACTCACTTAAAAAATATGGCGTGTATTTTATTAACGACTGAACAAAATTCGCTTAATAAATGAATATTTTTTTACACAGTTCCCGAACTTCGCTAGCTGGGAGTCGTCAGTCTTTGATATCCTATCCATCTCCCACGGTCGAAGAGAGATCATCGTCTCCAGACCTCACTGCCAAAAGGGCTTCGTTCGTTGAGGTGAGTTACAGATAGAAGTGATAAATAGAAGGGCGATTGAGGAAGTCAACTATAGACTAAGATAAACACAATAGAAAACCGATATTTTAAAATTAGATAAGATTTTTTTGGTAGGTAATTACTGCCATAGAGTTTCCTTTAAAATAGTTACTACAGACAGCGCGGAAGTTAGATGCGGTCCCTTGATTGATGTTGGTATCATTTACATTATCAAAGTCAATCAATTTACGATTCAAATTTCGATGTCATAAGGACCATATTAATAACAAATGTATTGAAATAGTACATTATGATGCAAGTACGGTAAGCTGCATATTATAGTCGATGTGTTTATATTATATTATAATAAACCAATGACTATAATAGCCAGCTTACTGATTGAGCAGCATACGATCTTTTTCAATACATTCGCGATTAAAATTAGATAGGTACTTCAAACATAATGACAGGAGGTAAGGACGTGAATGGGTTACTTTTCGCAGTTTACGCTGGCGTTACAAACAGAGTGCTCGTTTGTGATTGGTGTAAAGTGAAAAGGCCTAGTACTGTAAAATACAACATTACGTTTCAAGTTTCGATGTCATAAAGACCATATTAATAGCAAATGTATTGAAAATATATTTACAGACTGGCTTTGTTGGGACGTTGACTCCACAGTACACGCCGGGGCAGAGTATCACTTCGCCTCCAGCGCCAATCGAGGACAAGTTGGCCAATCTACATGCGCAGCAAGAGGTGAGTTGGGATCGTTCGTTGAATGTCCATTTGACGACCGCTTAGCCTAGTGGGTAGCGACCCTGCCTACGGGGCTAGAGGTCCCGGGTTCGAATCCCAGGTCGGGTCAGTATTAATATGATGAATATTGATACTGGTACCGGGTCTTGGTTGTTATATATAATAAAAAATATTTATATAAGTATATATTATAAAGAATATTTAAGTATGTATATCAGTTGTCTAGTAACCCATAACACAAGCATAATACTTGCTTACTTTGGGACTAGATGGCGCTGTGTGGGAAGTCCCATGTATTATTATTATTTAGACCAGGAGCCTGTAATCATAATCGGTTTCGAATTTCTAAAAGCTGATTTTTTGATAAATGTGATGATTACTGTGCTCATTCCAGTCTATGATCAGCTGTATAGGTTTGTTATGGCGCGTCGCCATTACCTATTGTTACGGATATTTAGGATGCACGAAAACACCTATTTAAGTTTACTTGTACATTATTACAGAACGAAATCACAAACTTCGACTCCCCGCCTAATAGGTGGCGCAGTCACTGTCGGTTTTTTTGATTTTTTTATAAAACAGTTTTTTATTCTTTGAACTAAAAAACTAAAGTTCTCTGTTTATTTTACTTTTGTAAAGATTTTAAGTTGGCAGGTTCATGCACTAAAGTGCATGGGCCTTAAATATTATGCCCCATCTCACTGTCACAATTAAGACGAATTTAAAAACATCTCATATCTTAAAATCCATCAAGCTATATAGCCTACGTAGCATCCCAAAGAAATGTACATTCGTTGAACAATATTCTCTGCAATCGAGTCTGGTAAAAATTATTAATTATGACTCACTGTAGAATTAACAATATGAAAATTCTAGATCACCCAACTGAAATCTGAAGTGGAAGATCTGAAAGAGAAGCTGGAGACGCTCCGCATCAAGAGATCCGAGGACAGGGAGAAATTGAGAGAATTGGAGAGGGTACGTCTCCAATTAGAACAAGCCAATGAGTTCAAAGCCAAGATCATGGAGTCGCAAGCACAGCTGCAGAGGGACTTGCAGAGAGCTAAACAAGAGGTAATAACTCATTTCTGTCCTTTCAGAATAACATAGGCATAAAGTAGTCGCCTTCAAAACCCTGCAAAAGAAGGTTTTTTTTTTTCATTTTTATTTTTATTTATTGTAGTTACTATTTTATTGTATGGCTCTAATTTTCGACATTCTTCCAGCAGTTATTTTCGGTTCAGAGGATTGGAACGAAGTTATTGTTGTATGTTATTTTACACCCAGGTATAACTTTATTAGATTTAAAAACAAAGTTATCCTTTAAAGTCAACCTTTAGACCACGCTTTAATAAACGTCAGTACGAAAACGAAATCGCCAAAAAGTGGCGGGGTGCGGGGAGAGGTCGGCTAGTTTTCATTGGCTCGTTCAAAATTGACAATTTAATGGCTTCCGACGTACTTCCAACTGACGGCTCACTAGTGACGTAGTTATGTAGTGTCACTACATAGGCTTGGCGAATGCTACTCCCTGTCAAAGCGTGGTCTATAAGGTTGACTTGTCTGTGTTTAAAAATATATTTTACCAGTTTAAGAAATAGTATAAAAAACAAAAATAAATAGACAATCGCCTAACTGTTCTTAATAAAAACTATTTTATTTTCATTCTAATTTTGTACAAGTCTTTTTTACAATTTTATTATTAAAAGCGTACCTTAGATATTAAAATAAAGGTAAAGAAAAAATTTAATAAAAAAAATTATTTCATTCTTTTTATGGGGTTTCTAGAGCTGAAATTTGTTGAATTTTCTAACATAACGGTGGTAGGATCAACCACTACGAGACATGTGTAGTCGTCACAACTGCTAGACATATTAAAAATTGTTTTTCACAAGTTGTCTCAAAGATGGCGGGACGAAAAAAAAGTTTAGAAAACATTTGTCGGTAGGTAAAATTTACCAATCTTCACCACGTTTGGCTAGTATGGGTTGGTGACCGCAGTGGTGTTGACTTACTTTCATTCATGTAGACACTGAGGATCCAGTTAGTCAACTCTTCTGCCACGTTATTCGATTAGCGATGCGTATTTGCATCATTTTCTCTTAAAGTGTTAAAATGTAAGGAGACATTTTAAAAATTCCTATCAAATACGACACATCAGGTCCGTGATGTCCAAGAAGCGTTAGAACAGCACAATGACGAGACTGCTGAACTCCAAGAAGCTGCTGAGATGGCAGCTTTGGATAAGGAGATGGCTGAGGAACGAGCTGAAGCGTTGCAGCTAGAGTTGGAGCAGTGCAGGGAGAAACTTGAGGAAGCTACCCTAGACTTACAGTTGATGAGGGCTGAGATGGAAGCTGGGGGAAATACACGTGAGTATGGTCTCAAACGAATCTGTATGGGATTGTCAAATATGTTTACACAATAAATTGGTAATGAAGAGTTTTGATCTGGCATATATGTGAGTAATGGTCGAAGCTAATAACTCGTCGTCCGTTGCGTTGTGCTGGAGTACAAAATATCGAAAGTGTTTCAACTCGTGACTCGCTGCACAGCGGCGACTTGCATCGTGAAAGTTGAAAATGTATTTGGTTCACACATTCGCGGATACTTAGTAAATGTAGCAAATTTTGTCTAATTGGCGTAATTTTGCACGCATTTCATTGACGTCGTTTTTTGTGCATTCGATTGACGTTTTGACGTGTCATTCGTGTTTCGAGTTTCCGCTTTTTTAACGTAACGCATTTCCATCGTTTATTTTCGAATTCCAAACATTCTAAAAAAAGTAACCCTCCTAATTCTAAAAACCTTTTACTAAACATTATCTTTTAAAATCAATGATATTGCTTAGTTTTCAATAATATTTAAAAAAAAAATTGAAATTTATGTTAACTTTTGAATTTTTTGTAGTCGAAAAAATAAAAATTCGTTTCATAAAGCTAATTTTACGCAGGTTCATACACGACCACTCTAACAAGAACACTGCAAGAAACTTAAAGTGGCTTATTTTTTTTTAGTGCAGCATAACGTACCGTTAAAAGCCGTAGTTTTTTTTTTTTATATTTGGCTTTAAAAATATTTGTTCCTTTTGTTTACACTGAATCGCATATTCACGCGACTTCTAGTTAATGAAGTATTGCATCGTCGGTGGTTCAGGTCACGTGCCTTGAAAGAAAGAATTTCACCCTCATTTATACCACACATTCTGGTCATTCATGTTATTTGAATTGATACGTCAAAATTATGTTTGAATCGGATATATTATTGTACAGTTAAAAGAAGACATTCTTTAGAAGATTGAAAAGTGAAACGTACCTCATACGATTTTGTTGTCTGTCTGTCGGACTATTTCTCAAACTGACTGGTAATTCAAAATTCGGTGAGTCTGTTGATCAAAAGACAATTTAATCAGCAAAGTTTGTGGCAAAATATAATAATAATAACGTATACAACACAACAACGTCTACGCCCCAAACTAAGCATTAACTTGTGTTTTGGGTACCAAGCGAAGACACCACATACATATAACAACCAAGACCCGGTACCAGTATCAATATTCATCATATAAACACTAACCTGATCTGGAATTTGAAGCCGGGACATCCAGCTTCGTAGGCAAGATCGCTACCCACTAGGCTAAGCAGTCGTCATAGTGTATTTAATCAATTTATTGTGTCCTTCAATAGTTTTTAATATACGTACCTACATGTTAATTACTCTCTTTAGAGATAATCAAATCCCTAACATGCCAAGTACATAGCTTATGGACAATAATTTAAAAAAAATCGTAAATTATAAATAAAAAATTTTAATAGCAATAGATTTATTTATGGTAATACTACCAACATTTTATTAAAATATTTTTAATTAAATTACTTGGTATTTTTTAATGTATTTATTTTTCAATATAAAAACAGTTTTTTTTTTCCAAACTTGTAAATAGAAAAAAATCAGAAATATGATGATGCATCAATCACCCAGAAATGTATAACTAAGGGCACAAAATAACGTATTGTATATGACAATACACCGAGCAAACTGTTTTCTTGTCTAAGGTATTCTGTAGGTTGTATATATTTTGGTTTGTACTGCAATTTTTTGTCTATAAAATACAACACAGCGCACACTATGCTTTATATTGAACATCTTTTTTGGGGGTATTTTCTGATTTAGATTAGCAAAGTAGGTACATTATTATTTTAATTATTTGGTCTATTATTTTTATTAATATTTTATCATATTTTCATACACTTTATATTCATATTTATTTATGGTTTTTGGTTTTTTGGCATATTCAAAATTTAATTATATTTGCTGTACTTTTATATAACTTCATATTATAAAATAAAGTCCTCCGCCTTGTCTGTCTGTCTGAACGCGATAAACTCAGAAACTACCAAACGGATTTGCATATGGTTGACACCAATGGACGGATTGATTCTAGAGGAAGGTTTATGAGTATAATTATACACTTTACATTACGCTTCTCATTATTTAAAAAAAAAACAAGGCAAACTTATATTGTTTTGATTTTGAAAAGGTAATTAAAATAATTAAAAGAGAAGAATAGTCGCCCGAACGGCTGTAAGTAGTACAATCATCTAGGTCAACAAAGGTCGTTGACCGTGTTAGGCTTTTATTACCTAAAGTAGTCATAACTAGAAAAAAATGCATGTTGATTTATGAAACTAAACATTTTTTTAAAGATTCGTTTCTCAAGGTTTTATTATAGGTAACTTTTAATGAAAGTACAGCTTGTATAATGTACTGGACCACCATATGTAGGCATTGTAGGCAATTGTGAAATATGTTATTTTTGTTATTTATGACATATTTATTTATGTCAAATGTCATTATTAGCCATTTGACAATGCTGATGCTCACTGTACATTCCTAATTATCGTGGTTGAGGTGTACTATTTCAGAATATATCTAAGTATTATGTTTTATATTCATAACTAGCGACCCGCCCCGGCTTCGCACGGGTAGCAGAGCATATAAGCCGTAATGTTTTTTTTTGTCGTAGTGTCATATTAGCTTGTTGCGTCGAACATGTAGATTGGATTTAATTACCTTTTAATGTGACGTAAGTTCATCCTACTTGGAGTATTTTTAAAGTATTTCATTTCCAATTCTATAAATATTTGAAAAAGTAAAGAATACATACATATAACCTAACCTAATGTAACTACGCGTGACGCGTCGTCCCGTATGGCCGCCCGGCTGGTCGCGCGATATTTATATTTAACGATCCTAAGATATTAATGTAAATTGTATAGTGTAAAGGGCAATCATAATGTGCATAAAATGCTGAAGGTAAATAACGTATTTAGTTTGATAAGGATTAATATTGTATACGTATAAATTGCTTTCCAAATAGCTCATTGTACGACGCCATTTTTTTAAACATAAAAATAGGTATAGTAAGCTATCTATAAAAAATAGACATATGCCATCGCGGACTTTTCTTTAGTCCTATTTAAGATACACAATTCTTCCATACATTATTTTGTTATATCTCCAAAGGATTAGGCAGCGTTTTCAATGAAAGATCCCAGCCGGCTTGATTTTTTTCCAACTTCTTCAACAATAATCGTCATAAATTTAACAAATTTGCACAAAATATTAATAAAGTATACACGTAAACTTTCCTTTTGAATCACTCTATCCATTGGTGTCAACAATATGCCAATCCGTTCGGTAGTTTTTGAGTTTATCGCGTACAGACAGACAGGCAGACAGACAGACAGACGCGGCGGGGGACTTTATTTTATAATATGTAGTGATTTCTATTGTTTTCTATCGATAGCTATTGAGTATATACTTTTTTTTCAATTCTGAAATATTTATAAATTTATCTCAAATACTGATGTAGTTGGGTATTGAATCAAAACCAGCCCCTCAAATCCCAAACAATTTGCAGTAACACTGCATTTTAGTTGGAATCCTTCCCCACCGTTAACCGCTAACATCCTTGTTTTCATCTCCTTGGCAACACAACTTTTTTCTGGCAAATATGTTTGTGAGGTTGTAACCTGGCTTTAGTTTGTATTTTTAATTTTTACCTTCTATGACCGTAGAATCTTACCGTATCAGCCCATTTATGCCCCACTGCAGGGGCTTAGGCTTCTTATCGGAATGAGGGTACTTAGAGCTTAATCCATCACGCTGCTCCAGTGCGGGTTGGTGGATTTTAACGACTGCTATCTGGTGGCGACCACAGGAACCGACGGCTTAACGTGCTCTCCGAGGCATGGAGTCAGTGATAATTATGTACTCAAGTCAGGAAAAACACATTGGTATATGCCGGTTTTCGCGGATTCGAACCGCAACCTTCCAAACGAGAAGCGGGCTCGCCACCAATCGACTGTCACGACTATGACCTAGCTTACTTTAATTTGTATGTCTTTGTAATATTTATCGCAATAATATTTCTCTATGTTAATTTTTTTTTTCATTTACTTGTCGTTTTTAGGTGAAATGCAATCATTTCGATATTACTTGAAAAAAAAAATGAAATGTATTCTTTAAACGATAATTACATTAAATCGTGTATTGTTTTTTTTTCTTCATTTTTTACTAAACATGTCTCGTAATTTTTTATCCCCTTATTTAATTTCTTTATCATTTCGATATGCCTTGTTCATCGCGTCACCAGAAGTTTTCGTCTATCAACAATACCTTTTTATGATGATAGTTTTCATTAACATAATTATTTCTTTCATTGTTATAGAACTTTCTTCCAGTATGATTCTTTTCGTTTCTTTTGACCAAAAAAGCTCATGAAAAATGGTCACAACTTTCTAGTCGAATGTTTGATACGTAATAGTATTTTGTGTTCACTAATAGACGGTCGTTTGTTGTATGTCCCAAATATTGTCATAATTTTCTAGTATGCTTCTTCCTTTCTTCAGCCTCCCCTCCCTCCCTCCCATAATCTCATCATCATCATGGTTTCTCTTGGTGGTGGTATTTCTGTCGTTACTCTCATTATCATCCTTGTTGCCATGTCGATTACTTGTGTTGCCGACCTTTCTTTCTCTGATCGTTCCGTCTCCCCCTCATCCTCGTGCTCATACCAGCGTAGTAGGCACGCGTGCGCGCTGTGTGTCACCAGATCACCCGTACGCAGCGGACGGCGGCGGTTCTGGTTACGAGACGAGGCAGCTGCAGCAGCAGAACGCCCGTCTCCGAGACACCCTCGTCCGTCTGCGTGACCTGTCTGCTCATGATAAGCATATGATGCAGAAGATACAGAAAGTGAGTATAGCAGACTACGTGTGCTACCGGCTCCGACCGTATTAATGTTAAAATATGCCTTGCCTACAGTTTGTACCTTATTTTTCTTTGAGACTCCAAAAAAATAAAGCATTATCTACATTAAATCTGAAAATAATAGATATACAGGGAATAAGCATACTGAGAGATTTTTCAACGCTTACCAAATTTTCGCTTAGCATTAGGTATTATCTAAAGACACCATTTTTAGGAAAACGTTGGTATTGTAAATTATCACATGAAAATATTTTTCCTGAAAGAATTAGTGATAGAGCGTGATTATTAAATAAAACATCAATAACATGCTCGAGAAAGGGGCGATCGCGGGTATAGCGGGGAGGGGTTTTCCGCTAGCGGCTGTCGACCGACGCGACGTGACAAACAAAATCAAAAAGTGAAAAAATATTGAGGTCACTTAAATAAGTACTCAGGAGTTAGCCAAAATATAATGACTTTATTTAGTCTTAGGTAATGTGAATAATAAACATTTGTCCAGATGACGTCATAAGGATATTTTAACAATCAAATTTTGAATACGTTTAAGTAAGAAAATCTCAGACTTATAAAATTTAAAATTCAGGGGAAATGTATACATTGGTTTATATTTCTCAAAAAAAAAAATCTATATGTTAACAATTTTGGTCCAAGGCCATTCAAAGAGAGCTAGCCATGTTGAATATAAAATGTTTGATGGTCTTTCATATAGATAGCCCCCATTTCTTTATTTTTGACAATAAAAAAGGATTAAAAGTACTCAATGAGTTTTCAACAATACAGCCCGTATACCATGGTAAGAAAAAAAATGTCTCCTGTTTTATTTATAAGACTTGGTGCTCCCTGAAAAATAATTTAATAGAATTTCTGATTCAATAATTGGGGTCAGGCTAACATTCTACACCAAATAGTTTAAGAGTAAGAGACCCGAGACATATGGACAAGCGGACAGTCAGACAGGCTGACTGCAATCGGCTCCATTTTGCCCTTTAATTTCGAAACGATTAAAAAAAAATCCCCACTAGATTTCAAATTAATTCAGCGTTGTTAATATTATTGTACAAGTTCGGTGCCTATGTTTATGAAGGTTTTCATAAAATAATTATAAATTATATTTTTTACAGGACCTAGAACAGTCTAAATCTGAAATAGCTGAACTGAGTCGCACTAAAGAGAAACTGTCGCAGCGTGTCGACGAATTGGAAGGTCAGGTGGCAGATCTTCGGGAGCAGGTGGACGCCGCACTCGGCGCCGAAGAGATGGTTGAACAGCTAGCTGAAAAGAAGATGGCTTTGGAAGACCAGGTTTCTCTACATGATACATTTTGATCCTTTATCAGCGTATAGGTACAGACGCCTGCGCCTGAACACTTTGTATTTAGATCACTTTCAAATAGCAGCTAAAATCGTTAAAAAAAACATAAATTCGCTCGTGTGGGCCCCTACAGTAAGGAAGGGGCACTCAGTGTACTACAACTAGCGTGCAGAGCGAGAATATTAGACTTGTTGGTGAGATGTACTTTTGAGTTCGCCCTTCGACCGTTTTGGTCGGTGTTTAGATATGAAAACTGGCGTCTGTACAGCACTGTAAATTGTACTTTTAAGATTATATTGATACACTTAGACGACCGCTTAGCCTAGTGGGTAGCGACCCTCTCTACGAAGCTGGGTGTCCCGGGTTCGAATCCCAGGTCGGGTCAGTATTTATATGATGAATATTGATACTGGTACCGGGTGTTGGTTGTTATATGTATGTGGTGTCTTCGCTTGGTACCCAAAACACAAGCAAATGCTTAGTTTGGGGCCTAGACGTTGTTGTGATGTATACGTTATTATTATTATTATTATTACTTAAGGCTCCTCGACATAATGCAAATAAAAACGCAAGTCAGGCGCGTGGGTGTAACTTACGCAATTGACATGCGTCGTGTAGAAGTGATTGGCTAGACGACAGTCGACTTGCGCGTGCATTTTATGTGATTTCATGCAAGTACAGTTGATTGTGGCACGATCTAGCTACATGCTCGCGATTAATCTTCGGCCACCCATGCACACCCCGTTTCTGGACTCGTGTCACGACTTGCTTCGTAAAGACGGCCGCCACCTGCGCAAGTTGCGACACAAGTTTGCGACGTGCTAAATTTTTTATATTCCAAAGATAGTACCGTTCAGACTTCAACAGTTGAACTGAGCTGAAACTGTTCAAGTAACATGCACAGTTGTTGAAGAACATTCATTGACCACCGCTTAGCCTGGTGGGCAGCGACCCTGCCTGCTAAGCTGGAGGTCCCGGGTTCGAATCCCAGGTCGGGTCAGTATTTATATGATGAATATTAATACTGGCACCGGGTCTTCGGGTCAGTATTTATATGATGAATATTAATACTGGCACCGGGTCTTGGTTGTTATATGTATGTGGTGTCTTCGCTTGGTACCCAAAATACAAGCTAATGCTTAGTTTCGGGCCAAGACGTTGTTGTGATTGTGTGTGTTATTATTATTATTATTATTCACCTTCATTTACGTGCGCATCTTGCATGTGCTGAACCGACAGAACTTGCGGTTTCTACTTGCATCGTGTCTAAGCGCCTTTACAGTCAGATTGTGAATACCATTTTCATACAAAAGTTTCTTGCCAGTCCAATGTTGGCATGTTTAAATCTATTGTTATTGCACTGGCGACAGGTACTGGCTCCAGTTACTGTATCACAGTGACGGCTTTGCGAGTGAAGTAAGTGGGGTGGAGCGTCACCTAAATCAATTGATTACCCACAACAATCTGATTTTAAATATATTTGCATAAATTTTTTCATTGGCTTATGTTTAATTACTTATTATATAATTTCTATAAACCCTACTAAAAACTTTGCAATAAGCACTCGATGATAGTTTTTTTTTTTTTTAATTTAATTTAGTGACCGTTCCGTCTGCTATCCGCGGGGTGACGAAGCAGCGAAGGCTAGGAATGACTTGGCTTCACTAGCGTTGTATACATTGCGTAGTTTTAACGGAGATAGCCCGATAATTATTAACTTATGCAGTAACGAACTATGCTCTTATTTGGTAATGCTGTGGCAAGTGTCTTTCTGGCTTCGCTGCGTCACTCTGCTGGCCTAATAAACGGTGTGGAAGGGGAATGCAGGGACGAGTGGTCTGCTTCATCCCATTCACGCGCACGTAACTCGTGTCGCATATATTCGAAGTACATCTGGTTTATTTTGTTATGTTGCATTTTTGTAATGATCATGTTTGACTATTAATTTCATACCTAAAATGTAAAAAATTAAAATGTTTATCTATTGTGTATATTATTCTATTTTTTATTCCACCTTAGACGGAAAAAATAATTTTAATGTTGCCACACTACAAAATATTGCTCAAAGCCACCACTGCTGTATCAATGTATATCTGCCTTTATTTTTACCTGGCAATATAATTTTTATATTTAAAAAAAAGTCCCGTCCGCGCTCCACCGCGTTTTTGGTGCGGGGCAGTTAGGGTATCTAACTCTCAGTATTGATGAAGGGCTGTACTCCAGCAGAGGAGGCATAAGAGCCTCATAAAAGAAAAGAAAGGAAATGGAAACACTGACAATTTATAGTTAGAATGTGCCCATATCTTTAACAGAGAACATTGTTTTTTCCATATAGGTAGAGCAGTTGAAGCAAGACGTGTCGGAATTGGAAGCATTACAGGAAGTACACGAACAGTTGGTAGAATCCAATAGAGATCTGGAGATGGACTTGAGAGAGGAATTGGAGATGGCTCACGCTGCCACCAGGGAGGTGAGGATTGTGATTCTGAATTATGATAGTACAGCTCGTGCCAAATATTTCGTTTATTGCGAAATCGAAGCGTGCAGCGTCGTAGTGGTAAAAATGAGTATCAGTTGGTCGTGATCATGCGCCTACGCGAAACCGCCTGTTCAAGAAGTTTGGCACGATATTTACTAGTTTTTGTCCACTGTCCCACCCGCGTGAACATATATAATGGCTTTATATTTAAGTTTATTTGTTCTCGTTTCCGTTGCCCTAGTTGTATCGTTTCACTTATTTCAGTGCAGTTCTTGCACCATAACTGTGCGGTTGTGAAGTTAGTCACTGCAATAACACATCTTATAACATTTTAATGTGAGGTCGCTCTATAATGCTCGTTTCTAACACAGTTTTTAGCAATGATATAGGATAAAAGACACTTTTGACTGAACTTTTCAGTCATTTAAAACTTGATTTATTTCAGTATATTAATGTAACTAGCGACTCGCCCAGGCTTCGCACGGGTAGAGACGTAAAAAGCTGAATTAGTATTTTAAAATAGGACTTTATTTGGACAATTGGAAGATGACAACAGTTCCTTATTAATTCAAATTTTTATTGCCGTCGTAACTTTTAAACGAAAGTTCCGATTCGTATAATTTAAAGAAAAAACATGTACATAATCGACTTTTACGATGAAACTATTTAATTGGATAAGGATTAATATTATGATAAGAATGTCATCATCTTTAGATTCTAGCCGTGTTTTGATCCACTGATTTGAACAAAAAAGTGACTAGCTGTAATAGTTAGACATATAGCAGAACGGATTTTTTTGTGCGTAATAATGATTAGGTACTATAAACATGTAGTATATTATTTTATGTATCATGTAAATTTTTGATACCTTGGGTTACATTACTGTAAATTTCTTTTGTATTTCTATATTGATTTCTATGCGTTTCTCAAATAATTGTACTATCAGGCCGTACGAGAACGTGAAGCGGCTATGGAGACTATATTGGATCGAGACACGACAATAGTCAAGTTTAGAGAATTGGTGCAACGTTTGACTGAGCAGTTCGGCGAACTGAGGAGCCAACTGGCTTCCAAACAGGGTGAGGTTCACAATTAATCGATCAAATATTTTTATTTCGTAGTTATGTAACATAATCTTGAAATAATAATAATAATATCTGGGACATCCCACACAGCGCCATCTAGTTCAAAGGTAAGCAAGTATTATGCTTGTATTATGGGGTACTAGACAACTGATGTACGTACTTAAACATTCTTTTTTTTAATAATATATACTTATTTAGATATTTTTTTTACAGACAGACACGGAACAAGTAGACATGTTCATGCACACAAATAATTCTTACGGGCGGGAATCGAACTCGCGACCCTCGGCTCTGCAGTTAGAATCTTTAATCACTCAGCCAACCGGTCAGGCATAGAAATACTTTACAAGAGTGAATTTATTACTTTGTGGAAGAACGTCACCACAAAAGCGCATTCAAAAAGTGCTAGTTCCTCTATGGAATACGCAAGAAACTGAGGAACGCTCTTTTTAACAAAATTATATATTTTTTTAACAAAAGTGCTTAAAGTTTAATATTATTGAAACAAACTGATAGGCGAGCGGCTTACACCCATGGATTTTTATCATCTAAGTAGTCTGATACTTTAAAATAGCTTTTGCATAAAGCTTTCGTTTTATTGTAGTTTTAAACTTGTCAAAGAGTAATTCTTGAATGTCAACTGGGATCTTACGTGTTCATTGCAGTACTTCCTGTTAAACATCGACTTGTTTCTATACATAAACGTCACATTATGTTGTTACAAAGTTATCACATTTCCGTGGGGTGCGCGGGCGACTGGCGATTGCGTCGGTCGGCGACCGCTGACAAGATATACCCGCTACACTTGCTTCGAAATTTTCTCGTTCGTAGTATTTATGTTTCATTTAGTAACCACGCGGTATCGACTTTTGTAATTTCGCTACATCTTTGTATAGCGGTTCATAAATTACATCTGCCCTTGAAGTTTCATTTGTGTAGCGCCAATGGTGTCTGAGTAAAACGGCTGTGAAAGACGGACAGGTAAACAGGTTCTTATGCCTATGTTATTGGTATAAGGACTTTATTTCTTAAAATTGTAACTAGGCCGTGTTTGTGTATTTATTTTTTTATTTTTTTTGAAATTGCGGCGGTAGTTTAGATAGTTATCACATTTTTTTTGGAATTTGTGTCTGTTTGTCTCTGCACGCATCTCGTAAAAACTGTTAGACGGATTTTGATAAAATTTGGTGTGAAAGTGATTTAGTACTTGGGTTAACATATAAGATTCTTTTTACTGTAAAGAAATATCGCATTTCCTCGGAAAAACACAAAAATTGTTTCCAGTAAAAGGTACTAGATTAGTTTTTAGGTACTAGATTAGATTAGATAACAGATTAGTTTACGATTTAGTAACGAAAGTGTCATAACTATTCCAATAAACAGGATCGCCAGCTCCAAGTACCGATCAAGAATCCACACCGGAGCCGACTCGTGGGTCTCCGGCCGTGGAGTTGGGGTCTCTAGTCCACGCGTCGCGCGCGTCCACACGTTCCATAGACCTCCAGCTTCGAGCTCTTGAGTTGAATCAAGCGAGAGAGAGAGCCGACATGTTAGCTGCGTGTCTCCCTGATCATTTCACTGCGCCCGCTGGTGAGTTTTTATTTTATATAACACTTTTCAAACATAGTTATCAGAATCGTTAATAATTCAGGTTTCATATTTCGTAGCAATTGGATAACGGTGCGGAATGACAGACATGTCATTCTTTGATTATTTGTACACCTAGATAGAGCCCCACGATACAATAACAATGCCCAATTCTCATGTGTTTGGCGTATGACTACACAGAACACACACTTCCGTCATATGAATAAATCCGTATAGAAGCCAAGCTATATAGAAACGGCCCGCTATGGTACACTCACACATAACGCGACGATGTGTGCGTGACCTCTCACCGACGGGTTCACGTACGTTCAGCCGGGGTAAGAACTGGTTTACGCCAGTTCAGTTGGCGTATAACGGACAGGGCTGCGGTTCCGGCGCACGCATTCAGTGCGATTCAAAAAGTTGTTTCGAGGGATTTTAATTAGCTAAATCAAACTAAGATAAGACTAAACATGTTCGTTTAAGGCAAAGCGCAGAACAAGAAAAAAGCTCCGAGACGAGAAAAGCGAACATGCTTCGTCCACTATGCTTGAGAGGGCTGTGAATCCACTCTCATTGTTGGTAGCTTTATTCTATGACAATATCCGCTTCACCAGCGCCCGAGTCGTTATCTTCATAAGTTATTGGATCCCGATTTCGTGCTGTTGACAGAGTTGTACAGTAATAATAACATATACATCACAATAACATCTAGGTCCCAAACTAAGCATCAGCTTGTGTTTTAGTTACCAAACGAAGACACCATATACATTATAAGAATCAAGACCCGGTACCAGTATCAATATTCATCATATAAATACTGACCCGACCTGGGATTCGAACCTGGGACCTCCAGCTTCTTAGGCAGGGTCGCTACTCTCTGGGCTAAGCGGTAATAAGAAATGTTTTCTAATTATATATTATTCGTTCAATTGCAGGTGACCATGATGCAGTGCTGCTCATTCTACTCCTGCAGAGACTTCATACCAAAGCGGATATCATACTTGGGCAGATCAGAGAAAGGTATGGTTGTGCTGTCGATAGTCAAGTGTCTTATGGCCATCGATTTAAAAAGTAAATATATAATCAGCCGAACGTTTGTCTCAAATGTTCGCCGCCTTATAAAAACTAGCGTCATGGCGTGGTTTTGTAAATTGAACTTATATGAGAATAGAAGGTAGAAATATTTTAAAAATATAATTGAAGGTTTGTAATTTTTATTTGAGTATTTAGTTTATTTTTTTATATATTATATATTCCAATAACGAACGCTTATTGTTTCTTTATGTCACACCCAATTTATAGAAACATGGTTAGGTCTGTAAGGCCATTCCATACTTATATATATAAAAAAAATTGTAACCATTACATAGGTGTCTATTAAATTCTAGATAAAAAGGTTTTTTCTAGAACTACTCTTTCATCAACATGAGAAGCGGAAGGGGAGGAAGTGAAATATTAGTTTTTGAAAAATCCGCAATTAGTGTTTGAACAAGAATATTAAAATCTAGAAAGGTTTTCACCACTAATGAAATATTCGGCTTTGAAATTGCCTTGCCTTTGAAACGACTGACTGAATGGCTGAGTGATTAGATACCCTAACTGCGGAGCCGAAGGTCGCGGGTTCGATTCCCCCCCGTGACAAATATTTGTGTGCATGAACATGTTTATTTCGTCCCGTGTCTGAGTGTATAATAATTATATATGTATATATTATAAAGAACATGTAAGTATATATATCAATTGGCTATAACCTATAACACAAGTATAATAGTTCCTTACTTTGGGACTAGATGGCGCAGTGTGGAAAGTCTCATATATTGTTATTATTATAAATAAATTTACAAGTGCCGCTAATATTAAATGTCAACTATTTTGCAAGCCATTCAAGTTAATAACAGTTCAACTTTGAATAATAATAATACATAGGGCGTCCCACACAGCGCCATCTAGTCTCAAAGTAAGCAAATCATATGCTTGTGTTATGGATTACTAGACAACTTATGTACATGTATATATTTTTTTATAATATATACATATATAAATATTTTACACCCCGACACAGAACGAAATAAACATCACAAATATTTGTCCTGGGTGGGAATCGAACCCGCGAACTTTAGCTCCGCAGTTAGGGTATCTAACCACTCGGCCGGCTCGGAAAGAATTCATGATGTTCATTTTGACAAGTTGTCATCTGCAAAATTAATATTCTTTGTTTTAAAACCTTGCTCCTTTTTGTAACGACTTAACTCTAATGTCCATTACTTATTAATTTTGGATTTACATATTCATACTTAAGCTCAACCCAATTTCCCAGAAGGGTTGGCAGACTACACATCCATTTGGTTTGGTCCTAACTTTCTAATTAAGACCGTATCCATGTTTCTAGGTTCCCGGCAGTGAACCTTTGGGATAGAGAGACTGTAACGAAAACCCACACGGCCGTGCAGTACAGCTTCCGATGCCAGCTCGAATACCAGTTGAACATGCTGCAGGTTGGTCTACCCACGTGGTATTGATTTCGATTTTCGATTAGAATGTTAGATATTTAGATTTTACTGCAAAGGATTTATTGAAATATATTTTGCATGTCCTTTGTGAGTTTCAAAATGAGTATTGTTCCTTCAACCATTGGAGTATGACAAATAATTGCTATTGTTTTAAGCATTTTAAACAGTATGATTGTAGTTTTGAATGAGAACAAAAAATATACCAAATTCTATATGCTTGCGTGTTTGACTAAGCTGACACGTTCTCCATACTAACCGTCGTCGTAGTGTGCATTAATAATAACCGAACTGTTAGGTGATATTTTTGTTTACGTCTTTTGACGCCGACACTATGTAATCTAAGTAGATATCTATGTAATCAAAGGATTCAAATAAAACACCCTTTGTAAAATAATAAAATTACCCTATGATCGCTCTCCAATACATTAAATATTTACATGACGAGATTGCTTTTAGTAGTTGTATTGAAATTCTAAGATTTTTACCTTAATATCGCTTGTCAAGAACTTACCTCCATAAAAATTCCTTTTGATGGTAATTGAATTTTGATTATGCTTATTTCAGTAATATAATTATATTGTAATAATGTAATTATTATAGGTAATTATATACTATAGGTCTATAAACTACAAATAACTTTTTTCCATAGAGTATAGTGTCCATGTGGAGTACAGCTCTAGAACGCTGCAAGCCAGAAACTTTGCTTCGAGCTGCAGCCGCTTTGCCTGATGCGGTGACGCAAGAGCGAGCGCTAGATGCAGCGCTGCAGCTGCTTAAATCCAATGAGTTGGACGAAAAGTTTAATAGTGAAGGTGTGTTTAGTCTATGGTCGATTAGGATATAAAATAATAACTACGTAGAAATTACATTGACTTTAGAAAACCCGGACACCAGATTATATTTTCTTAATTGTTATTTACTTTTATGGTTATACAAAACACGCTGTGGTCGTACCCGCCAGACGAAAATGTTAATGCCGTTTGTTTGTTTGGCTTAGTTTATAGTTATAGCCGTGGCGGCGTCCATCCGTACGGATACAAATTTAACACTTTATTAAATAAATCTTGTCATTTGACCACCTTTGAAAACTTAGAATCCCGAAGAGAAATTGACCCAGACTGTTGGACTTTTTTTTTTAAATAAATAAATCTGCCGCTTAAGAAGATCATTATCAAAAATAAAGTTAAGTACGCGAAAATACCTATAATTTCTATTTTGTGATTTATTATGCCACGGGTTTTAATAAACACTGAAAAAAGTACTGAAAGTCTGATAGTACCATCCAATAGTAATCCATAGTAAGCTGCGTACCATCCAATGTACGCAGCTTAACACGCTTAAATTAGTTAATTAGTTGCTTTACTTTACGATAGATGGCGCTATTTTATTTTTATTTTATTGTGTTTGGGAAGCTAACAGCCTAATTTACAAAATATTATTACATTCTAGGTAAACACATGCCAATTATAAGCTACCATAGATATGCGAAAAACAATTTAAATATACTAGACAGAAGTCAGTTATAAACGTTACATAATACAATTAATAAGCGGAGGCTCTTTGCTGATAATGGCTTTAAAACTCTGATTGCTGCTGCAAAATAGATCGAAACGATCATCACGGTGCAATCCATTGATTACTTTTAGTGTTCTAGGCATGAAACTTTTTTTCTATAGTTAGTATGGCCGAAAGGGATGTGAAGCAGTTTTTTGTGTCTTAGGTTGCACCACAGACCAGTCAACCTATAGACCACGCTTTAATAAACGTCAGTACGAAAACGAAATCGCCAAAAAGTGGCGGGGTGCGGGGAGAGGTCGGCTAGTTTTCATTGGCTCGTTCAAAATTGACAATTTAATGGCTTCCGACGTGCTTCCAACTGACGGCTCACTTGTGACGTAGTTATGTAGTGTCACTACATAGCCTTGGCGAATGCTACTCCCTGTCAAAGAGTGGTCTATAAGGTTGACTTGTCTGTGGGTTGCACGACGGTATTTGAAGTTTGATGGCCTAAATAAACCAACTTTAATTATTAATTTTTTAACAAAAGTTATAAGTACAATTAAAACGAAATATGAAATTATAATTAAAATTAAATAAAAACATTCTAATGCAACCGTGTAACGTATAAAGATGGCGCCACATGTACAAGTTTTAATATTTGATATGTCAGAAACGCCTCTTTTTTGAAAATATATTTTACTGCACCTATTTAGATCTCAACCCTTTTATTGGCGAAGCCGACAACCATGTAGGTCCTTTAATCCGTTTTTTTATATGCAACCGTTTACGTTTGCTTAGGTATCGAGCGTTGCTGGACTTACCTGTCAGCGATGTGGTCAGCGTTGAACTTGGCCTCAGTGGAGGGGGCAGCTGATACGCGGGAGACTGTGGTGCGCGCGTGCAACGCTCTAGATGCGCTCTGTAGGTCTCTACACGCTGATGCTAGTGCATTAATGCAGATATTGCAGGTATTTTATATTGTGACGTACTGACTGTGTATACATGTTGAGTGATTAGAGACCCTAACTGCGGAGTCAAAGGTCGCGGGTTCGATTCCCGCCTGGGAAAAATATTTGTGTGAATGAGTATGTATTTGTTCCGATTCTGAGTGGAAATGTATCTATATATGTATATATTATTAAGTATATTTAAGGATGTATATCATTTGTCTAACATTCCATAATATGAACACAGTACTTGCTTACTTTGGGTCTACATGGGATGTTCCAGGTATTATTATAAGTGCCCGCTTAGCTGTGACCGTATTTACCCTACATTGTGTGAATTTTTTATGTTAAATCCCTCGCTGGGGCGGACTACCCACTGTGTAAAATTATACGTTGGGTCATTACAACGGAAAAATCATAATTTATTTGGAAATCGTGTGTCTTGAAATGTCTGTTTGGTAACACGAAAAGAACTTCGCATCTTAATAAATTTCACCTAATAATTACAAAGATTACAAAGAAAAAACTCGCCAAGTGCGAGTCGGATTCGCGTACGAAGGGTTGCGTACTACCGTACAATATATAAAAAACACGTTTCTTGTACGGAGACTTCCTTTAATTTTAACTTTATTTTATTTTTATTATTTATTGTCATAGCAACCACAGTAATACACACTGTGAAATTTTCAAATGTCTAACTATTACGGTTCAGACAATACAGTCCTGTGATGGACGGATGGATAGACGTACAGCGGAAGCTTAGTAATAGGATTCTCGTTTTACACATTGCCTACGGAACCCAAAAAAAAAACGTATTCTAATGTTTGGTATATACATATCATTGACGACCGCTTAGCCTAGTGAATAGCGACCCTGACTACGAAGCTGGAGGTTCCGGGTTCGAATCCCAGGTGGGGTCAGTATTTATATGATGAATATTGATATTGACACCGGGTCTTGGTTGTTATATGTATGTGTTGTCCTCTCTTATTTCCCATAACACAAACTAATGCTTAGTTTGGGGCCTAGATGTTGTTGATTTATACGTTATTATTTTTAAAAAAATCAAACTAATACGAAAAGACTTTCTGTACGACCTATTTTGATATTTTATTTTCTGACGCGAACGACGTTTTTCATTTATAGTCATCGGACCGGCAGCAAGATGTGGGTCTGTTAAACGAGCACATCCGCGGAGCTGCTGAGGCTTTGCAGCATCAGTTGAAGAGTGTGAGACGTCGAGTGCCGCCAGGTGTTAGGCTGCAAGCGGCAGGTTTGGATATGCAGGTGAACAAATTCGTCTATTGATTTCTGTATTGGGCAGGTAATAAGCACATAGATAGTGTCAGCATGCCCAGGTTTTAAGAACACATAAGGCAAACCCTAGATGTTTTTTCTAGATTTTAAAAGTATTATCTTTGTTCTTCATAAAAACAGAATTAAATTAATCTAAACGATTTCTTCACTTTCCTTTTCATAACTTTCATATTCACCATATGAATAGATAAAACTGACTAACCGATCGGCCGAGTGGGTAGAGACCCTAATTGCGGAGCCAAGGGTCGCGGTTTCGTTTCCCGCCCGAGACAAATAACATGTCTATATCTTCCGTGTCTGGGTGTAAAATATTTATATATGTATAGATTATAAAAAATATTTAAGTATGCATATCAATTGTGAGACTCTAACTGCAGAGCTGAGGGTCGCGGGTTCCATTCCCGCCTGGGACAAATATTTATGTGCATCAACATGTCTATTTGTTCCGCATGTGGATGTAAAATATCTATATATGTATATATTGTAAAGACTATTTTAATATGCATATCAGTTGTCTAGAGTCATAATACAAGCATAATACTTGCTCACTTTGGGACTAGATGGCGCTGTGTGATGGATGTACCAATATTATTATTATAGTTACCGACCTCCAATCATCCCTCATCCCTGTTCTGAACATAATTTTAAAGTAGTACTGATGGGCATTAAAATTTAAAGAAACAAAGTTCTAGAATGACCTATCAAAACATTTTCTATTAACAAATTTTCCAGATATTTATGAAAATTCATCTGACATTGAAATTGTCCCTGTGACGTCATCTGGGCGGTTGAGCTTATCGCGCTGCCTTCCAAAGTAAAAAAACAAACGCTAAATAGAAAATATTGAGGTAAGGTCACTACGTCAAATGAAATTTTAATCCTCATGTATCAATAAAAATATTATGATTTTATTTGGTCTCAGATAATGTAAATATTAATTATTTTGTCAGATGACGTCACAGGGATATTTTATTAATTAATTTCTGGAAAAAAAACTACGATAATAAGAGACTGAATTTATTTTAATTTTAAGAAAAAAGTATATATTGGTCCATATTTTTGTAAAAAAATATACAAAAACTAGTTAAAAAACTTGGTCCGAGTCCATTGAGACCACTTTCAAAAGTATATTTGGTCACACTCTACAATATGTAAAATTGTGTTTTTTGTTATAGCTACTAGACCGTCTGAGAGGCGATACTGCTGCAACGCTAAGCCTGGCCGCCAGAGCGTGCGCGTTGACGTGCAGGGCCGCTTGCGCGACGGCCGAGACTGGCGGTGATCGAGGTGAAGGGGCACCTTTAGCGCATAGTGCAATGTTACAACTGTGGTCTGTCGCCGTGGACAAAGTTTACCAACAGGTGAGTTTTTTTAAATTTTTTATGCATCTGTATACTGTAAGGGGATTTGAATATTTCCGCGCATCTGGTTGCTGTCTTTCTACGCAAGCGCGAGGTGTTACACCCCGCACCGCCACCGCTTGGGTCGGAGACGTTTCTTTGAGTCAATGGAAAAGTAAATTTTTTTTTTATAATTAAAAAAAAGTTCGTATTTTAACGTGATTATATTCTGCAACATCCTCCCGCTCGGCCGTCGAAATCTTATCTTTCAACCAGATGTTGTGTTAACATTAAAATTGTATTACATGCCACACTTAAACTACTAGTATTTCGGTAAACCAATTCAGCTTGTCCCCTGGACATAGGCCTATTCTAAGGATTTCCACTTTTTTCTTTCTCTTGCTTTCTGGGTCCACATTGATCCTTCTATTGTTTTAACATCATCTTCTCATCTTTTGTTTTGTCTGCCTTTTAGTCTACAGCCGTCTCTTGGGTACCATTCTATTATCTTCTGGTCCATATCTTCTTCACATCTTAGCATTTGACCTGTCCAGCGCCATTTGAGCTGTTTAACGGTGGTTTCTATATCTCTTAGTTTAAATTTCTTCAAGGCCGTCGAAATCTTATCTTTCAAGCAGATATTGTGTTAACATATAACAGTGAACAAATCTTCGGGAATGATCGTCGAGCGATTCCAGTTGCAGTTTTGATTTCAGTGACATCAGCTGATTCTGTTATTGCCAGGGTGAAGTGCTATGATGCAACCCAGTCTCCACTTAGCGGCGGCAGATTATCCTTCTTTATAAGGATGAGAGTATTGAGTTTAAAAACGTTGGTGCAGGTATTCTGTTTAACCTAAATGCATTTAACGCTAGCCTAGTGGGTAGCGACTACGAAGCTGGAGGTCCCGGGTTTGAATCCCAGTTTGGGTCAGGATTTATATGATGAATATTGATACTGGTACCGGGTCTTTGTTGTTATATGTATGTGGTGGCTTCGCTTGGTACCCAAAACACAAGCTAATGCTAAGTTTGGGGCTTAGACGTTGTTGTGATGTATACGTCATCATTATTATTATTCTTTGCTCCATCTTGACCAAAAGTGCTGTTTTGTTTAGTTCGGTGATACCGGTCAGCTGTCATCGAGAAACTGAACACATACAAGAGTATATTATTATAATTTTTGTGTCTAAAGTTAATATTTTAGATAACTATCATTGGCAGATTTGCCGTGATAGCCGAGTAGTAGCAATCCCGCTTCTTATTTAAAAGGCCGTGGTTCGAATCCCAGGGCATGCACCAATTAATTTTTCTAACTTATGTACATAACGATCAGTGACTCAGTGACTCGGAGAGCACGCTAAGTTATCGGTTCCGGTTGCCATCAATAGATGATAGCTGTTAAAATCCACCAACCTGCACTGAGCAGCGTGGTGGATTAAGCTCCAAGCACCCTCATCCCGAGGAGAGAATGAGCTGATGGCATGGAATTGACAGATTCAAATAGTATTATCTTTTGTACAGGACGAGCATGGTCCAGTAGCTTCAATCAAGAAGTCTCTATCGACTGCGGCGGCTGACATCGCTAGGTTGGCTGCCTTCGCTCAAGACAGAGAATACGACATGATGAGTTTAACCAACGTACACACTGAGAAGGTTAGTGATTTTAGGGATTGAATCCGTTAGCGAAATCTGCGCTACATCTTTGTCCTCATATAAATAACTAGCGACCGCCCGCAGCTTCGCTTGCGTAGACTACACATTCCTGTATTAGGTAGTAATAACATTCGAAATGGTTTATACGTACTTTTTGCTGAAACTAATATTGGGTACACCCATTCAAACTTTCAATCTTCATTCTCCCCACTCCTTTAAGAAAACCGATATTCCCATACTTTTCACCTCCCATTTCCCACCCTTAAAATGTGGAAATCCAAAAACCCCGAAACACGTCATTATTTATTTATGTTAAAATTTTTATGTTTCTAACTTTAAAGAACAAAGACTCTCATACAAAGCCCCTCCATTCCTCCCTCCTTAAATTTGAAATGTCCAAATATTCCTTTCTTAAAAAATGAATACTCACGTTATAAAATAAACTACTGTTCCAAATTTCGACTTCCTAGACTTAGTAGTTTCTGCTTTATCTACGCTGATAGATCAGTGAGGACAAACGACAGACAGCCACAAAAAGTAACTGATGTCACTCTCTACAACCTTCTTTCACGTCTGCAAAGTTTCATTAAAATCTGTTCAGCCGTTTTGGAGATTAGCTCGAATAGACACATAGACACATAGACTTACAGATAGACAGACGGACAAAAAGTAGCGTATGTCACTTTTGACCACCTCCTTTTCATACCCGTGAAATTTCGTTAAAGTCGGTTTAGCTGTTTTGGAGATTAGCTCGAATAGACAGATGGACGTACACACAGACATACAAAAAGTAAGGTATGTCACTTTTGACCACTTCCTTTCCCCATCTGTGAAGTTTCATCAAAATCGGTTTAGCCGTTTCGGAGATTTGCTCATATAGACAGACAGACAGATAGTATTATTTTATACATATAGCCTATGGCCTTCCTCAATAAATAGACTATCCAACACAAAAATAATTTTCCAATTCGAACCAGTAGTTCCTGAGATTTGCGCGTTCAAACAAACAAGCAAACAAACAAACTCTTCAGCTTTATAATATTAGTATAGATACAAAATAATTTATTTCTTTCACAAACCATATACGATAAACTATAGTGTGAGATCCTCGTTTTAAGCTAATAGAGTGCGCCAGAGAAATCTGCTATTTCATTCCTTTATACATCTATATGATATTAAAAAAATACAAAAAAGAAAAGAAAAAAGGAATGTATGAAAGGAAAGTAAAAAAAAAACGCGTTAAATCTATATTTGAATCCGATGAACTCATTTTATAGAAATATCTGTGTTCGTAATTAATTAAGTTTACAATTTTACGCCGTGATTTCACATAGTTCTTGTATAAAAAGTTGGGACGTGGCTTGCATAGTTTTTTTTTCAAATTTTTTTTTTCGGACATCAAGGCAAATTTTTTCCTAGGGATAACTGTTTATATCTCTGTAGGGGTTATACAAGATGGATGGGGACGACTTTCTATGAAAGTTGACATCTGTCTGACTCTAATACTTGTAGAAAGAAGGGAAGGTTGTCGTGTCCTCAGCCGCGCCTCGCCGACCAGTAGATGTTGTAGTGAAACAAAAATGAATTTACTAATAAAATAAATTTAATAAATTTTATGTAAAAACTATTTTCAATATTATAGAACACAAATCTGGACAAGTTACCAAGTACTCATACTCAACTCAACAATTCATATTGTTGCTAGGTATTTTATATGTTTTGTATTTTGTATTTGGCCAATCAGAAAACGTTTGGTGTCATCCGAGAGTCCAAAGTATTTGGGCCGTACGATGTCACGTGTACTGAGTTAGCAGAAATATTGTTTTTCAATAAAAATAAATGACGGTGAAAAATGATAGGAAAATGTTGCAACATTGAGGTCACTAGTTTAGACTTTAGTATAAGCGGTCAATACCCTTATATCTCTTTGATCACGTAACTTCAAGCATACTTTGAGTAATGAAAAATTTGTTTACTCTATTCACTTTGAAATGTTTTTGTCGGCATGTGCGTTTGAGTCAGTAATATGTATCTAGTTGTGATAGGTAATTCACAAAGATCTAGACACAACATAAACATCTGGGTAACAAATCGCGTGGGCTATGTACCATATACGTCTGTCTTCCTCATCTTATGGCTAAAATGTTATAACTTTGGTTCTCGACCTAAACGGCCAGCATTATTACGCGTTCCCCACGGTAGCGCGAGATGGCAGGCGGCGCGGTGTAGGCATTCCCCTCAAATTTATATGATGCCACAGTACAGCGGACTGTGGCGAAATAAAAATTGTTTTCACCTTGAAATTGTTTGTTTCCGCCGGCCCGTGTCGCCGTGGGGAACACTTTACTCCTCTATTGAACTAATTCGTGTGTCGTTATAGCCCAAAGCGCAACAAACCTATCTCAATTTTATAAAGCCATAGGACCATGGTTCGAATCCGGGTGTGTACCAATGAGTTTTTCTGACTTATGTACATAACTATCACTGACTCCGTGCCTCGGAGAGCACGTTAAGCAGTTCGGTCCCGGGCGCTGACAATAGATGGCGGTCGTTACAATCCCCAACCCGCAGCGGAGCAGCGTGGTGGATTTAAGCTCCAAGCCCTCCTCCTCACCCTGGGGTAGGCCTAAGCCCCTGCAGTGGGGTAAAAATGGGCTGATGAAGTGAAGAACTAATTCAAACCTTGGTGGTCTACACCCTTTCTCGGAAACGGCTAGAATTATAGATTTAAAATTAGCATAAATAGTAAACTCTGCCGCCTGAACGCCCCGCAAAAAAAATCAATTTTCTAACCCAATGTAATAATATAAAGATATAGCTCGCGCCAAACTTCTAGGCCGCTCCATCAAAGGATCGAGAGCGGATCCAGCCTTGCACCTCCGCAAAACGCTCTATCGAACATTCATATTCAGTGACTGCAATTTTCGACTTGTTTGGGAGAAAGGTGAATCTGTCTTTATTTTTAAATCAATGTTTTTTTTTTACAGCCCGTTCAGCCAGTCGTTTTGCGCGCTCAACTGGTTAAAAAACAACTGGAGGAGACGAAGACGTTAACCATAAAGCTGGAGAACAAGGAAGCTGACATCAAAGAATATAAAAAAGCTCTTAAGGTTTGTAATATTTCGAGAGAACGCCACGTAACTGGGACTTTTCAAGCAGTACTAAGTATAAAGTATCGTGATAGCACGAACGCAACGAACCTGTTTCAAATCTAGGAGGCCATGTGGCCATGGTTCGAATCCGAGCGTGTACCAATGAGTTTTTTCTGACTTTAGTACATTGACTATCACTGACTCCGTGCCTCGGAGAGCACGTTAAGCAGTCGGTCCGGCTGCTGTCAATAGATGGCGGTCGTTACAATTCTCCAACCCGCATTGGAGCACCATGGTGGATTAAAGCTCCAAGCCCCTCATCTTGAGTGGAGGCCTAAGCCCCTGCAGTGGGGTACACAAAGGGCTGATGGAATAGAATGGAACTAAGTATAAAATGTAGGTTGCTAGTGTGGTCTTTTTGGTATTAAAGTGTTATTTTAAAAATTATATATAACATATAATCGATTACGAAATGTATTTCTAATTAGCGACTCTCCGTCCGTAACTTCGCTCGCGTGGACTACACGTTTGTATTATTTCGGCTTTAACACAAATCACATTAGCGCATAATCAGGATGCGAGCTATATACCTGCCTTTTATCAAAATCGGTTCACCGGTTTCGGCTTGAAAATGTAACAGATGGACAGACAGAGATATTTTCACATTTATAATGTTAGTTTGGATATCAAATGGTTTTAACGAATTCAGTTCTTACTACTAAACACTTACAACAAATCGATGACACCACAAAACGAATTTTGTTTTGTTGGTGTAATTCATATATTCTAATATTCCAAAAAATTTATTCACCTTCTTTTTCTTTTTAGTTAATGGCGTTTTCTACTTAGAGCAATTTTGCCAGAGTCGATTTTATTACATTCCATTCCGCTAGATGGCGCAATTTCACTGGTTCCCTCTGTAACTAGCAGCATTCCTCTAAGTCCGTCCTTAATAAACTTACCTTACTCATATTCTAAAACAAAAAAAAATATGCAAATCGTTTAGTATAAAATATCACTGTTATCCTTTGTAAATTATAAATTTATTTTAATTATGTTTCTATTAATTATTTTTTTGTTTCAACCTATACTGTTTCGTGGCTTTATTTTTGTGTTATGCGGATCGAGTATCTTCGCCCGGCACCAAACACCAATGCATATCTGTTCTCATATAGCCATAGTTACAGCCAAAGCAAAGTAATAAAAATAATAATTTCCGTAATTAAAAGGAAGGAATTAAATAATATTAATACATGGGAATTTCCACACAGCGTCATCTAGTCTCAAAATAAGCAAGTATTATGCTTGTGTTATGGGTTACTAGACAACTGATATACATACTTAAAGAGTCTTTATAATATATACATATATAAATATTTTTACGAAGACACCACACACATATAATACATGGGACTGTATTATAATACATGGGACTTCCCACACAGCGCCATCTAGTCCCAAAGTAAGCAAGTATTATGCTTGTGTTATGGGTTACTAGACAACTGATATACATACTTAAATATTCTTTATAATATATACTCATATAAATATTTTTTTTTTATATATATAACAACCAAGACCCGGTACCAGTATCAATATTCATCATATTAATACTGACCCGACCTGGGATTTGAACCCGGGACCTCTAGCCCCGTAGGCAGGGTCGCTACCCACTAGGCTAAGCGGTCGTCAAATAATATTCCCTCTGTAATGTATACGATTTGTCAAAAGCTGCATGTATAGTAAAGCGCCAACCGCTTCCCTACTACATAGAACTACCATAATCGAGCGTAGTGGACCCGCACGTACACTACAAAACTAGTGTATATTATTTCATTACATACCCATGAATTTTGTGTCAAATTTTCTTCATCCTAATTTTAGGATTAAAGGAAACATTAGTATTATTACATTGTTAATATGAATTTCCACCGCGCAATGGATTCGTTTGGCCGCGTGGTTAGAGACACTAACTGCGGAGCCAAGGGTCGCGCGTTCGATTCCCGTCCGAAACGAACATGTCTATTTGTTCCGTGCCTGGGTGTAAAATATCTGTATATGTATATATTATGAATGATATTTAAGTATTTAGATCAGTTGTCTAGTATCCTTAGTACAAGCTTTGCTTAGTTTGTAACTAGATGGCGCTGTGTGGGACGTCCGAGGTATTATTATTATTATATAAACGACGTCTTATGCTAGATGTGCAGCGTTTTGTAATTCTACGGTGGCTCTTAGGCTATAGTATTTGTCAATATTATCTACAGTACTTACCATATATATATATGTGTGTAGCGCTGAAGTGCGATGAGCATGGCCTATTACGCACGTTCACCATACCTCCTGCCAAATGCCTTCAATGAAATTACTGTTACGTTTTTCTGGCTAACGTCAGACGCGCATCACCGAACTTTGAATGTAGCAGACTAGAAGCGTACGTGCCCTTGTTGAAAACAACGACTCAAAACCCTGAAATATAGGCACTTATATTTATCATAAGAATATTTAAGTATGTCTATCAGTTGCCTAGTAACCCATCATCATCATCAGCCCATTTTTACTCCACTGCAGGGGCTTAGGCCTCCCCCAGGTTGAGGAGGGGCTTATAGCGCACATATATGGCAAGTAGCTACTGTTCGTGACAGATAAATGAAAATTAAAATTATATTAAAAAATTAAAAATGTCCTTTGAGTATCAATTTGCAAGTCGCAAAATTTTTTGCAAATACGTTAGCAAATATAAAATCGCGAAAAATGAGATCGACAGACAGGCAAAGCCGAGAAATAAATATAACGATGTTACAGACAGTATGACATCTGTGGCTATTTACAGGCGAAACAAGAAGAACTATCGGAGATGCAGATCCGTAGGGAATTGGGCGAGCGTAAATTGACTGCGGCGGCGCGTGACGCTGAACTGAAGGCAGAACAGCTGCAGAGAAAACTAGACGATGCTCATAACCAGCTGAAGAGGTGGGTGAAATATAGGTTCATAAAGGTACAAAAGGTATGGCGCATGACGTTGGTGCTACCTGCGGTTAGCTGCGCGGCATGGGGGTGATTTCACGCTGTCTATTGGTCTATGAGACAATAGACGACCAATAAGCAGCAAAGAATTACCCCTCCAGTACTGAGCTACCGCAAGGTGATTACGTTACAACTTTAATGATATCGTAAAGTCTGTATGATTAGGCTTGCTTTCAGTATAACGCACAGCAAGGTCTTTCGTCGTCTGTTTCGCTTCCCAGAACTAAAGCTAAATAAATCCACTCCTTAGATGACCAAGAGATCATTTATTTTTCTTTATTTTAGATATTATCAGCACAAATTTTGTCGACTATCAAATGCACCTCATTTAGATTCAATACAATATAATAGATTCAATCAATACAAAAAGATTCAAAAATTAAAGGTAGATTTAAAAAAAAAAGAATTAAAGATAATTAAATCCAATTACCGGTTCGTGATAGCCGAGTGGTGGCAAGTCCGCTTCTTATTTAGAAGGTCATGGTTCGAATCCCAGACACCGGCATGTACCAATGACTTTTTTCTGACTCATGTACATAACTATCACTGACTCCGTGCCTCGGAGAGCACGTTCAGCCGTTGGTCCTGGTTAAAATCCACCAATCTGCACTAGAGTAGCGTGGTAGATTAAGCTCCAAGCACCCTCACCCCGAGAGGACACCTAAGCAACTGAAATGGGGCACAATGGGCTGATATGATGATGAAAGACAAATAAACACATTTAATAAAATACATGTAAATAAGTTTTCCATCCGAATGAATTGGAAATACTTGTCAAACGTGTTTTATCCTATTAAACTTTTATACGAGGTGAGATTTTAGTAACTGGCCAAAATTTTTGTAGATGTAAGGTCTAGGTTCTAATCAACCTTTATGGCGGATGTGAACATAGGCACAAGTCGCGTCGCAGTAACCAGTTTTAGGTGTAGCGGGACGCAGCGGAGCGAGGGGTATATGACTGAACCTGCGCAACCATGCATAAAGCGTTGTATTCCGATCCGCCATAAAGTTTTATTGGAACTGTATCACCAATAGACCTCATTGCGTAAATAAAAAATATGGGTTAGATTTTCATGATAAATTATTTTATCTACAGTGTTATTTTATAACGTTTGGTTGTCTTCTTAACGCTATAGTAAACGTACACGCCCGAGGCCTTGAAACGGAATGAGGCGGCGGGCATGAATGGTGACTAGAGTTATTGTTTTTTTCGGTAAAGGTTTGTGTAGTCATATCTCAATATTTTTCTATAGAACGATACTAAAACGTAACAAGACGGCTATCGGTTTTCTACCAAAGATCGTTATATTAAAATTTGGCTGGTCATTAAAACGTCAGCCTGTATGTATTAATTTGGAGGAAACAAAAAATCACATTGTATATTTCTCAAGATGTAAAATATGTAATATAATAAATTCAAGGTTTATGTACAAAATATCGTCACAAACAGCCGAGCTAAATTCTTGAAAGGGGCTCTTAATTCACATCCTGCCAGAATAATCTCTTTTTCTCCAACCGCTATGCCACTGAATGTATATTTTTAAATTCTAGAAAGGAGAAAGAGTTTGAAGAGACAATGGACCATCTGCAACAAGACATAGATTCCTTGGAAAGCGAGCGTGGCGCTTTGCGGGATAAATTAAAACTATACGCCAAGAGAGGAGGCGCACATCATGGTGAGTTTGTATACAATGTGACTACGATAGCGTGAATTTGTATTGTGTTATTAGGCCGTTATTTCAATTGCTATATTTGTCAGATACATAGCATCATCATCATCTTCTTCTTCTTCTTAATTAAGGCAGACTCGTACATTGTGTTGTATCTTTTATGTTGATACTGTAGATGACAGCTCAAATGCGATTCCATAGAACAAGTTCATCATCATCAGCCCATTTTACCCCATTGCAGGGGCTTAGGCCTCCCCCCCGGGGGGGGGGGGGGGGGGGCTTAAATCCACCACGCTACTCCACTGCGGGTTGGGGACTGTAACGACCACCAGTTATTGACAGCGCCCGGGACCGACTGCTTAACGTGCTCTCCGAGGCACGCAGTCAGTGATAGTTATGTACTTAAATCAGAAAAACTCATTGGTACACGCCCGGATTCGAACCACGGCCCTATGGCCTTATATAATAAATTTGAGACAGGTTCGTTGCGCTCTGGGCTATCACGACATAGAACAAGTTGTTCCTGATTAATTCTGTGGAATGACATTTAAGTTACAAATCAAGAACTTATAAATTATCAGAAATTTGTATCTGTCTCTTTCTTACGAATTTAAATGTATGTGCATTTCTAATGGCCGTACTGGTGTATGACGTCATAACTTGGTATCACACTCTCTAATACGAGATTTGAAACACTAAAAGCTAGGTTATTAGTTACGTTTTAAAATAGAATGTCTTTACATTGGTATTAAAGGGCCGTCCATAAATTACGTCACACATTAAAGTAAGGGAGGGGTCCAGAAAATATCATTTAGTGTGACAAGAGACGTAGAAACAAAGGTTTGTGACGCCTCATCTATAAATTACAAAAAAAAATTTTTTTTTGTGTTACATTGTTTTGTCTACACCGCACCGTCGCAATTTCACTACTTTATTTCAGAATTTATCAAACATATGTGAATAGAAAATCACAAAATCGAAATTTAAGGTATTTTATTTTTTACAATAATCTAACTTTATTTTTAACTAATGGTAACTTTATGGTAGTAGTATAGTAATGGTAGCTTTATTTTAATGATAACTTTATTTTTGAGATTTTCTTAAGGGGTAGTTTTTTGTTTTAAACAAACAATAGTGTTGGTCACAGCTGAACTTGGTTCTTTCGTGTTAATAAAGCAAGGACAAGAGGGGGTTCACACAAATATGACTACCAGCGACATAAGACAAATGTGTGTGACGTAATTTATGGATGGCCTTTTATTTACGACAAATTCACTAATTATTTTGTCATTTTCCTTTTTCCGTTAGCCCATTATAACCCACTGCAGGGGCTTAGGCCTCCGCCAGGGTGAGGGGAGGGTTGGAGCTTAAATCCACCACGCTGCTCCAATGCGGGTCGGTGGATTGTAACGACTGCCATCTATTGACAGCAACCGAGACCGACGGCTTAAAGTGCTTCCGAGGCACGGAGTCAGTGATAGTTATCTACTTAAATCAGAAAAACTCATTGGTACACGCCCGGATTTGAACCACGGTCTTATGAATTTGAAACAGGTTCGCTGCGCTCGGGCTATCACGACACAAATTTTCCTATTGTTAGATGCGAATTCTGTATTGTTTCATTAAATGCATTTACAAGTGGGGAAAAAACCACAGTAAAAAGAATATTGCGGTATATAGCGAATTTAGATAGCGATTGAAATATCGAGCCTGTGTTTATAATTTTGAAATTAAAAAAAGGTAATAATAGTTTCAATCAAACTTTATGTCGGATCGGAATACAACGCTATAAGCGTGCTTGCGCAGGTTCAGTCATGAGCTCCTCGCTCCACTGCGTCCCGCTAAACCTAAAAGTGGTTACTGCGACGCGACTTGTGCCTATGTTCGGATCTGCTATAAACCTTGATTGGAACTGTAGTACTAAAATATAGTAATGTAATAAAATCGCTATAGTGAGTTGTTAGTGTGTGCACTCATTGATTGAAAAGCTTGCCTGATTTTTGTGATTTTAATTCTCGGCTTTTCGTTCTTTATTTATAACAACAAATCCTAACTGCGGAGCTGAGGGTCACGAGTTCAATTCCCGCCCGGGACAAATATTTGTGTGCATGAACACGTCTATTTGTTTCGTGTCTGGGTGTTAAAAAATATCTATATATGTATACATTATAAAGGATATTTAAATGTGTATATCAATTGTCTAGTACCCCATAAAACAAGCATAAATACTAAATGGCGGTATGTGAGATGTCCCAGTTATTATTGTTTTTATTATACATTTTGTCCAAAGAGAATTTCATTATTATTGAAGGTTAGTTTTAAAATATTACAATTTTCCTGAAAAACTAATTGTTTGGAAGAGCATAGTATAAACAGTTGTCTTATTAAGTTAATGAATATCAAAATAGCGAGCATTGGGACAAGTTAAATTTAAATATAATTAATTTAAACTAAATTAAATTGTTTTAAAGCTTAATTAAATTTATATGTTTATTTTCATATAAGATAGTAATAAGTATTACAGTCCTTGGTATTTTATGTGAAAATAATTATAAAAAAATATTACAACACGACTACAATATGTTTGCTTAATTATATTTGTGTAATATTTTTTAAAACGAATAAGAAAGCGAAAGCATAGATCAACAAAAATTGTTGTTTGAAATCTAAAATATGTCCTGAATTTGATAAACTATGCGTAAAAACTAAAATTTATATAGTTTTTGGCCAGTAATATAAATTAATAAGGTTATTAGAGTGACATTTATTATCTATGATACACATCATCTATGTTAAAATGGTATAACTATAGTAAAACGATTTATCACTGTGGAGCAGCTGTGCCGCTGACCGTGACGACGCCGGCGCGCGAGCACTCACGTAAGGAACGCCATCTAGTGGCGACATTTATAATCACCTCCCTTGAACTTCCTGAAAACTATTTGAGCCTAAAATGCGATTTATTGAATCGCTGCTGTCGGCTGTTAGCACTTAGCGCTACTTGTTTGAAATTTTTTAACTTCTACAGTATGAAGTTTACCTTCAAATGGAGTCAGACCTGTATGTAACTTATATCAACTAAGTTTATTCGAAAGAGGCTTTTTTAATATGTATTGTAAACAATAGAGCATATGACTAATATTGAAAATTTATATAATAGAAATTCGGAAATATGTTTATCCAGAAATTATAAAAATAGACTATACAATCACAAAATTCATAAACAAAATTATGTTCGGTTGAAAAATATGAAGCTTTTGAGCTATTAAAATTTTATCTCTGTCTCTTTCTTGCAAAACGAAATTTAACATTATTTTAAATGGCCTGACGTCACAGCTAAGTACGCCGTGCGGTATTGCCTTCTCTGTCTAACAGGACATTTTAAACATTCATAACTTTATTAATATAAAATTTTTTTCAAATTTTTTTCACTGTTATGGTATATTTAGAAAACTCTTTCATATAAAATAATTAAAAAAAAAATAGTTGTCTATCCCATTGTGGTATTAATTTCGTAAATGTTGAATATTGAAGTATTCGTTTTACTTTCCGAAATTAGTGTTTCAAAATTAAAAAAAAAAATTACTAAAAAAACTGGTAAAATCTAGTCCAACTGAACTGTCAATCTTTTGCAATCTGTCAAAAGCTTAGTTAAATAATGCTGATTAAATTCAAAGTAATTCTAAACCTTCAAGTTACTCTAATGCAAGCCGAGAAATAAATAAGTAGATGTTTTACATGTACAAGCTAATTATATGAAAAGCTTTTTCCATCTCACGAGTATATTCTTAAATTTTAAATAATAATTGAATTAAAAATTGTCACAGCTTCGTCGGTATCTGTACCAACAAGGGAAGTGCAAAGTAAGAAAATTGAAAAATATTTTATTAATTAAAAATAAAGGAAGTAAAGGGCGAGGTTACGCTTATTTTTCAAATTATGTTAACAATTTGTTTTAACATCTCAATGTGGTCAATTTTACTATTTTTTTTTTAAAGTTTTGCATGATTTTTTTAAAGCCATGTAATAAAATTAATATTTTGCCAGCATAAAACCATTATAAATATACAGTTATTTTTTTTTCTATTAGTTATAATTTACAGTACGTCCCATCATGGTGTGGTAATGTTCACATTTGAACATTGACAAGTGACATTTCACAATAAAAAAATCAATTGATTCCAGCTCTGGAAACCTCAGAAAAGAGGTCGGATACATTTTTTTTTTTAAATTGCGATTTAGTTCTATGACATGGGCCTAATTTATGGTAATTCTTTCAAACAGGTCCATTTAGTATAAGAGAAACAGTAGAAGTATACTAGTTAAAAATGGAATTAATTCTTTTTTTAATAAAAATTGTTTTATTTTGATACATTTTTAATTTATTTTTATATTCAATAAGCTTTAAAGCTTATGTCCTGAAACTTTTAAGTGACTGTTTAGGTCTGCAATGTCCAGTATATTTCAAAATACTGTGAAATGTTAGTCATAGAACTAGCTGACATAATAAATGAAAAATTCATCAAAAGAAAAAAGACATTACATATTTAAACGTTTTGTGAATTTTATTAGTCGCATTTTTTTATCATACACAATGAACAAGAAGTTTGGCGCGAGTGGTACCTAAACTATTATTTTTATACATACTGTAATGCATTGACGTATCTATTTGATTATATTGATACAAGTGTTGAATAAGAAATTAATAGTAAATAAATAATACATTAAAAAAAAATTGTTATAACTTTTCAATATTCAATTTACGGTCAGCGTGATCTCTGTACGGGAGGTGACAGTCGCGGTGGTAATCGTCACAGTAATCTAGGTCAATGCGGTCGAGGACTGTTGTTTATATTTGTAAACATATTTTTTATATTTTGTGATCAATACCCTATTATTTCAATCATCAAGATATAATATAATATGATGTGTTCATATTTAACATCATTTTTCGATAATTTTTTTTGTTGCTGGCAATCTATTACATAATGCTGTATAACGGTGGCTTTAGCCTTTAACGAATTTATTTTAATGTTGTATTAATTTTACTAAATCGAGTTGTATTTTTTTTTTAATTTTTACCCGTTGGTGAATGTACGTCATTGTGTGCTTTTAATTATTATTTTTGTACTGTATACGATATATTTAGACTAATGAAGGATATGTTATATGAAGGTAATTATAATGCAATAGTATTAATAAACATAGAAGCAAACAATAAATGTTTACCAAATAATCGAAATATACACATACCATCTGTTTTTCACCTCACTACACCTCAGAACAATTTCTTGTGGAGCCTTCATAAAGTAGATGTAGTCTCCATGAAAATTAATTGAAAACGTTCATTCGTTATCGAATAACGCTGGAACGAGTGTCATAGGGTCCTCGTGCGGCCGTGTCGGCTGCCAAAGGATAAAATCAACGCACTCAACATTCACAAACGTTTAGGATGGATACACAACATCCACACTGCGACATATTGAAGAATTTACACTACCTTCTCTCGAACCATGGAAGTCGTTTACAACGCTACACACTTAACCTTTTAACTAGTCATCAATCATTGTCAATCAATTGTTTCTGTTAATTAAATGGGTCGTGACCTTTAATCTGACCAAATATGGTTAATGAGTAGCGAATAGGTTAATATGTTTGTCTGGGGGCTAATTGGGCAATTTCAAACTTTTCGAAAACCCAAATTTTATATCCTTGTTAGTTTGTCTTACATGGTTATTTAATATTTGTTTAGGTAACTCCATAGAAATTCAAATGCTTTAGCACGGGTATTAGAATTAAAAACATCTTTAATCGAGTATTTCTCGTAGTAGTTCAAAGAAAAAAATATTTAGATCTCTGTGGCTTAGCTTTAATTAGATTAAAAGCCATGGATTAAAACATTACACAGGCAAATTTCGCTTTCACTGTACTTCAACATTTAATATTTACTGAAATTAATACAATTAAATGTATTACAGAGGAGACGCCCGTGAAAGTGACTCAGGGTGTGGTCATTGGAGAAGTGAACGAGGGTCTGCAGCATCAGCTCAAAGTTCTCAGTTGGTTAGTACTTAAGAATTATTTTTTGTTTGACATAATTTTTCCGCTAACAGCTGTTGGTGGCAAAAATTGTGTTGCGTTCCGCTCCGGTTTTATACAAGCCCTTTCTTTCCTCCCTCCCCCCCACCCTAACCCTCTCCTTCCCCACCCTTCCATTTTACCACCCCTTCTTCTTCCCACCGTCAGTAGACCGAGTTGTTATGCCGGGCGACCGTCTAAACCTTATTTTTCTATCACTTGGGAACGGAATTTTTTCTGAATCAAAGGTACTTTATGTTCTTTTCTGTACCCCTGACAACGTGTATGCAAAATTTTATAATGATCGGTTGAGTAGTCAAAGCGTGAAAGCGTAACAAACAAACGAACAATCAAATGAACTCACTTCGTATTTATAATATTTTCTGCAGTACCGGACCAGAAAGTGTCCCACAATTTTTTAACAAGCGTGTTCGAGCGGTCGAATATGTAATTTGAAAATGGAACGAACTCTTTTAAACCCAAATATTGACAGCTAAAGAGACAACTCATATAAGTTTTAATTAAATTTCGAACTGGCACGACAAAAAGAATGCACCATTAAATGAATTTAAAAAAGTAAAAAAAAAAACAAATCGACATTGGAACGCGGCGAATTGGCGGCAAAATTACCTAAACTATTTTCTATTATTGTAATACAGATGTCAATATAATTAGTTTATGTTAACTTTACTTACTATAATTATTCAAAATGAGTTCTACGAGTGATGAAGACATTTTAACACCACCTGAAATACAAGAAGCTGCAAAAACTATTATTGAAAATAAATTCTTTACCACCGAAATAGAAAAATATGAAAACGTATGAAAATTTTATTATTTTACACGCATCTTTGAGAAAAGTACTATACAAGCCTTGGCCACAACTGTACATGACCGGATTATGTGATGATTGATTGTGATGTGATTATGTGATACCCACGATCGTCTGGTTATGCTGCACTTGCGGGCCGCGGCACTAATCTTCTATAGTTAGAATTGCTGATACTTTATAATTTTGCTGTTGTAGTTTATTCGGCCGTCCGTCCGTTCGCGCTCTAATGCCATTATTTTCCAACCTTTTTTTAAACTGAAATGAAATTTATTCATTTACCGTAAAAAAAGAAAGCATTACATGCAACACTAACAATAAATTATTCAATGCCGTATCTCTCAGAACTCGGCAGAAAGAATCTCTTTGACTTCTAGTTTTATAAGTACAACTTCTTAGCTAGTTGGAGGTATTGGAAGATTTCGGAAACAGCGCCATCTGGTTCTAAAGTAAGCAAGTATTACGCTTGTATCATGGGGTACTAGACAACTGGTATACATACTTAAATGTTCTTAATATTATATACATATATGTATTTTTTTACACCCAGACACGAAACAAATAGACATGTTCATGCACACAAATATTTGTCTCGGGCGGAAATCGAACCCGCAACTCTTGGCTCCGCAATTAGTCTCTAACCACTCAGCCAATCGGCCAGTCGATAAGGTAATAAAATCAGCGGTACTATCTAAATTCTTTCGTTTGACTTTTTAGGCTTCCGTACCCAATGGCTAAAATACGGGACCCTATTACTAAGACTCGACTGTCCGTCGGTCTGTATGCCTGTCTGCCTGTCTGTCCGTCTGTCTGTCACCAGGCTGTATCTCATGAACCGTGATAGTTAGACAGTTGAAATTTTCACAGATGATGTATTTCTGTTGCCGCTGTAACAACAAATACTAAAAAAAAAACAGAATAAAAAAAATATTTCCTTAAATATTTTTTTTATTCGGCTCCTATACAACAAACATGATTTTTTTTTGCTTTATATTGATAACGGCAACAGGTACACGCTTGAAATATTCACAGGATATTTAGTTATATATTGTCTGTAAAAATACATAATTAAATTAAAATAAAACAAATATTTAAGGGTGGCTCCAATACAACAAACGTGATTTTTTTTTATATTGCGGTATACACAGTGGTATGGAACCGTTCGTGTGCGAATCCGAATTGCACTTGACCGGTTTCTTTAATACTACAAATAACCGGTAACGTACACATTAACCAACATGATTCCTACAAATCATTTCATTGTAACTCTAACTTATTCTCCAAAACAGGACGGTGGATCGCGAGCGGGCGGCCCGCATAGCAGCTTGTCGGAGAGCAGACCGCGCTATCTTGAGATCTCTGAGACCCTTGGCCAACCCGGCCGCTGCAGTCGCCAGGAAACAAGCGGCTCAACAACTGGAAAACGAGCTGAGGGCATTGCAAACGGTAATTGGATATAAGTAATATAATATTTACCAAACTAAGAGAAATCTTTTTGACGCCTGCGTTATTGGGTTTTGGAGAGCGGGGAAGTGTCATCGGCCCCGAACACTTCGAAATACACTTTGATAACAGAATTATCAAAATATCGTCTCCTACTTTGAAAGGTGTACCGGAGAATAATGACAGATTATTACATCGCGGTTAGTCCCCCCCCCCCTCTTTCACTCCAATCAATTGCATAAAAGCGAAAGATAGAGAACGACAATAAAATGGTCTCAAATAGAAGTGATATGTCATCGCATGCCCGGGAATACTTTTTTGTTTGTCACAGTTTTGTATTTATGACGCGGTATCTTAATTTCCACCGACCCGTATTGGAGCAGCGTGGTGGATCAAGTCATTCATTCCGAGGGGAGGTCTAATGCAGTAGGGCATTAATGCACTGATGGTATGGTATCTTATTTACGTGTATGGGTAATGGGGACTAGTAATGTAATGGGGTTAAAAACTGAAAGCTCTAACCAGATGTCGCTACTGTTGAGTTTCCCTAAATACGGTACGTGACTACTTTTAAATATATTTATCAACAGAATGGGGAAATAGACTTTATATGGTAACAAAATTATATTCGCTATTAAAATTTTATCTCTGTCTCTTTCTTGCAAAACGATATTTTACATTATTTTAAATGGCCTGACGTCACAGCTAAGTACGCCGTGCGGTATTGCCCTCTCTGTCTAACAGGACATTTTAAACATTAATAACTTTGTTAATTACGATTTTTTTCAAAATTCTTTCACTGTTATTATATATTTGGAAAAATCTTCCATATAAAATATAAAAAAAAAATTGTCAACTCGCCTATTCGCTGTCAAATGCCTAAGCGTTTCATGTAGCCAAACGTTTTTTTATTGATAATTTTTAAAATGACTCGTTGTGTAGCTATAGGTTGTAGAAATATAGGAGCTCACATTCTGTACATAGCAAGCAGTAGTAAAAAGCTCTTTGAAAAGATTTTAATGCTAAAGCTTTGATTATATAATGTCTGGATAGAGAGTCGCGCGGCATCAAAAAACGTCAAAGAGACAGAGATAAAATTTTAATAGCGAATATAATTTTGTTCATAAACTTTGTTATCATATAAAGTTTATTTTAATATTTTCTTGATAAGTATAATATATTTAATTTAGTCAAATATCCAATGAGCGAGTTTTGTCATTTTTCATTGGAAATATGTTATATACTTATTAAGAAAAATTAATCAATGGAAGAATTTTATTGATATCTACAAAAATGCCGAAGATACAAATTTTTCAAGTAAATCGTGTAATGTCGTCACTCGGTTACATCACTAATGTGAATCATTTCTACGTAGCGTGCACCGAGTGACGTCACGAACGGATCGTAAAAACACAAACTTTGAGTTGTTATATCTCCGATAATAATCGGTATTTTCTCGAAATTCAAAAAATACAATCATCAGTTTCTTATATTCTAGCGTATGAAATAGCATATGATACATAATTTTGTTGAAAAAGACGCGTTCATTAGGACGCAAATTTTGGTTTTGTCGCTCCATTAATTCAAAGTGTACTTGAAATGTTATCTTATAACTGGCAATGTAAACTTATCTAATGACAAAAAAATTAACATAAGAAATAACGTTAATGAAATATCGGAAGGATCGCGATATTGAATTTAAAATACCATATACGATAGACCGGTTGGCTTAGTGCTTAAGAGACCCTAACTACGGAACCAAAGGCTCGATTCCCGCTCGGGACAAATATTTGTGTGTATGAACATGTCTATTTGTTCTGTGTCTGGGCTTAAAATATTTATATATGTATATATTATAAAGAGTAAGTATGTATATCAGTTGTCTGGTACCCATATATTTTTTTTCTCTCTTGGAAAAGGAGAATCTCGTAGCATGGGGTTGAAATCCACTTAACTCCTCTCCCTGATATCTAGCTATGGTGGCTTACAACCGCGTGAATGGGTGTCGTGGGGCGAACGGGAAGCTCGAGCCATGCGAAAGTGAAAATAAACTGAACTGGGGTCCAGCGAAGTCGCAGAGAATTTGGGATTGGAGTGCTGACTAACCCAATCGCTTTGGACGGCGGGGTTTAAGGGTGGTCTGTATTGCAGAACGCGCGTGCCTAGTCTGTACCTACGTCTGAATAGGTTTTTGTATGAGAGGTGTGGCAGGGAGTTCCTTATCAGGTCATTATGCCCCACAGCAGGGGCTTAGACCTCCACTCGGGATGAGAGAGCTTGAAGCTTAATCTACTACGCTACTGCAATAGTAGTTATATTAACGTGCTCTCCAAGGCACGGAGTCAGTGATAGTTATGTGTTTCTGCCAGAAAAAAACTCATTGGTACATGCCCGTTTTTCTGGGATTTGAACCCCGACTTTCTAAACAAGGGACCGGCACGCCACTAACACCGCTATCATGACACAGTAGCAGGGAGTTTGCTGAAGGCAAATAAAAATATTCTAGGTTTTGAAATAACAAAGTTTTGGATTCGTAATTCCAATATAAACCAAAACCAGCGGTGCTGGTATCTCCAACCTTCTAAACGTGAATCAAACTCGCAATTTCAGGAATGGACAATGTTCGTTGCTCGCTCGGGCCTGGTGAAGTTCCCAGCGGACCCTTCCAACTACGAACGCGCATTGCAACAGCATAAAGCCAAGCAGCGTGAAGTCAGGAGGCAGTTAGAGGTTTGTTATTCAATTTTTTTTTCAAATTATTGACTAGTAGTACATGAGTAGATATCCGTACAGAGTCCAAGCTCTCTAACAACCTTTGAAATTTTTACTTATTCTCACAGGATTGCCACCTATTACATGTTATAAAAAATAGGGAGAAAAATAAGGTAAGTACATAGAAAAATTGGTGGAGATTCATTAAGTTTGGTTAATGAAACTGTGTTCTTGGGCATTACTATAGATGCAAATTTACAATGGGGTCCTCATGTTATGAGAGTGGCTGGTAAACTGAGCTCTGCTGTTTTTGCAATCAGGCAAATAAGAAGACTAACCGATGTGCCTACAGTGAGGCTGGTTTATTTTAGATACTTTTATAGCATACGACGACCGCTTAGCCTAGTGGACAGCGACCCTGCCTACGAAGCTGGAGGTCCCGGGTTCGAATCCCAGGTCGGGTCAGTATTTATGTGATGAATATTAATACTGGTACCGGGTCTTGGTTGTTATATGTATGTGGTGTCTTCGCTTGGTACCCAAAATACAAGCTAATGCTTAGTTTGGGACCTAGACGTTGTTGTGATTGTGTGTGTTGTTATTATTATTATAATGTAATATGGCATTCTGCTCTGGGGTAAGGTCGCTGACATTCAAACAATATTTGTTCTACAGAAAAGGGCTATTCGAGCTATATATAAGTTAAAATCTGATATAGTCTGAAGGCTCACTTTAGAGAAAGCAACATTTTGACAGTCCCTTGTCAGTGTATTTATGAAAATATAATTTATGTACATAAAAACATAAATGCTTTCTCTAGGGTGGGTGATGGCCACAACTTAAATACGAGACATAAGCATATGTTATCGATTCCCAGGTTCAGTCTCTCAAAGGTTAATAGTTCTTTTATGGGAAATCGTATCCGTTTTTATAATGAAATTCCTAAAGAAATGTTGAATTCTTAAATTCTTAAATTCAAATCAATTTATAAAGCGAGTTAAAGTCCAACTCGTGAAAAAAGGTTATTATTGTATTACCGAGTATTTAAATGATAAGTGCGTATGGACATCATTGTAATAGTTTTAAGGATTTTAAATTAAAAAAAAAATGAATGAAGAAAAACATATATTCAAATAAAATAAACAGGGAGGAATTTCTTGCCGGTTCTTCTCCTTCTAGTTTTTGAATCGGTAACTAATCAATTCATTTTGACTTTCAATAAGTGTGTGTAAAGTTATATTGTGTTATATTGAATAAAAACTTATTGAAATTGAAAAAAAATGTGTATTTGAAAAAGTAATTTAGTTATTAGTGAAATAAAATTAGTTACAAATGATTAACCCTATATAAGATTTTGTTTTTTTATATTTTTTTGTACCACTTTAATCGATATTACTTTATTTTATTTTAAACACCGAAGTGGTAAAATCTATAACCGTCAACAAAATCCCTCGAAACATCCTTTTGAATCTCACCGAATGCGCGCGCCGCAGCCGCAGCCCTGTCCGTTATACGCCAACTGAACTGGCGCAAACCAGTTCTTACTCCGGCTGAGCGTACGTGAACCCGTGTGTGTGAACACATCGGCGCGTTATGTGTGAGTGTACCTACAGCGGGCCGCTTTCATTTAACTCGGATTCTGTTGTATTCGCCAATAGTTACGTATGCCTGTACTTATAGCTCTGTCGTCTGTGTAAGTTATGCACACGAGTTCTAAAAAGCGGCTAAGTTAAAACAAGTTTAAAAATTAAATGACGACCGCTTAGCCTAGTGGGTAGCGACCCTGCCTGCGAAGCTGAAGGTCCCGGGTTCGAATCCCAGGTCGGGTCAATATTTATATGATGAATATTAATACTGGCACCGGTTCTTGGTTGTTATATGTATGTGGTGTCTTCGCTTGGTACCCAAAATACAAGCTAATGCTTAGTTTGGGACCTAGACGTTGTTGTGATTGTTAGTGTTATTATTATTATTATTATTATTATAAATTATAAGTTTTCTTGTAAAATTTTATTTGATTATAATGACGTCAAACAATGTAGTTTTGTAATTAAAAAAAAAACGATAAGAATACCTATAGTTTTTATTTAAATTTGTTTTTACTTAACCGCTTTTTAGAACTCGTGTGCATGATTTCCCGTTCGCGTTTTTTTACCGTTGAAAATGGTTATCAGATCCTTTTTCCTGTAAGACGTAAAAGCTAAAGGAGGGATTGGGGTTCTAGGGGTTTCAAAAGTTCACAACAGTTTTATCGGGACACCTATATTCGTTGGAATTGTGAAAATCAGTTGGTAATTTTTTTGGAAATTGCTAAAATGTCTGAAAAATTTAGGTTTTTGGGTGTTGTTTTTTACATAAATGTGATTATTTTCGAAAATATTTGAGTCATCGGAGAGTGGCTAAAAATGCATCTGAGGAACCAAATTGTCTAACGAACGGTGAAAACATTTCGGAAATAGGTCGATTCAAAAAACTTGAATTTATCAATATGGGCGTGGTAATTATGTGGAAATGAATAATTGTTTGTAATGTGTTTCTTTAAACCTATCTAATAGTAATCTAAGATTACGAAATACAACATCCTACAACATGGACGTACAATGAGATACCGCGTCGTGACCACAAAAATGTTAGCAAGCCACACGCACAGACAACAAAATATATGTCAAAGACCAAATATACGCCACTTGATGTTTTCGAAAATTCACTTTGAATTAGAATTTAGCGTGACCAACATATAAAATTCGTACTGTAAATGAAAATAAAGATTCTGAAATAACTTTTTATGAGTAATTTACCAAAATATTTGTTCACAACAATAGTAATGGCATATGGTCTATGTAATAATATCTGAGTCTTTTACTAGTGTTTTCGATCATTTTGAAGCATAAGTTGCTCTATCTTAATGATTGTTATCTAAGTCCTAGAAATAAAATTATAGAACACCCATTATTATAAATTGAGCAAATTTTTGAGCATATTCACTAAGTACAATTGGTTTTTCAATTAGAGATCCATCTCTCAAGCGTTGCCTAAATGCTTGTTTGTCTGTTTCCTCGTTTTTTTTTTCAAATTTTCTTTATTCAATGTAAGATGTTTACACACACTTATTGAAAGTCAAAATGAGTTGATTAGGTACCGGTTCAAAAACTAGAAGGCGAAGGACCGGCAAGAAATTTCTCCTTGTTTATTTTATTTAAATATATGTTTCTTATTTGTTTTTTTTTTTTAATTTAAAGTGCTTACAACTTACAATGATGTCCACGTGCACTTATCATTTAAATACTCGCTAATACAATAGTAAGCTTTTTTCATGAGTTGGACTTTAACTCGCTTTATTAATTTTATTAGAATTCAAGTTTAACATTTCTTTTGGAATTTATTATAAAAACGGATACAATTTCCCATGAAAGAATTATTAACCTTTGAGAGTTTGAACCTGGGAATCAATAACATATGCTTATATCTTGTATTTATTGTGGCCATCACCCACCCTAGAGAAACCATTTAAGTTTTTAGGTACATAAATTATATTTTCATAAGTGTACTGACAAGGGAATGTCAAAATAGTCAAATGTAATGAATAGGCCACCAGGTAGATGTTGGTAATACCTCGGTCCACTAATACGCTGTACTGTTATGCCGGCACCTCCGTCACGTAGCCGAGGAGTTGGGTGCTGAGGGAACGCGCTTTATTGGTCGAACCGTTAATGAAACACGATCGCGAGCTCGGCCGCGTGACGTGAGTATCGCCGCTACGTTTTTATCGTGTTCTTTTTTATGCACTGCGCTCGTGGCTACAGGAGAGGATGATTGTCCTACAAGAGGCGGTCACGTCTCAACTGCTTGTGCACCGGCCGTGGCGGCGCATCGACGGTGACTTCGCCCAGTTCCCTACCCCGGACCTCGCCGCTGTGAGTGTTCAAAAACGTTTTATCGATAACCTTATTCCAGCCATCCATCAGCCTTTCTTATACGCCACTACAGCGTTTAGGTTTCTCCTCAAGATGAGGGGGCTTGGAGCTTAAATCCATCGCCCTGCTCCAAACACGGGTTGGCGGATTGTAACGACCGCCATCTATTGACAGCAAACGAGACCGTCTGCTTAACGTACTCTCCGAGGCACGGAGTCAGTGATAATTAATGTACTTAGGTCAGAAAAAACTCATTGGTACACGTCCGGATTCGAACCACGGCCATATGGTCTTATAGATTTAAAACAGGTTCGCTGCGTTCGGGCTATCACGACACTGATAACCTTATTACCTGATTGGTCTGTCCTAAATAAGTAATGTTGAAGGTGACGAGGTTAGTGTAATATTTTAGAATAATAATTTACTTTAGTTCGCCTCAAACTTTATGGCGGTTCGGAACACAACACCTGCGCAAGCACGCTTAGTGCTTGCGCAGGTACAGACATATATCTCTCGCTCCACTGCGTCCCGTTACACCTAAAACTGGTTACTGCGACGCGACTTGTGCCTATGTTCACATCCGCCATAAAGTTTGATTGTAACAGTATTTGATATTAAAAAATTATTATTATTGATCCTTTTTTTACGATTGATTCTTTATCTTTTAATATTGATATTTTTATATATATTATACTTATATTTATATATATATTAGAATGTTGCTTTATGGTTTAACTGAATTTTTATTTTTAACTATTATAATAGTATCCATTTTCTACTAACTTTCCGCCCGCGGCTCCGCTCTCGCGTGGCCTACACAGTTGTGCCGGGACCCCTTTTTCCGGAATAAAAAGTGTCCCATGTCACTCTTCAGCTTTTAAACTATATGCAATAAGTTATAACGGTCCCGGTACAATTGTGTAGTTCACGAGAGCGGAGCCGCGGGCGGAAAGCTAGTTTGGAAATTATATATAGCCCATGTTATTCGCTGGTAATGTAGGTAGCTTTCTATAGGTGAAAGAAATTTTGAAATCAGTTAAGTGGTTTTTGACTTTATCCGTAACAACCTTATAGAGCATGTAGAGCTTACCTAACTAAACAAAATTAAAAAAAAAACTTTAAACATGTTTTTCTCGGTAAGCGTTAGTTTGCGTTATCTGCTCACTTGAAAGTTTTTATTTAGTTCAGTAAGCTCTACACGTTCCATGAGTTTGGACTACGTTCAGCCGAAATACATTTTTTAAATACATTTTTCAGGCATTGAATACGGCGGCAGTAGAGATTGGCAAAGTGAAGTGCCCAGAGGCGGTCGGCTTAGGCGACGACACCACCATATATGTGACGCCTACGCAGCTCGCAACGTGAGTTAACCCTGGTCCACTCCACATTGTAAAGTCAAAGAATCCGTGCCAAAAAATTGTCACAAAATTCTAAAAGCTGTGAGTACTTAAAAGTCAGTACAACGCCTGAAAAAATTGCTGCTGCCCGGCCGGCCCAAATGCGTGTGATAGAGAAGGCAGATGCGCCATATACTCTAGTGCAAACGGGATACAGCTTGAAAATAAAGACGCAAACGAAAATCTTTCTATTTCATCTTATTACAAAAGAAATAAATATTATATATACAAAAATAAAAAGCCAATAGATGAGTATAAATGCAACTTTCGTTTGAGATTTTATTTTAGCGTTAAAGAATTATGATATTTATTATGACAAAAGAAAATGTGTTTTAACTATGGTCCTTTTAGTGATTTTTTTTTTATCGAGCGAAATGAAATACCATCTCGTTTTCAAAATAGCCAATGGACAAACAAAAGTCTATATTTACTTACGATTTTTTTTTTTGAGTAAACATTTGAGCCGATAACGTACATTGAAGTTTGATAAAAACGGGACGACTTACATTTAGAGTTTTAAAATTTGGTCACTCTAATTCGACTTTTCTGGCCCCACTAGTGAAAATACGAGGAACACCCATAAATGTACAATACGACAATTCTGTCTCTCTGGTATATTTAAAACGGCAATTTAATTTAATGAATGACACAAATTTAATTTTCAGGCTTATATAATTTGATGAGACCACTTTTTTAACGTACCGCTAGACGACGCCTTTCTATTACGGCTATTTAATAATAGATGGAGCCACCATATAAACAAATGTTTTTTATTTTTTCATAATCACATTTCCAGGTTTCAGTTGGTAAAACATAACATGCGACAGTAAAAAATATTTCTGTTGAATGTTTTTAATTGATTTTACTGATTGTTTTAACGATTTCGAAGTGTTTGTACAAAAACCTTAAAATTTGTAGAAAATAAGGTTTTTCGTTAAACGCTTTGAAACCATTGAAAAAACCATAATAGAAATCAGTCGAAAAAACCTTATTTTTCACATATTTTAAGTTTTTGTACAAACGCTTCGAAACTGTTGAAACAATCTATAAAGTCAGTTAAAAACTTTAAAGAGAAATAGTTTTTATAGTCGCATGTTGTGTTTTATCAACTGAAATCTAGAAATGTGATTATAAAAAATAAAAATCATTTCTTTATATGGTGACTCCATCTATTATTAAATAGCCGTACTGGACAGGCGTCGTCTATAATTGAATACTCCTCAAGGGCCACCACAGCTCCTGTAAAGCTTCAGCAACTTGAAGCAATAGGTTGATTAAAGTGTATCCTTCTCATTTCGTCAGGTTACGCGAGTTGGTCTCCGAGCTGCAGTCCGATGATGTCAAGTTGGAACTTAACTCCTTGGAAGACACCGTTTCGGCTGCATAAGCGGGCGGATATTTAGCTAATGTTACAACTAAATAGGGAATGAGTGTCTTTGTCATGTATTAGACACAGAAATCTTTATTTGAAACTTTAACTATGTTAGAATCTTTTACCACATAACTGTTGTTCATTTGAACACCTATTAGGATGTGATTCAACATCTAAAAATGTACTTTTATAATATTTTATTAATATTTAAATAATTTTTTTATTAGAAAACATTTATATTAACTCAATTACACATTAAGGGAATGCACCAATACTATCTTAACCCCCCCCCCCCCCCCCTATATATGCCCAGACCCCTTCCTCCCTCGTATTTTTCACGTAGTAATTCGTAAATATGGTTTTTTAATCATTTTTAGCAACCAGAAAGTGAAAATTGTGTTTTATTCAGAATTATTCTCATAGAGGATATTTACTACGTGACAAAGACCTAAGCCCTGCCCCCCCCCTCACCCTTTGACTGAGCGTGGCATTTTGAAGATCTCCCTCCCCCCCACCTTACGGGTCACGTAGTATGGGTACGTTCACTAATCATACGCACCCTACTTTTGTTATGTACGTGAGTTCGTTGAAACTTGGTACCTTGACTACTCGATTGACTACTGCCAATAGCTATCGAGAAACGTTAGCTCGCAGCACTGAATTGACTGACCCAGTGGTCGAGTGGTTAGAGACTCTAACTGCGTAGCCAAGAGTCGCGGGTTCGATTCCTAAATATTTGTGTGCATGAATATGTCTATTTGTTCCGTGCCTGGGTGTAAAATATATATGTATATATTATAATAAAACCAGCCAAGTGCGAGTCGGACTCGCGTACCGAGGGTTCCGTACAAACCCGTAGGTATATAAGTAGAAGTAAGTTTGATTTTGTTACAGCTTAAAGGTATTATAGACCTGAGTATTTGAAATAAATTTCAATTAATACCTCTACGCGTTCATGAGAAAAGGGGTAGAAAGTTTAAAATTATTAAAAATACTTTTATTATATGATGTAACTAAAAATTTATGCTTTTTGATATTTTTCTTTTATCTGTGCTATAAGAAATCGCTTCGTACCAAATTTCAAGATTCTGAGTTTATGGGAAGTAAGTACCATGTAGGTTTTGATTCCCTTGCGAGTATGGAAAATTTGCAGCATAAACAGTTGTATCCTTTGATTGCGTTGGCTTAGAAGTTTCATTTTTTCACAGCTCCAAGGGACAGTAGACTTGAGTATTTGATATGAATTTCAGCTTGACACCTCCACGCGTTCCTGAGAAAAAGGGTCTTGACACACAGACAGACCAACAGCAAAGTGATCCTATAAGTGTTCCGTTTTTTTCCGTTTGAGGTTCGGAACCCTAAAAAAGATATATTTTAGTATATATATCAGTTGTCTGGTACCCATAATACAAGCTTTGCTTGGTTTGGGACTGGATGGCGCTACGTGGGATGTCACAGGTATTATTATTAATTTGTCACAAAATATGTGTTTGTTTTATAGGTTTAATAATATTATGCTGAATCACCTCCTAATAGGTTTTCGGTCCAACAACTATTACGTTATTCAAATATTAAATAAATACATTCTTTAATAAATCTTCCTGTTGCTGTTGACTTTCCTACAAAAAATAAAATAAATAAATAAAAATTAATTCGAAATTCAAAACTATTTAACACAACATGAGTGACGTCTACCAATGAGTTTTTTCCGACTTAAGTACATCATTAACTATCACTGCCTCCGTGACTCGGAGCGCACTTTAAGCAGTCGCTCCCGGTTGCTGTCAATAGATGGCGATCGTTACAATCGGCAAAGCCGCGTTGGAGCAGCGTGGTGGATTTAAGCTCCAAGCCCTCTCATCTTGAGGGGAGGCCTAAGCCCCTGCAGTGAGGTATAAAAATGACTGATGGAATAAGTGACGTCACTGGATGTTGATTAGCGTTTAATGTTACAGTTAGTTTCACGTTATTTCGGTTAATGTTCTCTTTACAAAATTGATATTTGTTGCATTAAAAGCCTCAAAATGCAACATGATTATGTAATTTATAACATCTCGACTATATAATAAATGTTATAAAATTAAATGTAATATTTACGTATTTTTAAACATTGGTCTACATTAATTTATTAAATAATATATTCTAAATTAAAATTTTATTAAAAAAAATACCCATAAATTAAAAATACTATCCAAACAATGATAAACGAGAAAATTTCAAAGAGACGACACGGGTTCAGGATGCCAAGGATACTTGCCGCGCTGTATTGCGACACTGATCCTCTGAACAAGGTATTCCTTGTTCAAAGTATCACCTGTCAACAGACGCAGCGCGACACCCAAATCGTGAGCAAGTATTTTAACATTCTTGGACCAGGGACCCGTCCGTCGTCTCGACAGCGAAATGTATGATGTGGTAAAATTAATATTTTATGCACGTTTTTTATTTTATCATGAATCGTTACCACGCGTTAAATGCGTTGCGTCCACATCGCATTACTGTGGACGGTAACTACGTAGAGGCGACACTTATGTTTTGTACTCTATGATATATGCTGCAGGCGCGGCAAAATTTATTTTTAAGGGAAGTGGGGGGGGGCAATCATTGTGTGAATTTACCTGTTTTCTAAAAAATTTGTACCAAACAAAAACCTAATAAAATTTCAGTTTATTATTAATCGTTGCATTTGAATGTTTTAAAACATATGTATATGAAATTGTATAGTAAATTGGTCAACACGAAGTGCGCCGGTCGTGAGTTTAACCAAAAACAAAATACGATGAGGAGTTCGACTACGTAACGTGTCATCTCCACACAGTTACCACTTATTCTTTTAGTATAAAAGCATAGAACAACCACGAAATGTTTAGTGGTCGTTGTGAAAGATTTCTGCACTAGAATGTAATAAGCTGAAGACAGACTTGATCGTCTGTTATTTACGAATTGGTGCACTTTTTATAATTAGTTTGATATAGATATTTGATTAGATGAAATATGTAAATGTAAATAGGATATATGGCCGCTTTATCTTAAAATTGTAATTACTAATATGCCTAAATGCATACACTCGTTATGTATATACAGATGAAATTTTAATAACCATCCAAAAAATTTCTAGATGCTAGGAACTAACAATAGACCTCATTACGTAAATAAAAAATGTAGGTTACATTTTCGTAATAAATTATTTTATCTACAGTGTTATATTATAACGTTTGGTTGCCTTCTTTTTTACGACGCGCTCGAGACTTTGAAGCCGAAACGGGGCGGAGCGTGCTGCGGCCGTGAATGGTGACGAGAGTTATTGGTTTTTTCGGGAAAGGTTTGTGTAGTCATATCTCAATATTTTTCTATTGAACGATACTAAAATAAAACAAGACGGCCATCGGTTTTTTACCAAAGATCATTATATAAAAATTTGGATTTATTTGTTTATTCGGAAAAACAACAGTTACAGAATACCAAAAAAAAAAAAATTACATCAAAATAAATTTAAATAACATAAATCGTCTGCAACCTCTATGTTTTTAACTAAAAAAATTTAGGTTAATTTAGGTTGGTTGTTAAAATTTCACCTTGTATATTACTTGATAAATAATGTATATACAATACATACCAATGGGCGTTGCCCATTTTTGAAAATTATTTACAAAAACAAAACCGTTTCGAGGAATAGCCTTCCTAAACTATAATTTATCACTTTTTTTTAATTACTTTTAAAGATATGAGGGAAAATAGTAATAACTTTCAGATGACCTTTGTGACGTCACTGTTTGGTGGATATTACTCCCAACCACTATGAGATTTATGAAATTTAAAAACAAAATATTTATTAGTGTCGATTAGAGAGAAAATACCGAACAAATTCTTTGTTGAGAAAGCGCTGCCTACGCCAGAAGTCCACCTCTATTATACATGAAATATATTACGTATACTTGTCTCTTTCTTTCACAAAACGTAGGCAGCGCCATCTCGACAAAAATTTTGTTTGGAGTGTCACTACTCGAGTACTATTGTGATATATGCGTGACACACAGTATTTGAAGTTTCTATTGAAATTTTTTTAAAAGACCACACTATCTATATATATCACAAATTCTCATGTGACGTCAAATCCAATAAATTTTCAAAGAAATATGAAAGTACACGACCAAAATTTAAAATATTCAAATTAGTTTCTTAAAGCCTATATTCTAAGGCAAAAAAATAAAAATCACATGTTGAAAAAATCGGGCAATGCTCATTACTGCCGAAGAAGGTTTATTTAGGTCTGGGAACTCGCAAAACATGGACGCACTGCTACGTTTTAGCTGTCTCACTCTGTTGGTTTAGTTATCTACTATCTAGCGGAGAAAAATAAACTTTAACGTAATGGCATAGAGTGTAAATTTGTATACATGTTTATTTCAAGTACATGATCCAGTAGTATTATTAATCCGTGAGAGCCACCGTAGAGCCACTCAACAGTAGCGACATCTGCTTTGACCTTTCACTTTTTAATACCTTTGTTGACCATTTATAGCCAATGTACTAATAAAAAATACTAAATACTATAAAAATCTATACCCATTAATCATACATCTTATATGCACGGTTTTGACATAGATAAGACAGACTAAAGTTCGTTCGACAGTTTCATAGGGGACCGTAACCCTTTAAGAGCCTTAATTATAATACAACCTTAAAATAAAGCTGTTGTATCTGTGCTTAGTGAAAAGCTACTGCTGTTGTTTGTATATATTTGTAATTTATTCCTTAATTCTACAATTGCAAAGAATAATTCAATAAAATTTATTTGAGATATTAGTTTCTTTGTTTTATTAGCCTTTTTAATTTGTTTTATTTATTACAACAATTACATATCACAAACATAATTTTCAGGTTACATAATTCAGTAAGACCATTTTTTTTCAATGAACAGTTTCATATATGTGTAGAAAATATAGTTCAAAATAATAAAAAAAAATCTTTTTTATACATAAATTACAATATGGTTTTTTAATATCAAAACTTATATATATATATATATATATATATATATATATATATATATATATATATATATATCGCCACTAATAGTGTCCAAGAAGGCAAATATAATTCTGTCTTCACATAGTTACACTGCTACAAAAGCATGAAAGAATATCTTCTGTTTACTGTCTAGTAATTTCCACCGTATCTTCTTAGACACAAGACTCAATTTTAACTATAAAATATATCAGAAATATATGTATTGTTAAAACACAAAAAGACAAAAATTTTGGAGTGGAAAGAATACAGTCTAGCTATTAGAACCACATTGTCTTTGATAAGTAATTTGAAATATAAAATATGAAGAAATGTATCGCTTTGTTATTAAAAAAACAAAAAGCCATATGAGCTTCTCTCTCAGGCATTGGAATAAGCCATCCCTAGAGTGACAAATTTAATATATATAATTTTACATAGTATATTCGTTTCTTTCTACCCACAATGGCATGAATACGGTAAGTGTTTTGAGTAAGAGATTGTAGATTTTTGTGTGTCTGCGTGTGTGCGATTGTTATAAAATTCCTCAACCGATTTTGATGCGGTTTATTTTATAATGTAGGTGTTACATCACAACAGGTTCTTGCACACATTTTAACGATGAAGGGGACTAGGAGGCACTGCACAACACTTATACGTATTACTGCAAAACGGCTAGGCTGGGGCTTTGATGTGGTTTTATATAAGTATTTCAGAGCAAGTTTTTTAATATGTTTTACGGTTGTGCCCACTACTGCTGCTGATGCTGTATTCAATTTGTATATCTAAAATCACTTGACCGATTTTGTTTCCGATTCCGGTATTACATCAGCAAATTCGTGTACATGTTTTACGATGGTAAGACACCAGAAGGCGCTGCCTTTTAGACTGAATTTTTAGTTTTTCAGTGGCCTTTTTCCATGCAATTGAGGAAAATGTCAATAAATTGGACTGTAGCTTTTATGAGGTTGACTTTGTAATTCAAGGTAACAGGTTGATAGTGATAATGTGTATTAAAATGGCTAAACACCTACATGTCTATCAAATCTATCAAAATGTTTATTATTGTATGGCGGATGTGAACATAGGCACAAGTCGCGTCGCAGTAACCAATTTCAGGTGTAGCGGGACGCAGTGGAGCGAAGGGCATATGACAGAACCTGCGCAAACATACCTAGAGCGTTGTATTCCGATCCGCCATAAAGTTTGATTGGAACTACTACAAAATTGATAAGAAATTGCGAGATCGTAGCGGACCGCATGACCTGCTAAAAAAACAATAATCAAACCCGCCATCTGCCCGTACGGTCTGCTGCGCTAGTTATAGGTATAGTTATGTATAGTATATACAACGTGTTCCTTTTGATATCCCATAACTCCGGGGTTTCAATGGGACCACGAATATGAATCAAATAGCATACACATTATTTTTCAATTATTATTAATTACATATTTAAATTTTTCATACAAACTAATTCGATAAAAAGGTGAGTTTCCATGTAAAACGCCTTTACGTTAGATTTGACAACGTCGCATTATTGAACGTGATCATGAATGAAAGTTAGTACCTACCCTGCCACGCATTACAAATTTTGCTATCCCGCTCTGCAAGCGTAAGTTGGGCAACATCGCATAAATTAGGACGCATCATACGGCAGAAAAATTTAGAACTTTTTTTATTGTGATTGATGATTTCTCTAAAACTACGTATTTTTGAATAGATGTTCCTTGGACTTTTTATATTATTTTTAGTCATAGAATATAACCTTAGAGTTATGGGATATCAAAAGGAACACGTTGTATATATATATATATATATATATACTAGGTATAGTATAGTTATGACGACGCTTAATCTAGTGGGTAGCGACCCTGCCTATGAAGCTGGAGGTCCCGGGTTCGAATCCCAGGTCGGGTCAGTATTTATATGATGAATATTGATACTGGTACCGGGTCTTGGTTTTATGTGTGTGGTGTCTTCGCAAAAATATATATATATATGTGTATGTATTAAAAAGAATATTGAAGTATGTATACCAGTTGTCTAGTAACCCATAACACAAGCATAATACTTGCTTACTTTGGGACTAGATGACGCTGTGTGGAAAGTCCCATGTATTATTATTATTATTTATTATAGTTAGAGGCGCGGCTGCTGGCGGACCGCATGGCTTGCTGAACTGGAAAATTCTATATATGAATGGCGGTGAGTGTTAATAATAGATGGAGCCACCGTACAAAATAATGATTTTTATTTTTTCATGGTCACATTTCTACAAGCGTTTGCATAAAAACCTAAAATTTGTGGAAAATAAGGTTTTTTCAACTTATTTTTATAATAGTTCTTCAATAGTTTCGAAAAAATCATTCAGACATTTTCATTGTATACTTATAATTTTTTTACAAAAGTTGCAGAATCTAGCTAATTTTAAATAAGTAAATAATTATTATTGAATTTTAAAATGGCCCGTGACAGCCTGCGCGTCCGCTTCAAGTATGCCCAAATAGCCAAACAAGTTTTGAGCGGATTCAGCACTCACCTCACTCATGTGACAGTACCTATATCTGGATTTTGACCACTTGCGTGGGTCATGGGTGAAAACTTGCAGGAGGCAGACATCACTAAGATCATATTGAACGATATATCAATGCAGCAGACGGTTTCCAGACCAGTAAAAACCTGTTTTCTAAACTTTTGTCTTTTGACGACCGCTTAGCCTGGTGGGCAGCGACCCTGCCTACGAAGCTGGAGGTCCCGGGTTCGAATTTCAGGTCGGGTCAGTATTTATATGATGAATATTGATACTGGTACCGGGTCTTGGTTGTTATATAATAATAACACACACAATGACAACAACGTAGAGGTCCCAAACTAAGCATTAGCTTGTATTTTGGGTACCAAGCGAAGACATCACATACATATAACAACCAAGACCCGGTGCCAGTATTAATATTCATCATATAAATACTGACCCGACCTGGGATTCGAACCCGGGACCTCCAGCTTCGCAGGCAGGGTCGCTGCCTACTAGGCTTAGCGGTCGTCTATATGTAAGTGCTGTCTTCGCTTGGTACCCAAAACACAAGCTAATGCTTAATTTGGGGTCTAGACGTTGTTGTCATGTATACATTATAATTAAAAAAAAGCCCCTCCCGGACTTTGACCCGAAGAAATTCGAAAACCATAATCAGGCGACTTGAGGCACTATCAGCAATATTTAATGCCAAGCAGACGGTACCATCGCCTGTCAGTAAATAACATAGGCAACTCTCTAACTATAAAGCATGCGGTAAATTTGACAGCAGCGTTTGGTTTTGATAGTCAAAAATGTTACTTCACAGTATCGAAGATATCGAACGCAATTTCTTAGGGGTGAAGACCGACGCTCGAGGACCTCGCCGATTGGAAATCGCCATCTTGCACCAGCTATAGCTAGTGTGAGTGGTAAGACGGTAAGCGCAAAAGAGGGCTTCTAATCAATTCATACTTTTATGCTATAATGTATCCAAAATTGTAAATAAAACAAAATATAAACTATTCATCCTGCTCTTCACCCAGTCCTCTATACATTTCTATGGTCTTTAGCTCCTTCAACGGCTTTATTGCACATTCCGTACACTCGGGTGTCTGCATATATGACTGACCGGTTGCCCGAGTGTTTAGACACTAACTGCGGAGCCGAGGGTCGCGGATTCGATTCCCGCCCGGGACTAACATTTGTGTGCATGAACATGTCCATTTGTTCATTGTCTGGGTCTAAAAGTATATATATATATAGATAATTTAAAAAAGATATAGAATATTTATGTACTTATATCAGTTGTCTAGTACCCCATAATACTTGCTTACTTTGGTACTAGGTGGCGCTGTGCGGGATGTCCCAGATATTGAGAAGCACTATACCAATTTTGAAGAAAGTTTCACGTCTACATAATGTAAGAGTAATTTAACTTATACATATGTCTTAATTTACAAACAAATATAATAAAGACCTCGAGTGTGCGGAAATCGCGCGTCCTATAGCTGTAACACAAAAAAAAACACTTAACTGAAAAGAAAATGGACAAACAAAAACTACAAAACATATTTGTAAAAATCTTTATTATCACATAAAGACCGCCAAACCAACATATTGTGGTTAATGGTTTGTTTGTCCCAACCTGCTTGCAATACCATATGCCATTCAAGTCGTATTTACACCGACGGCCGAATAGATAAGTGGTTAAGACCCTAACTGCAGAGCCAACGGTCGTGGGTTCGATTCCCGCCCAGGACAAATATTTGTGTGCATGAACATGTTTATTTCGTTCCGGGTCTGGGTGTATAATATTTATCTATGTATATATTATAAAAAGAGAATATTTAAGTATGTATATCAGTTGTCTAGTAACCCATAACACAAGCATAATACTTGCTTACTTTGGGACTAGATGGCGCTGTGTGGGTTGTCCCATAAAAAAAAAAATACAAAATACATGATTGTATATTTTTTTATAGATTGCCAGTAACCGCTCGAATTAACTCTTTTGATATATTTTCTTTCCACTACTCACACAAAAACATGTAGATTTGCGACAAGGTATCAGAAAGTATCATTCTGATACTTTGAGTCGATAAATATTACGCACACATTCTTTAATAAATCAATCATTTTTATTTGATAAAAGTGGTTACACCCTAAAAAGGACCCAAAAATGACATTTAGCTGGACTAGCCTTCTTAAGCTTATTATTTAAAAGCATAGGTTAATAATAGGTCCTTTGATATGAAATTGGGGTTTTACATGGAAAAAGTAAAAGAAAAAAATGTATTATTATCTATGCCCTTTCGCCATTTTATAGCTATTTCATTGATTCCTTTGCCGAAAAAATTCTGGAAGCATGAATCAATAAAAATTTTGAAGGCGGTTTGGACTACCTCATCGGAATTTAATTTCTTTCCTTTCAAGAAATTGTCCAAATTCTGGAAAAAGTCGTAATCCGTCGGAACAAGATCCGGGAAGAATGGTGGGTATCGGAGACATTCCAATCGCAGCTCCTCTAATTTAGGGACCGTCGGGTGTACCTACAGTGTGTGGTCTAGTGTTGTCCTGAAGCAGCAGTAGGCTAGGGCAATTCAATTGTTCAATGGCTAACTTTTCCGTCATGGTTTGCAACAGACATCAGTGCTTTTTCCTGAGTCAACTTTCGTTTGGGACAGGATTTAGCCAGTCATTCTGCGTTCAACCATTATGATGAGCTTTTCAAATTAATTATTGTAGAGAATGTTTCGTGATAGTCCAGAGCGCAACGAACCTGTCTCAAATTTATAAGGCCCCATAGGGCCATGGTTCGAATCCGGTACCAATGAGTTTTTCTGACTTATGTACACAATATCACTGACACCGTGCTTCGGAGGGCACGCTAAGCAGGTCCCGGACGCTGTCAATAGATGACGGTCGTTACAGTTCCCAACACGCAGTGGAGCAGCGTGGTGGACTTAAGCTCCAAGCTCCCCTCCTCACCCTGGGGGAGGCCTAAGCCCTTGCAGTGGGGTAAAAATGGGCTAATGATGATGATTGTACAGAATATATTTTTCATCACAAGTAACAACACGATTCAAATGTCTCGCGTTATTGTGACGGTTGAGTAATGTAACACAATATTCGACGCGTGTTTGTTGGTGTGCTTTACTCAATTTTTGCAGTACCAATTTTTTGAGGTTTTTCACTCACCTAAAAAAAGTTGGAATATTTTTCCATTCCATTCCACCAGCCCATTATGTCCCATTGCAGGAGCTTAGGCCTCCCCCCAGGGTGAGGGGCTTGGAGTTTAATGCACCACGCTACTCCAAAGCGGGTTGGTGAATTTTAACTACTGCCATTCTGTTGATAGTACTATTCCAATTTTTTTCAAGTGAATTAAAATTGCTTTATCATTCACACCGAAACTCTGTGATTTGCGACGAATCCGCTTCCACGATCACTTTTAATTCTTGATTGTCAACTAGTCTCCGGCCGCCTACAGGGTTTGTTCAAAAGGTCATAGGCCAAAATTTCCAGAACGGAAACGTTGGGACCAAAAATCGTAATTAAGCGCTAAATTCGAAATATAACTACACAAGCCCACATTCCAAACAAATTAGAAATTCTTAAACAAATGCCAGATATTAGGTCTTAACCAATGAAGTTGCCGTTTCGTATGAAATAAGTAAGTTTTTTTTTCAAACATCTTTATTTCTGTTATTCAAAGTAGTCACAAGTGCCATCGATGATGCATCTTTGTCAACGCAGTGGCAGTTCATTGAAGCCCTTTTTTTAAAAATCAACTGGACGGAAGGCAACAAACTCTTCAAAGGCATTTTGTACTGTCTCTATGGAATTGAATTTTTTTCCCATTAATAAGTTGTCCAAATTTTTCAAAAAAATTAATAGTCGGTAGGTGCAAGGTCTGGTGAGTATGGCGGATGATGGAGAAATTCCAACCCCAACTCTAGCAGCTTGGAGACTGTTTGTTGTGCAGTATGGGGTCGCGCGTTGTCGTGAAGGGGCAGCGAGGACGACCGATTGACCAAAGCTGGTCGCAGACGTGCGAGCTTCTCCATCATTGTCATCAGTTCTTCACAGTACACATCTGCAATAATGCTCATGCCATTTTGTAAAAAGCTGTGATGAATCACACCAGCACTAGACCACCAAACAGTGACCATCACCTTTTTAGGGGTTATTTTTCGTTTAACACATTGCTGTGGTGCTGAACCAGGATCTAACCAACTTGCTGAGCGCTTTCGATTGTCGAACAGAATTCATTTTTCATCACAGGTAACAATCCGGTTAAAAATTCCTTCATTTCTGTGCCTGAGCAACGCGAGGCAGGTTTCGATGTGTACGTGGCACCGGCGATCGTTAAGTTCGTGGGGTACCCAGCTATCAAGCTTTTTTACTTTGCCAATTTGCCGCAAATGGTCCAATATTGTTTTCATGTTAACATTAAAAGCTTCTGCTAGGTCAGTTGTAGTTTGAGTATCATCAGCATCCACAGTCGCCTTCAATTTGTCATGTTGACCAAAGTGTCCGGACAACCACGAGGTTCATTATTCAAGTCATAATTACCTGAACGGAAGCGGGCAAACCAATAACGGGTTGTGCATTCGTTTAAGTTCTCTCCGTAAACGTTTTTGATGTAACGTGCCGTTTGTGCAGCATTAGTGCCACGATGGAACTTATATTCCATAATGACACGAATTTTTAAAGTGTTCATTATAACGAAAAATGTTCAAATGTAATGAAAATACAACGCTAATCAATGACAAAAGACTGGCTTTATGAAAAGAATGTCATGTTTTTAAAACAAAATTAATTTGAATTTAGAATTCACAGCAAATCAAATTTTTTTTAATTTGAAATGGCCAGTACTGAAGAACGGCAACTTCATAGGTTAAGATCTAATATTTGATGTCAATGTGGTCGCAGTTCGACAAAAAGCCAATTTCATAAGTAAGGACCTAATACACTGTTACATAAATATTTTAAATGACATTTCAAAATTAATAATTTTATATTATTTGTGTTTTATGATACCATAACAGCCTATTATGCCCCACTGCATAGGCTTAAACCTTCCCCCTGAATGAGGGTGCTTGGAGCATAATCCATTACGCTGCTCCAATGCAGGTTGATGGGCTTTATTATAATGGTCATATAAATTCGCTGGCAAAATGAAGCGGAAAAAAAATAATATCGGGATATTAACCTTCATTTTGAAAATATTCTAAAAGGTTTGAGACATTGAGCAATTACTTTGCTTGTGATTTAAGGTTTATTCAAATCATTCACACATAATTCGCAAAAGTTTTATCATATCATATCATATCTCTCTTTCATGCAGACACCAGTGGCGGGGGGGTGAAGAAAAAACCTTTAACGCCTCTCGTTTATTCAAATATTCACATAACGTTATATATATGAATGTTCGTTATTTACAATAAAAACACATCGTAATTTTAAAATCACACTTAAAGTGGCGTTATCTTAGAACGAAAAGTGAATCGTTTTCACACTGTTAACGCGTTTTTTTGTGTTTTTAGTTCAAAAAAGGGTCCGTCGTTGACACCGTCTCATCTCAAAAACTCAACCTGTAAATAGATTTTAGCTGTCTCCACACCTACTGTTTATGTGGAGTATCACATAAACAGTAGCTATGCCGACGGACAGACGGACAGACAGACAGACAGACAGACAGACAGATGCAAGCATGCGTCAGACAGATTTGATCTTATCCACCATTTTTTTTCTTTATTATTCTACAGTCCATAATTTTAATAAATTTCATTTGGGTTTGAAAGTTGAAACTGATGATTTATTGGTTACAGGTATAAAAAAAAAGGTAAATAATTTGTCACGTTTAATAAGTAGTATTTAATCGTCTATAACATCGATGGTCTATATAGGTATTGCTTATTTGTCTTGTAAAGATTATTGCAAGCTAATGTCGCAGTTAGTTCCTTCGCATAAGATTTAATTTCACTTGTAAAGTTTGTGTTTTGTAACCTTGAAGTTTGGCAACGTTAGCTGATAGGCATAGGTAGTGTTCGGCGTTCGCTCTATTTGACATTATCATGAAATTATATATACTAGCTTCCACCCGCGTGGACGCAGACATACCTACCTAAATTTGATATTAAAAAAACATATTAGTTATTTGATGAGTATTTTGGTAAACAGTAGGTCATAAAAAATATTAATTACTGGTTTATTTATAAAACTGTTATTATTAATAATAACGTTTTTAGTTTAAGTTACTACTATTTTACTTATTATTATTATTTATGTATTATACTATGTAACCTATTTTTGTTATGTTTTAAATATACCTACCGCAAAATCGAATTCGTTTTTTATTTACATAAAAGTCCAGTTTCATTATGTCCATCTATACTTTTAATTCTATGAACTTGAAAGGAAAAAGGTTCTAGAATAACCTTTTAAAATATCAATTTTTTTTTTCAATTTACGAATTTCCCAGATATTTATGAAAAATTCATCAAACGTTGGAATTGTCACTGTGACATCATCTGGGCGGTTGAGCTAAAACTAAACTAAAAAACCAAAGGTAAAACTAAATTTAAAATATTGAGGTAAGGTCACAAGTGTAATCCCTATGAATCAATAAAAATACTATGACTTTAGTAAATCTAAGATTATGCAATTTGTAAGCATCTGTCCGGTCGATGTCACAGGGATATTTTATTAATATTTTTTTAGAAAACAATTAACTAAGAAAAAGACGATTTTTTTAAATGTGAATAAAAAGTATAAATTGGTCAAAATTTTCGGAAAAAATACTTATTTGGTCCAAGCCCATAATATAACGTCCATGAAATGCTTAAAGTAACTAACGCATTTAACTTCTTAAGGATTAATATCGTAACCATGTAAATAGCTTTTCTAATTACCACATTACATGTGACCATTTTTTTAAACATTAAAATAGGTATAGTAAGACATCCTTAAAAGATATGCCATCGCGGACTTTTCTTCAGACCTATGAAAAAGGAACAATTCTTTATAATTTGCAGAAAACTTTAATCAATTATACACTGCATTACTCTCACCATTGGTGACAACCGTATAAAAATCCGTTTAGTAGTTTTTAAGTTTATCGCCTTCAGAAAGACAGGCAATCAATTGACGAAATATGTAGAAAAGAGAAAATATAGCAAAGACGTTGCAGCGCGGCGCGGCGCGGGAGGGTCGATCGATCGTGCGATCGAAACATAGCAAATATGTATTATAGGGTCCAAAGGCCTTTTTTTTACTTATGAACATTTAATTCACAAGACCTACTAAACTTTGCATCATGTATTTGACACTTAAATGGTTTTTTGTCAATGTATACGCGCTTATGAATAATTAATGTACTAGACTGACTAAATTTTGCATCACATGTGTCACTTTAGTGGTTTCTAGTCAGTGTGCATGCGTTTATGAATAATTGAATTATATGTGATACTCTGTGTATCGATTGAGTGATGTAGGCTGAGGGACTCAGTTGCACGACAAGAATATAATCTGTGGAACTCTGAAACTATCTAAAAGTGTTAGTGTGTTTTAAATAAATAAAAGGTTTCAACTGTAATAATTTCTTTAATTCATATAAACTAAGAACATGACAAATCATACACACAAAGGGTTTCTCGCCAGTGTCTATGCGCTTATGAACATTTAATATATGAGATCTACTAAACTTTAATTACATTTATCACAGAGAAATGGTTTCTGGCCAGTATGTATGCGCCCATGAACAATTAAATCACAAGATCTACCAAACTTTGCATCACACGTGTCACTTTAGTGGTTTCTAGTCAGTATGTATGCATTTATGCTTCCTTAATGTACCAGAGTGCCTAAACTTGGCATCACACTGTTCACACTTATATGGTTTCTCGCCAGTATGTATGCGCTTATGAACAATTAATGTACTAGACTGATTAAACTTTGTACCGCATATATTGCACACAAATGGTTTCTCACCAGTGTGTATGCGCTTATGAACATTTAAAACATCAGATCTACTAAACTTTGCATAACATTCATCACACACAAATGGTTTCTTGCCAGTATGTATGCGTTTATGAACATTTAAAACATCAGATCTACTAAACTTTGCATTACATGTGTCACACACAAATGGTTTCTCGCCAGTATGTATGAGCTTATGAACATTTAAATCACTAAGCCTACTATACTTTGCATTACATCTGTCACACATGAATGGTTTCTCGCCAGTGTGTGTGCGCTTATGAACAGATAAACTACTAGAGCTCCTACATTTTATATCACATAAGTCACAGGTAAATGGTTTCTCCCCAGTGTGTATGCGCTTATGCCTAATTAAATTATCATACCTACTAAACTTTGCATCACATCTGTCACACACAAAAGGTTTGTCGCCAGTGTGTATGCACTTGTGTTTAATAAAACTATTAGTCCTACTAAACTTTGCATCACATTTTTCACACTTATAAGGTTTCTCGCCAGTGTGTATGCGCTTGTGAACAATTAATGCACTTGAATGACTAAACTTTTTAGGACACGTGTCACACACAAATGGTTTCTCGCCGGTATGTATGCGTTTATGCACATTTAAAACACCACATCTACTAAATTTCGCATCACATGTGTCACACACTAAAGGTTTCTCGCCAGTATGTTTGCGCTTATGCACATTTAAAACATCAGACCTACAAAACTTTGCATCACATATGTCACACACAAAAGGTTTCTCGCCAGTATGTACGCGCTTATGAGCAATTAAACCACTAGACTTATTAAATTTTGCATCACATGTGTCACACACGAATGGTTTCTCCCCAATGTGTATGCGTTTATGCCTAATTAATAGACTAGATAATTTAAACTTTGCATCACATCTGTCACACTTAAATGGTTTTTCCCCAGTGCGGATACCTTTGTGTCCATTTAAATGTTTGGAATTACTAAGCTTTCCATGTTTGTGCCTAACCAAAGTGCAAAATTTTGCAGGAGAGGACGATGCATCAGATGTTTTACATTCACTTAGTTTATGATTCAGATTTTGCTCGATTCCAGTATATATCATGTACTCCTTTAATTTTTTGCTTTGAACCGATGTATATCCAGCGTCCTCGTCGCATTCAAATTTCTGTGACCAACCAGCCGCGCTTACCTGCCAGTAAAACATTTAGTTAATTTTTTAAGGTTCCGTACCCGAAGGATGTCTAAAGGCGTGTACACACCATCGAACAAGAACATGGTGAACACAAACATCGAATACGTACGTTTGGACGTAAATGAGCAGAGCGAACGCGACAGTAGACGAACACAGTTCGACTCTGTAGTTTAGGAGGTTGCAACAAAGTTTTTGAGTTTATCGTGTTCATAACATAAAGAAACAGATAGGCAAAAGCGTGATAACTTGTATTTTTTAACACTTACTTTAACACTTTTAAGCTATCATTTTGGCACAAACAACAAAACAATGCTGATTCCAAATACATATATATTATATATATTTGGAATCGCCTATTCACTAGCTTTTATTTGATACACATATTATTATATTATAATGATAAAATATATTTTTTTGTTCCCCCTTTTATTCGATTGGCAGACGCCATTTTAAAATATTATATACCCTATGACACACCCGCAATTTAAGCAAATCTAACGACACTTCATTTGTTCAAATACATCAAGACGTTTAGGCTACAGAGCTTAAGAAATAGACACAAACATACATAATACAAGTTCGAAAAACATTGTACTCCGCAGTTGGATGAAAATATCAGTAAGTTTATTCATAAGCATTAAAAAAATATTGTACAAAATATATACAGGGTAAGTCAGAATGTTATGCAGGTTTTCAAAAATTTATTATGTGAAATATAATGAACATATAATATTGTGAGATATACTGTGTGAAAGATAAACTCTCAAAGTTTAGTTTAGTGTAGTTTTTTTAAAAAAACACATTACAAATGTTCTATGTGAGCGCCTTTTATTACACAACAGGCATCAAGCCGATATTCAATCTCCTGCCAAACTTTCTGCAGCATATCGCGGTTGATATCAGCAATGGCTTCTGTGATGCGAGCACGCAGTTCATCCAGTGTTGTTGGAAGTGGTGGTACGTAAACACGATCCTTTACAAAACCCCACATGAAGAAATCACACGGGGTTAAATCGGGTGAACGAGGGACTAGTCGACGGACGGCCAGTTGATTTTCGTTTACAGATGCAGCCTGCATCCCTAAATTGTGTGTACCACTTACGAATGGACCTCCCATCTGGCGGTTCTCTCTGATATTTGGTAAGAAAATATTGTTGAACAGTAATCACGGAGTTGTTAACATGGTAATCAAGCACACAGAACGACTTCTGCTCGCCAGTCAGCGCCATTTTCTTTAACTGCTCTCCTGCTGACATCTTGCGGGCGAACGCGGAATCAGTTTCAGGTAACTAAACTTTGAGAGTTTACCTTTCACACAGTGTATCTCACAATATTATATGTTCATTATATTTCACATAATAAATTTTTGAAAACCTGCATAACATTCTGACTTACCCTGTATATCCTCCTCAGACCAAACGTCCCCATATGGATACATTCAGCCATCTTGTGATAATCCGCTTTACTAATTGCACACGGTGCAGTAAAGGAGATGTGTTGCTATTTTTTTTTTTGTATTTCGATAGAGGGTGCTATAGCTCATTTCGATCGCTTCTAAATATAAATACCCTATCTACCGATAAGCTAAAAATCCATGTTCTGGAGATACTCCAATCAGAATGGAAAAAGTGCTATTAGAACTGGTTCCAACATATGCAAAAGCGCATCAATCATTATGGCGAACATTTTGACAAGCAATAAAACCATGTTAAATGATGGAGGTTTGTTTTTTTGTTACTCTGGATTAATAAATAGCAGGCCTCGTAATATGTCTCAGGTATCATTATTCTTTAATAAATGTTTTCATGAGATACATTGACTCAACAAGATAATGTAAATAGTAATATTGCATCTGTTGCAATAATATACCATCAGACGACACACTACATCAACCAAAGGTTACTCTGAACTGCCTACGGCCATTATTCACCGAGCATGCTAATTCGCTTAGCACTTGTTAGTGCGTTGCGCCTAAGATACACCCTCCGTGTCTTAGCTGCGCTCTAGTATGTGTGTGTGAGGGAATCAAACAAGACATATCTGCACATCTTTTGATAATCTGTGGTTATAATCCGTCTCAACAGAAATCACTTTCAGTAGAGCTAGTTAATTGACAAGTTACATACATACACTTACATAGGTCTGTTTACTGAATTATATGACTTGACTTAAATACTAACCTCACTCAAATCAGCGCCATGCAGGCCTGGATCAGGATAGTAACGGTGCTGCAGCGTAGTCATTCCAATATCCAATTCCTCTTTGATTTGAATATCTTCGCTGTTCATCCCTACCAGGTTTTTAGGTCCCTACCAACCAAAATTAGATTCTTGAAACAGTTTATTTTGTTATGAACAAATAATGATGCTAAAATTATTTCTAAATGCATAAAATTTATTAACAGACAATCTCTAGAATCAAGAAGCTTATATTCTGTGGATATATCTTCAAATATGAAGTGATGTTAATACATATACTGAATGGTAAATTAATTCATGCGACTATTAATAATTCATGTTAGCCAATATTATAAAAACTAAATCAAACACACAGCAAGGACTTCTTAAGGTTCATCATAACCTTAGGCATATACATGCTGCACAAATTATGGTAGGAACTAGTACCTATGTTGGAGCTGTAGCGGCCGAGTGACTGAGCACCCTACCTTGCACACTTAAGACATGAGTTTGATTTCCGACACATGCACATTGATCAATATTTCAATAAAGCCTTGGGTCTGATTAATACCACAAGATCCGCTGACCTTATCACTTGTGATGGTACTAGATAACAAGCCTCAACCTGCACCGGATCAATGTGGTGGACTTATTATTTAACCTTTTATGATGAATATGTTGGAATCAAGAGTTATATTAATTTTATAAGAAAATTTATTACATGTTACAATAAATTCGTATTCCATTTGAGGTCTTTGGGATGACAATACTTTCTCAATCTCATACAATGTAAGTAACCTAGTATGTATATGTGTACACACTGCATAGGTATTAAATTAATAACTACATAAATTATGAATGTTTTATTTATGATAAACCAATTGCTATAATTGTTTATCAACCTGGTCTTCAATACAACAATTTATTTAAATAACCTTGTACAATTTTATACTGACACTAGTGTTCCAGTCATTCTGATGAGGCACAGGCTTGATGTCCCCCTCTCCAAGTTGACCTGGGTCAGCAGGAGTGTCTTGTTGAATTTCTACCCACGAGTCTGAAGCCACCTGTAGCCCAAAACAAGAGAGATCCATCCCAAGAGCACCACAGATTACTATAGTTTTATGAAGAGCACATTCACGTTAATATGTCGTACTGTCTTTACACTTCATACAAAACATTTGTAATTTTGTACAGAATCAGACAGAATTATAAAATGTTTTACAAAACAAAATACCCACCACAAAACAAATAGAAAATACCTTCTTCTTCTTCTTTTATTTTTGGCATCTATCTTGGGGTTGATAATTCTGCCAGTGTCCGTCCGGCGTCCAGTGCGATGGGGTTTTTGTTTGAAGAAGGTGAGTAATGAGTGGCATCAGTGTTTTGGCGGATAATTTAAAACTAGACTTTATACGTAAATATTTGGCGGACGATTTATAATTTTGTTGGTAGGTTTGGGAGATTATAACAAATACAAGCAGTTGATCGGTTGACTTGAGATCATTTGAAATTAAGTAGACTAGATCAACATAAGTAAAAGATTATAAAACTATTATTATGAACAATATTATTTACAAAGTTATGTCTATCTATAAGTATTTATAATCTAATGTTATTATCATACAAGTATTTACTTACATAATACTTTTAGCAAAGTTGAATTCATTTCGTGCAATAGGGAACTTATACTGATAAGAGGGGGTGTTGATGGGGAGCGGTAATCATATACCTAATGATACAAGGTTATTTGGACAATTAAAAAATATGTGATTCGGATTTCCTTCATCGAGGCCACATTATCACACAATGAAAAGTTTTTAATTCTTAATTTAGCGACGCTCGCTTAGCCAAGTGGGCAGCGACCCTGCCTGCGAAGCTGGAGGTCCCGGGTTCGAATCCCAGGTCGGGTCAGTATTTATATGATGAATATTAATACTGGCACCGGGTCTTGGTTGTTATATGTATGTGGTGTCTTCGCTTGGTACCCAAAATACAAGCTAATGCTTAGTTTGGGACCTAGACGTTGTTGTGATTGTGTGTGTTATTATTATTATTATTATTATTATAGCTAAATGAACCGAAGTGCAACAATGACCAAAGCGCATGCGACAGATAGTTGAGGATATTTGACGGTTATATAAACGGTGTTGAAAGAACCAAGGTTTTGAAGGGATAGATGATTGTATAGAGGCATAGTAGGAGCCCTTATATTTGGCGAAATCCCGCTAAATTTCCGACCAACGCGTATTCATGTCCCTTTTAAGAAGAAGAATTAAGTCTTGTGCGTAATTGATAGATCGAGAGTCACAACCTATTTCAATGGCAGCCTAAGCACATTGATCCACACATTCATTCCCGTCAATACCACTGTGACCTGAGATCCATGCTATGGCAACATCAAAGTTCAAACGATGGCAATGGTATAGAGCCTCTTTGATCTCCAGTATAATTTTATTTTTACTCGAGAATAAAAAGGGCAAATTAGGATAGCTTGCGGGCAACTTTTGGAATCTGTGAAGCTAATTGATTTAGAAAGGTTATGTGATATGCAGAATAGAATAGCTTCTAAGATAGCAACAGATTCGCCAATATAAACGGTAGCCTCTGGTGGGCATTTAAAGACCGCCGAACCTACCGGTTCGCTTTCAGTTAACTTGGAAGCACCTGTGAAAATATGACACCAACAACAACAAGTTTAGAACAAGTGCCTTTCAAAATGCTGTTTGCAATAGGAAAATCCTTATCTATACCAATAGTTAATGTTACATTTGGTTTGAACAGAATAGTTTCGAAATTGGTTTCATATAAGGGATCTTTATGAGACTTGTATGTAGGAGAGGAAAAGGCCATGACCTTGTGATAGCTTTTTAAGATGCAAGGGGGAGATCTATGCTATGAGCCCAGTATGTGGATGAGTCAATATAGACTACAAGCCCTTGGAAAAAATTTACCTGTGAAATGAACCACCGTGAATAACGCTTAGAAGACTGTTACTATATCAGAAATTAACTCTGAGCACTATGCCGTCATTTCTGAGTGGTACAGATGAGTACGTGAGTGAATGAAATTTCTCAGGTACGAATGAGGAATTACGACTAATTATTAATGTACGACTTTGTTATAGTGTATAGACGATTAAAAATAAATGTCGAAAAACCTAGTGCCGTACTAAATTGGTGGTGCCGGAAGTCAGTGCTAAGGATAATATGATTAGAGATAAGGGTTGCGACTCTTGGCTTTCGACCCCTGCGCTGGCGTACGGTATGTACTATGTACGGCGTTTACGGGTAAAGTATCTGTATATGTGTACAAAAAGAATTACGCAAATGCCGTACAATAATGAATCACCTATATTGCTTCTGCAATTATCGGCGAATTAAAAATTTGCACTGACTTCCGGCACCACCACTTTAGTACGGCACTAGGTTTTTCGACATTTATTTTTAATCATCTATACACTATAACAAAGCCGTACATTAATAATTAGTCGTAATTCCTCATTCGTACCTGAGAAATTCCATTCACTCACGTACTTACCTGTACCGCTCAGAAATGACGGCATAGTGCTCAGAGTTATTTTCTGATATAGTAACAGCCTTCTAAGCGTTATTCACGGTGGTTCATTTCACATGTAAATTTTTTCCACGGGCTTGTAGTCTAATATAGGATGAGAGCATATGGAGTTTTAGGAATAAAGGATGGGAAGATAATTGGTTTGTACTGTAAAGAAATCGGTCAGAAAGATACTGACGACGTAGATGAAGAGGTGGATCTACACATTCCACTCGCAAAGCGTTGATTGGTGTTGATTTCATGGGTCCGTAAATAATGCGTAAGCTTTTAGATAGTATATTGTCCATTATTGAACTCGTGGGCGCCTTCACACCCTATCATCGATGTCAATCTTGTACAGTTATATGGGTATACATAGGCACCTACTATTTTTTGCTGCATAAAAACATTATTCTAAAGTATAATACCTCAAAACGGTTCATTACAGTTAATTAGTGTCCAGTTTGATCCTGACATAAACTAATCAAGATAACTTTGTCAATTTGTGTCCAGTTTGTATACGGGTACAAACGGATATAATAGTATTAAAGTATAACAAGGGGGCATTCACGAACATTGAGTTAATTAAAGGCCAAATACAAGATAGAGACGTGTTGTTTTATATCTTATTTAATGCCTGTCTATTATTTGACTGACCGATTGGCCGAGAACCTTAACTGCGGAGCCGAGCGGGTCGCGAGTTCGATTCCCGCCCAGGACAAATATTTGTATGCACGAACATATTATGTCTGTTTGTTCCGTGTCTGGGTGTAAAATAGGTATCTATATATGCATATATTATAAAGCATGTGTATCAGTTGTCTATATAGTACCCATGGTACAAGCCTTGCTTAATTTGGCTTAGATGGCGCTGTGTGAGATATCCCAGGTGTTATTACTATTTAAATGTTAGGCAGTTAGTGGACTTTGAGTTTATCTATGCACAAGTAAATATTAGAAACGATTTATTAATTCGGTTTGTGATCAAAATATAATAAAACATAATATCAGGCTTAGTATATATCTAGGATCTACTAGATACTTTTTGAATTATAATTTCAATTGAATTAGAACTAGCTTTGTATATAACCAAAACTTCGAAATTTCTACTAGGGTGTTTATAGACATTTCGAAGTATTGGCTTTATACAGACCTGGTTTTAATTTAAATTTAACTATAAATCAAACATGACAAGATTAATATTCAGACCTATTAGCGTCGAAATCGTTTAAGAGCGTTTGTATGGGCTAACACGCGGGAAGCCCCTTCTTAATAAATCTATCCATTTAATATGTTGCGCATTTATCCTATCAAATAAATACTCATCTATACAATAATAACACTTACACAACTGCACTCTAAATTCGTCAATTTCTAAAATATATACATTAGGATTATTATTACCTACCTATACTGAAAATGATCGATTCTAGACCAGACTGTCCCTTCAAAGAATATGGGGTGGGGACAGCTATTTGGTCTGAAAAAATAATATTTGACATTATGTTTTATTTTAATTTGTGATATCCGATAATTTAATTGCATTGTGTGTTTACTTTAGGTTTATGATCTTTGTCATTAACCATCTATGGACCTTAGTCTGAAATAAATGTTTATTTATTGATTATTCGTCGCGCAACAATCCGTGTTCGAACCATGGATATTCAACTATCATATAGGATTTGCAAAACGTCAACAATTTACAAATTTCCCGTCCAAATAAACTATTTACATTAACGAATGAAATGGACTTATCCAAAATGTTTAATATACGCCGACCAACGCCGCCTCGGAACGAATTTGTGACAAATACGGCCAATATTGATATCGACATAGGGTTGTCCAAATGCGTTTATAAAATATTTTATCAAAATATTGCACAGTTTAAATACTATTGAAAACTGTATCGAAACGATTATATATGGAAAATAATATGAGGAAATTTATTGTGACCTTCTGGAAATGTGATCCCTAATGGAACCCAAAAAACACATTTTTAATTTTATTGTCTGTCTGTTTGTGTGTCCGTACAAGACAATCTTGACTAACTCAAGAATTACAAAACCGATTTTTTTTATATTTAAAAACTGTACAGCTTAGAGTTGGAAATGGAAAAGTGGTGCAGCTGTGAAAACATATTCATAGGGATTAGGGACGTTATAATATGTTTGTCAGAGAGACGATGACCACCAACCCACACTGGAGTGACGTGTTGGATTAAGCTCTAAGCACCCTCACCCCGAGAGGGGTGGCCTAAGTTCAACATCGTCATCATGTTGTTATTTTCAGGAGCAGAGCAGTATTAAAAAACAGTAGGGTATAGCGAGGTTTCAAAAAATAGATCAGATATGCATTGTATTTCACAATATATTATTAAATTGAAATTTTCATTGACTTCACATGTTCAAGTGACACGTCCACGAAAACGTGTAACTCTAGGATTAGTTACGCTCGAGTTTGCAACGCAACGCATGGATCCATTGAGCTTCGCACCGCTGACGAGTCGGGTGCAAAGCTAAGGAGTGAACGAGGCCTACTTTTAATTTCGTAGATACTTTCACTGACACTTTCATAATAATACTTTTATGTCAGAAATTCAGAAGGAAAACAAACGAATAATTAAATGTGATAGAAAATTTTTAAAAGGCTCCAGAACAACCGTATCTTAGGAATATCATATAATACAGTATACTTGACAAATGATTGAAAGGTACGGTACGGCCACATGTACTCCCCAACGCAAAGGTGCCCATGATGCTCATCGCATTGTCGCGCTGAATTGCGATGGCAATTCTTTGCACCAGGAATTAATATATTAATTTGTATAGGTATTTTTTGTTTTTGTACTACTCCCTTTCGTTTATTTTTTATTTTTGCTTTATTTTGACTCCCTTTTTTTTGGATTCCTAATGCTATTTTTGTTTTCTATAGATGGAGACTTTTTATTAGTATAAGACTAAACTATTGTATAATTTTGTAGATAATTGGCTGTTAGCCTCCCAAACAAAATAAACAAATAAAGTAATAAATTAAAAAAAAATTATCAGTTAACTTTCAGTGCTTATCTTTGTCACTCAGTACCAACCCTATGTAAGCGCGCGGCGTAGCGAGGTGACCGAAACGTTCATTTAAATACCAGACATACCGAACGGCCAGGGACGCACTCTAAAACATGAACACAAAACAATTTAAATATAAAACTCATGGGAGACGAGGGAGCCACGGGCATGCTTTTTTAGTGAATATGGGCGCAAATTCCATTTTGATACTGGATAATGCGCGGACACATAGTGCTCCTTTGGTCAATGCGTACCTGTTTCAAGACGTCGGTATTACCTGCATGGTGTCGCCAGCTCGCAGCCCAGACTTAAACCTCATAAAACATGAATGCAACGAGCTCGGGAGATGCGTTAGATAACGCTCTGCAGCTCCAGCTAAAGCAGCAATGATTCGAATTAAAGAATGTATTAGTGGAAAAATAGTCAAACATAGAACAAAATTATATAAAAATTTGGTTTACAGCATGCCACATCGCCTTAGTGAAGTTATATGGGCTCGTGGAGGAAATATTTTTTTAGCGATCGTTATTTTTGCGGCCCAGTGTATTTATTACTACATTTTTAAATTAATGCATATGCATTATAAAATTTTAAACATTAAATTTCAGCTATATCCATGCATAGAGGTAAAAATGGATGCATAGTTTTATAGTCGAAGAAATTGGTGTGGGCTGTGTCGTCCACACGGACCGTTGAAAAATCAAGGCAAAACCTACAATGAAACCCCACGATAAACTTTAAATAAAGTTCGTCCCTGTTATTCGAGAGACAGAAAATTTATATCAATTGTAATCTTGTTGGAGCTTTTGAGGGTTGGCTAGAGGGAGCCAGCGCTACACAACAAAAACTAGTGCAAACGAGATGGCAATAGGCGAGCGAAATCGAGGGGCGCGGATCCGAATAATGTTAGAACTGGTGTAAAGCGTTTCAAGTTGGCGTTTTTTTTTAATGTTTTATAAATAAGTGAAACATCCAAGGTCATAAATATCCGTCAAGTACCTATACAAAAATTAAAATCAAGTAAGCTTTCCAAGTCTTCTGCTGTCTTTATATACTCTGTGGTTTCATAAACGAAAATGTAGTTTAATTAATTTTCGTTAGACAATGAAAATATGAACCTAGTTTGGTTGATGCATTTGTTTTTGGAACAGATCGCCGCAGTCGCGGTTTAGAGATTTTTTTTTATTGACCAGCCCTGAGGACCAGCCTTATTTTTCAGGGCTACGACCTACGCTACGACCCCAAGTCTCAGATTCGTACTGGAAAATAAAATAAAAATTCTGAAATAACATTTCAGGTTTAATTTAACAAAATATTTAAAACAATCACGTTTTAGTTCGTTCCGAAGTAAGTATAATACGCTGCATTCTTATTACAATATTATGTTAAAAAGATAACTATCATAGCATTTTCTGTTTATCTCTGAACATTTACAAATATTTCCAAGTTAGGTTGTTGCACATGGAAAAAAATCACGGCAATTTTACCCATTCAAATTTATTCACTTAAAAGATACGATTTACTGAATTGAAGGATGTTTCTTAAACGTCTATTGAGAACACGTACGAGTCGGGACGGCCAGGGTGGCATGGCGCGGCGGACGACCTTTGTTCTTTGCTCGTTATTACTATGGGTCGATTCAAAATGCCATCTATATATTTTTTCAGGCATAGTTTCCCATCGACTAGTTAGAAGGTCCTTGCTCTTGCGGTCTTGATCTGAAATTTGATTTTGATAATAAATATGTACTCACTACACTATAAGGTTTTACCGCGTTTTTTTAAATCTATTCCCGCCTTTTTAAGTCGACCAATCTTGGCTTTTCAGGAAATCCGAGGCGGTCTTAGGGCGGTACTATATTGAATTTTTTTTTTTTTTTATTTAGTGAGGGCCGAATCTGCTTACAGACACCTGCGCGCCCGACCTTCCGCGCAGGTATAGTGCCGGGTTGGGACTTCTACACAGAAGGTGTAGCCCGACCGGCTAAACGACTCCTCAACCTATACTCCGCTGAGAGTTATAGGATTTGAACTGAACGACGACCGGACGCATTGAGGATGCTTCGGTGCGTTGGTGCCATTGACGGGCGGTGCCTTAAGGGTGCCGCCACGTACGGCGTATGAGTGAATAGAGATGAGGGCCGACACGCGTCGATCCCTCGGTATGGGAGGGACTATATTGAAAATAATACAGAAGGCACCCTCAAAAGGAAATACTCTAAAGAGAGCCCCTGTTGGTTTGTGAGAGACATATCGCTGCGTCAGTACCTGCTTTATGTATAGCCTCTATTTATGCACAGAGCGAACTTTCCCTATCTATGAGCAAGTACTCATTAGACTTGGGTGAGATAAACTATAAAAAAGCCAACCTCTTTATATATTGAACCTCATAAACTATATACGAAGTCTATGATTATAAAGTTCTCGATTCTAAACGCGATTTTCACACACTGTTTCAGACTATCATGTATTGAGTCACAGACTGAATACATCTTCATCAGCCCATTTTTACCCCACTGCAGGGACTTAGACCTCCCCCAGGGTGAAGGGGGGCTTGGAGCTTAAATCCACCACGCTACTCCACTGCGGATTGGGGATGGTAACAACCGCCATCTATTGACAGCTTCCGGGACCGACTGCTTAACGTGCTCTCCGAGGCACGGAGTCAGTGATAGTTATGTACTTAAGTCAGAAAACTCATTGGAACACGCCCGGACGAGTCGTGATAGCCCAAAGCGCAACGAACCTGTATCAAATTTATATGGCCCCATAGAGCCATGGTTCAAATCCGGGCGTGTACCAATGAGTTTTTCTGACTTAAGTACACAACTATCACTGACTCGAGCTTCGGAGGGCACGTTAAGCAGTCGGTCCCAGACGCTGTCAATAGATGGCGGTCGTTACAGCCCCCAACCCGCAGTGGAGCAGCGTGGTGGATTTAAGCTCCAAGCCCCCCTCCTCACTCTGGGGGAGGCCTAAGCCCCTGCAGTGGGGTAAAAATGGGCTGATGAAGTGAAGTGAAGTGAAAACACACCCGGATTCGAACCATGGCTCTATGGCCTTATAAATTTGAGACAGGTTCGTTGAGCTTTGGGCTATCACGACTGAGTACATATATGTACTTAATTGTAACTTATTAATTCGTGAGGTTTTTATAAGAAATCATAAATTAATAAAATAAAATAAAGATATACCTACGTTACTATAGATTTCAGTCCTATTTGTAGGAGTAGGCACCTACCTACTTTTAATTAATCAATTAAAGAATAGGTAACTTCTTTTTAAAGTCGTATTTCTCGGTTGTATGGAACTTCTTAACTAGTTCCGGGTTGTTATCTAAAATCTCTCACATTTACGCATGTTGAATTAGACATGTAGGTACAATAGTATGCAGCATGTCGAACGCCTGCAATGGGGGACAAGTAGGAAAAATTTGATGTTTGTGGGACAATGTGGTTTTACTATGGAATGAAAATTAGGTACCGATAAATTCGGCTTTGAACCGTTGAGTTTAACGAGTAAGTATGAGCCATCTAATGTGCTACATTCAAAATTCTGTGAATCAGATCCGTTACTATATGCACAAAATAAAATAATACGGCACTCAATCTTAGAATAGGGACCCAGTAGGCACACGACTTCAATTCAAATTAAAGTTTATTCAATTCACCTAAATAGAATAACTTTGTGCTCTGTGTACGGTTACATTGCTTCCAGAACTTTCAGAATTGGACATTGGACCGAGACGCAAGCGTTTGCGTCAGGTGACAGGTAGTAGGTACATCTGGGATTCTGGATGCAACTGAAGCATGCATCTCAGACCTTCTCTCTCTACGATCTTAGAACATGCACCACCCAAGTGGCAAGCGCGAAGTTGGAGCCAGCAAAAAATACATGCTACAGACATGCTACAGACTAAGTATACGTCACAGATTAAATATACGTTCCTCGGTGTTTGACATAATATTATCAATGTAGGTAGAATTTTGTGTGATTTGTTTTGAATTCGTACTGGAAAAGAAAATAAAGATTCTGAAATGACATTATGTAATTTATTTATGTTGCAGTAGAGACACTCGGTCCGTGGTCGTCTCATACGAAAAAATTCGTAAAGGAATTGTCCACCCGTCTGGTCAGCACTGCTGGCGATCCCAGAGCGGGTGCCTATTTCGCACAGCAACTGAGCATCGCTGTGCAGCGCGGAAACAGTGCAAGCGTAATGGGATCGATGCCACATGGGACCAACCTGGACGATATTTTTATGTTGTAAATATTGTATATTAATACTGGCACCGGGTCTTGGTTGTTATATGTATGTGGTGTCTTCGCTTGGTACCCAAAATACAAGCTAATGCTTAGTTTGAGGCCAAGACGTTGTTGTGATTGTGTGTTATTATTATTATTATTATTATTGTAAATATTGTTAATTAGTCTAAGCAATGCGTATGTCATTATGATATAATTTTATTTAATAACTGTTAATTAAAGGATTATTTATGAAACTGTTTATTTAAAACAATAAAAAATCGGGCGTCATAATGTAAAATAAAAATCTAATTGTTTTTTTTTTTTGTAATCATGTTTGCACAGTCAGACTTGTTTTTACTTTTAGGTGATATTTATGGAACGCAAAAATCAAGACAAGATGCTCCCAGCCGTTTTAGAGTAACTTATACATTGCGGCGCCCCCTGGTGGACCATAACTGCTGACCCTACCTAAGAACATGCTCTTAGATGATATCTATATAACCCAAAAAACCACGTCAAGATCTTCCCAGCTGTTTTAGAGATATGTCTATTGCAGCGCCCCCTGGTGGCCGATAACTGCACAACTTATTTAATTATTTACTCCTAAGCGATATGCATGTAATGCAAGAAACCGTATCGAAATCAGTCCGTGTGTTTTGAAGATACACATCTACTGCAGCGTCCCCTCGTGGTTAAGGACCATAAAACTTATTTAGAAACCTGTTTTGAGACGATACCTATCTACACACAAAATTTCATCCAAACGTTAGAACCGTTTTCGAGATAGGCAAAATATATAATTTAATGACATATCTACTTCATCACATCATCATCAGTCCATTTTTACCCCACTGCAGGAGCTTAGGCCTCCCCCAGGGTGAGGAGGGGGGCTTGGAGCTTAAGTCCACCACGCTGCTCCACTGTGGGTTGGAAACTGTAAGGACTGCCATCTATTGACAGCGTCCGGGACCGACTGCTTAACGTGCCCTCCGAAGCACGGTGTCAGTGATATTGTGTACCTACTTAAGTCAGAAAAACTCATTGGTACACGTCCGGATTCGAACCATGGCCCTATGGGGCCTTATAAATTTGAGACAGGGTCTTTGCGCTCTGGGCTATCACGACACTATATCTACTTACGGGCTGTCTAATCACTGGGTCTGTAATTTTGCTCACGTTTTTGATTGTTTCGAATTATGAACCGCTTTATCTTGACGATAATACTATCTAAGATTTTGAAATATAACACAGGTGATGTCAAAAGCGTGATGCACATCTAATAATCGTCCAAATGAATATTCTGGAATAACTTTTCATGTGTAATTTAACAATAACGGAAAAGCTACGATAACGACCATAATATAACCCTTAAAACGACATGTATGGTCTGTCTAATCTATGAATCTGTAATTTCGCTCTGGTTTTCGATCGTTCGAAGTATGAACGCTGCATCTTGATAATTTTGTTATCTAAAACAAATATAAAACGCACACATAGATAAAAAAAACCTTTAAAATTACGAAAACCTTGTCCGAAATATACCTAAATACACAGACAAAATATAGTGACACAATATTAATTCACATAAGGGCCTAGCCACCCCGATCGGATCGCGGTCGTGGGAATGCTTTGTATTCTACGAGCATATTTTTAATACCTAAAAGATCAAACGCGGCTACATTATGAAATAAATCGTTCACGACATCAAAGAATCGTTATTATTATGAAATTCTTGTTTATTCCCACTCGAAGCGGGGTCGGTAGGTATTTCAATAATTTTTAACTTTTCCCAATTTAATTATGAAAATAGATTGTATAATAGATTGTTTAATATGAAAATATTCTCTGAAACAATGTTGTGATTTACTAATTGCCAATACTCTATTGTCTATGCCATTTTTAGTTATGGTTATATTTTATATAAATATTATTTTATTTATATTATATATATTTTATTTTATTATTATAATTATATTTATGGTCATATTTTATTTTTATTTTATTTTATTTTATTTTATTTTTCTGTACCCAAGGGCAGCAACGGGGATCCTATTACTAAGGCACCGCTGTTCGTCCGTCCGTCCGTCTGTCCAAAGTATGTATTACTGTGACCCACTGTGACCGCTGTAATAACAAATTATCCCCAGATATCCCCGCATACAAGAAACTTGTTTTTTTTTGTCCGACGTATTGGTGAAATGGTGGTTGTCAGATCATTGCTCACGCTTCAAATTTTCATAAAGGGTGTACTTACTACGATGGCCGCTATAACAACAAATAATAAAAATAAAATAAAGTTAAAAATTAAAGGATACAATAAAGATACAAGAAACGTGTTTTTTGTATTGTATACGGTGGTACGGAACCCTTCGTGTGCGAGTACGATTCGCACTTGACCGGTCTTTACTTTTATAAAAAGAAATCAGTTCTATATAAATATAGGGGTTTAAATAGATGGGGTTGATACTTCCTAGGAAAAATGACGTGTGTCTGACTATTTGTACGAACATAGAAAAATAAGGGAAGGTTGTCGTGTTCTCAGCCGCGCCTCGCCGACCAGTAGATGTTGCAGTAAAGCAAAAACTAAATCTTCCATCAGCTCTTTTTGTACCCCACTGCAGGTGCTTAGGCCACCCCTCAAGATGAGGGGCTTGGAGTTTTAATCCACCACACTGCTCCAATGCGGTTTGGTGAAATGTAACGACCGCCATCTATTGACAGCGCCCGTGACCGACTGCTTAACGTGCTCTCCGAGGGACGGAGTCAGTGATAGTTAATGTACTAAAGTCAGAAAAAACTCATTGGTACACGCTCGGATTCGAACCATGGCCACATGGCCTTATAGATTTGAAACAGGTTCGCTGCATTCGAGCTATCAAGACACAACTAAATCTGACATTATAATAAAACACAAGCCTAAGGATGACTTGCGTACCTGAGTGCGTAGGTGTTTCTGCCGGTTCTACTGGTAAGGGTTCGTGTTATTACTAGGTGTTTAAATGATTTATGAAGTGGGGTTTCTCCATTTGATTGGCTTGACAATTTCGTGTTTTGACCAATCAGAAAACAATTTCGAAGTTAAAACACTACGATAGAAAAAACTCTACGGCATAATATGCACTAATACCCGTGCGAAGCTGGGGCGGGTCGCTAGTTTTATATACAAATATCTATTATTCATAATACAGGCTATGTCTACCGTGTGAGATCATCCAAGTAGGTATGATACCTATAATAGAATTTGACGTGTTTTTCGATTTTATTCGAGAAAAGTGATGGAAAGCACATTACAAAATTTTAAAACATTTCCGCTATTTGCTACGGAACCCTAAAACAGATGACATTTTTTAAAGGACTCTTCAATACCGAGTACCTATATACGTATATTAATTTTAAAAATATTTAAAAAAAAAAACCATATACCTACGAAAGTGTAACTTAGCTCTCTCGTTATGTAGGTATTAATGAATGAACTACATGTCATAAATAAATAATCTTTTAGTGACAAATCTGTTAATCTATCTGTGAGCACGTGTCGCCGCTTCAAAAACATTATTAAAAACAGATTCGAGGGAGGGTTGCCAGCGTTAAGTGGATAAAGCTACCGATGCGACATAAATGGACACAATAATTAAAATGTTAGTATGACAACATTGTAATTTTTTTTTTAATATTTATGTGTAGATAGATAGGGGAATACTTAACGCATATTTTAAATATCGTCGGCTTAGAGTTTAAACCTGTTAACTCCATATTAGTTAAATTTACAAGAGAGACAAAAACAATTTAGAAAAAAAATTTAAATAAATTTTAGAAATTATGAGATGTTAGTAAATTAAATTTAAATATTACTTATAACAAAAAAGTAATTATACAAAATAGAAAAAAAGCCGACATGGCATTTATCGATATAACAACTGTTGGTAGTCTCTGTTAAACTTGTAGTAGCTGCTACGGCGATAACTGCCACAATAATTTAAGTCAACTTCATTTGACCTAGGATTATATTCCAGTCCAAACGACTATCTTCTGTAGTACATTTTCCGTAATATTGGTGTAAAATAGCAATAATATATTTATTTATTTATTATTTCATATCAAGTAACAAAAACTCGTTTGTTATAGTAAAACACTTACGTTATAACAGTTAAAATTAAAACAAACTAAAAATTACAAACAACATCAAATTGCAAAAATATATATGTACCTATCTACTTACTAATTAAAGATATCGCACTAGCACGCAGAAAAATGAGGAAAATTCCTACAATAGTAGTGGTTTAATTTAGGCGACTATTGGCTTATCCTCCTAATTTATGCTGACTATTTTTTTCTGTATCATATATGTAGCGTATTTTATTTCCATGCTTGTTTCACACTCAGCTTTAAAATCTGTGTATAACTTTCGATGTAAGTAGGTAGGTAGGTATACAAGTAGGTACGTCATTCCAAATTAATTTCATTTCAAAAACATCATTGACAGTCATTTTGAAAAGTCAACACGGTGATTTATACCATTGGAAATGGTTATCAGATCCTTTTCCTGTGAAACGTAAATTTTGGCAATATCTTTGAGGATAACGGAGGGATTGGCGTGCTAGAGGTTTCGAAAATTGCAGAATTTATCGGGACACTTACAACATCCGTTAGAATTTTGAAAATCGCTTGGTAATTTTTTTTTTGAAAATTGAATAACTGTCTTAAAAATGCGGATTTTTTGGTGTCGTTTTTTAGAAAAATATGAATATTTTCGAAAATATTTGAGTTATCGAAAATTTACCAAAAACACATCTGAGAGACTAAATGGCCAACGAATGGTGAAAACATTTTAGAAATCGGTTGATAATTGCGGCCTGTAGGTGGGTCCTGAAAATAGACAATTTTCAAAAAAACTTGCATTTATGGATATGGAGGTAGGTAGGTACGTGAATTTTTATTGGAGTTTATTTTTTTTAAAACTTCTAAAGTCATCCAATGCTTCCATCCATTCCAATGCCTAAGATGGTTGCAGAAACTGCATAATCTGTGAATTTTTTGTTATTTTTTTATTACTTTTTTTTATTGGTTAGTCACTGTGTCATTTGTATCAATGTGGTTACTAAAAAAAAGTACATTTAGTATAATACAGCTCGACTGACCTGCCGTTTTAATATAACTGGTGGTAACAACATCTTACCGAAAAAGTTCAAAAAGCCATAAGGTAACAAAATTAACAGTCTCGTATAGTACAGTAGAGTGTGAACAGTACGTGCAACCGATCTATGCGGCTTTGAAGTGCGATGTGCATGCTCGCTTGCGCAACTCGCAGACAAGCGCAACTCCACCATACTTCCGCCGGCGCCGCAACGCTCCGACAAAATTAAGTTACTGCGACGTTTTTGTGACTAAATTCAGAACAGCGAAAATTCCTTGCACGTACCTACCGTAATGTTAATAATAATAATAATAATAATAACGTATACATAACAGCAACGTCTAGGCCCCAAACTAAGCATTAGCTTGTGTTTTTGGGTACCAAGCGAAGACACCACATAAATATAACAACCAAGACCCGGTACCAGTATCAATATTCATCATATAAATACTGACCCGACCTGGGATTCAAACCCGGGACCTCCAGCTCCGTAGGCAGGATCGCTACCCACTAAGCTAAGCGCTCGTCGCACACAATAATCCAACACACCGACTCTATATGCAGAAATTATATAATCAAAGCAGTCAAGTTAGTTTGAACTAGAATCATAAATGACTAGAATGGAACGAACGTGAAACAAAATGGCGGGTGTGAAACGAATGCGCGGGAATCGGCGGCGATTTTTGATAGAGTCGTGATAATCAGCTGTTTCGTTTCCCACATGGCACATAAACACCATCGAACTAGTGTGAGTGGTTGGTGGTTGGATAAAATGACGGAACTGTTACCTACCTTTCATCTCAAAAGCTAAATGACGACCAACCTGTATTTATTTTATTTTGTTTGGTATACCAACAGCATTTATATATTTAATAAAAAAAATACATAAACATAGCTATTGATAGGTATTCGCATCTATTGTCAACACAAATCGGTAAGCAAATTAGTTGAACGCAAGCATACCCGCGGCGTATCTCTAAAGCGTAACATTTTAAACAAATATATTAATAACAATACAAACCCAGGGTGGTGTGACGTCACGGGCGGTGGGAGCCAGAACGTGGTGGAGATGGGACTACAAAAGATGACAAATTGCCATCACAAAGGACAACGGTTTATTGGCTTGTTATTATGAGAGTTGGCGGTCTTTGCGTACAGAGAAAACTGTGGAGGCCATTTTTGTTTATTTGCAGATGCCTTTTTTCTTACTTCACTATTTAAAAAACAACAATCAACAAAAATATTTGATCTGAGCTAATTATAATTAGTGTGTCCGCGACTTCATCCGTGTGGACTTAAATTTAGTTGGTAGCTGTCCTCAACGACACGACCCACTACCCCGCAATACCAGACACGCATGGTGCTATGATGTTTCTATCTAAATTTATAAATTTAATTAATTTAATTTTAATTAATTATTTCCAGTAATTAAACTTTTGAATACAATAAGTCGATTTTACATGATGCGCGTACAAACAAACTGACAAACAAACTAACATTTCATAAATTGTTTTTTTTTTGCCTTTTATTGGGTATTTTTTTCCTGCGTTTCCCCGTTTTTTTTTTTTGCAAAAAACGTTAATGTACAGCCACGGTAAGTCTGATATTTTATTATATGTATAGATTAGGTATATGGGGGTGATAAATAAATACAGTGTCAAATACTTACCAGTACGTAAACATTTTTCCGCGCTCCTCGTTCCTCCAGGAAGTAGGTAATCATTAGTAAAGCAATGTGAATTTACTACGTGATTCAACGTGTCACAATAATGCGTGAACAGTGGCGTAGCTAGGGGGGGGCGGGGGGGGCGGCCCGCCCCGGGTGTCACCCTTTAGGGGGTGACACCCGGATCGGCCGACCCTTGATGTCGATGCCAGCGCAACCTGTTACTCTGAAAATTTCTAATCGGTACCAGATGATGGAATAACGTCGACGATCTAGTAGTCCTCAAAGAAGAAAATGTCGCGCCTTTAAATTGGAGGATGACAAGAATTCATCAACTCTTTCTTGGAGCTGACGGTGTGTCCTGAATCACAGACTTCAAAACGCAAAAGAGACTTGTACGACGAGTTATCAACCGTGTCTGTCTCCTACCTACCACACATCAATTTGAAAGCCAAAGATTGAAGCTTCTAGTTTTCTCAAGTGGTACCTACACAATTTATTTTGACTTTCAATAAGTGGGCGTAAACATCTTATATTAAATAAAAACTTTAAAAAAGAAATATAAAAAAAGTTTTCAAGGGGGGTCAAGATGTTAACGTCATGAAGAGACGTCATGAGTCATATTTACATCATGCGGATGAGGCAGGGTGAGCGCGCCTCAGGGGTGACACCCATCTTATACAGACCGATGTGCAAAAATAATAAAAAACGCATATGTAAGTGTGAAATTACGCACAATAATAAAATTTATTAAATCGTGTTTAGTACATAACAACATACCTAATACTAAAAATAGGTAACATATTGTTTGGCCTCATGAAACAAAATTGTTTCACACAGTGTCTGGGACCGTTAATTATTAGGTATTTTCAGTTTACTTAGCGGTCCCCGACGCCTTTAAGGATCAAAAATCATTTGAAAATGAACAAACCTGTATTATTTCAGACTTTTTAAATGTTAGTTTTTTCTTTGTCGGGGGTTTTCTAAATTTTCAATTTAAGTTTTATTTCAAAAGTTTTAAACTTAGTTATTGAGTTAAGTAAATTAATTCATACATGATCAGACAAAAAAATAATTTTCAAGTTTTTGCTTTGTCATTTCGTTAATTAATATTCCTTATTTTTCAATATAGTGTACATTATTCTACGAGTCAAGCCCTTTCATTTGATACCCATATTGAGGGAATTGTGAAAAAAATATGTAAACCGCCATTCGTGGGGGCGGCCATCTTGGATTTGAAATTTGTCATAGTGTATAGTATTTTACTAGTCAAGCCCTTTCATTTGATACCCATATTGAGGGAGTTGTGAAAAAAATATGTCGGCCATCTTGGATTTGAAATTTGTCAAGTGTATAGTATTTCACGAGTCAAGCCCTTTCTTTTGATACCTATGTTGAGGGAGTTGTGAAAAAATATAAGTAAACCGCTATTTGTGGTGGCGGCCATCTTGGAATTGAAATTTGTCATAGTGTATAGTATTCTATTTGTCAAGCCCTTTCATTTCATACCCATATTGATGGAGTAGGGCAAAAATATGATATCCGCCATTTTGTGGCGGCGGCCATCTTGGACTGATTTTCATCAAACATAGCTAAAAACACTCGCGACTAATTCATCTTTCAAAACAAAAAAAAAACAAAATCGAAATCGGTTCATCCGTTTGGGAGCTACGATGCCACGGACAGATACACAGATACACACACACACTCAAACTTATAACACCCCTCTTGTTTCGTCGGGGGTTAAAAATAGGTAGGTAACATATTTTTAAGCAAAAAACTATTTCATAAATTATAATATTTCATAGTGGAACACAACTATTCTTTATGTTGATTGTCTATGGTCGGGAATGTCCCCCAAATTATTTTTATATCTGACTTGCCTGCGGTACTGATACTGAAATGTATGTATCGTCATTTGTTTTCAATCAATTCAGTTGTGGCACTTGTGACGCAATTACAGAGTTGACACAGATTTTTCCCGTACTTAAAACAACTATACGCGGTTTATTTAAAGTTATTCTCGTGAATGAAACATTATTGTGACAAACACCCTATTTTTAATTAATAAGAGGAATTGATTCTGTAAGTAAGTACTGCTTATTTATTTAACGCTAAATATATACCTAGTCTGGTCATAAATACTGTTAGAATTAAAAATAAAAAATACTACATTTGAATTTGGAATCTGTCATTTTTATACGATTGTTCATTGTGTTTCCGTATTTTGGCGCCAATACATTATACAATATTTTGCGATATTAAAATGGAGTGGGGTGATAAAGAGAACCGAATCGCTGTGATTGCATTACGCAAAGTAGGTATGGAGCCAAATATAATTTTTAAAACTATAGACTTTGATAATATAATTCACGACTTTGCAACTCTTAAAGCTAGAAAAGCAAAGCTTCTTTGAACTTCATTTTTACATTATTATTTTAAAATCCATAATTCATACATAATAAATTCAAATACAAAATATCATTAATAAATATTCTAAAGTTTTTAAAGATTTGTTTAGGATTTAATTCTATTACATAACTTACGCTTTTAATTTGCTGAAGCTCCCTTCACTTCAATTACTTTAACTATTAAATACAGAATAAAAAGCCGTGTTATATATTTCGAAACCTATTTTATTGTGTTTATAGCAAAACCTACTCATATTTTATGATTTTAAAAAACATTAATGATTCATTGAGAATATCAATTGACAAAAAAATTAAACAACGAAATGAAATTAAAGAAATTAATTGCTTGCACGTCATTTTCAAAAGTAATATACATATTTCTGAAATATAAATAGTTTAAATGGGGTGACACCATCATCTCCCGCACCGGGTACCACCACCCCTAGCGCCGCCACTGTGCGTGAATATAACGTTCAGTTAGTTGAGTTCTACAATCCAGGTGTGTGCCGTCCTGGAAGCTAAAAAGCCATGCATGCCTTAGATTATTAAACCATGAAGAAGTAAAACGCAGGTGTGCCAGCGACAGTATTTGAATTTTGTTTGGATCATTTCATATTTTTGTCTCTGTAAATTCGAATTGTCAATCCATTCACTGTATGGTCCATTTTTTGGATTCATTGTAATGTAGATATGTATATACCACTTTTTTAAATGTATTTATTTATAATAACGACTTAATGGCCAAGTTCTAGGTGTTGATTTTTGATTGATGAAAGAAAAAATAATATGGCGAAAAGGTATTGTCAACGAAAAACAGTGAAGTGCGAACGCAACTATATATAAGTTTTGTGTTTTCAATTATGTATATAAGAGCTATGTTTTGTAAATAATGATTTCAAATAAACGATCTCGTAACGGTTTTTTATTCCGACAGACAGTGGCGTGGCGCGGTGAAAGGAACCGAAGCGGTGTAATACTGAAGCCAGTGTTTTATTTATACAGTCCACTCTCGAAAGGGGCCTGCCGGGTGCTTTTTTACTAAGCTGTTTTACTAAGCTACTCCGCTGTCTGTCCGTCCGTTCGTAAATCCGTCCGTCACAGGGCTGTGTCATCTGAACCGTAATTGGTAGACAATTGAAATTTTGACAGAGTATGTATTACTATGAACACTATAACAACAAAAAATAAAATTAAAATAAAGTTAAAAATTAAAGGTTTCCCCCACAGGGTTCCCCATACACGAAACATATTTTTTGACGTTTTAGGTGATTGGTGGTCGTAAAATTATTGCTTAGAGTAGAAATTCTCATGAACTATGTACTATTATTATACCCGCTATAACAACAAATAATAAATATAAAATAAAGTGAAAAAATTAAAGGGGGTCCCCATACAAAAAACGTTTCTTTTTATTATTTCAGGTGGTACGGAACCCTTCGTGTGCGAGTCCAACTTGCACTTGGTTTTTTATTCCTAATTGCTCTGCCCTTCGTATCCATTCTTAATGTTAAAATAACAAATCCTATACAACAGAGTCGACTATTGCAAAAGATGTTTTTGCCAAGATTGTTTTGGTCGTCTTTCTTTTTTGTAAGGCACTCCTTGCCACTGATAGTCGGTTAGCTTGTTTCACCTACCAACTAAATATGAAGCAAATATGTAAGCATGAAGCTTTTCTTATTATTAAAACAACGCGGAGTCTCCACCGATTTCTCTGTGCGCCGTGCCGTGATTCAGTAGTGCCTGGTAGCGCCACAATAGCGCCACATAATACACGTGTGCCACAATAACGATATTAGCTTCCCGTCTAGCGACACACATCGACGTAGTTTCTATAGGACCTGTTAAACACCTGCAAATGTTAACTAAAAAAAAAAGCCGGTATTGGCAAGGGGCCGCTCCAATTCTTAGCCATCAGATATGTTGAAGCGCATTAAGTAGGGGAGACCGGGTACAAACGTAACACTTTGTATTTTGACACTGATTTCTAACTAATTATCATATCTTTGATGAAATGAATATAGCCACGTATAAATTTCGTTTATACTCTACAAATTTGTATTTAAGTTTACTTCATTACTTGATGTTTATTATGAATTGGAGAGACTTAAAAATAAATTGCCGATTGTTACTTTCGACCCCGAGGTCAGGGCAAAAGTAACACAGCGTGGGTCGAAAGTAACATGATAAAGATTTATGTAATAATTATGAAATGCAGTATCAAATTAAGTTATTATTTATTAGAAAAATATGTTTTATTGAAGGAAATGTTTATTTGTGCTTTTAACATTTAAACAGTACCTACTTCTTTAATGAATGAACAATATAAACTAAAAAAAGTAAACAAAACAATTATTGACTTCTCATCGGGAATTATTCTTAATCATAATACTTAATAATGTGAACAACTTTTATGAAATTCATTCTCTGTTCAGACTCGCAATTATGGCACACATAGTATGCATCATCGTTGATGCATGTAGCATGTGACCAATGTTTACATTCAATACACTGTATCCACTGTTCCTTTTGTCGACTATTACTAAAAGGCTCTAAACAAACGAAACAAAAGCAATTTCATTCATCGGATGAATTTTAATTTTCACTTTTTCTTTTTTGTCTTTTTACCTTTTCCTTCCTTTTTGTAGATATGTATCAGTATTACGTTGTAAAAATTTTTCTTCGCATTCTTTCTTTGCATTTTTCATCAATCCAATTTTTTCGGGCGTGTCAGTGAAAATAGTAATTTCACATTTCTTACGCCCTTTATTTGTTAAATTTCTCGTACCTGCTCGCTGAATAAGTCTACAATATTGAGGTGAGAAAAGAATTGGCTGAGAAGAACCCACTTGGGCACTCCTGTCTCGTCCATGTTCCCAATATTTCTTGGCTCAATTATGCCTATCTATAATGTGATTTTTTTTATAGCTGTACAATGTCCTATGGCAAACATTATATTTTTTTACCAGGGCTCTAATTGTTCCGATATCATTAAAATATTTGTCAGCAGCTAATCTGTAGATTTTCATGTCAGTGGTCTTTCGTGCCGTCTTTCTTACCCGTTGTCGTGGCATTCTGTTGATATAAAAAAAAACATATTATGAAAATAAACCGTAAGTAAATCATACTCATCACATTACATACCGCTCCGGGGACAAAAGTAACATGTTACTTTTGTCCCCGTAGCGCATGTTACTTTCGTACTCACTCACGTTTTTGACAAATAATGAATGCCTACCTAAAAAAGAAACTAGCTACGCAAAAATAAATAACAACACTGTGTAACCAATGTAATCAAGAATGACTATACAAATAGGCACATTGATATCATCATTTTAATACTACTTAATCACTAAATGAATAAATGTCAAAAAACTTACTTTTGGTTCGCAAAATCACATAACATCCTCTAAACATCCTTACAACGCAGTGCGTGCGCGGCGACTAAGTGAAAGCCGGGGAAAGTATTGCTGGCTATCTCCTGACAGTAGCGGGGCCGCGTTTCGACTATTGGATAAACCTACAGAGCATTTGTTACTTTCGACCCGCCGTTACTTTTGTCCCCGGTCTCCGGGGAGACCGGGTACAAACGTAACACTTTGTATTTTGACACTGGTTTCTAACTAATTATCATATCTTTGATGAAATGAATATAGCCACGTATAAATTTCGTTTATACTCCACAAATTTGTATTTAAGTTTACTTCATTACTTGATGTTTATTATGAATTGGAGAGACTTAAAAATAAATTGCCGATTGTTACTTTCGACCCCGAGGTCAGGGCAAAAGTAACACAGCGTGGGTCGAAAGTAACATGATAAAGGTTTATGTAATAATTATGAAATGCAGTATCAAATTAAGTTATTATTTATTAGAAAAATATGTTTTATTAAAGGAAATGTTTATTTGTACTTTTAACATTTAAACAGTACCTACTTCTTTAATGAATGAACAATATAAACAAAACAAAAGTAAACAAAACAATTATTGACTTCTCATCGGGAATTATTCTTAATCACAATACTTAATGTGAACAACTTTTATGAAATTCATTCTCTGTTCAGACTCGCAATTATGGCACACATAGTATGCATCATCGTTGATGCATGTAGCATGTGACCAATGTTTACATTCAATACACTGTATCCACTGTTCGTTTTGTCGACTATTACTAAAAGGCTCTAAACAAACGAAACAAAAGCCATTTTATTCATCGGATGAATTTTAATTTTCACTTTTTTCCTCTCGTTTATTTGCCTTCTTTGTTTTTTTACTTTTTCCTTCCTTTTTGTAGATATGTATCAGTATTACGTTGTAAAAATTTTTCTTCACATTCTTTCTTTGCATTTTTCATCAATCCAGTTTTTTAGGGCGTGTCAGTGAAAATAGCAATTTCACATTTCTTACGCCCTTTATTTGTTAAATTTCTCGTACCTGCTCGCTGAATAGGTCTACAATATTGAGGTGAGAAAAGAATTGGCTGAGAAGAACCCACTTGGGCACTCCTGTCTCGTCCATGTTCCCAATATTTCTTGGCTCAATTATACCTATCTATAATGTGATTTTTTTTATAGCTGTACAATGTCCCATGGCAAACATTATATTTTTTTACCGGGGCTCTAATTGCTCCGATATCATTTAAATATTTGTCAGCAGCTAATCTGTAGATTTTCATGTCAGTGGTCTTTTATGCCGTCTTTCTTACCCGTTGTCGTGGCATTCTGTTGATATAAAAAAAACATATTATGCCGTAAGTAAATCATACTCATCACATTACATAGCACTCCGAGGACAAAAGTAACATGTTACTTTTGTCCCCGTAGCGCATGTTACTTTCGTACTCACCCACTTTTTTGACAAATAATGAATGCCTACCTAAAAAAGAAACTTGCCACGCAAAAATAAATAACAACACTGTGTAACCAATGTAATCAAGAATGACTATACAAATAGCCACACTGATATCATCATTTTAATACTACTTAATCACTAAATTAATAAATGTCAAAAAACTTACTTTTGGTTCGCAAAATCACATGACATCCTCTAAACATCCTTACAACGCAGTGCGTGCGCGGCGACTAAGTGAAAGCCGGGGAAAGTATTGTTGGCTATCTCCTGACAGTAGCGGGGCCGCGTTTCGACTATTGGATCAACCTACAGAGCATTTGTTACTTTCGACCCGCCGTTACTTTTGTCCCCGGTCTCCCCTATATATAGTTCGCCTCATACTTTATGGTGGATCGGAAAACAACGCTATAAGCGTGCTTAGGCAGGTACAGTCTTATACCTACCCCTCGTTCCACTGCATCCTGCTACACCTAAAACTGGTAACTGCGGCGCAACTTGTGCCTATGTTCGGATCCGCCATAAAGTTTGATTGGAACTGGATCTGCCTTTTACTCAGTAGCATGTAACTAGTTGTGACGGGTAATATACAACTTACACAACACAAACATCTATGTAGGTAACCAATCGCGTGGGCCATAAGCGCGTCCATCCCATTACCCTTCCTCATCCTATGGCTCAAATGTGTTATGGTTTTCGAACTCAGCGAGCATTACTCCTCTATTGAACTTATACAACGTTCGATGGATAGGCCTCCCCGGCTGGGCTCGCCTAATGCTCCACGGCAGGAGCATAGGCCTCCTCCCAGGGTAAGAGGGATGGGAGCTTAATCCACCACGCTGCTCCAGCGTGGGTTGGTGGATGTTAACGACGACAACCGAGACCGATAGCTTAACGTATTCTCCGAGGCACAGAGTCAGAGAGTTGTTTACCTAAGTTAGAAAAACTCATGGGTAGGACATGCCTTGGAAATCGAACCACGACCTTCTAAAGAAGAAGCAAGCTCGGTACCACTCGGCTATCACGACAAGACCTGATTAAAGAGTAAATAATACCTAAGTAGGTACCTCTATCCAGAACACCTCATTCCAACCTTCATTAATATCGATCAGTACGATTTTCGAATAAATGTAAGTGAGAATTGGGTGGGTTGTAGTGTTTTTCTTAAATTGGCAATTTTTTTGATCAAAATAGGTTTACCATTCGAAAGCGTCAGGCTATAAACAATGTGATTTGTCCATAACCTGTCTTAATATTAAAATTCTTGGTAAAAAAATAATGGTTTTTCTTTTGGTGTCATTCGGTACTACACCAAACATTATCAAGGCGGGCGAATGACAATTGTGTCAGTTTACAACCGCCGGCAGAATACCCGTATAGTCTCACAGTCGCGCCTTTCACAGAATATCTACTTATTTTTCATCGAAAATAGAACCTTCAGATGATAGATAGATACCTAATGCCTAAAAGATGAGGTTTGGTAAATGATGATATAGTAGATAGTGTTGTGACAGCCCAAATCGCGACAAACCTGTCTCAAATTTATAAGGCCATAAGCCCATGGTTCGAATCCGGGCGTGTATCACTGAGTTTTTCTGACTTAAGTAGGTACATAACTATCACTGACTCTGTGCCTCGGAGAGCACGTTAAGCAGTTGGTCCCGGGTGCTGTCAATAGGTAGCGGTCGTTACAATCCCCAACCCGCAGTGGAGTAGCGTGGTGGATTTAAGCTCCAAGCTCATCCTCACCCTGTGGGAGGCCTAACGCCCTGCAATGAGTTAAAAACGGGCTGATGAATGAATGAAAACAGAAGTGATGAAAAATCGCCCTTCAAAATTAAAACTTTTAAATCGTGAAAACATGACAGCTCGTGTATTTAGCTTAAAAGTTCGAAATATATAGTTAAACATAACATTTCGACTGTTTAGTGGCACGCTATTGCAACGCTCCGCGGGTTGGTGATCGCGTTTTGTTAAAAAATTTACTTTACGCTTGTTCCAGCAGGTCGCAGTCCTAATACAAATACTAAATGGAGAAAATTGTGTAGCGATTTATAGCAGTTTTCCCACAGTTTCGAAAGTTCGAGGGAGGGACTGTGAAGGTAGTGATAAAAAAAACGAGCCGTGGAACGGAGAAGATGAGACGGATATACCTAAACAAGTAATAAAGTAGCCTAAAACTAGCTTTGATCGTATGTATTAAATATCTGAATCCAAGGCATTAGCTATCTAAATCAAAATACCTACTGAGGTATTTTGATTTGAAAAAGGTCATTGATTAGTCTGTGGCGCATACCTACTTCTACTTCTTCCACTAGCCCATTATGCCCCCACTGCAGGGGCTTAGACATCCCCCCAGGGTAAAGATGATTGGAGTTTAATCCATCACGCTGCTCCAGTACGGGTTGGTGGATTTTCACGACTGCTACCTGCGTTTATAGCAACCGGGACCGACAGCTTAACGTGCTCTCCGAGGCAAGGAGTCAGTGATAGTACTTAAGCCTGAAAAAGCTCATTGGTACATGCCTGGATTCGAACCACGGCCGCACGGTCTTCTAAATCAGAAACAGCATACATACTTTTTAAGCATTTATTAAGTATGCGTTGACCCAGAAATTTTTTTATTCTCGTTACGAACCGACAACTATGCACAACTTGTTCGTTCGCCGATCCTAGCGATACTGACCCTCAAGGTTTTTAGGCTATCTACTTCTCTCAGTGTATACCGCGTGCGCCCATCAGTTTTCAATGACTTTCGATGTATTCAAAATTCAAAACTTTTGTATGGGCCAGGCTGGCCAGGGTGGTAGGTATAGTAAGTTTGTTTGCTCTTGAAGTGAGGAATTCGGACTCTTGTTGTGAAATGATCCATTGGGATTCCTGAAAATCAGGCCACCGCAGCCAGCAGTACTATATATATATTATAGAAAGCAATTATCGTCGCGAGGCACGTCTATGCAGCAATACTTTCACAGAAGTAATTTACTGAAAGCCTATTTACATAAATGAGCGAATTTATCTTTTTAATTAACTATCTGACCAAGTATTTACATAGTGCGGATCAGAAAAACACTTAAAAAGCCAAAATATATTCAATAACTATACATTGAATTTTAAAAATACTATACGAATGGTATATTATTACTATAAAACTCACTCTAACATGATTTTTCACCACAGACAAGTCAACCTTATAGACCATGCTTTGACAGGGAGTAGCATTCGCCAAGGCTATGTAGTGACACTACATAACTACGTCACTAGTGAGCCGTCAGTTGAAAGCACGTCGGAAGCCATTAAATTGTCAATTTTGAACGAACCAATGAAAACTAGCCGACCTCTCCCCGCACCCCGCCACTTTTTGGCGATTTCGTTTTCGTACTGACGTTTATTGAAGCGTGGTCTATAGGTTGACTGGTCTGTGTTTTTCACTATTTCACATAGTAAGTTCGGTGCGCGTGCGCTGAATATTCGTAGCATGTCCTAGATCACGTCTTCGTCGTCGCGACAACTTTTAACATTAGAAAAGTTTATGATGAAGTAATTTCAAAATTAATAGTTTTTTGAATCGTACTACTATAGTTTGACCTTAACCGCTGTACCGCGCCTTAGGTATGTGCGCGGCGCGGAGGGAGGCAGATCTGCTCTGTCAGTCCGTCGTCAACGCATAGGAGCTGCCTTCCCTCCTCGCCGCGCACATACCTAAGGCGAGGTATAAACTATATAAAAAAGTTATATAAGGAAGTATGTTGGTAGCATACTTATTTAGATATAAGTAAATCACAGACTAAAAAATTGACTAATTTGTGCTTCTACTAGACTAGACTCCGCCATCGTACAAGGAATACACTGTAACCAATATTACGCCAAAAATAGCGTACTCGACTCGAGTGAGTGTCGTTTGCGACTTCTACCGTGGTCTGTGTCACATTGAGGTGCAGAGGTGAGGTGAGGTGGTTCTATCAAATAAAATGGCGATTTACGTACTAAAACCCGTAGTAAAACTATTCTGTAGTAAAACTGCAAACACAGTAGCGATGCTCAGCATAGTGTAACTAAGAAAAAAGCTTTCATCATCATCATCATCACCAGCCCGTGTCTCTCCACGGCCTCTCCTAAGGCTCGCCACCACACACGGTCCTCCGCCTTTCGTATCCAACTACCCCCGGTATGGTGCTTCAGGTCATCTGTCCACCTGGCCGGGGGGCGTCCAACGCTTCGCTTTCCGGTACGTGGCCTCCATTCGAGAACTCGTCTACCCCATCGGTTATCAGTTCTACGGCAAATATGACCGGCCCATTGCCACTTTGTCTTTGCCACATGCCATTGCCACAAAAAAGCTTTGTCTTGGCAAATATTGTATTAAGTTGCCGCATACAAGAAGGCTGTTGTTAACTTGTTAAGAAATCTACCCATATAGGCATTATCTCCTTCTTGAAAGTCTCACGCTGAAAATGTGCGTTTCTGTTACCAAAATAAAGAGAAGAAAGAAAGAAAGAACATTTATTGTCATAATAAAGAAAATAAACACTTCACTAGCTACATCTATCTTTAATTTTAGGTACATATTCTATGACAATTAGGGCAAATTCAGCATGTTACTGGCTGTGTGCTCAGTATTAACTGGTTCACAATTCAGCGCTGATTTTCAGGTTGCCCTATTCCTATTTCTATCCCATCCCTTATCTATAATATCTAACATGCATACAACTATAATTACTTTAATATATAAATTTATGAAATATGTTTAAAATCAACGGCCTTCATTTTAGAACATTACAGAAAAAAAAAAATTTCTAACACTTTTAATTTGAGGCGCCGAGCGCCAAATCCCTGATGGCGGTAGCACGTGCCGGAGCCGAAGACAACGACGCTGCCGTGGGTACCTATTCCATCGACCCTCAGGTCCGTGTCCCAAACGAGAAGATGCCAGGGTCACAGGGTCTTATTCTACACCCGCGCCTGCTCCTCTCCCGAGGGGATACAGACAATCCGTTGTCAATGAAAATGAGTAATTATTATTACTCACACTAAAAAAAAATACATCATCAGTCGAGCAATGGATCAACCCCATAATAAAAAAACCGGCCAAGTGCAAATCCTACTCGCACACGAAGGGTTCCGTACCAGCATACAATATAAGAAAATGTTTTTTTAAAATTATCTTTTACAATAACATCACAAAGATCTGTCATTTTCTATGGAGTTTTTACAAAATTTTTACTTATAAAAGTACATTTTATAAGTTAATCTATTACTCGTTAAACAATACAGTCTAGTTAGCTGTGATAGTTTGCCTTTTAACTACGTTATATAAACTCCTGTCGTGATTTTTTTCCACATATCCAAAAACAACGGTTTAACTGGCGGGGAGGCCGGGGGGCACACATGACACTAGCAAAAATTAGGACTTTAGGAGTGCATATCTCAACAACTGTTGACATAAATAAAAATTTTTTCGTACTTCACGACGGCGACCTATCACAAAAAAAAATTCTTAATTTCATTACGTCGTTATGTAGCGGTGCATAGAATACACCTACCTTCTAAATTTCATCTATATATAGCCAATAGTTTCCGAGAAAAACCACAGACAGACGGAGGGACGGACATGGCGAAACTATAAGGGTTCCTTTTTTGCCATTTGGCTACGGAACCCTAAAAACGAGGAAAACGAAGCGTAAAAATGTATGTGTGTGTGTAACGTAACTATGATGACGCGTAGTTTTTCTTTCTCAGTTTCCTCGTATTTATGATGATTTAGATGATCGATATATTTTGAAGAACACTTTTCTCAGGGTAATTTTCCATAATTTCTCGAAAAGTAGTTTATATTACATAATTTTAATAAAATATACAAAATTTTCAAATGATTATCTGGACCATTAGGTACAAAATTAAAGCATTATATCTTATTATCTTTCGTAGAGTGCCGTGATGCCGCCGATGATGAGCCGTGACATTTGTGATAAAATATTTAGGGGCACTTTTGAAGAAAATGGTAAGAAACATACCTTTTCGTGTAGTGTCGTGATAGCCCAGAGCGCAACGAACCTGTCTCAAATTTATAAGGTTCCATAGGGCCATGGTTCGAATCCGGGCGTGTACCAATGAGTTTTTCTGACTTAAGCACACAATATCACTGACACCATGCTTCGGAGAGCACGTTAAGCAGTCGGTCCCGGACGCTGTCAATAGATGGCGGTCGTTACAGTTCCCAACCCGCAGTGGAGCAGCGTGGTGGACTTAAGCTCCAAGCGCCCCTCTTCACCCTGGGGGAGGCCTAAGCCCCTGCAGTGGGGTAAAAATGGGCTGATGACGATGATGACGATACCTTTTCGCTAGGAAACTTAAAGCTCTGTCTGTCTATAAGAAGCGCGAGCGACACCAATCTTTAGTTTCGTTTGTGGCTTAGTAGGTACCCGTGTTCCGATAGAAAAAAAACACAAAATACCAACCAAGAAATTTAGGAAAATATTTATTTGATAATTATACTGAATGAATTTTTTTGGTCACAATGAATGCATTCTAAAATAAATCAGGTGAAATATTGTATTGCGTGCATCTTAAGATAGCTTCGCTGATTTAATTTGATGATGAATTTTAAAGTTTTTTTTTCTCTAAATTTTGCTCACTTATTATGTATATTTAAATGTTACTGTAAAAGCCCGTATTTGGCCATTACATCTTAGGATTTACCGACATCAGTTGGGAAATATAAGGATTTATAAAAAAGGGACGATTTTTTCGAACTTTAGACCAGACAAACGATTAGAATTTAGTACATGCTAGGTTTTACCACTGTCGGCTGGTAAATGTCATAAGAATTTTTAGTGTTTGCATTAAAGACGTAGGGTCCATCCATGGTCCGGGGATGCTGTTTCTTTCTCGCGCGAAATTGGCGCAAGGCTCCTATTGGTGTCCGGTGGGTGACCCTCTGAGCAAAGAAAATCAACCTAGACGCTGCTAGCGTTCTCAGCACTTTGCGCTCATCATTAAAAATTAAATAAAATTTTTAATCGTAAAAAAAATATTGTATACAATCGCTCAAAAAAATTGCTCAATGTATACAATATTTTATTTAAGATTTAAAAAATATATTTATATTCATAAACTATTAGTCAAAACTTTAGACCTCATAGAATTTAGTACTGGGTGAAAATTTGATTTGCTTGACATTTTTTATATTCTTAATGGCTTAGAAGAGCTATCGGAGTGCCAGGGAGTTGCAAATTGCCAGCGAGTATACGAGACGATGCGCCGAACATACGTTATGCTTTTTCAACATTTACCGTGCCTTTGATGTTATTCCTAAGATTCTCCAAATGAATGGTTGCAAACGTTCGAATCGCAGATTTGTTCGGACTTTGGTAATTTAAGAGTTGGTAAATTTTAGGTTTTACTGGAAAACCTTGAGATTTACCAGTAGTGTGTGCTTTTACAGTAACATTTCAGTAGGTAGCGGCCTAGTTCTCCATCTGGCGTCTATATATTATGACATTCGGTGAAATGACAGAAACATAAATAAAATTTGCGAAAATATTGAAACATTAACAAGAACTTAAGTAGTTTTTGTTTTTTTTTCTACTTCACCCTATTTGATCTGTCGACCGGTAAATATCCAAAGTACCTACCTACAGCCAAAAGCGCATTAAAGTCATCCTTTGTGTTCCCCCTGTTGGCGAATTAGGGTGACGTTATATAGGTAGGTACTCCTGGATTTCTCTCTTGAAACATATTAAAATAACAAAAGTCTACGGCGCTTCAAAATTAGAAAAGAAATTCTTATTTAAAAATATGAAAATTTATATTAATAATAATAATAGTACATGGGACATTCCACACAGCGCCATCTAGTCCCAAACTAAGTAAACCTCGAGTTATGGGTATTAAACAACTGATATACATACTTAAATATTATGTATAATATATACATATTTTACATCCAGACACGGAACAAACAGACATGTTCATGCACACAAATATTTGTCGAATATTATCGAATTTGTGGAATAGAACCCGCGACCCTTGGCTTCGTAGTTAGGGTGTCTATATAACCACTCGGCCAATCGGCCAATCAATCCAAATTGTCTTTTCTTCTTCTATATTAAAAAGAATTGAAAAGACATCATACTTAGCAGGAAAATACTGACCTTTCCGATACGGAACTCCGTTTTAATAACCCAAGGACCCCCGAATTCGTCGAAAACCAATAAAGTGGCAGAGTAGGGTTGTCAGTTACGGCGATTAAAGCACTTAATGTATGACCCTGTGATATTACACGGAGGAATTTTAATTACCTTTGGGGGACAACCCTATTTGATGGCATGACAACTTGTTAATACTGTCGCGAATTAATGTTTATAAAGTGTAATAAACGATAGATGTTTTTTAATTAAAATGGCGAGATATTAAAAAAAAATGTTTGTGAGCCGATTATCAAGTTGAAGGGTTACTACAATCTAATGTTCGCTGTAGTGGTTGAGTGGTTGAGCACTCCCCTTTTTCTACAAGCGTGGGTTCGTTTCCCGCCATAAAGATTTTTTTTAACTTATGGCAAATAAATATGTAAAAGACTTCGTAATTTCTGTGCCGGCGCGTCGGTATAGCTAATAGCCCCCAACTCGCACTAGATTGCTGTGTTGCCTTTGAGAACCTAATGACAATGAATTAATGCATACTAGCGACCCGCCTGGGCTTCGCACAGGTAGCAAAATATACGCCTACATTTTTTTTCTGTCTATATTCTGTCTATGTTCTGTGTAGGTATATACGGAAAAGGATATTCTTTTAAAATAAGTAAATATGTTATTGTTGCAAGACATTTTTGTTGGTCTGAGGTAATGGATAAATTGAGAAGAAAAAATATTTACCTACTTATTTTGAGAGAATATTTTCTTGATTTGAAAAATAATATTTTCTTGATTCAAGAATTTTTTTGTCCAGCAACTTGTTTCGTCGAGCATACCTATGTGGATTAGATTTAATCACATTTAAATGTAACATAATTTTCATGTTACTTGGATTATTTTTAATGTAGGTATTTTATTTCCAGTTCTGCAAATATTTGAAAAAGCAAAGAATACAATTATAAATACATCTTCACTTCACTTCATCAGCCCATTTTTACTCCACTGCAGGGGCTTAGGTCTCCCACGAGGTGAGGTGGCTTGAAGCTTAAATCCACCACGCTGCTCCACTGCCGGTTGGGGATTGTAACGACCACCATCTATTGACAGCGTCCGGGACCGACTGCTTAACGTGCTCTCTGAGGCACGGAGTCAGTGGTAGTTATGTACTTAAGTCAGAAAAACTCATTGGTACACGCCCGGATTTGAACCATGGCCCTATGGGGCCTTATAAATTTAAGACAGGTTCGTTGCGCTTTGGGCTATCACGACTCGTACAAATTTCACAACAAATACATAAAAACAAATTAAAATACTTCTTTGTATACAATATCGATATATGCCTTCTGCTCTCAGTACCTATTAATATGATGAATATTGATACTGGTACCGGGTCTATATATATATATATATATATATTATAAAGAATATTTAAGTATGTATATCAGTTGTCTAGTAACCCATAACACAAGCATAATACTTGCTTACTTTGGGACTAGATGGCGCTGTGTGGGAAGTCCCATGTATATAAAAAATTACATCACACGTGTCGCGTCGAATATATTTTGTTGCGCGATAGTTTTTATTTCACGATAACTCTTAAGATATTAATTTAAATTGTATGGTGTTAAGCATTTAGAGGAGGAAGAAAGAACTTTATTCTTCTTCTTCTTCTAAATGCTTAAAGTTAACTAACGTATTTAATTTGATAAGGATTAATATCGTATCTGTCTAAACAGCTTTCCGATTATCACATTATATGTGACAAATTTTTTTAAACATTATAACAGGTATAATGAGCTATCCTTAAGAGATAGATATATTATAGAGATAGACTTTACTATAAAAGAGGAACAATTCCTCCATACATTGTTTTGTTATATTTCAAAGTGATTACGCAACATTTTCGATGAAAGCTCCCAGTCGGCTTGATTTTTTCTGACATCTTCAACAATCATCGTCATATTTTAACCAATTTTCAATTTAAATATGAATTATACACATAAATCTTTCTCTTGAATCACCACGTCCATCAGTGACAACCGTTTAAAAATCCGTTCGGTAAGTATAGTATTTGAGTTTATCAGACAAACAGACAGACGCGGCGGGGACATCTTTATTAGTCCATTTTGTTTTTACCCCGCTGCAGGGCCTTAGGCCTCCCCCAGGGTGAGGGGGAGGGCTTGGAGCTTAAATCCACCACGATGCTCTACTGTGGGTTGGGGATTATAACGACCGCCATCTATTGACAGCGCCCGGGACCGACTGCTTAACGTGCTCTCAGAGGCACAGAGTCAGTGATAGTTATGTACTTAAGTCAGAAAAACTCATTGGTACACGCCCGGATTCGAATCATGGCCCTATGGCCTTATAAATTTGAGACCGGTTCCTTGCGCTTTGGGCTATCACGACTTCGGCTAAAAATGTAACACATACGCTTCCTGTTTCTCGTGACTTTCATTACATCACTACAAAGGAAGACACGTAGTAGGAACCTATCTCTGTTTTCGCATAAAACAGACCAATTTGTACAGACGACGTGATATTACCGCAGTACGATAATAAACAGTAGGTAACACAAACTAAACACTTTTCTCGACATATATGTTTAACACGTAGGTATGTCGCAATACTATAATAAGCATAAATATAAATTAGGAAAATGATAGGTAGGTAGGTACCTATTTAATACTAAAACTGTAATAGCTCATTTTATAACAAATTACCCAAAGATATTAAAACTTTATCTTGGGAATTATAGTTGGTATTTTATAACACAGAAACAACGATCTGTGGGATGATGCAGGTTGCTCAAGTTGATTTGCTTGGGGTCACCGTATATCTGACATGCGGGAAGGAGTCTTGCGTGTGTTGCCTCGATGCCTGATTATTTAGATCTCCCACATAAACGAATCTAAATAATCGGAGTTTGGGTTCGCGCGTAAAATGAATAAGCACTCGAGTTTGAGAGTTTTCACTAATTTATTATTTATATATCGCGTACAAACTTAACCTAGTATTTACCACTTATATATATTTTACAAAGTTTAACTGTACGTTGTTGATAGAATAGAAATAGAGTTAGTTGAGTGAATACGTTGGCAGACAGTATCGATTCACGACTTGTCGTGCTGAGGATTGCGTAACAACTGTGTTCTCCCGAATCGTCATCGGTTGAGATGAGATTCTAGGGGTTCCTGGTATCGGTACCTGGTAACGGTACCGTGGGAGAGTAAAAAATAGGTCGGCATCGCTTCTTTGAGGGATGCCTTGTTTATTGTAAATGGTATATCGGTAACATTGTGGAAGTCTAATGGTTTGTTTGTAAAATGTCCGTCGACGTCAATAATCGTAAAATCTTTGATTTTGCAAAGGAAGAAAAATATTTTAAGCTAGCATGCAATCTAAAGAATTAAACAAGGGATCTTACAAAGGTAAAAATGTTTGTACAATTTGCAAAGTGCCTACAAAGGAATACCGACTATTAGATAAATGAATATTACATAACTTAGGTGCTACTTAGATATATACATCTTTCTTATATAATATGTTATTATGTGAGATAGTGTACTGCTATCGCCACAGATCTCTGGAAACAACAGAGTTATTGTCTATGAAAAAAAAACTGTAGGTAGGTACCTATTAAGTGTAGTTCGGCGTAGAGTGTTAAAAACTCTGTCAGGAATGAGCTAGTTGGCATAGTTTGAATTTAGAATAGAATTTAATAAATTAGTCGTAATCGATTGTGTTTGCTTACTATATTCCGATTACAAGTAAATTACGTGGAACGACTTTATCTGTTGTTGTGTACCTACTTAATAGAACTTTGTGTATCTATACATCAAAATATAATGATTTCAGTATGAAACACGTTGATACGTTTTTAAGCTGGTATTTTACGATATGAATCTGTAGTCAACTCTCATTTTCCTGGTTTTACATTATTGAATTGAAACGTCGATCGACTGTTTATTTTTAAACTGTAGGTACTGCAACAAAGTAAGAGAAGGGAGGTATTTAGCAGAGGTGAGGGTTAGGGTGGGGGCTAACCACCGAATGTCTGTGTTTAACAATAAGCGCCTCTCCTGTGTATGTCTGTTTGTATTTCGTTTGTAAGTCGATGTTGTTAAACACTCTGCGGAGTGAATAAAGTTAGCACACAGTTAGAAGTCACACGTTTAAAAGAACGTAGCGTTAATATTTCACTGACTCAACATCGAATTTGAATGTGGTGTTCCGAATAATAAATCATAGTAAGTAATCAACAAATTAATTTCTCTAACTTCATAGATTTAATTTACCTTTAGCTTCGAGAGTTCTCGGTTCGATTTCCTGTAACGTACGAAATCTGATTTTTATACGTAGGTAGGTATATGTTAAAATAAATATTTGAGTATGTATATCAACTGTCCAGTACACATAATACTAGCTTTGCTTAGATTACGACTAGGTACATGGCGCTGTGTGGGATGTCTTTTTTTCTTTAATATTCAACATATCAGTACAATAGGCATACAAAATTACACTTTTGACTCCAATAAATTATTATTTTTTTTTCTTTTTTACTACACATTTCCATAGGCGCGAAGCCCATGTCTTTGGAAGAGCTTTGCCTTTACATAAATTTTTATATCTATTTATTATTTCTACCGCATCTGCTCTACGTTTTGCTTACTGCTATCCTATAATGAGTTTGCCACTCTAATACTACTAACTTTTATTTTTTTTATTTATTTTTTATTTTTTTATTAAATGTCCTTATTCTAATACATTTGAGTCGTCTGGTTTGCCTGCGAGGCACCAGTTCACCTGTTTGACGTGGGAACCAGCCATCGCCTCACTCAACCATTTTGAAGGGAATGCTGCGACCCGATGCCCAATAAATTATTAGGTAGGTACTAGTTTGTATAGGAGCCAGCCTTATAATAAACACGAAAAGATCAGACACATTACTAACTTAATATACTTAACACGCATGATTTTAACTACATCATCATTAATCATCAATTAATCATTTAACATACATTTCGTACCTATTTTCAATACTATGGCGCGTTCAAGCGCGTTCTTCGGTATAAAAAAAAAATAATAGTTTATTCACGTTAACATTTTTGTACATTTGTATACAATGGCCAGAACCATCCCAGTAAGCATATTAGATACTTGTAGTAGGAGGTTCTGCTCTTCCCACAGGTAATACATTTATTATGTATACAGAGAGGATAACGCAACCGGTTGCGTTGGTATTATTATAGATAGGTATACCTACTACAACATCAGTAATAATCCGTCAGACTGAGGAACCCGTCTAAGTTTTTAATTTCGTCACTTTTCGTCATAGATTTCGGGTTAAGTTTTTCATGACATGGCTTTTATCCTCGATAGCCGTTTGTAAAGTCAAACAATTATAGGTATTTATAGATTTTCAGGATGTCAGAGATCTCAGATTTGATTTATACCTACCTACATAGAGTTTTTGATAGCAGCGTTTGGTTTTGATAGTCATAAATGTCACTACACAGTATCTGAAACGCAATTTTGTGGGGGTGAAGATCGGCGCTCGGGGATTTCACCGGATTGAATACCAACGCACGGAGACTTTGCGCCATCTTGCACCAACTAGTGTATCACGTAGGTACCTACCTATTGTATAGAATTCATAAAATACGGCACGGAAACGGTATACACTTATTAAATAATAATTTAAGCGAGCGAAGCCACGATATCACGCTAATATACATACCTATAGATGATTAATACCGTATTCAAAGTACTAGACTGCAAGTGTCGGTCGCGCAGATTATGATATTAAATTGTTTCGAGAACGAGGGGTCGGTGGGGGAGCGGGAGAAGGGAGGTATGAGTAGGGGGGGAAATAGAAGGACCGAGGATGAAACCAGGGACGGACTTGAATACACGGAATATTTAAGCCACGCATTCGAAAAAATTACAATGTAATATAATAATATCCTGGGACATTCCACCCAGCGCCATCTAGTCCTAAACTATACAGAACTTGTATTATGGGTACTAGATAACTGATATATAGAGAAATATAATACAGATAATATGTTTTACGCACAGATACGGAACGAATAGACATGTTCATACACATAAATATATTCCCGGACAGAAATCGAACCTGCGACCACTCAGCCAAGCGGTGGATTATATATACTTACATTCTACGCATATGTAGATACCAATCTATAGGTATATCTACTCAGGAATCACTGTATTAATGTATTGTATTTAAATTCTTAATTGTGTTTCGTATTTTGCGCATTGATTACCTACCGTACTTACAACCTCTGTGTTTCAGCCGGTAAACACTCATAGTAGGTATGCCTGCTGCAATGCGGAAAGTCCCATATTCAATTCTTAAGGACTAAAACTTTGGATTATACCTATAGGTAGGTACCTACCTACATCTAGGTACCTACCTACAGCAACATTTTCTAATCATTTGGTCGCGCGCTTAAACTGTTGAAAAAAGTTAATGGAGCTTATTCCATTTTTGGGATAGATTTTATGTTCAGCACTTAGTAGGTATCTATTTTGTTCACTAATATTTCGCAAAGTCTGTTAATTAAATTTTAAGTAGTTATAGAACGCTTTAAATTTTATAGCGGATTTAAAAGTATGCACAAGTCGCGTCGCAATGACCTGTTTTAGGTGTCAGCGGGACGCAGTGGAACGAGGGGGTGGTTCATTCGCAAATCCCGCGGCGGCGGCCGCGTATCCCACCCGATAGCAAGGCCGCATTTAGTGTTGTAACAGATCCGCCACAAAGTTTGAGATGATCTGTACCTAGGTCTACAATGATCTACACACAGATCTGTACCATAGATGTAGGTAGGTACGTATAGAGATACCACGCTGTGGCAACAAAAATGTGAGTAAAAAATATACCTACGTCGTAGACCAAATATATTTAGTGACACCATCTGATGTTTTTAAATTTCACTGTGAAGCAGAACGTCGTGGGTCCCCACATGTAAAATTCGTACCCACTAAGCAAAGAAAAATAAAGATTTTGAAATTACTTTTCATGTGTAAATAAACAAAATGCTTGTTTAAAACCATGATAATGACGTACCTAGATACCTTGTTATAGCCAGTTTAACCACTGAGTCTGACATTTTTCCATCGATTTATCATTTTGCCCACGTTTTAGATCGTTTCTAAGTATACCTATGAGATTATCCATCTTGATCATTAATTATACTTACTATCGTAACGAACCAAAATGAGTTTTTTTTTAATAGTGAACCTATTTAGTTACTTAAGGATAGTAGGCAAATACCATTCTTTGAAAGTGTAAAATGAATGCATATTTTGTTTGTCCAGGTAGGTAGGTATGTGCTTTTACCTTATTAAGAGTCTAATTAAGTTACTTTGCCTTTACCACTATATTAGCCTCAAAAATCCTACCCTGTTTCAATCAAAGGAGTCCCGCTTACCGCAAATCACGGTCCGACCACACCCACCAAATCTGACCACGCCCACTTCGCACATGCGCCTAATCAACCAATAGGAATTCTATTCTATTAAGACTCACCTATCAGGGATCAGTATTCGCCGCGTAAAGGTAATGGTGGGGGAAAATTCATCTACTCCCTTCATGGCATGTCATTTTTTTCAAAGACTCCGATCGCACGCCCCGCCCTAAAATTTTAAAATTCGAATTTTAATCCGAAACCGCAAGTCAATCGTGTCCCAACCATCGATTAAGACGGTCGTCGCGATTAACTCATTAACGTTAATTAACCGTTAATTGAGTTAGTATAATGTCTTTATATCTGTATTACGACGTACATTAATAAAATAATGGAGTCGGAAAATCAGAATTATCCCGAAAACTTGGCGATTCTATACCAACGTAACATTTTACCCGATGGTTATTATTCGGAAAATCGGGAAAATGAGAGATTTATCGAAAATGACCGTTTCGAAAGATCGTCAGATTCTCCGGCTTCGACTATCGACGACGGGGACAGTAGTCAATCGACTTTCGGTGTAGATTTAACGGGAAAGACTACTAATTTGGCGGGAAAATCGTTTACAATCGCCGCCATATTAGGTTTGACGACGGCGGAAGAAGATGCTATGAATTTGAGTGTTCAAGAAAGGATACATCACAATCAAAGACAATTACAGACTTATTTGTACCACGATGTACAAAGAATAGAAGGATTTGGGAGAAACGTGCCTGCTGTTAGACAAGGTAGAGTTCATTTCAGTTTCACCTACTCAATTTACTAACCTGAATCAGTGCTTTAAAACACGATTTTATGATATTTAGCATCTATTTACAATGATACCTATTTATATATATTTATTTATATTTATGAAAATATATTTCATGTTCATAAAAATAATATTTAAAAAGAAAGAATTATGATATAGTACCTACATAATGTTAAATAATTCTAGGAATAAACATAAGCAGAAGTATATAGATACCTACCTACAGCTAGGTTCCATAAAATAAGTAGATAAGCAATTCAACTAATTGTGTTACATTTTATACCTACCTATAAACTTCCAAGCAATAGACTAGTCAATAAATAAATCCAAAAAATATGTAAAACTACAAAACTATAATATATAAAAATTAAAAGAATACCTACAATATAAATGATAAAAATACTTGAGATTAAATTGCGCTAATCCATTTAGATTTCAAAACAATGGTTTGTAGCGCCCGCCATCACAAAAAAACAATAAGCCACTTTAAGTATCTTGCATAGGTAGGTACATTGAGAAAAATACTATGGTGAATTCAGATTTCAGATAGGTCGCCATACAGGTACCTACCTACTTGAAGTACGAAAAAAAATAATTCATCGTATATTAACGCGAGAGATACCAAACGATAGGTCTTCGAAATGAGATCAAGGTTTCAAACAATTTTTTTTTAATTTAAGTTAACAGTTGTTGAGATATACACTCCTAAAGTCCTAATTTTAGTTTTTAGTTAGGCCCCACTACCAGCTAAACCGTTGTTTTTTGATATGTGGAAAAATTTATGGCAGGAGTAAGTATATATAACGTAGTTAAAAGGAAAACTATCACAGCTAACTAGACTGTATTATTTAACGAGTAATATATTAGCTTATAAAATGTACTTTTATGTAAAAATTTTGTAAAAATTCCATAGAATTTGACAAATAGCGTGTTATTTACATTCCTTTGCAGAGCTTATTTTCTTCACAATCGATACTAAAAGTCAAAGATTCACTGTAATAAAGTAATAAAAATTGTCTCTAGCTATCAGTGCACTCATGTTATTACTTTTCAGATTAGCCAGAGAAGATCGAGTGCCTTCTAAATAACTAACGAAATAAAAATGAATTATATTTATACAATAATTCTTAAATTACATAATAATAACGATTGATGGTTAAGTTCGATTGACGTCACGCTCGTTTTTTTTTACATTGTATGGTGGTACGGAACCCTTCGGGTGCGAGTCCGATTCGCACTTGGCCGGTTTTTTATTATACGGGACATCCATTAGCTCGACATTTTTATCAGGGTAGTTTTCTTCTTAGAGTGGTCGAGTACCTAATCACCTGCATAAATTTTGCTTTATGACGTTCAAAAGTGACAACAGGGTGTCCTACTTGAAAATAAATGGATTTTTATTTTATTTTATGTCATACCTATATACAATCGAAACTAGTAAAGTATAATAATTGCTTACGCAGCGTTCTAATCGAGCTAAACTACCGACGCGTTTTAAACATACGTATCTCCTTATAAATAAAAAGTGAGCCTATTCGTTTTTTATATACCTAACCCAGATTTTGCTTTGTTACACTATTTGATTTCTCTCCATCTCGTACCAAATTAGGCCTGAACAATATATTCTTCAGAATGTTATCCCACTATACAATCAATAACTTCAATACCTATACCTATAGAGGAAACTACCAAAACTAGACACTTTACATACATACCTACCTACTTTCAAGAAAAACTGCTGAAATCATTAGTAGGTACCTACCTACATGCTCCTTGGTGCATTTGATAAATTTTTAATTCTCAATTATATAATGCATAGTGTAACTGACTATACCCAATTGTTATTTTGTTAAACTATTTTATTTTTAAAGTCTACTTTCAAATGTTTTAATAAAGATATCTAAGATTTTTTTATCATTTTAGTATCTACCTATGTAGAAGTGCATTTTTAATAAATAAATAAAGCTTAATAAAGTCCAAATTGCATATTAAAATCAATTAAGTAATTTATAATAACTCATTTATGCATGGTTTTGAAAACATACTACTTAGATTGTTCAACATATAGCAGGGTGTTTGGTACAGCGACCCCCGATTTTTTTTCTTGGATAGTACAATTTATTTACAATCAGATTAAGTCAACTTACTAACCACTATGAAAAGTACGGTTTTTTTAATCTAACCTTATATTTAAATACACAGTTGGTTCCGTATCTATCTCCGTGACAACACTGACAACGGTCAAAGTTAAGTAATGTCGAATCAATAAAATAAAACAAAATATTTAAAAAAAATTAATTAAATAAAGTTCTTTTATTTGTTCAACCTATGTCAAAAACTTCTTTGGTTATTCTACTTTTCAGAACTTTGACCGTTGCCAGTGTTGTCGCTTAGAAAAATGAATAAAAATAACTGGAGAAGTACAGTATGTCAATTCATGAGATAATTCAAGTACCTAATGTGCGTTAAGTCAGGGTATTGACGAAAATACACAAAAATAAGATAAAAAAAAAACCGTAAGACTTTTCATAAAGGTAAGTTGACTTAATCTGATTGTAAATAAGTTGTAGGTACTATCCAGAAAAAAAGTCGGGGGTCGCTGTACCAAACAGCCTCTATATATAGATAGGTTAGTTATATAAGAAACGGCGAAATATATGCCATAACGGGACGATAAACTTATTTTTATTTACATCTAAAACTAATATAATTTCTTTCAAACATTTGTTTCGAAAATTGAAGTAATATTACTAGTTTATAGAACCGATACCGCGAACCAAATGTTTGAGCCAAGCGTTGTAACGTTGTAACCGACCGGCAACAACTCATTTAGGGCCAATTTTTCAATCAATGAATAAACAGTTAGATAGCTAATTGACGAATAAACTTATTTCGTTCTTTTGTCTCTTGAATAACAAAATGAGTTTTTCAATCCTCGAATAACATCCAGATAGTATATCTGAGAAATTTCCAATCAATCCTGCTCAAACTTCAGGCGTTATAGTGTGAGCGGGACAGTATAATCTCAGTATCTCCGTGTTAGAGTAGAATAGTTATATGCACAGGATGTTTGACATATGTTTCGTAGCGTGGGTGATGTGTAGTTTACGCGGTAATGGCGGCAATCTCTGACTTTTTATTTCTATCATTTTTGTACAATTTAAAACTAATTTCGTAGATTTCGTCTTGCAAAAATGTCCAATGTTAAGCAAACTGATTTGAAAAAAAGGGAGAGGACAGTGAATTTTATGTCCAGTGAAATAAAATTGCTATCCTACATTGTTTGTGACTATAAACATGTATTAGAAAACAAGAAAATTTACGCCGTCACCAACAAACATAAAAATGCTGCATGGGAAGAAATTGCAGCGAAATTTAATTCATCATCAAAGATTATATCGTCCAACGTTTCCAAAAAATCCATACCTATTAATGAATGCGATAATTATGTCAATTAGGGCCGATTTTTCAATAGTCAGATAAACAGTCTAATAGCAGTTATTTGTCGAATAAGAGATATTTGGATTTTTCATCAGTCAGATAGCGGTTATTCGATGAATATAGCAGCTATTTCTGAAATGAAGTTAACTGGACGTTTATGGGCCAGATAAGCCGCTATTCTCTAGTTAGTTCTGGTTATGTCGGCTGTCAATCCGACATCTGAAGCTGAAGTGTTTTGAACGTAGGTTTTGAACTGGTTTTGAGATTGAAAATAAATAATTGTTTCTTTTCGTTAATTGACATAATTATCGCATTCATTAATAGGTATGGATTTTTTGGAAACGTTGGACGATATAAGCTTTGATGATGAATTAAATTTCGCTGCAATTTCTTCCCATGCAGCATCTTTATGTTTGTTGGTGACGGCGTAAGTTTTCTTGTTTTCTAATATATGTTTATAGTCACAAACAATATAGGTTAGCAATTTTATTTCACTGGACATAAAATTCACTGCCCTCTCCCTTTTTCTCAAATCAGTTTGCTTAACATTGGACATTTTTGCAAGACGAAATCTACGAAATTAGTTTTAAATTGTACAAAAAAGATAGAAATAAAAAGTCAGAGATTGCCGCCATTACTGCGTAAAGTACACATCACCAACGCTACGAAACATATGTTCAAACATCCTGTGCATATAACTAATCTACTCTAACACGGAGATACTGAGATTATACTGTCCCGCTCACACTATAACGCCTGAAGTTTGAGCAGGATTGATTGGAAATTCCTCAGATATACTATCTGGATGTTATTCGAGGATTGAAAAACTCATTTTGTTATTCAAGAAATAAAAGAACGAAATAAGTTTATTCGTCACTTAGCTATCTAACTGTTTATTCCTTGATTGCAAAATTGGCCCTTAACGAAAAGAAGCAATTATTTATTTTCAATCTCAAAACCAGTTCGAAACCTACGTTCAAAACACTTCAGCTTCAGATGTCGGATTGACAGCCGACATAACCAGAACTAACTAGAGGATAGCGGCTTATCTGGCCCATAAACGTCCAGTTAACTTTATTTCAGAAATAGCTGCTATATTCATCGAATAACTGCTATCTGACTGATGAAAAATCCAAATATCTCTTATTCGACAAATAACTGCTGTTAGACTGTTTATCTGACTATTGAAAAATCGGCCCTTAGTCCCTCAACTATGCTCATCGAGACCGCGTGCCAAAAACGTGATTAAACAACGATTCAAAAATGCCGTCGTGGGTGTTAAAAACATGTAAAAATCAATTAACTGCGAAGAAAAAAGATAGTGAAATAACTTATAGCCAATAATTAAACAAAACAAAACTAGAACCATCCAAAATTAATTTTTGTAGGTACCTACATTATTTTCTACCGTGCCGCCATACTTGTTTTAACTACAAGTAATGTCACGATATATATAATGCCTACTATATAGACTTGTATAATACCTACTTGCAATTCTAGTGGAAACGAACCGAGCATGACATGTATGAGACATGTATAATACGTACAAGGTATTATACTTGGTAGAAAAATCAATGTGGTAGAAACCAGGTGATAGATCAGGGTGATTGTGCCGCGCGCACTCACAGAATTTCAAATTAATTGGTCCAGTTGGCGGATGAATATATATATATATATAATTAATATTTATGGTAAAATAAAAAATAGCTCGAATATTACAAAAACGACTTGGCAAATCGTGAACAGCGAAACTGGAAAGGTAAAAAAGCGCGCAATATTGATTTTAAACTAAAAATTAATAATAAGATTTTAACATCAAATTTAGAAGTAGCCAAGGCTTTCGAGAAGTTTTTCTCAGATATTCCAGTTTTAACTATCAAGTCCCTAAACTCTTCTGCCGCTCTTACAGAATCATTACTCAAGCAAAATGTCAGTGAGTGCATGGTTGATTTTAAGTTCAGGTGGACCCTTCACCCATTGTTAAAGCATTCAAACATTACAAATGAAAAATACTGCGGACCTTCATGGTCTTTCAGTTAAAATTATAAGTTCAATTTTTGATTGCATTTCACCTCATCTTTTCGTGCTGCAGAAGCGAGCTGTTCGAGCAATTTATAAACTAATACCTAGAGTATCACTTTGAGACAAATTTAAGGAAATTAATATAATAACGTTGCTGTCACAATATTATTTGAAAAAAAAAATTATTTTATTTAAAAAAAAATTGTGATCGGCATAGTGTTAATACAAGAAACAAAGATAAACTTGCTAACCATGTCAGCGGCCTCAATAAAATCACAAAATCTGTTAAAGGGTATAATGTATACGCTTTCACAATCAGATCCCAGTTTACATTCAAGATCGACCCCTTAACAAGTTTAAAACTACAATAAAACGAAAGCTTTATGCAAAAGCTTATTATAAAGTAGGTATCAAACTACTTAGATGATAAAAATCTATGGGTATAAATCGCTCGCCTATCGGTTTGTTTCAATAATTTTAATTTTAAACACTTATTCTTAAAAAATGTTTATAATGTTTTTAAAAAATGAGCGTCCCTCAGTTTCTTGCTTATTCTTCTGAGAAGAACAAGCACTTTTTGAATGCGCCTTTGTGGTGAAGTTTTTTCCACAAAGTAATAAATTTTAATAAATTCATTCTTTTGACGTATTTCAAGATTATGTTACATAACCACGAAATAAAGATATTTTATTTGATTTGATTTGAATATATATAATACATTTTTATTACTGCAAGACTAGACGAAATTTTATAAAGCCCGATGGATAAAAACCTGTGCTGTTATTCCTCCGGCAAATGAATTAATATTAACATATATATTATTTATCGGTCGTCTAGTAGCCAATAGGCAGATAAATAAAAATATATTAAGTATTTTTCCAGTCATCAGATCAACAATTATTTCGATAAAAAAACTAGCAAAAGGCTTTTTAAGATGTCTTTGATCTCAGCAATATCATTTTGGTGGACGCTCCGTTTCCGATCCGCGGTACGATGAAGTTAGCTGAGGCTAGTAATAACTTGGCTTCACTAGCATTGTATACATTGCGTAGTTTCAGTGGAGAAAGGCAGATAAATATAAACTCATGAAATAATGAACTAGGTACACTGTCATTTTGTAAACCCTGAGGCAACTAACTGCCTTTCTTGCCTCGCTATGCTCTACCGGAGCGGCCGCGTAAATGGTGTGGAAGGAGATTTCGGAACGGAAGTCTGATTTGCTCTACTTACTCGCATGTAACTCATGTTGTCATATACTTCCGAAGTACCTCTGATTGAGGGTCATACCAATTTACTAACCATGTAGGTATATTGTTTTATTTTTTAGTATACAATTAATGATCGAAAAAAAATAATTTCAATGTTGCCTCATTTGACTCATTGAAATGCCATCACCTCAACATATGTCCTTAAACCGCTACTGTTTTGTAAAAGGATATTATGTCTATATGGAATAGATGAAGTGAAACTCTGAAAAATGTAGTTTTATTACAATGCACATTGTAAATTGTTACAGATAGCCCAAGGCCGGGGGAATTAAGAAGTATTGGCCAAATCAAATCAAGAAGTCACTCGATCACGTGTACTAACAGGTGAGCATAATGAAATGGGCTAAAGTGTGACTGCTCTACCCTTAACGTTCCTACGAGCCTCGAGCACGAAGTTGACGTCTTCAGCTCTCGAATTTCCGGCAGACTCCCTTCGAAGGAAGTAGACCGTATAGTTCTACTGTTCAGTTCTACCAGTAGGACTAAACGGAGAAAAAAGTTCTTTTAGTCCTACTAATTTCTGTATACGATATTCACTAAACGGACATAAAGTCCTGCTGTTTGCAGAGTAGGTACGAATATTTATTAGACTACATTAAATAAAGTATTGAACTTAAATTTGATATTTTTACAATTATAAATGAACGAAAGAGCCACTGACATGTGTAGAAAGAGCAGTTAGGTTTAACTCTTAACTAAACAAATACGAATACAAACCTAATCAATATGACTTATTTTATATCTAAGATCCTAATAGTAAAGTGGATAATTGGCCATTGACCAGCATCATTTGATGGTACAAAATACATATATTTAATACAAGTTAGAAATAAGTAAACCCAAATTATATGTTCCGTTTAGATTTGCCTTTAATAATTCTGAATTGGCAGGGACATGTATGTTAAGTATTCATTCATTTTCCTTTATAATAACTATTAGCAGAACTGAATGGTAGAACTACACGGACTGCCTAATTTTTTTGTCCGTTCATTTCTACCAGTAGGTCAGAACGGATAAATAAATCCGTTCTGTCCTACTAGAAGATGTAACGTCTATTTAGTTACTATAATATATTTAATTAATTAATATTTCATCAGAAGGTTTTTATTGAGGCATGTCCCGTTTAATAAAAAGGTAACTTTTTACATGTTAAGTTTATTTATCTTTTACATTGTTACCACTACGTTAATTACACTACATTTAGTATCTAAGACTTATGGGTTTACATTTTTGTATTATATCTCACATCTTGTTGATTGAACTGACTGAAGGAGAAGTGGAGAGGAAGTGGCGGCGTTTCAGGACTTCACTTCATCAGCCCATTTTTACCCCACTGCAGGGGCTTAGGCCTCCCCCAGGGTGAGGAGGGGGGCTTGGAGCTTAAGTCCACCACGCTGCTCCACTGCGGGTTGGGGACTGTAACGACCGCCATCTATTGACAGCGTCCGGGACCGACTGCTTAACGTGCCCTCCGAAGCACGGTGTCAGTGATATTGTGTACTTAAGTCAGAAAAACTCATTGGTACACGCCCGGATTCGAACCATGGCCCTATGGGGCCTTATAAATTTGAGACAGGTTCGTTGCGCTTTGGGCTATCACGACACGACGTTTCAGGACGCTTCACCGTATTTGAAGAAGTTGTAGTCGGGTACGCGGGGACCCACGCTAGGTGCTATGCACTGGTTGGTCGAAATATCGACTGATGCAATTACATTGAGTACTGAATATAAAGTGTGTGCAGATACGACAATTTAAGTTACTATTTTTTTCTCCGTTTAGTCCTACTAGTAGAACGTGACGGTAGAACTATATGGACTACTTCCTTCGAAGTAGTTTGAAGTTCAGTTCTCACTAGGTAATACACTTTTCACTTCACAGCCCACGCCTGTTTCTGTTTTGTCGTCTTCACTGCTGGCCACCGATTAAATTGCACGGTTTTTTTTTTACTCATGCGAAGGGAAAGCGGATAAACATCAACAGCTTCAGCGCGCCCGAGCGCGCGGAGATGTTGGATAACCGTTGGATAACCGGTATAAACCGTCTAGGGTCAATCGTCAGTACCTAAATGTCGTGATAGCCCAGAGCGCAACGAACCTGTCTCAAATTTATAAGGCCCCATAGGGCCATGGTTCGAATCCGGGCGTGTACCAATGAGTTTTTCTGACTTAAGTACACAATATCACTGACACCGTGCTTCGGAGGACACGTTAAGCAGTCGGTCCCGGATGCTGTCAATAGATGGCGGTCGTTACAGTTCCCGACCCGCAGTGGAGCAGCGTGGTGGACTTAAGCTCCAAGCCCCCCTCCTCACCCTGGGGGAGGCCTAAGCCCCTGCAGTGGGGTAAAAAATGGGCTGATGATGATGAAGATGATAAACCGTCTGAAGCATTATAAGGATGCGTGTCGTTAGCCCGAAAGCTCCAACGACTTCATCGAAGCGGCCAGGAGGCACACTAAGGTGTCATCGCTGCGAAGATGTCGAGAAACCCCTAAGGGTTACTCGAGGCGAAAAACTGCACGTTTTTTTACTTTAGTCAGGGGTGAATCTGTATGTAGACGGATGTCTGCACAAAGATATCATTTTTTTAACGAACACGTCCTACTGATAAATTGGCGAAACATTTGTCGATGTACAATTTAAAAAATATATTTGTGGAAAAAAAGTCTTTTAATACTATTGAAAATCAATCGTTTCAATTCAAATCAAAGCACCCTAAGAAACGTGCTCATCAGTCTAGCAATGGATGACCCTCATAATAAAAAATGAGGAATACGTAGAGAAAAAAAATACGCGTCAGCTTAATTTATGGTTCCTGTAACGTAATTATGATGATGCATAGTTTTTCTTCCGTTTCCTCACATTTATGATGATCTCGATCCTCAATTGCTCTACTTATGGTTAACCAACATATTTTTTGAAGAACAGTTTTCTCAGTGTATGTTTGATAAACAGCTCTTAAATATTTTACTTACAGAAACGTAGAAATGTGCTTTTAGAAAAATTATAATAAAATTTTTGTATAGTGGCTTCATCTATCGTCAAACCGTTATTTATAATATTTTGACTAAAAAAAAAAATCTACTGACTGGCCGTGACTATTTTCCGACTACAGCAGTTCCGGTAGAAACAAAAGGATACGCACTATCTTCACTCCAGAACAGCTGGAGAGGTTGGAAGCGGAGTTCGAAAGACAACAGTACATGGTGGGACCAGAGAGGCTGTACCTTGCGCACGCTTTGCAGCTCACCGAAGCACAGGTGTGATATGTATACTCACTACTTTTTACTTGTGCCATAATTGCCTGATCCTCTCAACCGCTGCTATCATAGATGTAGACCTCCGACTAGAATTCTTCAATGCTTGTTTTTGGGCCACCCAATCGAAGACGGTCCGCGGCCTTTGATAGATTATTAGGTCGGCTTAGCGCCAGCCGTCTCATGTGGTTCGTAGTCCCCAATCGAAATTTTTTGGCATTTCTACAGATTTCTTGGAATTGAAATTATCAACTTTATTTATTTAAAATCGGGCGACCGAGCTTCGCTCAGATTTTTTATTATCACACAAAAAACCGCGTCAAGATCTTTCCACCCGTTTTAGAGAAACATATCTGTTACAGCAGCGCCCCCTGGGGCCCTATAACTGCACAACTTATTTAATTATCTATTCGTACGTAATACCTATGTAATGTAAAAGACCGTTCAAAATCAGTCCAGGCATTTCGAAGATACACATCTACCGCTGCGCCCCCTGGTGGATAATAACCATAAAATCTATTTAGAAACTTGTTTTGAGATGATACCTATCTAACTAAAAAATTTCATCCAAATCGTCAGAGCCGTTTCCGAGATAGCCGAAATATTATAGTATACGATTTATTTACTCCAATATTAAAGTACAATAATAGCTGCTGCATTTATTTTGTTTCATTCCAAAATTTTCTATATTATTTAATCACTGGCACGCCTTTTGTGAGGAACGCTCAAATCACGAATAAGCCGGCATCAGATGCGAATATTTTCCATTGTTTACCAGTTTAAAGCGGAAAGTTTGTACTACGTTTTGAACAAATAAATGGTATTTCATTTCATTTCAAAAAAAGACTGTCCCTCCGTAGGTATTGGCCACAGACCAGTCAACCTATAGACCACGCTTTAATGAACGTCAGTATGAAAACGAAATCGCCAAAAAGTAGCGGGTTGCGGGGAGAAGTCGGCTAGTTTTCATTGGCTCGTTCAAAATTGACAATTTAATGGCTTCCAACGTGCTTCCAACTGACGGCTCACTAGTGACGTAGTTATGTAGTGTCACTACATAGCCTTGGCGAATGCTACTCCCTGTCAAAGCGTGGTCTATAAGGTTGACTTGTCTGTGGTATTGGCGGTAAAAAGGCATCGGGATAGACATCAGCCGGGCGCCGATATGACGCCATATTTTATCCACGAATTGTAAAACAATTTATAGGGTAAACGCTTGCCGAAACCGAATAAAATATAAACCCCTCTTTTGGTGCAGGTCAAAGTATGGTTCCAAAACCGTCGTATCAAATGGAGAAAACACCATCTGGAAGTAACGCAACAGAGGCTGGCCGTCTTACAACGACACAGGACAACAGATGACGACATTTAAGTCTAGTGCTACCATCGATATATAAATTAGAGATGCGCAGTTGTTTGTAAAAACCGTGTCTAAAAGTGTACAGAAAATCGTATCTATATTTAGTTACACTACTACAAAAGAATGAAAGAATATGGTCTATTAACAGTCTAGTAATTTCAACCGTATTGGCTTAAGCACAAGGCTCAAATTTAAATAATAATAACAGCCGTAATAAAAACTCTGGACTCCATGGCACCGAACAACCAATGAAGCACTGCAATGGCGGCCGCGTGTGTGTGAGTGGAACTTCGCGGCGTACTGGCGGTCAGTAGACTATGATATGACTGTGTTTAAGTTGACGCGTGCGTATATAGATAGTTGACTTACTAGGAGTGCTTCGGCAGTTAATTCGCGATGCTACGTCCGCGTATTTCTAAGTTCACGTACCTACCTATGTGCTATCGAGCGTCTTTAAGCACTTACTTTTCATGAACGTTTTTGCGAGACAGACTGTGCATCTTTCCTAATTAATACATCGATGAACGATACACATGGAACAAACTCCTGCTTTGGTATCGTAGACCGATACCATTGTTAAAATACGATTATTTCCATAAAAATACAAATTGACTAGAAGCCCTCTTCTGCGCTTACGTCTAACCACTCATACACTAGATAGCTGGTGCAAGATGGCGAGTTTCAGTCCGTGCGGTCCCCGCGCGCCGCCCTTCACCGGTGCGATTTTTGTTTTCGTACTGTGAAGTGACATTTCTGCATCACTCGGACTTAAACTCGCTATCTCGCAACCGGTACGCACCAGCTGGCTAGGGTCTGAGTGGTTAGATGGTAAGCGCAAAAGGGGACTTCCGGTCAAATCGTACTTTTATACATTTCTGACTCTATTAAAACCAAACGTTGCTGTCAAATTTGTTTACTCCATGATTATTTACAAACATTATTATTAATTAATAAGTAATAGAGAAGTAATCAGGCCTGGCGACGAAGGCTGCATGTACAAAACAGAACTTTATCTCTTGAGTTAAACTAAATGTAAAAGTCAGCGGCGCACTTCCATTGTAATCAAAGCACGATTGTTCTGGCGACACGCACACAAACAAATGTAACTCCGGGATTCGTTGAGTTCGCGCCAACCAACTGATGCCGGCACTGTGAGCATCTACCGGCTGAGTCCGCCTCTGTATGTTTATTAATTTAACATGCAGAGTGAACCAGGCATGGCCTACACTAAATTATTTACAGTTGCAAGAAGATTGGTTCAACTTAAAGAAATCATTAGGTAGTGTGTTCAGACGAGAGAACAGGGACAATCCCCCATTCCACGGGCACGGGATCGAGGCAATACTTTTTCAAATAATTGCGTTCAAACGTGACGGGACTGTCAGTTCACGTGTTGCATTATAAATCTAGACAATCTGAGAAAAATGTCGAGCAATGGACGACTCGCATAATAAAAAATCGGCCAAGTGCGAGTCGGACTAGCGCACCAAGGGTTCCGTACAAACCTGTAGGTATATAAGTAAAAGTAAGTTTGATTTTGGTTCACTCGTAGAGCGATTGACGATTGAGATCATCATAAATATGAGGAAACAAAGAAAAGCTACATGTCATCATGATTACGTTACAGTAACCATAATTTCCGCTAACGCATATTTTGTTCCTCTTCATATTTCTCGTTTTTTTATAATAGGGGTCATTCATTGCTCGACTGATGAATACTTTTCTCAAGGCGTAAGTCGTAAATCAAGAATTCGTGCGTCGCGGCTTTTTTCATATTTTTTTAGATATTATTTTGTATATTCAAATGACATATCGAAGATTTATAAATGTATATACTCGTCTATACCATAGAGTACAGTACCCGGCTTTAAGTTATGGTTACGAGTTGTAAAAAGCTAAGTGAAAATAAGTTTAAAAATAAAATTATAAGTAATCTTCTAATTTTTTATATAATTATAATAACATCAATGTAGTTTTGTAATACAATTTAAAAAAAAAACGATAAGAATACCTGTAGTTTTATTTTTAAAGTTCTTTTTACTCAGACGATTTCTAGAACTTGTGTGCATAACTTATGGCCGGGTAGTATAATGTCACAGACAAGTCAACCTTATAGACCACGCTTTGACAGGGAGTAGCATTCGCCAAGGCTAAGTAGTGACACTACATAACTACGTCTCTTGTGAGCGGTCAGTTGTAAGCACGTCGGAAGCCATTAAATTGTCAATTTTGAACGAGCCAATGAAAACTAGCCGACCTCTCCCCGCACCCCACCTCTTTTTGGCGATTTCGTTTTCATACTGACGTTTATTAAAGCGTGGTCTATAGGTTGACTGGTCTGTGTATAATGTCTACATATCGTATTGTAAAAGTTAGAATTATTAAATTGTATTTCTTCGTTGTAAGTAGTTTGTAATTTGTATATATTTAGATTGAAAATTGTAGTTATAAGTAGGATATCACCCTAAATACGATAGTACTAGAATTAAATTGTAGTAAATTATGACTTAAAATTATGTGCGTTAAAAATCGTCTGTGGTCATTCTCGATTTTGTCAAGTGCAAACCAGCTAGTCTAGTCTGTTGAGAGTGCAAGGTGGTGTGAGTTTCATACACTGAGAAAAATACTAGGGTGAATTCTGATTGTATTATGACACTATCAGTAGAGCAATTGATGATTGATATCACCATAAATACGGGGAAACCGAGAAAAAAAACAAATCATCACAATTACGTTACAGGAACCATATAATTTCCGCTGACGCATATATTTTTTTGCTCCACATGTTCCTCATTTTTTATTCTAAAGGTCAGCCATTGCTCTACATTTGTTTCAGGATATAAACTTCGAAAGAAATCAAATTACGGTAATTTAATTTATTTTTTTAAATAATATACCTTGTCACAGCTTTTAATTATTTTTTAAATTGTTTAACCTATTCTCTACACTTTAACCATATTTGGTCAGATTGAAGGTCACGAGCCATTTAATTGACAGAGACAATTGATTGATAGTGATTGATGACAAGTCAAAAGGTTAAACTTTAGTCATCAATCATTATCAATCAATTGAACAAAGACAATTGATTAATAATGACTGATGACAAAGCAAAAGGTTAACCTTTTGACTTGTCATCAATCACTATCAATCAATTGTCTCTGTCAATTAAATGGCTTGTGTCTTTCAATCTGACCCAATTGAGTTAATGTGTAGTGTATATGTTAATCAATACTCTATAATGTGTCGATGTGATTCCTCAATAAAAGTACATCGTGAATGAAATTTTGCAACTAGTACGCTATTCATTCTCAAACTGAATTCAGTGAAGACATTTACCATAATAATATACAGTATGGATACGATCACACGTCAAATCGCAAATATATAACATGTCCAGCTCTTTTAGGCAAGTTTAGACTTAATTATGGTGTAATTAAATGAAAAATAAATCTGAAACAATCTAATTTTAATCGCGATGTGACAACCATGCTCGCCGCGCGGTTCGATTTGATTCGATCAAAAGCTGTGACGTCACGTGCGCATATCAGTCTCACCCTACGCGCCGCGGTCAAGGTCATAGGGTTGTAAGTTAATGATTTTTAAGTGTATGCTTTATGGTGGTTATCTTGAAAAATATTGACTCAATGACTATGGTTTTATTGGAAAAATTGGTCTAAAAACACACGAGAATATGAATGTTTGCATTTGCATTGCAGTTTGATGCATGACGGTATCCATATTGTATAGATATGTACCTACTAATAACACGTATTGATTTAGTATTAGACACAGTTTGTGGACGCGAATCATACGTATTACAAAGGAATCGTGTATCCATGGAATATAATATACACCTTACAATTTTATTCGTTTTACGATACATTTATGTGCTTACTTACTTAGTGTCAAAGATTCATAGGCAACAAAAAAGTTGTATGTACAAGTGTCCAAAACATCGAAAAATTAGAAAAGAAACAACCTGTATAATGACAATTTAACTCACCTAACCTGCAAAATTGGATATATATACGAAAGGTAATTCATTTTTATTTAGTATAATACACAGGTGTAGGTAATTTGAACTCGACATTTACCGACAAAAACTAAAAGTTAAAAAAAAAATTATATAACAGATTTAAAAAATGAATTTTTAAACATGTTCTTCTCGGTGACCGTTAGTTTGCGTCGCATGCTCACTCGAAACTTTTTATTTAGCTCGCTATTGAGCTCTACACGCTCTACAAGTTTGAACTACGTTCAGCGGAACACGCTGTACATGCATCAGATACACATTTGATTAAGAATAAGTACCTACCCTAGGTAGGTACATAAAATTTTAAGCAGGACATAAAAATGTATTAATTTTTTTTTAAATGTAACTTTAGCACACTAGCACAAAATATAAACAAATAGTTCAAAGTGATTGAAAGCAAAACACCGTACCTATACTAGTTCACGAAATCACAGTCACTGGAGCGAAAATAAGAAGTAGGTAGCTATGTAGGTATTCTTGACTTCTTTTGATTGTTTATATATCAAAAAGCAATCTCACATTCCTAAAACAACAAAATTAATCTTCGATAAGCAATATAGTACGCGATTTTCACTTATTTTATTCTACCGTACAGTTCCAATCAAACTTTATGGCAGATGTGAACATAGGCACAAGACACGTCGCAGTAACCAGTTTTAGGTGCAGCGGGACGCGGTGGAGCGAGGGGCATATGACTGAACCTGCGCAAGCGCACAAAAAACGTTGTATTCCGATCCCCCGTAAAGTTTAATTGGAACTATACCTTACTGCAATACTATTCGAATAAATGTCCGATCTCAAATTACACCTGTACCTATACGTTCTATTATTAAAACTGCTATTTAAATAAATAACTCAAATAAATATTCTAACGGATAGCTACTCAATATGTATACTATTGTATGATTTTTTGTAAATCGACTGACTTAGAAATTTTAGATTAAATGTTTTCACAAAAAGGTGGCATTTGGTAACTGGTTTGTTTTCGTAAAACTAATAAAATAGCAGTTGTTATGATCGAATAGAATTATGTAAATAAATAAATATAGAAATACGTACTTGTATTTACTCGTAAATTAAATAAATACTGTTTTAAGCTTAAAATAAAATTATAAAAATTATGAATACAATACGTAGAATTATTTGTTTTGTAAGTCCACAGGAAACACGTCACAAGTAGGTAAATTATTATATGATTTTCATATTTACCAGATCCGTAAACAACATAATTTTTAAATAACTGAAGGGGCGAGTGGACAAAGGTGTTATCTGAGAAAATAAAATAAATCGACTTTTTGCATGCAATTAGATTTTAAATGATCATAAATGGACTGCGCAAATTTTGATTCGTCTCAAAAATAAAAACCTAGGTATTAACTGACATAAATACACTCGATAACTCATTTTCAACCTTTGTCCACTCACCCCTTCAATATTATGTACGTAAGTGAAAGTTTCGTTTGTTATAATTACTATACCTATACAGATCCTCCTTTTCATGTCTGCGAAGTTTCATTAACATTAGTTCAGCCGTTTTGGAGATTAGTCTGAATAAACATACAAGCAGACAAAAACTAGCCTACGTCACTCCATAGGCCCTCTTTTTTATGTCTGCAAAGTTTCATAAAAATTGGTTCAGTTGTTTTGGAAATAAGTCCGAACAGACAGATACTACGATTTTATACAGGATGAGATTTTAATCACCAGCCAAAATTTTTCTAGATGTTAGGTATCGCCAATATTCATAATCAATAATTATATCCAAAATATTTTTTAACAAAATTTGGCTACCTTCTATTTACATACTAAAAGGCGGGGCATATGTTTTATATAGAATAATAATAATGAAACTATGTACAGTATATTCTTAATGATTTTTATTAGACTTAAGAGAACTACACACCCCACACTAGGTAAGACAATACCTGTAATATTAAACTAGTGAATAAATGATATTCTGATTCTGGGCGGGGCGCGTGCACGTGCACTGGCGCCCTCGTGGACGGTGACTAGTAAATTGGTAGTTTTGGGAAAGGTTTACGTAGTCTTAACTGAATATTTTCCTATTGAACGATACTAAAAAGGAACAAGACGGCCAACGGATTTTTGTCGTTATATTAAAATTTGGTTGGTCATTAAAACCTCAGCCTGTATACATATAAATTACGTGGGTCACTATATAAGAATTGAGACATGCGAAAAGTAGGTATACGATATATTTTTATAATGTTTATCATATTTTATCAAATTATTTTCCATTGGTCGCTGCACTAGAATCTATGAATACCACTCAAGAAAATTTATACAAAAAATAAAGTTACGCGAAAATACTTTTAATTTACATTTTGTGAATTTTCATGCCTTGGGATTTTATAAACTCTGAAAAAAGTAGCGAAATTTCAGCCTAGTGGGTAGCTTAAAAAAAGTTGCGAAATTTCAATAGTGTATAAACCACCCAATATATTCAGCGAAATATGACGACAGCTTAGCCTCGTGGGTAGCGACCGTACCTACGAAGCTGGAGGTCCCGGGTTCGAATCCCAGGTCGGGTCAGTATTTGTATGATGAATATTGATACAGGTACCGGATCGTGGTTGTTACATGTATGTGGTGTCTTCGCTTGGTACCCAAAATACAAGCTCATGTTTAGTTTGGGGCCTAGACGTTGTTGTGATATATACGTTATTATTATTATTAATTATAATTAAATAAACTTAAATGGAATTAGTTGCATACATTACCATAGATGGCACTACTTAACTTGTAATATCCTTTGCAACAGATAGCGCCATCACTAGAGTTGTCTTGACACACCTTTAATTATTTTTTTTATATGCTTTCAAACAGGTAAAACATGTATTATTTCTTTCATTCAATTAATTCTGACGACCGCTTAGCCTAGTGGGTAGCGACCCTGCCTACGAAGCTGGAGGTCCCGGGTTCGAATCCCAGGTCGGGTCAGTATTAATATGATGAATATTGATACTGGTATCGGGTCTTGGTTGTTATATGTGTGTGGTGTCTTCGAAAAAAAATATTTACGTATGTATATATTATAAAGAATATTTAAGTATGTATCAGTTGTCTAGTAACCCATAACACAAGCACAATACTTGCTTACTTTGGGACTAACTATGACGCTGTGTGGGAAGTCCGATGTATTATTATTATTATTTCGGAAAGATACGTATCGCTTAAAATAAAAACAAAAACATTTATAGATGTCACCACATGTATATATCAGTTTTCATATATGATAACTAGCGACCGCCCGCAGCTTCGCTTGCGTAGACTACACATTCCTGTTTTAGGTAGTATTAACTTTCGAAATGGTTTATACATACTTTTTGCTGAAACTAATATTGGGTACTCATTCAAACTTTCAATCTTCATTCTCCCCACACCTTTAGGAAAACCGATACTCCCATACTTTTCACCTCCCGTTTTCCACCCTTAAAATGTGGAAATCCAAAAACCCTGAAAGATATCATTATTTATTTATGTCAAAACTTTTATGTTTCTAACTTTAAAGAACAAAGACTCATACAAAGCCCTTTCGTCCCTCCCTCCTTAAATTTGAAATTTCCAAATATTCCTTTCATAAAAAATTGATACGTTATAAAATATAAAACCACTGTTCCAAATTTCAGCTTCCTAGACTTAGTAGTTTCGGCTTTATCTACGTTGATAGATCAGTGAAGACAAACGACAGATAGACACAAAAAGTAGCTGATGTCACTCTTGACAACCTTCTTTCACGTCTGCAAAGTTTCATTAAAATCTGTTGAGCCGTTTTGAAGATTAGCTTGAATAGACAGATGGACGTACATGCAGACATACAAAAAGTAGTGTATGTCACTTTTGACCACTTCCTTTCCATATCTGTGAAGTTTCATCAAAATCAGTTTAGCCGTTTTCGAGATTTGCTCAAATGGACAGACAGACAGATAGTATTATTTTATACATATAGCCTATAGCCTTCCTCAATAAATAGACTATCCAACACAAAAAGAATTTTTCAATTCGAAGCAGTAGTTCCTGAGATTTGCGCGTTCAAACAAACAAACAAACAAACAAACTCTTCAGCTTTATAATATTAGTATAGATTCAAAAACGCCGCTTTCGAAAAAATATCATACTCTACTAACGATTTAAAAAAAAAAACGATTCTTTAAGTGATATATGTTTATATTTGGGGTAAGTTATAGTCATGTACTATCAACTGGGGTCAATACGCTAGTTGACTATTTCTTTTAAATTATTTTATATGAAAGGTTTTTCTAAATATCATCATCATCAGCCCGTGACTCTTCACTGCAGGATATAGGCCTCTCCCAAGACTCGCCACTACACACGATCCTCCGCCTTCTGCATCCAATTACCCCCGGTATGGTGCTTTAGGTCATCAGTCCACCTGGCCGGAGAGCGTCCAACGCTTTGCTTCCCGGTACGTGGCCTCCACTCTAGAACTCGTCTACCTCATCGGTTGTCGGTTCTAAGGCAAATGTTACCGGCCCATTGCCACTTCAGCTTGCTAATCACTTCGGCTATGTCGACAACTTTAGTTCTTAGACGGTCGGGTGGGGGCGGCAAAGAATACAATTCCCCACCGCCACCGGGAAGCGTGTCGTAAGAGGCGACTAACCCAGGTTAGAAGAAGATGGGCAGCAGCATCTCTCTGTGAAAATGCATATTGCGATCATCAACCCGCCTGCCAAGCGTGGTGATTATTGGCAAACCCTCCTAATGATTCTAAATCTATCCAGTGAAAGAATTTTGAAAAAATAAAGAATTATTAACAAAGTTATGAATGTTTAGAATGTCCTGTTTTAACAGGACATTCACGGCGTACCTATGTATGACGTCAGGCCATTTAAAATTATATTGAATATCGTTTTGCAAGAAAGAGACAGAGGTAAAATTTTAAAAGCTTATAATTTCCTTATTCTTCAACCGAATATACATTTTTGTTTATAAACTTTGTTATCTTATAAAGTTTATTTTTATATTTTCTGGATAAATATAATATATTTAATAGTAGTCAAGAACCGTATTGCATATTTCGCAATTTTCACTGTCATTTCAGCTAAATGTTGAAGAATTGTACTCGCAGTGTGGTGTCATAAAATCCTGACGATTGTCTATATTTAGGTGGCACCAGACCCTAAAAAATGTGTGCCTAAATGTGCCACTAGTCTAGTGATCGAAGACATCGACTGCAAATCCAAAGGTAGCAGGTTCGATCCCCGCCCGGGACATTTATGTGTGATGAACATGTCTATTTGCTCCATCTAAAAAAAATTGTTCCATCTAAAAAAAGTCCCATAGGTGTCTAGTTTGGGACTAGTTGACCGTATGTAAAATGTCTGTTAGCTATTCTCTGGTATTTACCTGTCACAACAGATTACCTATACACAAAAAACAAAAAAAGATAATTGCGGGTCCTTAACAAATATTTTTATTGTAAGTAATTTAAATTAAACAATCAACAAACGTTATTTTAAATCATTTTACAAAGTGTTGTATTGTTTTCTTAATTAAATATCTAAAGAACACATACAATTTTGTAATATACTTTACAAGTGTAACAAAGTGAAGTTGTTGCAGATTTTGTATAACAAATCATTTTTAAATATTTTTTTTTTTTAATTATAACAGAGACATGTATTTTTTAAACAAGCTGTCTGTTCGATTGTTTGGCAATATGTGTATCTCGACTTCGTCTTCTGATGTTAACACCGCCTGTAACAAAAAAAAAATAATAATAAATCAAATGGTATCTAGTTACAAGTTTTGCCATCATCCAAGGTGAAGGTTAATTAATGTCATTGTGTGACATTTGGGGTAAATTCACTCTATCACAACCTTACCCAGTTACAATTGTAACAAGGTACATGGTAAAGTAAACATGGCGGCGGATGTGAACATAGGCAGAAGTCACGTCGCAGTAACCAGTTTTAGGCGTAGCGGGGAGGGGTATATGACTGTACCTGCGCAAGCACGCATATAGCGTTATATTCCGATCCGACATAAAAATTGAGGCGAACTATATAGTTGTAACAATGCCAAATCAGTAACTATCAGCGGGCGGCGAGGGGTACAAGAGATGAGAGGGGTGTTTAGTTTTAGTTTAATTTGTGTTTGTATATACACTGGTACAATCGTACTCAAAGAATTATACCTGCACCGAGTCTTGTGAATAGGTACAAGCTACATTTCGGTTATAGAGATTAAATACTGGTCACAGAAAAGACAGTAGGTAAGTATAAAATACATAAATACATACCCCAAGGGGCGCGCTTCCTGTCTAGTAGATACGGCTATCTACGCATAGACAGAGCTACCATACAAAGAAATTATTTTCATTTTTTATGGTCACATTTCTACGTTTCAATCATATGGTTTCAGTTGTTAAATGGCTTTAAAGTCTTTGAAGCCCGGAGCCATAAAATTATTCACATAAAAAAACAGTTTATGAAATATGGCAAGCGACTATAAAAAAACTTAACTAAAGAAATCAACAAACCTGACTGTTAAAACTTAAAAAAATATGAAAACGGGATGTCCTACTTCGCTCTCTGATCCTACAGCCTGCGAATAGGTACACCCTGAGACGCTAGGTACTGTAAAAGTCACGTATTCGGTCGGAGGGATTAGTTAGGTATTTCCGTTAAACTCGAGAAAATGCCTCGGGTTACGCAATCGGATTTTTCATTTATTTTTAATTCACTATTTAATTTTTCACTTTTTACTTATTATAACTAGGTAAATCCACTTATACAATATCTTATATATTTGACTATATTGTTAATACTAATTAATAAAAATTGAATAAAACAAATTGATGGTCGTAAACAAGGTGGGACAACGTCTGTCTAGTACGGCTATTTAATAATAGATGAAGCCACCATATAAAGAAATTATTTTTATTTTTTCATAATCATATTTCTAGGTTTCAGTTGATACAACATGCCATGCGACGACAAAAAATGTTTCTATTTAAAGTTTTTAAATGACATTATTGATTGTTTCAACAGTTTCGAAACATTTGTACAAAAACCTATATTTTCTGGAAAATAAGATTTTTTCGACTGATTTCGATAACGGTTTTTTCAATAGTTTCAAAGCATCTATCGAACAACTTTATTTTCCACAAATCATGTTTTATCAACTGAAACCTAGAAATATGATTATGAAAAAAATAGAGATCGTTTTTTAAATGGTAACTCCATCTATTATTAAATAGCCGTACTAGACAGGCGTTGTCCCACAATAAGAATCATTAGTATCAGCCCATGCGTTTCCATCAATCCACCTACCCACACACATAATTTTAAAATTTTAAGCTTTTGTGCAAATGCCTCCAAACTATTGAAACAATAATACCAGCTGAGCACATCAAAGAGAGTTCCACCTATTTTTTATTCACAACTGGATGGAAACGGTATAGTGCTTGTGTGTATGTTTGAGCGTTTGTATCAGGTACCATTTTACTCAAAAACTACTGGACAGATTTCGATGCAATTTTTTGTATCACATAGGGATCACTTCATAGCAGATTCTTATTATTTTATTTATAGTAAGCACTTTATGTTTTATCAAAAAAATATAGGATTGTTGTCAGAAAATATGCCATTTTCCTAGTAGCTCCGGATCTATCGTCAAATAGCGTACAAGCCGAAATTCAATATAGTGGGTTTAATTTTTGACTTACCATTAAATCTTTCGCACAGTCTCTACTCAAAGCTATGGTTTTAGGTCCAGCTTTGTAACAAGAGATGGCGTGGATGTCGCTGCGAGTTAAATCCCACATATTTATAGTTCCATCTGTAGTTTGCGAAATCAGACGACATGGATCACTCAGCCAGTTGATCGATTTTACCGCCATCTGTAAATGTTATTTTAGAGCGGAACGAAAAGCGTAACAATATGCCTCAATTACTTTGTTAATTGAAACTGTTTTACTCAAAATTTATTAAAAGACTTGTGGGTGGGTCGCCGCACCACTCCGCTTTACCACTTCTCACAATCCTCATATAGACTTAAACAAGTCAAACCTAATTTAGAAATGTTGGACCACTGACTCATTAATTTATCTTGACCGAATTTTACATTGATCAAAAGGATTTTGGGTTCGCATTGACAAAAACAAATTTATATAACCTAACATATCATATGACTTAGAGAATAATGATTTTTTTCTATGATTGACCAAGCCGACGTTATCAGCAAGCGTGTTGGTTATCGACATACATGAGTATATTTTAAAATATGCAGCATTTCCATCAGCTCTTTTTTTATACCCCACTGCAGGGGCTTAGGCCTCCTGTCAAGGGCTTGGAGTTTAAATCCACCACGCTGCTCCAATGCGGGTTGGCGGATTGTAACGACTGCTTAGCGTGCTCTCCGAGGCATGGAGTCAGTGATAGGTAGTTAATGTACTTAAATCAGAAAAAAACTCATTGGTACACGCCGGATTCGAATCACGGCCACATGCTGACATGGCCTTATAAATTTGAAACAGGTTCGCTGCGCTCAGGCTATCACGACACTGGAGCATTTGACATATATATATTGTGGTCTGGAAAGATGTTTAAGAAGTCAAGCCGGTGAACGAGAGCGATACAGCAGTTGTCTCAATTTTAACTTGTAACCGGCGCCGCGTTGTAGGTATGCCTTGGTGAGACGCATGATTTGCGTTGATTGCTTGTAAATTTATGATACTGAAGTGGCACGCATTTAAACTATCTTTTGCCTTTAAAGAACTAGGTAGGTATTATCTATTGCCCTTATTTTAAGGTGGGGCGCTGCCTATGTAGTACGGCTATTTGATAATAGATAGAGCCACGATACAAAGTTATTTTTTATATTTTTTCATGACCACATTCTTCTTCTTCTTAGTTCATCACATTTCGACGTTTCAGTTGATCTATCCATTCATAAAGCTTTATCCATTATTAAATAGCTGTATTGGACAGGTAGCGCCCCACGTTAAAAATAAATAACCCGAGACGGCAGACAAAGAGTTGATAAAGATAAAGAGTTATAAGAAGTTATAAGACACTGTTCTTACCTGATCATCAAAATTTTCATTAAAATTCACTATCTTTGTGGTACTCGTGCTACCTAAGTACCTTCCCTTATGATCCGAAGTGAATTTCTCTTGTTCCTGTATTATTGTAGATCTGTGGTCCAATGTTAAAACTACTTTTGTAGAATCTGCTTGTATCGAGCACACGTGAATGTTGCCAGTGTCGGTTCCTACCAAAAAGTAGGGTAGGTTTTGCGGTGACGTCTCTATCGTGGTAATTGTTGTCGACCGATCTGTAATACCGATGAAATTTAAAGGTGAGACCGATTGTAAAAAGAATTTACTATGCAACCTTGATCAACCAATTTTTGTGGGAATGAATAGACGTGGTGAACTTAATAATATCCGGGATATCTCACACACGGCCATCTAGCCCCGAACTAGGCAGAGCCTGTATTCATGGTCCCCACAAAAAGGGCGCTGGCAGGGCTCTAGCCTAGGGGCTCGAGAGTAGGTGGGTCCCACATTGTAGGTATAGTTCCAATCAAGCTTTATGGCGGATCCGAATATAGGCACAAGTCACGCCGCAGTAACCAGTTTTAGGTGTAGCAGGACGCAGTGGAGCGAAGGGCATATGATTGAACCTGCACAAGCATGCACAAAGCGTTGTATTCCGATCCGCCATAAAGTTTGAGGCGAACTATACAGTTATAAATGTAATTTTGACAATCATACGTACAACACGCGAGGGCGAGCGAAAACTTTACAGGGGGATGTCAACAATTTTAGCCTGGGGCCCGGTTTCAATGTGTGGAGCCCATGCCTGTATTATAGATACTAGCCAACTGCTGCTGCACGTATAGTTTTTTTTTATAATCTCTATAATTGACTGACCGATTGGCCGAGTGGCGGTCGTGGGTTTGATTTCCGCCCAGTACAAATATTTGTGTGCATTAATCATGTATAGGTATTTGTTCCGTGTCTGGGTGTAATCTATTTATATATGTATATACTAGCGACCGCCCGCAGCTTCGCTTGCGTAGACTACGAATTCCTGTTATAGGTACTATTAATGTTCGAGATTGTTTTTACGTACTTTTTGCTGGAACAAATTTTGGTTACACCCATTCAAACTTTCAATCTTCATTCCCCTTCCACCCTTTAAAAAAACCGACACAATTTTTCATCTCCCGTTTCCCACCCTTAAAATGTGGAAATCTAAAAACCCTGAATAACGTCAATATTTGAGTCCCTCCATTCCCATCCTTAAGTTTGAAATTTCTAAAAAAGCCTTTCTTAACTTAATGCTCACGTTATAAAATAAACCTATGTTCCAAATTTAAGCTTCCTAGACTTAGTAGTTTTGGCTGTAGTAGTTGACAGATCCGTGTGGACAAACGCCAGACAGATAGACAGACAGACAAACAAACACAAAAAGTTGCTTATGACACTCTTGACAACCTTCTTTCACGTTTGCAAAGTTTCATTAAAATTTGTTCAGCCATATTGGAAATTAGCTTGAATAGATAAAATTGAATTGAATAGACACATAAACGTACAGACAGACAGACAAACGGACAAAAAGTAACATTTGTTAGTTTTGACGACCTTTTTTAGGTCGTCAAAACTAAAAATCGGTTTAGACAGATGGACGTACAGACAAAAGTTCTGTATGTCACTTTTGACTACATCCTTTCCATATGTGTAAAGTTTCATCAAAATCGGTTAAGCTGTTTTGGCCGTAACCTATTTGCTAGAATAGACAGACAGTTCGTTTTCATATATATAGCCTATAACCCTCCGCTAGATTCAAGCTATCAAAGGCAAAAAGAATTTTTCAAATCCGACTGGTAGTTTCAGAGATTAGCGCATTCAAACAAACAAACAAACTTCAGCTTTATAATAAGCATTTCTATTATATAGATAAATAGATTATAAGATAATACTGAAAACCGTATCAAAGTCTATTGCGTGGTTTGAAAGTAAAAAGTTAACGAACAGAGGCAGACAGCGAATTTATTTTCTCCCGCTATAGTTTTCATATTTCGATAAAACCTGCTAAGATATTAATTGGAATTGTGTGGTGTAAAGGGCAAGTATAATATGCATGAAATGCTTAAGACAACTAACGTATTTAATTTGATAAGGATTAATATCACGTTTAAAAACATCTTCGCAAATAGTACATTATGTTAGAACAAACTTGATTGTCATTTAAAAGGTTATAGTAAGTTAACCTTAAAAGATACACATATGCTGTCGCGGACTTTTGGTTAGAACTTTTAAAGGGGAACAATTCCGTAATACATGATTTTTGCTTAACATCAACCGTTTACGCAGCGCGCGCGACGGAAGCTCTCAAAAGGAATAATTTTCCCCGTTTTTGCAACATTTTTGATTGATGCTCTACTCCTATTGGTCGTAGCGTGATGTAGTATAGCCTATAGCCTTCCTCGATAAATGGACTATCCAACACATTTATAATTTTTCAATTTGAACCAGTAGTTCCTGAGATTTGCGCGTTCAAACAAACAAACAAACAAACAAACAAACAAACAAACAAACAAACAAACAAACAAACTCTTCAGCTTTATAATATTAGTATAGATTATAAAGAACATTTATGTATGTATATGACTGTCTAGTAGGTACCCGTAATAAAAGCATAATACCTGCTTACTTTGGGACTAGATGGCGCTGTGTGTGATGTCCCAAGTATTATTATAAATATAAATACTTAACATCCAGACACGCAACAAATAACACACACAATATCTGTTAGGGACGCGAATGGAACTTTCTATCTTTGGTTGTGCATATAAGTCTCTGATCGATCAACCAATCGGCCATACAGTTATAAAATATGTGAAAATAATAAATAAAAAAAAAGTTTAATTGAAGTTATTATTTCTGTAAGCGCGTTATAGACCCTCATTGGTTTGACTCTAAACTTAAACCATCAAGAGCTTGGATTAAATGTTGTTCTTTAATTTGACTCAATTTTTCCGAATATAGAGCAAGTTAAACTAGCAAAAAAGACGACGCGTAACGGAAAAAATATGATGAATGGGCGTGTTATGGTGTAAAGCGAAATTTATGTCTCCAAACCAATGAAATGGGTTTCAGCTTTTGACCAATAGTGTAAAGAGTGTTTTGTATAGAATCCTGAGATTATTTTTTTTGTAATCTAAATAAAATTATTTGTGTTATGCTATGGTTAGAATTGCGATTGTTGTAAACTTTCAATAAGATTTTGACAAATCAAATCCTATCATCATCATCATCAGAACATTTTTACCCCACTGCAGGGACTTAGGCCTCCCCCAGGGTGAGGTTCTTCTCCTATAATCCTATAATCAAATCCTATACGACCGATAAATTTCTGAGATCAATAACGTATAGTTTAAACTGATTCCTTTAAAAGTCTAGTACAAACGGATATTATGATGTCGACAAAAGAAGCTGATTTCAATTATGTTATGAATGAGGCCAACACAACAAACACTTACTGACTTGACGACTTGACTGACGACTTACTGACTTGATGGCCGAGTGGTTAGAGACCCTAACTGCGGAGCCAACGGTAGCGGGTTCGATTCCCGCCTGGGACAAATATTTGTGTGCATGAACATGTTTATTTCGTTCCAGGTCTGTGTGTATAATATTTATCTACGTATATATTATTAAAAAAAAAGGTTTTAAGTATTTTATAATTACTTATAATTATAAGTGTATGAGAAAAGTGATGAGTGTTGATGAAGCGAAAGAAGTATGCCAGGATCGCACTATGTGGAAATCTGTAGTCTCTGCCTACCCCAATGGGAAGCAGGCGTTAGTATATGTATCTATGTATTTAAGTATGCATATCAGTTGTTTAGTAATCCATAATACAAGCATAATACTTGCTCACTTTGGGACTAGATGGCGCTGTGTGGGTTGTCCCATGTATTTATTGTATTGCTACTTACTTGCAACAACCAGTCTTTTGATTTTCACAATTCCGACGCTTCTCGTGCAACACAGTAATTCTCCACAGTTTTTCGCTATCAAATAATATTCAGTATTATCAAATAACACAATTTTCAAATCCATACACAATAGTCCACTTTCCCAGTTTTCTGGTGAATATGTCTCGCCTGACAACTCTGCTTCTTTTCGAGGCGTACTCGCAACACTGGTAAGACCCCCAGAATCGACAGTGGTATTCCCTTTAAGTTTCAACTTTTTTTTCTGGTTTCTTTTGTGTAAAATTCTCTTTTTGGCCGCCGTCAGATTAAGTTCTGATTTTGCACCTTCCATTCCAGATATCTCGATGTAATGTAAAAAATTTATAGTTTGATTTTTTTGCAATTTAAGTTTGGACCAAAACGCTTTGCCCATGTCGCACGCGTTCGATTTATCTTGTGATACCGTCCATAATGTTAAAATTCCATTACTTTGCAACGAACAAAACTGCAATAAAAATTGTTATGTAGGTAAATAGACCGACCCCTTATCAAATAAATATAATTTATTTCGGATTTTTAATAATGATCTGTAAACATCGACACATTATTATTATCGAAATAAAATACAATATATGAAATAAAGTAACCTAGAATGCTTCGCAAAATTCTAGCGCAAACTGTACGGGGTTCTCATTTCGACATACCCGCGACTTACTCGCTTTCGTTTTACGATCAACTTCCTTGTGGGTATATACCGGTCAGTTTGGTGAAGAATTTTGTTTAAAATACTTCATATATATCTCTAATATATACCTATTAATACGTCGATGTTTGTAAATATCGTGACTTAACAGACTCTGACATGAACATGAAGATAAGGTGGACCAACGGGAAACTAAGTATAGGAGCTGGCTCTGCAAATCCTATAGCATAATGAGCTTAAAAAGTCCAGGGAATGCATACTATCACCATCATCATCAGCCCAGGGGCTTAGGCCTCCCCCATGGTGAGGAAGGGGTTTGGAGCTTAAATCCACCACGCTACTGCACTGCGGGTTGGGGATTGTAAGGACCGCCATCTATTGACAGCGTCCGGGACCGACTGCTTAACGTGCTCTCCGATGCACGGAGTCAGTGATAGTTAATGTACTTAAGTCAGAAAAACTCATTGGTACACGGCCGGCATACTATGGTATTATTAAATAACTTACTTGAGCGACTGTCTTCGCGCCTTCTCCTTTTTCACCTTTAGAATAGTTACGGGGTACGAACTCCAAACCGACTATTTTATCGACCACTTCTCCATCGCGTAATGCGTATACGCTACTCGTGTAAGCGCAAGCTCTATACGCAAAATTATTTATGTTCTGAAAATTAGGACAATCAAAATTAATACCACACCTTAAAAGCGCTAAGGATTTTTACTCGTTAGAAAATGAAAACTTTTTTTCTATGTTACAAATACACAATAGTTTATAACAGCTAAAAGCGCTATTTCGGCGATATTTAAGCGGTCACTAAATTTTTGATTTTTACTTATACATCTTTGCGCTAACCCTAGATTAAGCGCTAAATGGAAATCTAGCGTAACGTGTCATGACGTCATGGACGGTCTAGATAGCGAAAATAAGCGAATCTTGTTATTTTTGCATTACAAATATGTTATATTTATTAAGAAAAAAACTAATCAGTGAAAGAATTTCATTGATATCTACAAAAATGCCGTAGATACAAATTTTTGAAGTAAATCATGCTATGACGTCACTCGGTTACATTACTATGGGCTAACGTGGATAATTTGTACGAAGCGGCACCGAGTGACGTCACGGACCGGTCGTAAACACACAAACTTTGATTTGTTATCCCGGGTTCGAATCTCAGGTCGGGTCAGTATTTATATGATGAATATTAATATTGGTACCGGGTCTTGGTTGTTACATGTATGTGGTGTCTTCGCTTGGTACCCAAAACACAAACTAATGCTTAGTTTGGGGCCTAGACGTTGTTGTCATGTTATATCACGTTATATCTCTCGTTATTTTTCCGAAATTCAAAAAGTATAGTCATTAGTTTGTTATACTCTAGCGTGTGAAATAGCATATGATATACAATTTTGTTGAAAAGGACGCGTTCATTCCCAGATAGTCATCTACTTTCAGCGAAACGTCCAATAATTGAATAAAATTTTTGTTTGTAAAGATGGATGGCAAGTTCGTACCTTGGATTGTGAAATTATGAAACCTTTACCAAAAGTTAGACGTTTGATTGTTTGATTTTGAAAATTCCTAGATGTGGCATTGAAAAATATTAAATCATGTTTAAGTTTTTTACTGCATTAACACAACAACAGTAGAATCTAGTGTGGTATTTGACAGATAATATGAAGTTTACAGTGTTGCGAATAAAGAACTTCTCCTCGAACATTTTAGTAATTATCTAATCAGGGTCAAGTTGTACAGGTAAATTAGTAAGCTATATGTTCTTTAACTAGTGTCTTTAACACAAAGAAATTTTTGTTATAATTTCACAACTTAAAATAAATTCAGGTACACCACATGTATGGGGACTCGCCGTTATTTACTAAATATGTGGACGTTCATCAATCCCAACACTGGCTGGAACCGACGACGTCGGTTGCTTAAATTTGGTGATCGAATTAGAAACTCTGTATTTAAAGTCCTATGTCTGTTGATCTGAAATCGAAAAATGACTAACCTCATTGTCGTCGATATCACTATTCCTCAAATTCCAATCTCGGTCCAGTTCCGTTTGCGTTTTCGCCACTTTTTCTGTATCAAAATCATTAAATGGATTTGCCTTTTTATGGAGATCCCTCCAAAAAGCTGCTTCTGATAGATCCCATAAATGGATTGTTCTAGAGTAAAAATGTCACTGTATAATATAAATCACTGAGCAAGAACATTGATACAAAAAATTTGAAAACAAATTTTAGGATTTTCTAATACGTTTGTAATTGAATTGACACCAAAACTTATATTTTTTATAGGAAAATAAAATTATAATTTATTATTATAAATGATGTTAATAACACCAAATACCATTAAATAATTTTTTTTTAAATATGAGTAGCAGTTTATTTACATTTACATTGCCCAATGTTAGACAAGTTGATGTCAATTTGAGACTTGGAGGAGATTCATTAAGTTTGGTTAATGAAACTGTGTTCTTGGGCATTACTATGGACGCAAATTTACAATGGGGTCCTCATATTATGAGGGTGGCTGGTAAACTGAGCTCTGCTGTTTTTGCAATTAGGCAAATAAGAAAACTAACCGATGTGCCTACAGCGAGGCTGGTTTATTTTAGCTACTTTCATAGCATAATGTCATATGGCATTCTGCTATGGGGAAAGGCCGCTGACATTCAAACAATATTTGTTCTGCAGAAAAGGGCTATTCGAGCTATATATAAATTAAAATCTAGAGATAGTGTAAAGGCTTATTTTAGAGAAGGTAATATTTTGACAGTCCCTTGTCAGTATATTTATGAAAATATAATTTATGTACATAAAAACATAAATGCTTTCTCTAGGGTGGGTGATGGCCACAACTTAAATACAAGACATAAGCATTTGTTATCAATTCCCAGGTTCAGGCTCTCAAAGGTTAATAATTCTTTCATGGGAAATTGTATCCGTTTTTATAATAAAATTCCAAAAGAAATGTTAGACTTGAATTCTAATCAATTTATAAAGCGAGTTAAAGTCCAACTCATGAAAAAAGCTTACTATTGTATTACCGAGTATTTAAATGATAAGTGCGCATGGACATCATTGTAATAGTTGTAAGACTTTAAATTAAAAAAAAAACAATTAAGAAAGACATATATTTAAATTAAATAAACAGAGAGGAGTTTCTTGCCGGTTCTTCTCCTCCTAGTTTTTGAACCGGTACCTAATCAATTTTTACGACTTTCAATAAGTGTGTGCAAACATCTTATATTGAATAAAAACTTTTTGAATTTTGAATTTTTTTTTGCAGTAGCGTTCCAAAACATTTAAAAATAAAGTCAGTTTAAAATTAAGAGTTAGACTTTAAAGACTTGAATTTTTAAAAGTCCCTGATCACGTCCATTACATGGTTCCGTACGGTAATACTATGCATAAAATATTTTTTCGATTTTTTTTCGATTATTCAGAAATTAATGTACCTATTGAAGTTATTGGAAATAATTTCGATTGAAAATCTTAATATCTAAGAACTAGATTTGTTCCAGATTTTTAAATGACTTTGTTTAGAAATACTGGGGGCGGGGGAGGGGGATATAGGAAAATCGGTTGAGTATTTCAGAAATGGGGAGCTAAAATAAAAAGTTGTCTACGATATTTTTATTTCAATTAAAAGAGCTTTCAACTGATATCCCACATGATGGGACAGGTAGAAAACAGAAATATCTCCCTCACATCGCTATAGGAGGAAATACATTAAAAAATATAATTATTTGTTTACCAAACAATTAAATGTTAATTACTTCCTAAAATTCTTGTAAAATTGCATTCATTTATTGTAGAAAATAAATATATGTCGGATATGACGGGCACATGACGAAACTTTATCGGATTCGTTTTTTTATTTCGACTCTGGAACCTTAAAAACCTTTTTTCCCTAAAATAATACAGTGATTTCGAGGAAAATACAATGGATTTACAAACAAATACAAATAATTCTTACCCATCTTTCAAAGCACTAACGAAAATTCCATCAGAGTCTCCTCGAAATATGCATATGACAATATTATCAATGGCGACAAGAACTTTGGTAGGTGAAGTACTGGCAACACCAATATCCCATAGACAAACTAAACTTTTATCTCCAGCCAAAGCTTTGGAATTTTTGTCATGAACTGTCAATATCAAATTACTTTTTTGTTCGGAAAAAAGGATTTTCGACAATTTTCTGTGTTTTAAGTAGTTTTCCTTAGAGTTTTTACTCAATAAGGTCATATAGCCTTTACTGAAATCCCATTTGGATATTTTTGTAAAGTCATTATTGAAGTCGCTACCGGAATTGTGTGATAGAATATTTATAACTCTGGCCTCGTTCTTCTTCAAAAATTTTCTCAGTCTATTGGAATTGAAGTCAATATTTTTAATTTTGGCTTCGAAATTTTTATTCGACAAAATCGTATCACCACCTATACCATTTTTTTGGTCGAAATAAATTCTTAGCGGATTGTCTTTGTATTTATTGCCCTCTTGTATTTCGCGCGTTTCTAATTTTTCTTTTACCATAAAATTGAATTTCGATATAAGATCTTGACTGTTTTTTCTTTCTACTTTTACATTGTTCAAATATACTTCGTCGTTTGAAAATTCGACAGGATGCTGCGTCCATTTATTTTCGAAAAGTATATCTTCTGTTTGTATTTCTTCTGTGACACCGTCTTCGAAAGTTTGTGAATATTTTTGTACATAATTAGATCTTCCAAATGTCGACATATAAATATCGTATGGTATAGGTTTCATTTCGAACAGAACATAAGACATTTCGTCTAACTTTATAACACTTAATAACTCTTTAGCACGTTTTTTAAATTTTTCTAGGCTTAGTCGCTTCTTCTTGTATTCTTTGGATTTCTGGAAATCTATAAATATTTCTCTGCAAAAGAAATTATAATTTTTTTATATTAAAAATATATACAGGATGAGGTTTAAATGACCAGCCAAATTTTAATATAATGAGCTTTGATAAAAATCCGTTGGCCGTCTTGTTCCGTTTTGGTATCGTTCAATGGGAAAATATTCAGTTAAGACTACGTAAACCTTTCCTAAAACTACCAATATTACTAGTCACCGTTCACGAGGGCGCCAGTGCACGTGCACGCGTCCCGTCTCATGCTCCATGCCCCGCCCTTTCGTATGTAAGTAGAAGGTATCCAAATTTTGTTAAAAACTATTTAGGACATAATTATTGTTTATGAATATTTGACCAATAATTTTATTTACCTAATGACGTCTATTGGTGATACCCAACATCTAGAAAAATTTTGGCTGGTGACTAAAATCTCAGCCTGTATATGAAATCATATTTTCTTGGTTTACGAAATATTTTTTTCTGCGTATTGGGATACAGGTATTAAGATAAATGTACAAAAAAATTAAAAAAAAAATCAATCTAAAATCTAAAGTTGTTTTT